>CM017799.1:5617197-6345704 GCA_008086715.1 Sitobion miscanthi
TAGATGTGTGGCTGTATACAATAATACAATTTTCGTATATAATAAGAAAAAAAAAACCGTCTTCATTATCAGCTGTGTTTCCCTGCAGGTAATGACACTTTCACGTAATCGGTGTGGAAGAATAATATTACGAAACACTATAATTTCGATTTACCCATAATAGTGCCCATATATTTACACAATATTTGTGACGTATACGTCATTTACGAGTACGTAATCCACACCGCCCAAAAGTTTGATACCGTGCTCCATAGTTCGGTCGATGTACTTCAATGTGGGTTAATGATACGTTCAGCGTGCTCGTCAATTAGGCGATTTAGGAACTGTAGAGTTCGCAGTTGTATGTATATACGTATGGGTCACTACGTCATTTCCTTCAGATTTTGTTTTAATTACCGCGAGGGATGGGCGGGATGTGCCTACGCGTATACATATATAATTATATTTGGTGTAAGGTTATATTTAGTTTACAATTTGATTAATACACACGCGCAAATTAAAAGATGCAAGTTTTATATTCCCCTATATTATGATTACGTTTTGTGCATACGGTAAGTCGCATAATCCGTACAGCGCATCGTACTCAGATATCGCGTCAATTCTGCACTTAGTCAGCCAAACCTATTTCTGCAATATTTCAACTGGAATTATTATTTTCGAGTTCCCGTAGCGGTCATTTCCGTTCTCCTATAACCTGCACAATCAGTCGATTGCACACGTTTTATCATAATATTATCCAAAAACAGGTAATCGCGTATAGTAATATCACTAACGTACCAGTAGGTACTATCAAATATATAGTAAGTAGGTACATAATATTATGCCATTTTACTGTGCTGCAGATGATAAACTAAATAAAATTATAATCGTGTTAATTTTTTAAAGCGTTATCAATTTTTAATTTTTTTTCATCCGCATCAAAATATAGTTGTGTTCAATATGTGATTTATCTATACATACACTACAGAGTTCTAGATAGCAATTTATTAAAAATTTAAAAACGCTGAATAAGTAAGTACCTACGTGTTCCAATTCTCGATTACCTAATAAATGTATATAACTTCATAAAATTCGAATTAAATTATACATGCCTACACTCTACATCTATTATGAAAGAATTTATTTGATTTGACTACTGCAGCTACAGAATATCAATAAAATTATTAAAACGTTGAGGGTTAAGTTGTGGCCTACGACATTTGACATTGTCAATAGTCTGCAGTTGTTATAATGGTTGTGGGTTACGCACATGATTTACTTTTTTGTCACTGTTGTATTCTTAATAGAAACTTCTCCTTCAGAAATGACATTGAACATGATTTTTAGTATCAATCAAATAATATATTTTTTAAATTCACGTAAAATTCTACGTTAGTTACTTGGTTGTAACTTATATAATTATCACAATGAGGAAATACTTAATGAACCTAGTTTTTACGAAATTACAGTTAATATGCTTATAGTTCTTAACACTTTATTTTATAAATATTAAATTTCTTTCTTTCTTTAGTTATCTTAATAATGTTTAAACTATGATAAAATGATCAAGTTTTAAAAATGATTTGAACGATTTTTTAAAACAGAATTATCAAATTTTAAAGAGCATGCATGATGTATTGGAAATAATCACTAAAAGATTGGGTGCTATAAAATAATTTTTATTTCAATAACTGTGGTTATTTAAAAATATAAATATAATATGTAAACGTTTTTATAGTTTTTAACTATCTAATAAAATAGCATAATAAATTATAAATTATATCAATGGTTAATGTAAACAAATTTTGATTCTGAACGTATATAGCGATAATAGTTATGTTTTGGCTTAAAAATGTTGTGTTCTTATTTTTTTTTCATGCATTATTGTCATCACTCATCACCTTTTAGAGCAGTAAAAATGCTTCAACCTTCAACTTTGAGGGGGATTCTGATTCCTGGTACCCGATTTTGTTCTATTTGGTGCGGTGCTAGTAAATCTAAAATTAATAATTCCTACCTCTCAGTTCCCAGTTTCTAGTATTTTTCAAAATAATTAAGGGGGGGGGGGGAAATGTTTAATAATCAGGAATTCGCTTTGTTGTCTAGTAGGTGTCAAGTGTACTTCGTCATTGCGTATAGGTAGGTTACTGTAGTCTGTAATGGTTTTGTTAAATTTGAGTTTAATGATAAATAAATAGGTATAGGAAAAACGATTATGGATAAGCGGAGACGGTCTATGATCCTATATTTCTAAGGATATGGTATTATGTACGAGTATTTATATTGCTATTAGTAACATATTACGTTAGTTTGAACTAATTTTTGACAAAAACAAATGGCATAATAATATATTACATAATAATAATTATAATATCATTTCATACAATAGTCAATACCGTAGAACGGCGTGAATAAAGTTCATGGTATAAATAGCTTAAAATTAATCTAAATATTAGCACACTTCATTGCATTGTGTACCTATACTGTGTACGTAATGGTGAAGAGTTTCAATTCTCTTACGAACAATATTTTTTGAAATCAACAAAAACATTAAAGTCCAATTTCATCAAATTTTGAAATTTAAACATTTGATTTGCGAATTTAAATGCAAAATTGAATTGTGTCTACGTGCACGTCATTTTTATGATATAATTACTTCATATTATTGAATTATTGAATTATCAGATTATATTAGGTACATTACATTATATCATCCGTCTTATTACATATTATATTATATTAGATATAAATATAATATAATGTATTTACATTTAAATAAAAAACAGTCTAGGTGTCGCAGTTTTGCGATGTGTGAGGCCGTTATTTTTTATCTCAACATATTTACACAAAAATGTTGCGTGTCGTCCGTACGGTACATAATTTGTGCATAAAGGTACCTATCTGAGACGAGAGGAACAACCGATTGTGTTGTGTCCATATTATATAGTTGTTAACAGAGGATAGAACATGATGTAAGTTGTTTGACTCTTGATCTCTCGACGCACCATCAAAACAAGTTGATTATTGCTGCTCTACTAGGTTGAAAATAAATAAATTAAACGTTTATAATTATTGTCGTTCGTCACTCGTCTTGAGTCCAACGACACTCGATGGTATAATATTTAGGTCACGGGGAATGATATCAGCTGTGTTTCGAAATTGTTCGCACCTACACCGTGGCATGCGCAGCTATGCTATATACATATATATTATTAAACAAGCGTATAATGTCACACTTGACACTTTTGCGTATCCGCCGTCATCGGCGTGTAGGGGCGACGGCGATAGATGTATCCCTGCTGTATATTATATAATAGCCACAACCGCTGCAGGATATCATAATATGAATATTATATTTCCGAGTAATTTTTAGCGGAATTTTTACAACAGAACGCGCGTGGGCGGTGAACACTCTGCACCGAACATTTCCCACGAGCATTATAAAAAAGAAATATTGTTTCGTCCCCGAGACGCACACACACATACACACGTATACTCGGAAATCCATAAATTTCGTACGAAATAATATAAATGTGAATAAATATAAAACATTATTATTATTGTTATTATGCTGCGATCCATTGTGATACGACCTGGCGGCGGCGGCGGCGGCGGCGGCGGAGGGCGACGGCGCGTCGGGTATTATATTATTATTATTATTATTATTATTATTGTGGTGGAAACAGTTTTCGGGACCCGAAACTGCAGCCTGTCCGGACAATACGATCCAATATTGTATCGGTAACCGTTAACGCTGACGGGACTGCGGCGGCTACAATGTGCGTGCCTTCGTACCCATATTATATACTTACTCGTGTGCGTATATATATAGGTGTGTTTATATGTACCTATATATATATATTGTTCGAAGAGAGTGCAGAGGAGACGGCGAGAGAACAATATAATATAATAATGGATCGCTTTTAAGATTCTTATCGGGGGAGACGGTGGCGGCGGCGGGTAGAAATGAGTAAAAACGTCTCGGGCCCAGTTCACGTGTTTCTGCTGCAGCGCACCTACCTCGTCGCCGTCGTCGTCGTCGTCCCTTTCGCGTCGAGTCCGTGAGTGTGTTTATTCTACGTCGTCGTACATTTATACACCTATATATATATATATTTATATTATGTGCGTATTGTACGCTGTCTAAAAACGAGTATTTTTATTTTTTTTTTTTAAGCTCTTTTATGCTCGTTTATCGTTTTGTAATAATTTCGCGCCGACACGCGGTTTACAATATAATATAATATTATATTTTGTAGTCGTCCGCGTTGCATATTCTCAGAAATCTGATCTCCGGGGAACGCGGACCACATGCATAACACATATATATATACATAATAATGAAATACGTACATATACATATTATTATATCCGTACAGCTTATACGCACGGCTACAACAATAATATTACAATGATAATAATATGGCCGAAGAGGCACAGGTGGAATTTCCTTCTGTATATTATATTATTTTTTTGTGGTCCCCATTAACGCCCGGCTGCAGTGCGCGGATAACCACCTCACGGATCGCGGTGGTGTGACGTATATATTGACGATACATAATGTACAATAAACATTTTATATATACCTCACATCTATCGTGTATAACATGTATACTGTATGATGTTGTGCATGAGTGTATATTATAATATTGTGTACAGGCGATCGCAGTGCTCGTCTCCGCTCACTATATAGAATATATAGGAATTTCCGCGGCGGGAAATATGCGCCTGGTAGTCGGTACCTAAATAATATATTAAAAGTTGTTCAGTTGTATATAGACCATGGGGGGGGGGGATACTCAAAATCATTATTATATTATAATGTAGTATAGGTGCCTAAATATATGTCACTCGACCATCATGGGGGGAAAATCGAGGGTGGATTTTTCTTCTATGTTATGTTATTTTTTTGTGGTCCCCATTAACGCCCGGCTGCAGTGCGCGGATAACCACCTCACGGTTCGCGGTGGTGTGACGTATATATTGACGACACATAATGTACAATAAACATTTTATATATACCTCACATCTATCGTGTATAACATGTATACTGTATGATATTGTGTATGAGTGTATGTTATAACATTGTGTACAGGCGATCGAAGTGCTCGTCTCCGCTCACTATACAGAATATATAGGAACTTCCGCGGCGGGAAATATGCGCCTGGTAGATGGTATCTAAATAATATATTTAAACTTGTATATAGGCCATGAGTGGATACTCAAAATCATTATTATATTATAATATAGTATAGGTACCTAAATATATGTCACTCCTCCGTGGGGGGGGGGAATGGAATATGAGGGATAGATCCTCCCCCCCCCTAATGAAAATTACCGTCTACGCCACTCCACTCGACTACGATCCGGTGCATGGACCATGCGATGTATATTTATAAAATATATATTATATACTAGCAAAATAATCCGACTTCACTCTAGAAAAAAATGAACAAACATAAAATACGGAGCTGCGTATTATAAATGTGTGTCTCAGTTATCTCTAATCTACATCAGTTCACGAGAATATCGGCATCAGTGCACCTCGCTATGTGCATGAATTAATTCGACCGAGATGGGCAATCCATCTGTGGTAGATAGTGGTTTGGATTTTGCACTTGATATATTTTCTAATATGGTTTAAACTACTCTCTAAGTATAAGTACAACCTCTGAAACTTTCGTCGAAATTGGACGAATAGTTTTTGAGTATATATATTAAGCTGTAAACAAATGTACACTGTTTTTGTTGTACATTTGAATGGGTAATACACAATTTCTTATTAATTAATTAAATATTATTTTATTGTATTTAAAAAAAATTGTATAGCAACGCATGACGGGTCTATATTTTTGGTGGCAAATATTTTTTTTTTAAATTTTATATCTGTAACCAATGGATACCCTATATAGTATAAACAAAATAAATTATTCGATTTTCGTGAGCCAAAACAAAACGAAATCCATGGGTGAGCCTCCTGAAGCAACCTATAGGGGCTGAAAAAAGAAGCAGAGAAAACTACCCAAATCTCAGCTCTCAAGGAATAGGTAGGTGTGTAAAATTTGGTGTCAATTGGTTCAGTAGTTTCCAAGTCTATATGGTACCCATACAAACAAACGTACATTTATAATAATATATAATATAAAAGCATATAATATCATAATTTATTATATACATATATAATAATTAATAGGTACGATCTTTCTGTTCTTTCGTCAGTCAGTGGTGCGTATAAGTATGTACAGCCAGTGAACGGGGTTTTAAGACACCTAGGCGTCATGGTTGAATTTTTTTCGGGGGTGGTGGGGTAGTTGTATACATTATGGTAGCTAATAACATAAAACAAAATTAAAATATTTACAGTCACATAATAATTATATATACTATATATTATATTAAGGGGATAAAGAGTGGGTAGGTACTGAAATATATGGTGGGCATCATGGTTTATAAATGTTCAGCACGCTACTGTGTACAGCTATGTTCTACAAAATCTCGTCTGAACTATCGGCTCGAAGCCGGGGAACAATCTTTTAATATTATGCATTTTTTTATTGATTTTTTATACTGATGACTTAACAATTTTTTTTTTACATACATTCTTTTTCTTCTCTATTCTATATGAATTATAGGATTTCCCATCTCCACAACGGGACACGGGGTCCCACGTGAACTTTGTCGTCTATATTATAATTTATAATCTATGTCTAACACGATATGTGCGCACTAGTGGACTATAATATTATACATAAACACAAGTGGAGGGCTAAAGATAATGGATGTTTACCAACAACTACGAGACTTATATTATAATATAGTATACCGACAGATTGATAATTATGTTATAGTATATACTATAATATATGCATAGACTGCGAATTCTACACGTATTAAACCGGATAAACGTACAATGTTATGGTAATAAATAATTTTGGGCTGTGACAGCGATCCGACGATGCACTGTATTTGGTACATTGGTATGCAGAATGAAATAAAAAAAAATGATTTAAATTCGTTTTCATTATTGAAAAATATACTGTGAACTCGATAAACGGCCACTGAAAACAGTGAAGAAAAACTGATAATATCGTGCGGATGAAGAACACTGTAGTGTAAGCGATAAAAAGGAAATAAACCAACAAATTGGTAGGTTCAATATAATAAGTACCTATATACATATTCTTGTTCTTATTGTCGATCGGAAAGATACTCAATACTTCTTGACATGCTTTTGAACGGAATTTCGTTCAGACAATGACAATGATATCAGATAATCCGAAAACACAATAGGAAAATATTTTACGTCGATTCGTATGTCACAGTAATATAAGGCTTATACACATGTATACATCTTATATATCATACCCTAAAATGTTGTTACGAATACATAAAACATAAATTACGAGTATAACATAACGACAAAATATATATTTTACATAAAATTTCCACAAATATTCACAAATTATTCATGTCGGTATATATTATTATTAATATTAATAACATTAGCAGTGTAAAACAATACGACGTGCGTAGACGCGTATCGGTATATATTACAGTGCCTAGCTATTTACTAGTGTGTAAAGGTAGATAATCATGCAAATGCACGCATAATCGCGTAGCTGCAGATATACTATAATATTGTTACGGTCGCATTATATAGGTTAAAGTTTGTCAAATTATTAAAAATTATTGCGAAATTAAGTTCGCTCTCAGTAGTTGATCCCGTCGCAACCGGCTCGAGTTATTCCGCGCACAGACGCGCAGGAACGAAAAAGACTATTATATATAATATCGTTACTCCGGTAACTGGCAGCTATATAATAACTGTGCGATCTAAAAACCCACTCGTCGCTCCATATATATCATGGCGAGAATATACGTTTTTACGACGTCGTTTGTGTACATAGGTACCTATATTATATACATGCGGTTTAAATGATAATCGTAATAACGATTCCACACACACACACACGACCTAGTTGAACATTTTCTTTTTTATTATTATTGTCATTTGTGTGTGCACTTCCCTATGGGAGGAGGATACGCCGGAGCATAATAATAATAATATAATATAATAAATGTAACATGACATGACGGCGGCGGCGGCGGCGCTCGAGTCCGAGAGGCTGTGGCGGCGGCGGCGAGGATGCATAATATTATTACTATATGACTATTATTATTATTATTATTATCGTATAGGTATATCCCAGCTATTATATTATTATAATATATACGTTTACCTACGATACGTTACATATATATATATATGTACATTATGCGTTAACCGGAGAAATACGAACCTATTGGCTGATATTACATGTATATTATTATTATTACCATCATCGCCGTAGCCGCCACCGCTGCCAAAGTCGTATAGTTGTGTACACGCATACACGTGTATAATATACGACTATATAGACGTTATAGACGTTTTATTATTTATTATCCGTGCCCGATATTTATCGTCCGACGCGTACGCGTCTTCTCGCTCGTACACATAACAATATTATTATTTTATTCCACCGGATTACTCAACGGTTTTGCGAACGACCGAATCGACACCGCCGACGACCTAGGCTAAGGAAATCAAAGAATATATATAATAAACGGTCCGTACTGATTACCATAACGTACGTGCCCGCGGTTTATTCGACGCCCGCAGCAGTGATATTATATGGTATATAATATCGCGTGTTATATATATATTATGGTATATATATAGTCTCTGCAGCACATTATTATTTATACGGTTGATATTATTGTACAGAATATTATACCATACACCTACTGTACACCTGTACATTATATTATGCCGGCTATATAGTGTGGCCGACAGGATTTTATGCAATTTTCGACGGGAGACCGGTACCACGGCGATATTATATATATTACGTCACGATGCCGTTTTGTAACGCTCGCGTATAATATATAAGACAGGTAGACCACCTCTCATCATATTCCTCTCGGGTCGCGGATATATAATACCATACACAGCTGCTATATATAATGGCAACACGAATTATATTATTATCATCATTATATATATATAGGTATTATAGCCGTATTCTAGGTGTATATGTACATATATTATGTAGAGGTAGGTGGTAATATATAGGTATAAAGCTAGTTTTTCGTTCCTCCTCTCGCCGACCGCGATGGTTTTATCGGATTCGTTTCGATTTCATATTACACATACACGACATATGGGTAATATAACACACATACCTCCTATGTATAATATCCATTCGTCTCGTCTAAAAGCACTGTTGTGAAACCTCGGATTAAACAGCAATTATGTATACGATACATGTGTATAATATGTATATAATTTATAGTTATATGGTGTGTGTACCGTAATACCTATATTGTATTATATACACACACACGACAAACTACCCCCTGTTCCCACTGCAGCCTGAATAATTATTACTCGGGTACATGTCACCCACCCGATAGTGTATATAGGTACATATTATTACGTCGTATTGTAGTCATTCTCCTCTGCAGACGTTATAGTATGTATATATTGTATAATATAGATTGTAGAAGTCTCTCTACGGCTGTAGGTATAGTTCGTTGACGGCCGATACCTGCAGCTCCTTTGAAAGCGCTGCGATAAACATATTATCCTCCGACCCCACACCACTCTCCATCGGTACAGGATAATTAATCACCGACAACAGAATATTTTCCCGGGTTAATGTTACAATAATATGTGTTATAGACGTTAAAATCCAAATTTTAGACACACACACACACAATATACGGAGTGATCCATTTAACGTGAAACATACTCTTTCAAATCATCTGCTTAATATTTTACGGTAAAACAGGTTTCCACGGGTTCTCATTTGTTAAAAATAAGAAGTTTGTATCACCAAAATTTTAACACTCTCGTACCTATGTATAAAATTATCCGAAAAATACGTTTTCTTGTTATATTGTACATAGATACCTATGTCGTTCTGAATAGTGGACATTTTCTTGTTAAACATCGAAAATCGAAAGTTCGTTCCTAACTGTATATTACTGGCGTTCTACAAATTTTTTTCAAATTATTCTAATGGTAATCAACTGGTTTTGGTCATGCATCGAGACTCGAGAGATCAACAGTCAAACGGCTTACAGACTTACATAATAAGATACCTATAATATAATATATTATATATGTATATTTCATATTAAGTGATGTATACGCATTACTGGCGTCCAAATAACACTACTATCTAAATTATAATAAGCATAACTATAAGCAGTACCTATACAAAAGTGTTTTCAAAATAAATTAAAAAATCACTTTTTGCCGTATCAAGTAGATGGGTATAATATTCGCTCCGCACTGAATCCATAATGACGTGCGTTTATTATATAGAAATGTCGTCGTATTTGCGTTATTCAAATCGAAAAATCACATTTTATGGTTATAACTAAAATAAACTCGTTTGATATACACTGCAGCAGTTCGTCGTAGAAAATCCTATAATTTAGCTTTTGACATTATACACGAACACACTAATATAGGTACTGATGTAAATATTTAAATCCTCTTATTTGCAAGTTTTTTTGATCACGTATTATACATTTTGAAAGCGGCCATCATAATAATTACAACTGCAGTAGTATTATTGTTGGGCGTTATAATCATGCGTAGTGTGCATGAAATTTGCGTTAATTTATAAAATACGATGAAAAAAAAATGTGTAGAATCAAGTAACAAGTAATAATTACAAATTACATACATGATTTATAGGGACTAAAAAAGAGACGCTTCAGACAATTAAAACTGCAGATGGACGAATTTTATTGTTGAGCACACACATCTTTTGATTAGCGTAATTAGTGCAGAGACCGTTGTTTTGCTAATCAGTTTATTATTATAATAATTATGAAACGATTTAAAGTCCCGACAGTTAGTATAATAATAATATGTAATATTATGTGATTGCCTTTAACAAAATATTCGTGTATACATGTATAATTTTATTCTATATTATGTCAAGTCAAATATAATAGTACTGCAGTATTGAAACAAAAACAGATTTATGATTATATATAGAATCACTAAAACTGTTGTTTACACTTCGGTCAATGTATAATTTGTCTGTACATATTATACATACGTAAGTATTTTTTCAATTGTTATTATATTATTATTATCACCGTGGTTAAATAATTTTAATTATTATTTATTTTTTTATTTTTTGTTACAGTCATAAGTCATTGGTTATAAATATTGATCTAAAACTGTGTTAGATTTCGACGGTCACCTCAATATAGTGATGACTCAACAAAGAATACATTGTTTATGATTATTATATATAATGTACACCGTACAGAATATGTTATTTACAAATCGGAATGAATCATACTAATGAATCAATACGGATATTATACTTATTTATACAAAATGTATTCGTTTATTTCACAGAAAAAATTCATCAGTGCTTTAGTTTTTTTTTTTTTTTGATCTTAAGCTTCGGCATCTATGGCCATTAGCTGTTTTAGTTTCCGACTAAAAAATTCGTAAAAAGGACAAGAAAGTTAACATTTATGTTCAAATTTTAATCTCACACAACTCACAACTCACAAGCATATTATATTATATTGTATTTTCGTATTTGTTATAAGTACACAGTGACTAATACTCATTAATAATAATTGTATTATTTACATAAAAATGTTATATATATATTATGTTGTATCCATTTAAAAGTTAAATATTCCAACGATTAAACGAATTTCAAAATAAATTAATCGGTCTTTTTTATCTGAACTTTAAAGTGCAACTCAATGACACGACATTACGATGTTTGCTGCATTAATAAGATATTCAATGTACTTAATATTTAAATAATTGTCTATAGTCTTATGATCACTGCTTCATAGAGTATTGATATTTTATACATATTTGTCGGGGTGATAGTTAAAGAAAAAGAATTCCGTTTGCAGTACATTTGACCGATATTGTAGTTAAAAGTTTTAAAAATACATGCAGAAATCTATCTTGTTACGAAATCATTGGTAAATTAATGTACAATAACTAAAACTGTCTTTAGTGTATCTATAAACAGGGAAACCCTGAGTAAAACAGAGGGTTTGATTATGTTCAAATCCAAAAATTGCAGTACAGCAGCATTATATTTAATGCTAAGACGAGCTTCAAATTTCCTAAGAAACTAACTAAACTTGTCAAGATTACTAATAATTCTTTTTAATTATAAAATGTACATAACTCATAACGTTTAGTTTCACTATTTACAAACGAAAAAAAACCAAAAAACTTAGTTTTGTCTATCCCGGGACAGATCACACAGAATATAGAAATAATATGTTAACTATATCCGACTGACGTATAATACCTATACAATTTGGCGAGGATATGAATTTTTATTTATTTTCGCTCATATGCCCACCGGTCATAATAATAATTTAATATATAATATCGGATGATTCATAGAGACGCCGACACCGTACAGAAGAATTCCGAGCAACAAAGGAGAATAGACGGTTGTTTTGTGCGAGGAAATATATTATGAGCGGATGTTCTGCGCGAGTAGCTTAAACGAACGCTCGGGGTCGAGATAATTAAAAAATAAAAAAGCTGATAACATAATGAGAGGAGATTATTAATGCACAGCCACGCAGGTATATATTATATTCAATGAATGATATACTGCAGCGGAGATATCGAAACAAAAAACTATAATCAACGGTTTCGTTATAATAATATCATTCACCACTTTTGTGTTTGCCGGCGAAATCGACTGCGCGCCGATGACTATAGGTAGGTATTTGAAAACGAGTGGTGGACTGTATCACACCTGGTGGTTTGCACGCCACAGAAATAAGACACTTGAGACTTATCCCGTAAATGTGTTATTCATCGTACATCGGATATACCTGAATGTTATACTGATGCTGCGGCAGATTAATGCCAATCTGCAAATATATTTTTTTTAATTCGACCGTTTTATGTTATATATATATATAATGGCTGTGATATTGTGCTCATGCCTACATTATAAGAATATATTGTCATGTACGTCTTCAGTGGGAACTGCGCGTGCGCCGATCGGTCCGACGTGTCCACTCGAAGACGACGAAGGAGGCACTTTTTATTTAAGTTTAGAACGGATTGAAGTAGGTATTTATTGATTCAAGTATAACCGTTTTAAAAATTACACAACTTTAACAGACATTTGCTGTATAAGTTTGATCTAATATAAAATAATTGGATTCGAGTACTATTATAATATCAAAATATTTTAAATTACACAATTTAATATGAATAAAATTATATTGAAAACAAATCGTAGACCCGACGGCCGACACCAAATTGAAAACGATAATCATCCACCGACTGCAGCAGAGGAGTATACTATTAGCATTGTAATATATATTATTATATAGCATACAAATTATTAGGGTGGATTTAGATTTCGGACCGGCTTGGGAAAATTAGCGGCTCATCACTACTGAGTCAACTATTCGGGGGGAAATCTATAGACATAAAAAAAAATTAAGACACTAGGCATAATAAAAGACCACGATTTCACTGTATTTGTCTATAATTAGGTAAATCGTTCAAAATATAACTCCCCCCCCCCCCGAATCGCTATTATAATACAACAATACGAAATTCTAGCGACTTGGAAAAGAGTTCGAGGTATAGTCGATTTCGAGTTAAAAAAGTTCGACTGTATTTAATAATTTAAAATATGTATTGCCTAACTTATTTTCTCTTATGTAAATTTGTATTGCAATGCGCTCACTATGTGAAATAAATGCAAGAAACCTATGAGAAAAAACAGTCTATAATTATTATACTAGTCGTTGCTATAGCGGAGTGCGGCCTCGGCCCCGTTAACTGGATATACAAAGCGGTTCATCGGGAATTTCCCGATTTCCAGATGCTCCAATTCCGGTTGTTATACCGTGGTATAAGTGTGCTGTATTATGATAAGTTTTTAAGTTTTCTCATGCATAGTCCCTGCGCTGCAGGGACCACTATTCGCACGTGGTCGACGCCAATAAAATAGGGTGCACAAGTCATCGATTTTCATGGCCTTCATTCCGCCGAACTCACACCTCGTCAAATTTAAGTTTATTTGACCGCGTTGGCGACTATCATTCTGGTAAAACACCACTGTAGATCTAGGGCCATCCTTTAAGGGGGAGGTGGACTTTAACCTGCCGCCACGAACTATTTTATTTTGACATGAAACTTAGACAATATATTTTATAATAATTGTATATGATAATATATTGAGTTTACCTCCATGGGCTCTAGGGACACCACACTGCAGATGTCCCACCATATCGTCGTCGTGTCATATTAAAATGCTATTCGACTATTTATTTTTGTGTTCGTTTGTTTTTCGTATACAAGCAGTATAATTGTTCTATACAATGATGTCGTAGTGGTGCTGGGGTATATAATATCAGTACATATTATATTACACGCGCACTGTCACGCGGCGCATATTGTATATAAATTATATTATATATTCGATTTGTTTGTGTAAACTAACAATAATATTGTCGAATAAGCAAAATGTGATTAGGTTATACGATCGTCATCGAAAATGACGTTTCGGCACGCGGATGCGTTTCTTTCCTTTTAAAAGTGTCCTGTCGACGTATGCTGTATTATGCTGATTATATAGACATATTGTAATTTCGATACGCAAAATAATAATTATGTATAATGCGCTCTTTGTATACTGTCGCAGTCTTTGATTTTTGTTTTCTATGCGATTTACCTACAAAAGTGATATGCCGGGTTTCACGAACAATGATCACCAAACATTTAACGAATCAATAGTGAGGTATTAGTGCCCTAAACATTATTTAGTGGCCCGTGATTGGTCAACTAAACTTTATTGAACAATTAAATTAATACATTTTTTATGCAACCCGACAATATAGTGTATTAGAGGTAGGTTTATTATTGAGAAACCTTATGTTAATATAAAATGTTATATCATAGAAGTTGAAGATGATGTATTTCGTATGTCAAGCACCTACTGCAGTTCTCTAGTAGTCTAGTCCTCTCACTAACTATACAGTATTCCATTCAAGCCCGCCGATTATTGCCAAATACAATCCCAACAGGAAAAGTTACACAACAACACAATATATTACATAGCTAGCTATTTAGCTTTGGCCATTGCGGATGGCAATAATATTTTAAAAATAAAACATAATATTATTATGACCATAACGCCGAGAAATCAAAGCGTAACGGAAACATCAAAACCACACGCATAAAGTGTTATGTGTTTAACCGCTTATACAGAATTTTTCGGTGAACACGATGACGTTGACGATGCTGACAGAAAATGCAAACGGAAAATGAAATGTTATCCTAATATTATAATATTATAAGAGTCGAAATAATGCGACCATGGGAATAAACCAATATGACCAGAAAAAAATATGCCTATCAGCTTTATTCTGTAGTATAATAATCTATATTATAAAAATATAAAAACGAAATAATATCACGTTCTGTTAGCGGCTTAATTATTTCAACCGATATTAAAATATGATTTAAATATCAATGTCGAAATCGAGCCCAGTATTATTGATGAATATATATATATAGTATATAATATATGGCATGGCGTGAATAATTAGTGCACTGTTCACAACGTGTTTCGTTTGGAATAGTATCATATTGTTCAGTGTCTGCCTATATAAAATTACGAATAGTAGATAAAGTCAGAATCGGCCTATAATTGTATACCTAGTACCCATACCCACTGCACCAACTTTTTAGTCATGTACGCCGGTCGCGATACAACAATATAACATAATGTATACAATATACATCTACAGCAACATCACCACAATACCTACCGCGGTATACGAGATGTTACCTGCATTTCAGACTGTAAAAAAACTATAAACGACGGTATAATATGTTATTGTTACAGTACAGTGCTACGACATAACGTTTCCTATGTCTGCCTACATATTATATATCGCCTGTGTTACTTATTACACCGTACGCCGCCGCAGATGACAATTTATAACTTAGGTACCTATATGTGCAGTGTGCACGTCATGACGTGTTATAATAATATAGTAAATAATGTTAAATTAGCATCGCGCGCGGACGTGCGGTCAATAATTGACGGAGCGACGTTGTTCCGGCGGTGATGTTTAACGAACGGCTATATATTATGACAATAATGATTTACCTCGCATATTATTATTATAATATTGCGGTTGCGTTGTACTCATATTATATTATATTGTTGTCGTGGGACCTGTTGAATACGGAAATCGTGCGATCGTCCGCAGCTGGGCATAAGGTTTTGCTTTTACGTTGCGGAACGTTCGCGAGTCCGATCGAATCGGTCCGGAACAGACCGTATTACGACGACAGCAACTATTATGCAGGACGGCAAAATAAAATATTACATCGACTTCCCGCGAGTCGTATTCGAGCCCGCGGACGACAGAGCACACAGCGATGACGCGATATAATATATTATTTTATACGGAGAACGGATTCACTGCATGCGGTTGTTCGCGTATACTTGGTGGAAAACGTGCACATATAATTTCATTTCGGTATTTTCTTCCGACCGATCGGACTCGTACGACATTGTAATATAATATACAAATTTAAATAATATTGTCCGACGATCGAGGAGTACACCGCGATTGCACGTTATCGGTGAAACTACGCGAGAGATCGCGAGTCTTTGCAGATATTAAAATCAAGAGACATGTCGAAATGTTACACATGTTATGTAGAATATAATATAATATTATGTCACGCAAAAAATTTGAAAATAATCATCCTAAACGTTGTATAAGCACTTTGATTTAGAGAAAGAATTCATGCGCAGAATATTACTACTATGAAAACATATTTAATATAAAAGTCTTTAATGCTGACATAATTATTTATTTTATTGACTTGTATATATGTAATGATGGCGTACACCGAAGTAGTTATTCAAAGTTTTGAGTGAGTGCCGATTTTTCTTAATGTCATTAAAAATATTAAAATTGATGTACACGAGTGACATTGATGTTTCTCATGTTATGTTTATTTATTGTAATCACGATTTAATATATATATATCTTAAATCGTGATTATAATATATTATATGTTGTACTGATAAACTAAAATGGACGGTTCTTGTATGAAAAACATGAAAAATAAATGCGTTGTTAAATGTATGTGTTAATTTAAATAGTACAATTTAACAGATAAGAACTTTATAATTAATTACTTATTAGTACATTCATTTTAGGAAGTCTAATGTTCAAACATTCTCAGATTCCAAATAAGTTATATTTTAAACGTATTATTCATAATACCAATATGAATAGACTATTAGACAGACATTATACAGTTAAATCAAAGTCCAACAATAATATATCTATTTAAATGTACGTTTGTATGGGGCTTATAGACTTGGAAAATATTGTAAAAATTGGCATCAAATTTTGATCACATATTCCTTGAGACTCGAAGAGTGTTCATATAGCTGCGTTTTTAACCTCTTATAGGTTGCCATTAGGTGGCTCTGATTGGCTCCACATGGTGGATAGTGGATTTCGCTTACGCTATTCGAATAATTTTTTGTTTGTTATACATAGAATTGCCATTGGTTACGGAAATACAATTTTAAAAAAAAGTTAGTACAGACTAGACATGCATTGCTATTGGATTTTTTAATAATAAAATAAAATAATATTAAATTAATTATTTGCTATTCAAATGTAATAACTAATATTAAAGGCAATATTCGTATAAAATCGATTAGTTGCCAAAACTTGGTACACTATCGACGATATTCTATTGAGGTATAAAACCGAGATACACCTATATAGTGTCGATATTTTCATGGTCAAAGTCTGGTTATACAGCTAGTTTCTATTAAACTTTAAATACATCTCAACAGCATTTTTAAAAACTAATACAAAAATCAACAACCATATTTAGGTATATATACCAAGAGCAAAACCAGTTTAAGAAAATGGACGCATTTATACAACTACTATATTATCTTAGCCTTTATCGTATCATTGTAGACAAATCATTATATCATATAAATTAGTGAAATCGTATATTATAATAATTTGAGTCTGTTTAATACTGCTATTAAAAGCTTAAAGTGGACTGATAACTATACTCACACAATTTCAAGATCGTATTTATTGATTTTATTCTTTGTCGGTTAAAAAACATCAATGAATCATCATATAATTGGACACGTTATCATGTAAAATTAATGGGGTGAGGTTAATATTATAAAATAAAAGTATGCGACATACCCTGTGCAAATTTCAGCACAAAACCATATTATTTTTTAACGATGCGTATATATAGGTTAGGTACATGATGACTTTACTGTCTTCTTTGAAACGCTTAATGTTTCCAAACACTATATTATTATTGTAACACGCATAATAGAAATGTGTTCTATTCCTTCTAGACGGTTTGACGTCATAGCCTTACAGAAGAATCGAAACTTTCACTATAGTCGCTATTTATATATATATAATGTAGGATCGTGCGCCTGGATATGTACACAATATATTATATTGTTATTATAATATACAATATGTAAAAATCGCAAAATGGCGACGCAACTATATACTGTGTAACATAATATGTACCTATATATATACACACCGACGACGTATGCGTTCAGAAATATCAATAAACACTACGAGTGTGTGTATTGTGCGTATATAATGGTACTCTACATGTTGTCGATCTTAAACGTTGTTACGGTACACGAACGGTCTGCCAATAAAATGACGTGAGTTCTATTTCCTCGTCGGTCGCTCCGCAGCAAACCGCGATCGTTCGATTTCTTCGATATTCAAACACTCGAATATACCTATGTATAATATTATAATATAATATATATAAGATTGTGTGTACTACATAATAATAATATGTCATCTCCACAAACCACGCGGTATACGGTGTATATTATAATACGGCACTGTGATATTTTATATACTCTTGATATTATATATTATTTCTTTTACCTATTTTGAACGTACCCGCCCCCATGTGGATACGCGGATCGGACGACCGGGCGAGGAATAAAATTGCACCCGAGCACAATGCCATTATATACCTATATAATATAACAGTCAATAATTTATAGTCTGTACCACAAGGTTCCACCATTTCAGTGACGCTATTCCTAATAGCCATCAATGATATCTCCGAAGGAATACGCAACCCCAACATCCCTCTTTTATATGCTGACGATTTCAATATCCTATGTCGCAGCTCCAACAGCAACACTATTCAACAAATGCTACAAGATTCGACCAACAAACTTGAATCCTGGTCAAAAACAGC
This sequence comes from Sitobion miscanthi, assembly GCA_008086715.1. Lineage (NCBI taxonomy): Eukaryota > Metazoa > Arthropoda > Insecta > Hemiptera > Aphididae > Sitobion > Sitobion miscanthi. Next base: position 5,636,525 of record CM017799.1, read on the forward strand.
GGGTTTTCGATTTGCGTCGAACAAAACTAGCCTCATACTCATCAACCAGAAAAGAAAAAAGGAAAACATAGCAATAAAAATGGGTAACCACACCATCAAGAACCAAACTCAAGTCAAAATCCTTGGGGTAATCCTCGATTCTAAAGCTTCATGGCGCCCATACATACAACACATACGAAAATCATGTCTTTCCAGAATTAATCTGATAAAAACACTTTCCCATACAGCGTGGGGAGCACAAACCCAAACGCTACTGAAAATCCACAAAACACTCATCCTTTCAAAAATAGATTACGGAGCTTCTCTAATATCCGCCGCCAAACCATCTCACCTTAGAACACTGGAATCAATACATAACGCAGGGATCCGACTCTCCATTGGTGCGTTCAGATCAAGCCCGATTAGTAGCATACTCAGCATTGCCGGCATTCCACCATTGGTCATAAGATGGTCTGAACTAACATCCAAAACCGCAGCCAGAATGGCCCGCTCCCCCCAAGGTCTTCATTCCTCCCCTAACCACATTTTCAACAATTATAAAAAATATGATTTAGATAACATAATGACTACTGAAATCAGCATATCCCCTCCGTGGCTTATCTCGATGAACATCATCCTGGACTTACACCAACTCCCCAAGAAATATACCAGCTCCACTCAATACAGGAATCTCTTCACGGAAATACTTTCATCTAAACAGCAACACGCACTTATATACACGGATGCCTCTGTCGTGGTAAATCGGGTTGGAATGGCCATCATTCACGGGGATACACATATCCAATGGAAACTATCAAACAAATGCTCCATTTACACAGCTGAAGCACTAGCCATCCTAAAAGCTATTGAGTTTGCAACAAACAAAGTTGAAGCCAAACAAATCATTATCCTTAGCGACTCCCTTTCCTCTCTCATGAGTATCCAGAACCAGTGGAAACCTACTGACTTAGCAAGAAAAATTCACATGCTCATTCCACCGCCACCTTCGCCGGTAAACAAATATCCTTCATGTGGATTCCCGGCCACTGTAATATAAGAGGAAATGAACTCGCTGACAAGGCTGCCAAACAGGCCCACCTAGCCAACAACCCCCTTACGTCACTGGTTTTTACATACCAGGATGTTAAGAGGATCATTGCTAAAGAGGCACACAACCAATGGGAAAACAAATGGGCAGCTGAGACAACCAAGTTACAAGAGATCAAAAGAACCACATACCCTTGGCCGTTCCCTGCAAACATCTCCAGGAAACAGGAGACAGCCATCACTCGCCTCAGGATAGGACACACACACATCACCCATCAACACCTCATGAAGGGAGAAGAACCTCCCATCTGCACCCAATGCGGCTCCCTACTTACTGTCAAACACATCCTTACAGAATGTCGAAGATATGAAAACGAAAGGAGGGAACTGAACCTTCCGGACCAGCTAGCCGAATCACTCAGCCCCGAACAGAGCAACCTAACAACGACGTTGGTTTTTTTACACAACACAGGACTTCTCAACAAAATTTAAGTTATATTATGTTATACTGTCTTTTCTTTCTTGTATTTTTTTTTTTTTTTGTGTTATCTATACACAAAAATTTCTAACCCTGTATAGTATTGTATAGCATTAATGTCGTCCAATGGCCATAGTCGCCGCGGATATAATATAATAAAAAAAAAAAAAAAAAAAAAATTTATAGTCGAATTTACATAGGTATATATCATAGATTTAGTAATAGGTACGTAATATATCGCCTGTGTGTTTTGCATAACGAAGCGACCATGCAATAATAGGCTCGTGCATAACGTGACCGTATACGTATAAACGTATGTAATCGGACTAAAATCGTTTGGTCAGAATCGGATGTGATATATAAATATGTGCAGTGCGATGCGCGTATTATGCAGATTTATACGTCCTTATAGGTATATAACCTATAAAAAGCACACATATATATATGCACACAAGTATGGTGCATAATAGTATATAATAACGTGTACAAATAGACATTTTGACGCGTATATTATATTATAGATGTGTTATACGCGTAGCACTGTTATTATATTGCAGTTATTGCGACGCGGAGGGCGTTCGGAACTTGCGCAGGGCGAGAGATATTCTCGTTCGGTTGCGCAACCACTATAATATACGTCCCGTCGTCTTCAGGACCGGGTGAGAAAAGACTCGGCCGATGCTCGTTCGTAATAATGTATAAAACGAAATGTTTTTTTCTCATCCATCACGCGCGTCCCGTCGCCCGTATAGGTGTAGCGTCCATTTTAATGATATGGGCACCGCCGCAGCGGAGTATAGGTGTACAACGCGATTTTATTACCAGAAATTAACCGCGCGGTATATAACACATCATACCTGTACGATATACCATGACATATTATGCAGGCGTCTCGTGCCGCAGTTGCGTATAATATATCGGCGTATATAATATAGTTGCACAAGCTCGCTCGTAGATAGGTAGGTATGGGTACAACACGAGAAGCGCTCCGTATATGCGTCGCGGCGGCGTGGCGGGCGTAGTGCGAAAACGCCTACGTCGTCGTCGTCGTCGGCGGAAGACGCGCGTGAAATTTCAGATCGGGTTAAGGTCGGCGCGAAACGAAAAGTATATTACACTTCTTCGCAGGCGAAATGGAAACGGGCGTAACGGGCGTAGGTATACATAATATATATATAATTAAAACGATATAATACGATATGCTCGCTGTGCTGTTACGACGACTGCATAATACGCCATAATAGTGATTATAATTCCGTATACCGGAATCGGACCTATAACACTGCACCGGTGCGCCTCGGTCGGAGGCCGGTGGAGGCGGAGGCTGGAGCGCCGCGGGAACTTACCGCATCGATTGTTACGCGCGTGACGCAATCTCGTGCCGCCGCCGCCGCCGCACGCCCACGAAACCGGTCCCCCCTCACCGCACCGCGACCACAACCTCGGTTATCGTTTCGACACCGCCGCGGTCACCGAATATTGTACGTTATATATATATATTATATACCTTATACGTATTATGTACATAGTATATATATATATATATAGGTAGTTTAGCTGTAATCTGCAGCGCAGTTATGTCACCGGGCGGGCGCCTCGTCTGTTCGTATTTCCTGCTTAGATAATAAGTTTCCTAAAAAAAAAAAATTCAAAATAAAACAAATCCCGAACCTGATTCATATTATAAGTACCGGTAATATATAATTGTATCTGTATAGTTGTTTATATTATATAGATGTATTATACGCGTATTATAGTATTTTAGGTACTTTTGTCTCGATGCGACACGGTCGTTTCGTTTTTTTTTCATATACGCATATTATTATAATGGTCGACGTTTTTTTTTTTGGAGTTATCTTTGCAACAATGTCATTCGCCTTTGCGGCCAGGCGCGCGACTACTGCAAGTGGTAGTTTAGTTATAGCCACATTTGGATCCGAGCGGTCTTCGGCTTAAATTTTTCATTGAAATTCAGTGATTATAAAAGGGGTCATAGTTATATTATCAATTGAAGTATGTTTCTTAAATGAGCGCGGCATAATATTATGGGCGTACGTAGAAACGTAAACGAACGGGGCTGCAAAGGTAAAAAAAAAAATCAAAACAAATTGACGATTGGTTTTCGGTTAAGTGAGCAAATTCAGTAGACTTTAGAGGCAGATATGAATCTGAAAAAAACAGACAATCTTGACCATTTCTACTATACCAACTGCTGCGCAGTATCGTGCGCAGGAAATCCAAGATACGCATTGCAGACTGTACTGTCGCCCGTTCAGGTTAACTCGAAGCAAGCAGCATTTCTCACCGTGACTTTTGTCCGTGTCAGAAGATACCAGAGTTAAAGTGCTGTAATTACGTGGGGGGGATTTGGGTGTGGTATCCCCCCATGACTTTTTTTTTCAACTGGAGAACCATATTTATTTATGCATATTACTTAGTATTTAATATTTATTGGTACAACAAATAAAAACTCAAATCCCCCGTGGTAGCTGCAGTAACCAATATAATATTACCTACTTCATAATAAACAGTTATCACTATTGCAAATTGAATATTGCACAAATATATTTGAATAATGCAGTTTAGCTCGATTTTTGGGAATTTTTTTGGAAACCTATAGGTAATTTCAACTGGTTAAGTACAATGGTGCAATCAAAATTTGTTGGTCGCACTTATAGAAATGTTTCGATTCCCCCCCCCCCAAACATGACCAAAATACGCCACTGCTGAGAGTTATAATTTACTGTGTCAAATGTCAAGTTTAAAAAATATTGCAAAAATAATAGAAGGAATCAAAGACGAAACCACTATACAGAATACAAATTACAATACATTCGGCAATCGATAGGTAAAAGGAGGATCCGTAGTTTTTTTAATGATGCATTAATGCGCGTACGGGGTATATTATAATGTTACTTGTATACAGGGTGGGCTACTGTGTTTTAACAAAAAGCCAACATTGGAAATCGGGAATTCACGGTGGTCGCATGCACTGTGTATATTTTAATATTTATGTCTAGCGCATACACCTTAAATCCAATAAAACATTTGTGCGGTGCAGTTAATTTTGAATAATCGGCCGAGTCGAATATTACAATTCAGTAAAGGCACCTAGGTACATGACATTATTATAATAAAATATATTACACACCATTATACAATTATTGTTGTATCGATGTTTCTATAATATGTAAATTGTTATATTATATTGTCGTGGGAGAATTTATTAAACAGTAACAATAATATATGTATTATTATATTAAAGTCGGCCGTATAAGCTATTACGCGAGTTAAACGACGCATACGCGATATGCACTGATATTATTACTATTGTTATATTCACGAACAATGCGTTAAAAAAAAAATCGTATTCAGCTATGCAATATGATATATTATAGTAGGTACGCGTGTTTGCGAATAAATTTAATTGTTCGATTCCGATGAACGGCCACGCGCAATATTATGCCAGCGTTTGAATTTTAATACTTTTACCTACCTATATATGCAATAATTCTTAATTGCCCGATATCCTACTTCACGCGTGATTCATCAGATTGACTTTGAAAACGAAACGAAAACCCGGCCAAACGCTATATGGGTAAAAAAATTGGATTCCGAACGCGAGATTTTTGTGCAATATTGTTGGCAGGGTACAATAATGTATTTTATCAATTTCAAATTTGGGGAGGGATGTCCTCACGAACGCGTATTTCGGGCGCAGACATCATAATATTGTATAGGTAGTATAATTATGGTATACATACTATAACATGCACTCATATAGTCGTCACGACTGTGACAATATTATATCAGCTCACTTATTATATGCAGTGTATATTTTATTGTTGTACTATATAATATTACAATATTCTAAACAATGACGGCATAGAAATTAAAAAATAAATAAACAAAAAACGGTTCTCGATAATACACGGAGATTGGATAGGACTAAAGATAATACATCAGAATGGTTTTTTGCAATTTTTTTCATAGCAATCATTTAATTTAATTTTTTATTTTTTTTTGTATATAAATCGTATAGCTTAAAAATTGACTAATCGTTTTACTGGGTATAATAATACACGGCAATTTATTGTTTCAATAATACAATAGATGTTAGTATTTTTCTATTTAATATTCCGAGTATATTAGGCGCTTACTATATTTGTTTATTTGTTTCATTATTCACGATCGGAGGTAATAAAATGTAAAAAAAAATCGACACGAGTTACATGTATAGTCGCACACCCCTACCTAATTTAACCCCATATGTAATAATAATAATATGGCACATCGCTTGCAATCGTGAGATTTCTTCATATCGTGATAATATAATATTATTATATTGACCACACTGCAGTATAACGATTTCACGATGGGTCGTGTAATCCGACATTTAATATCGTATTATTATACGGTTGTCTTATAATGCAGAATAATATTATGTTATTATAATCCGTCGGTGGACGGTTGGAAAACATTGCAATCAAATAATATTATACGCTTACAATATTGAATATACATGCATATTATAAGAAGAAGCCGGCGCGAATCTAGAAATGGAAAACAGGGGAGGGGGGCTCGATGAAAAAATGTCCGTTTATTAATAATACTCTTAAATGTTAACAAGCAATATAATATATAATATGGTTTAAGTATATAGTATTACTCCTCTGACCTCTTTACTATAGTACATAAACTAAAAATTGATTTAAACTTTTTGAAATATTTTGAGCATCGAAAGCCTCACGGGGGAGGCTTGAGCCCCCGTAGTCCTCTCTTGTATCCACGCCTGCAAACAAGCGTTACTTTATGTGTACTTTAGTCATAAAAATTAAAAGGTATAACCCCAATTTGAGTTTTGTTCCAGCATCGTCGTACTCGTGAAATAGTGTTAATAGTTTTATGCATAGACGCCGCCAGGAATTTTTTCAAGGGGTGCATCGTGCATAGCATACTTTTTGATTTCTGAATAATGTTTAAATTATTTTAGTTAAATACGTAGAAATATTTTTTATTTTTTTTGACTATGCAAAGTTATTTTTTGTTTTTTCGTCGGATACAAAGTAATGCGGGCTACGTGCGTTTACAGTTATTATTTAAAAAATAAGTATTATAATTCATACTAGATAAACAATAATTATGTAAAATAAGTAGTATAATTTTTAATAGATAATTATGCAAAATAAAATATTTTCAATACCATAAAATTTTTTTTTTGAAAATCCAGTGGGGTGCAATTGCACCCCCTAGCACCCCCTTGCGGCGCCCTTGGTTTTATGCCGATACTCTGTAGTTCAGGAGTTACCACTCACCAATTAATATTTTAAAAGAGTCACATCAAGAATCTGGGAGTTATTTGTTCGAGAACCATCAAATTCGCTGACACCGCGTCGGTAAAAACCAACGAACAACAATAATATTAATTACAACACTTTGGTCTGTCTCGCGAAAGAACGGTTAGTAATTTAAGTGCTATTGGTTTTTTTCTTGTCTACGGGCCGCCATTTGGTGACCACTGCTGTAGTCTATGCTCTAGAGCATCGTTTCTCAACCTTTTTAGTATCCCCAAAATAGGTATAAAATATAGTCAATCACTTCGCGACCCCCCTCCATCTAGGTTAGGTAAAAATTTAAACAGTAAAAATATCCTATCATTAAAACAAATTCAAATATCACACTAATTATTTATTTTTATGTTTATATCCTTATCGGGATAATTTTATTATTATTATTATTTTAATTTTTTCAATAAAAAGTCTTAAATATTTGAATAAAAAGGTACATTTTGTAAATCAGCGTTTTATTATTTTTGACCTGCACGACCCCGATTCAAGGTGTTCGCGACCCCCTGGTTGAGAAACGCTGCTCTAGAGTCTACAGAAACGTATATTAAATATTATTATAAATCGGCCAGCGATATGCGACTTATGAAATAATAACAATACGGCATGCCGCCACTATACACGATCGGTGCCAGTCGCGACGGGATTAAATTATGCGAATGAAACCGAAGAGGAGTCCCTTCTTGAACTTACGTACCTATTACATGTTATATACGCGTATTATTATATGGTAACTACGTGTACAAAGAATACCCGTGAGATGGTCTCGGAGCAATTCACTCGTGAAATAGATAAGGGAATATGAGACTTTTCGCCCCGGTCAAACGTGTTGTACATGGGCGGTGTTATTATTCGTATACATGTAGCCACATAATATAGGCCTGCGTATATAATATAATATTATAATATAGCTTTACTGATCAATCGGCGCGGCCGATCAACGTCTTGTATATATATATATATCGGACATAATCTTATAATAGTCGATTGTACGGCTTTTGAGGTTTCGCTGCGTTTTCACAACATTACTGTTATTATTCTATTCTGCGTTGTAGGTATAACATAACATCGTGTCTACGAATCCTATTTTATACCGGTTGAAAATCTACAGGTTGCAGAGAACGACGCGTATCGAGTTATTGTCCGATTTTCACTTTTCCACAGTGGGTCAATTTTTTATCTCAGACTTGAAACATATGGAACGTCGCTGGAATAGAATAATTATACTATATCATAAGCCCACCACTAATTACCATAAAACTGTTTATCGGAAAGAAAATTGCTGACGTTCTCCAGCAGTTCACCACAATTTTTTGATGAACCTATCATAAACCTATAATTACCTTTGAATGTTGCGGCGTATTCAAAACATTTAAAAGTGTGATTGTTTGACAAAAAAATATTTTTCTCTGCAGTATAAAAATCCAAATGATGCATAGGTAATAATATATAATATTAAACGCGTGATTCTCGGGTATATGTGAACCCATTAGATGAACTTTCGTTTGGTTTTACGTTGCAAGATAATTTATTACTTCTAAAAATATATTTTAACACTAATTTTACTTTTTTTAAACTACCGCAATCGTAAAATCGGTTTTTTCGCGTTAGCCATAGAAATATGAATCTGCCGCGTAAAGATTTGTTGCTGAAAATAATATCGTGTTTTCTTGTTGTTTGACCAAAGCTGTGACATTTTCTCAGCACACTACCGTTTATTACGTTAACAGCCATCAGTATACCGGACAGTAGGCACCCATTTGTTTCGTCACGTTTACGGTTGTTACCACAAAACAGAATTCCATCGTTAAAACCGTGTACCTATATTGCATTTGAAAAACGGACCTCGACGCGAGTAGAACGGAAATAAAAGCGTTCATCTGCACACACCGGGTGAGAAAAAAAACCGATAGGCACAAGCTTTTGCGTTCAAAATGATCCCACAGCATCGGCCGTGCGATGAAAATAATAATAATAGCAACAGTAATACAGTAATATATATGTGTAAGTGCATGGGACAAAATACATCGAAATTCGTTCGTGCTCGTGTCACCGGCCTCTCAGATTTTGGCGCGCGCAGGATCGCGTGATCGGTGACGCGATATTAATCGCGAAGCGTTTGCCTTAAAAATAAAAAAAAAATATAAAAATACACACAATATATTATACATATATATATTTAAATACACGCGCACACACACACACACACACGTATATTATATCACGATGGCTGACTTGGGCTATTGTATATATACGTATATTATTATATTATATTTGTGAAAAAAAAAAACAGTAATAATAATAATAATAATGTTTAGCATTGTTGAAACGGCCGAGCCACCCAGGAATGCGTCTCGACTTTTGGCGCGTCCGGAGGGTGGGAGCGAGATGGCAGCGAGCGGAGTGACGGCGAGAGAGCGACCCGGTGGGTGGGATATAATATTATTAAACCGGGGGAGTCGTGTGTGTATACGAGTCGTGGCACAATGCGAAGGAGATAAATCAACGATTTCGTTTTGTTGCCAATTTTTAACGACTGACGGTCAGAAGTCGCTCGGCGGAATATTAAAAAGAAAAGAAAATAAATAAAGAAAAAAATAACGTGCGTAAAATTCGGTTTTTTTTCTTCCCCGCACACACACACACACACACACACACACATACCCAGACCGGTCGAGTGGGTATATAATGGTATATATACCGCACGAGAAACCGGATAGACCGTGGACCATATAGGATATTATATTATATCACTTCGCATATATATACGTACATTATATTATTGTATGGGTATGCAACATCACGTCCTGCAGTGAATAATACTACAATATAATATAAACATATATATGTATATAGGTACACACACTGGTAAACCTCTCGTTGTCTTAAGACTTTTCCCATCATATTATTATTATTATTATTATTATTACGCTGTAATTTTATTCTAGTTATCATAATAATGATATGTTATCACGATTTCGTATTAATTGTGTTCCATTATTATATTGGTCACGTAATACTCGCCTCTGTATTTAATGTGTATTTTACACAACACACGAATAATTTAAGTTCGACTCCACTAAAATCTGCCAATACTCAATGTATAGCATATCGGTGCATAACATAATAATTATTGTGTTTTTATTTTTATCATCGTTCGTCGTTTGTGAATTAAAAATATTAAACACAGTCGGTTTGTTGGTTTTTTATTTTACGTCGTAGTCACAATGCACAATTATTTCATAATATTATGATTTCGTTTTTTATTTGCTTCAAAAAAAAAACGACTCCGAAGAATAATTATATGATATTGTATACCTACTATGGATAGTAATGTGATTTAAAAAACGTACAGAGCGGTTCTCAGAACGAAAAGCGATTACCTGTTACAGGGGCGCAATTTGGGGGATGGCAACAGTGTATACTTTGGCGCACCCTTCATTTTTTCTGTGTCTTATATTTGCCTGCCATAGAAATATAAAATGTATGAGCGTCGATGCACAAAAGTTAAGATATATTATTTTAGCCATAATGCATATAAAATAATATCTGTGGAAGTAAAGTGATTAGGTGTTAATTATTATAGAATATGTATATTATTATTTATTGATATGTGTACTACATGTCCACATTATTTCTAATCTGAAGAAAAAGTGGCCCGAAGGTGAAAAAAATTGGCCTGCTTAAACCTTAGTTACCTATCAAAAAAACTCAAATAGCGCCACTGAACTGTTATAAAAAAAAAAAAATGAAGTGTTTTGAAAACCAACGCCGACTCGTCTTGACAAACCGTTAGTTACACGCGGACGTTTGACCGGCCGGGTAACAAAGTTAGATTCTGTCCATCGATTTTTCTTAGTTTTAAGGTTTTTACCAGTGAGGTTGGTACATGTGTGCCGGGTACCTAAATTTCATAATGCGCAATAGCCAACCAATTTCAAACGTCGAGTTCGAGTTATGCGCCGTATTTTATCTCACCAAATTGTATCGTGTTTGTTAGAAACGAACCCGTTTGGGTCGGTTATAAAATTAATAACACCCGATTGGATCGGGGATCATCCGTTGAGACCGTAAATTATGTTACGCAAAGGTTTCCACTCGTCGTTACAATAATATTCGTAAAAACGAAATTATGATGATTTTTCGAACCGTTTGTGAGTGGACAAAATCTCATTGTTTGGGCATGTATATACAGTCGTCAGCTGATAAACGAATAACGATAATGCTCGATAACACTATAATTAATATTTATATATTAAATAATGTTATAGTGTTATGTGTACGTATGTATATCGTCACACATTGCTTTGCTCGATTATTCTAGTAGGTTTTTCTAAATCTATTCCCATATTATATAATTTACAGTATGGAAATACAATAAATTATAATTTCATTAGAATAATGGCCGTAGAAATGTTTATGAAACTGTCTATTTATACACGGAATACATCAATACCTGTGAATATAAAATATTTGAATATTTGAATATTGATGACTTCGTGCATCCACTTCGAAGCGACGCCTATGGACGGACACTTGTTGGCATTTTTGATAGACTAGCACTATCCAAAGTAAAGTTGTATGCACCCCGATCACTTTGCACATGGTCCATGGATGTACGTATTATACAATCCTGTTAGGGAGGGAGGGAGCTGTTCTATTTTCTTCGAGGTAAGCCCCGGAAGCCTCCCCTCTCGACGTCCGCTTGTGCGAGCGACGCCTCGTGCGAAATATTTAGGAAACTCACGGCACGTGTCATCGGACCAGAGGTGGTCAAGACTCGTTTTGCCACTGCACACAACACTATAATATTTAATACGCACCTACTCGCAAACGACGACGCAATAACGCGTTTGGTTAGTGATTACAGATCGAGATTTGCTGCCAGAATTTTGTCGCACTGTACAACACTATAAATATATTAAACGCGCTTATACTCTGCAAGGACGCGAAAAACGAAATAAAAACCAGAAAACAGTGCTATCGAGAATCTCCGTAGACGGATGCGAAGAAAACGACCGTGACTGCACAGTTTCTTAGGTCTGATGGAAAACTTCCCGGTTAGCCACTTGCCGTGATTCCCTAGTATATACCGCGTATATAGGTTAGGTGCCTACAATATTATGGCTGGCGGTCGCCCCTGAATGCCACATAAAAACTCCCGATTCCTGTACGACAGAACTGCGGCAAGCATTGAGGTTCTAGGCAACCGCTGTTCATAACATTGAACACGGTTAAGTCAGGTAACATCATGGTATAGTTGCTACGAACGCGAGTAACCGGATCATTTACATTTCTCATCGGTCTTTGTCTTAAGACAACGGTCCACGCCCTCCGTATCGATTTGTATTATAGCGTTACCTATTACATGTATAATTTTGAATTCATAATGTTACACGGAAATATGGAATTTTATTTTAATGTTCCTTAAGTTGTAGAGGTAGATTGTGTACCTACTATGTATAAATATAATTTCAGCATAATATCGAGTTCGCCTCCTTCCTCTTTAATAGAAAATGGTCCAAGGATGCTATAATAACTATAGACATTTAGAAACATTGTCACGTCGAGTGTGTTCATACTCGACACTCGATGCTATTTTAATATTATTTTATTCGCTTAAAAGTATCTACACAATACATAAAAAATAAATACACAAAAAAGTAAATATAACAGCTTTAAGTCCCTAAAGGACCGGCTAATATGTATCTACCTAATACTAATCAAGACAACAAATAAATTATACGGTTTGCACACTATTAATATAGTATAAATAATCATATTATGTTAATATTAAAAAAATATATACATTATATCATATATGATAAAAAACACTACAACAAATTAATGTTATATATTAATAAATTAATATTACCTAGTCAAATAATTTACTTAGTCACAATATATTTTAAATTCTAAGAGGCGATATGAATGTAATGATTTTATATTTAAAAATTTAAAAAATTTAAATAATGTACTAGACTTCACTCTCACATCCATTGTAATTGGCAGGGTCTCGTTTGGTATAAACTTATGATACAGCCTTCAACCATCGATGAAAAGTTATTCGAAAAGAAACGAAAGCATTTAGTTCTAATTATCGAGGATCCAGTATGAGTTTGTCAAAATTCGTTTTGGTTATTTATCGCTGTTAATCTATTTTTTGAAATTTTAATAGCATTTAGTTGGTTTTTAATGATCCGCATACAGACGTTTAGTGTCTAACTTAATCCTTATATAATATATCAAATACGAATATTTATAAATATTTAAAAAATCGTATTGTTATTTTTGACGCGCCTAAAAATGGCGAAGAGAAGTACTATGGCTCATTTAATTCCATTAACTAATTTTGCTCCCAAAAATTACAATAGCTAATAGGTATACTATATTAGTATATATAAATTAAATATTTATAGTTTTTAAACAATTTACCTACTCACTTAAATATAATATTAAAAATACATAAACTATATAAAATGTCTAAGTGATGCATTAAATGACAAGAGTAGACGAAAACATTTAATTCTAATTATCGATAACGTCCCGTCATTAAAATTCTTTTTGGTCATTAACCGCTGGTGGCATATTTTTTGAATTATATTAGCATTAGTGTCTCACTTAGTAGTTAGGCCTTATATATATATATTACGACTATATTGTTCAGTGCCATATTATAGCCCCACATAGAATTTTGGATCGTCTAAGGAGGATAGGGATAGATCGTATAACACGACCAAGTAGAAAGACTATCAAATTCTGGTATGAAGAGGATATATTATTATGAATATGATACTAAACTACTGAAGACTTGTGAAATTCGACATAACGGTTTTTAAAATATTTATAAGTTGTAAATTATTACGTTTTATATAATATTATTATTATTTTAGATTTTGGGGCGCAGCGATGAATGTATTGATTTTACAATGATGTGTCTATTTTTTGTCGTTTTTTTCTTCAAGTTTTGGGATAGTAAAAATTCTTCAATCTTCAAAATCAATAAATTTTCTAATACAGAAGTGGACCCTTGTAAAGTTAGCAGCACAACCAAAACAAACCCTTATGAAATACATCCAAAATATTTGTTGGTAACTTGTCGGACATTGTTGGACTTTATTTTTGCCGTTAAAGGTTCAGACACTTTTGAGCTGTATGTGATAATATACGAATATACGACAATTTACTTAAACTGAACATTTAGTTGAATTTGAGGCACAGTCAGGATATGTTGGCCGAGAATCTTGTCTATTATAATTTGTAAGCAACTGTACGCTATATATATAAAAAAAAAATGTAAGTATTTCCTTAATTATGTATAATTTGTATGCGAAGAAATAATATAAGGAAACAAGTATTTAAATTTGCCTAGATACTCCATACGCAATACAATTATTATAATTAAAGTAACTAAAATTGGAATGCCTCAACCGAAGATCAGACGATGACGCAGTAGAAATATTGTGTCATCAAAACCACTACAGCATACGACAAGTATGTACACTTACCTACGCTATAGAGGGTGTATTTAGAAAATACGAAAACTGGCTGTTTTACTCGAAATTGAAAATTCTCCAAACGCGCCCCGTACTCGTTTATACAAGTATATAGTGAGCATTGATTATAATTAATTATTTATAGCATTCAATACCTAGTGGTAAATAATCAAAGATATAATAATAATAATAATTGCAGTCGGAAAATCGATCGCACCGATACCGAAGTTGACAATAATAATAAAAATAATAATAATGCCGGACGGTTATTTCTTACTGCAATATTAAAATATAATGTGTTATAAGGTAATCGCGACTATATTACATAAATCTGCCAGTCAGCTTCGATACCTCCCCATATACGTGCATTACGACGTTACCACGGTTGTAACCATGCGCTCTACCTATACGCTGTAGCAATAATAATAATAATACTATTATATTATTATAAACGTCTTGCGGCACCGTGCAAAGTGCACTTGGTCACAATGCGATCTTGTCGCGTATTATAATACATACAATATATACCTATATAGTGTATAACGTGTGCACCTGCGAGCGCGTTATTGTAAAAAGTATCGTACGCGTATAATATGTGCGCAGCGTGTGTCCTTATAGTATATTATATTATATTATACGACGGACGCCACTTCGGCAGAAACCGACGGTCGCCTTAACGCCACATAAAATATAATATTGTATATATATATATCGGCATCGCTGGCCGATCTGGCGACACTATCGCGTTATTGTGCGATTCGACCGAACGGTTAGGTTTGGGTAGAGGTATACACCTCCCCGGACACCTTCCAAACCGCTGCACCTGCTGCAGCAATAGGAATATTATTATAAATTATAATATACGTCATGCGCGTTTATCGCAAATATTATGTCCGTCGCGGTTATGCGGAATACCGAGTATATAGTAACAGTATATTATATAGTAACAATAATATAATTACGAACGATATAATAACAAGACGTCCAGTCGAGAGCCTGCAAATAGAGCGACATTGTAGAAAGCGTCGCCGTCGTCGCTGGTTAGGTCTTGCGAAGCCGCAATGCGCGATTGACAAAATATATAATGATAATATTATTATTATGTCGGCGTAAAAAAAAGACGCCAAACATTCTAAAATAAAAACAAATTACGTTTTGGTGATAATCACGGGTCAATTATATATATTATACCTAAAATAATCTATCTTTTCTTTTTCTCTTTAAATAAAAAAAATTGAATGCCAAGAAATATTAGAAAAACATAAGAATTTCAAAACAAAAACCAACTTTAAAAGAAATAATGATTTATTTACTTTAAAAAATATACGTACTAGCTATTCTTTTTCCTCCCCGATAAATTCATTGATGTCCAATTCAGTAAAATTAGATTTGTTTTTTCGAAATATAAATTATATTAAAATATTCTGCATTTGATGTATAATTATTTAAAATGTATTTCTATAAATTATTTATTTTTTTGCCTCTCCTCATATACTATATTTAAAGTTGTATTAACATAAATCATTATATCACATTTTATTTTTTATAAACATTTTAATTGTTCACTGTTAATTCAGTTAAGTTTTTATTATATTTAATATTTTGTAAATGGTTCTCGTATTACCTAAATCTATGTTATAAATAATTTAAATCACTAAATTAATGTTCATCATCATAATATTATGTTTCTTATAGTGAAACATTATATATTACCATTGGCTATTGTAAATTACGGAAACTACGGAAATAAAAAAGTAAATAAATACAACGAGTGTAAAGTAAGGTTGACTCGCCGTGCAAAAAATTTTTGAATGTCAAAAGTTTTTACTAAGACATTTTAGCCCTTTTCCTAACCATTATTTGTTTATTCATTAAGAATTTATGTCAGTGCGTCACCAAGTAATATTATATAATTATAAGTTATAATATTGATTATTAGCTGGTACGCGAGTAACGAGTAGGTATATGGCATTTGAATATAGAAAGTTATCAATAGATACGTTCGATAAACTTCGAACCTTCAAAACTTAAATTTTCAATATTTGAAACCGACAGTTTATTAACAACGATTCTGACAGGAATATTGAGTTACAAAGTATCTACATAGTATCTTCTTCTCGTGTCCGGTTGGAATTGCCAATAATCACATTTAGTAATGAAATAGATAATAAATATATAAATAAATAACGTGTACAGTAGAGAAAATAGATAAAAAATAAATTTAATATCTATATATATAAAAATGGAGCCAAAAATGTATAACAATTCATCAATTGAGAACAGCTGTGCCGATTTGGCTCGAATTTTTTTTAAATTGTTCGTAACTTCCAGGAGAAAGTTTTTACGAAAAAAATTTTGGAAAAATCCAATTTTTTAACGTGAAAAATATTATTATTATAATATTATTCCCATTGGTTGCCAAAGGTTAATCGGGTAGATCAGGTACAAGCATGCATATCAAATTGCACACATTTTTGCACATACAGGCACAGCCGCTCATCGGCGTTGTCCGCGATCCGACGTAGTCGGATTGCCTACCAAGGTGGCTGAGTTGCACTTACTGAAGCGAATTACACACAAAATGAGTTAAACGATCACAATTCTTTTAATAGTTGTCATATTTTACGGGCAACAAAGTGCGCGGGATCAGCTGGTAAAATATAATATATAAGCAAACTAAATAATATTAATGGTCGGTAACTTTGTCAAATCTTAGGGGTATGGTAAGAGCCTGCACGCGACACTCCTTCATAGTTTTTCTGATCGCTCGACCAGACTATAACTAACTAATCTTACCCACACCGTTGCAAAATATGCCAACTCCACTCCACCTACATATGAAGTAGGTATAAGCTGTATGAAGTACCGACAGAGTCGTGAAACTTGCACCTTTGGCGATTTTCCACTACTCATTTGCGAAACGTTGGTCCAGGGAAAAAGTAGGGGAAGGCGGAGTAGTTTGTACGAGAGGCAAAATCGTAGGTAAGGTTTTCTGACCATTGAGTAAAGAAAGAAAAAAAATATTGATGTTTATTTATCCATGATTTTAGTATTATGTTTATTGTTATCGATAACTTTTAAACTGATTTGTAATAAATTCCCGTTCAAATTCCAATTATCACAAAATATGTCAATATGTGTGATCACTATTTTTATTTTATATAATATTATTGCTTAAAATTTGTATACTTCATTTTGTTTGATGTAAAAAAAATTATCTAGCTTAGGTATGAATTCGTCCAACTTTACCAGACCCAGAAGTGAGTTTTGAACATGAGTTTTTTGAGTTCACGTTTAGATTTTTTAAAAATGCTTTAATATTATTGAACCTGACAATATTTGTAATATAGTCCCGCAATCCAATTTCAATTTTATAAAATATAGTAAGTTCTAAAATGCTCGGAATTTAAAAGTACGGTTCTGCCTCGCCTTCTCCTACACTGCAGTATGAAACCAATTTTTGTATTTTTGTCCATCAAACGTTGTGCGGACAAGTTATAACATCATAACGGACTAGACGTAGTCTTCACCATATTTTTCACACACCGTATGATATTATGTTAATATTATATTATCATATTATGTATACACTACAGTACACTCCACTTGTAAAAGTATTGTTCCTCGGGTCCCTCAAACCCCTTTCAGCGTGTGCCCACGCTATTATGCACACATTCGTATGACGTGATTTGTGTATATATATGAAATATGCATAAATAGTATTGTTCGAGTGCGCGCGTTGGTATTTGGCGATTAAAATATGCACAGAACATGACTTTATTATACAATTATTTACAATATATTATTACTGTCGTAAAATATAACGGTAGACCGCAAAGCATAGGTTTTTAAACGCCTCACGTATAATAAATAATTGTTTACGAGTTTCCGTTTATATGCGCGTGACATAATATTATGCTCATAGCTACTAACTGCAGTTTGCAAATATAAAGAAGATAATATTGTGCTAATTTATTGTCACTTTCAATAAATTATGAATTAACTTTGGTCCAAACATATTTCTTTGTGTGCCAGCACTAAACGCAGTATACCATCGAGTACAGGAAAATCTGTCTTAAGTTAAGGGACTGGAACCGAACCTAGAAGAACAGGTTCTTTAAAACTTTAAGAGCCGGGATCGCAACCTAAACCTTTATTTTAATAAATAATGTACCGGAACCGAACCGGAATTTTCAAATTAAATAGGTTCTTTTAGGTTCAAAAATAAATTAATATTATTTATCATAATTCAATGGTATTACTTTTTTGTATATTAATTATTAGTATATGATCATATGAGTTTTCTAATATTTCTCACACTATTGATTAAACCCGAATTTCTGATAGGTATTAAAAATTATTATACTTTTCGGTATACCTAAATTATCTGGAACCCGTACCGGCATTATTTGGAACCGATACCTTTATAAAACCTAACCGGAACAGTTATTTTATTTTTGGAGAACCAGTATGGGAACAGATATTGATAAATTCAAAAGGTTCCAGTCCCTGGTCTGAATGGACACTTGAATATAGCGGACACCTCTCTCGATTGACACTTTTGATGGTCCCGTGCAGACTGTCCGTTATATACAGGTGTCACTGTCACTTATCGTTAATATTTTAAAATGTTTTATACCGAACAATAGTTATAATATGATAAGGGTAAAACTGTAAAAGTATGGCAATTTAGTTATACGGTCGGTTCGTTATACTAGGATTCATTTTTACCAATCATTTTCGATTTTTGATTTTCGATAGCAATTAAATAAATTTACGTACTTAAGGTGTTTCTTTAAACAATTATTAACGTACGTAATTTTTATTACTTTCTCTGGTTCTAAAGTTCAGTAAACGTGTCGTAATATGGCGTGAACCACCCCCATGACTGTACGTATATTATTTCTTTGCGACGTATATGGAATTTCGTAATCTCAATTCGATTTAATATTTATCCGTTATACACCGATATGCCGTAGAGGTTAGCAACTTTAGAGGTAGGCAACGAGTTTTATGGGTACGCGTACGTCCAAAATATATTTAAATAGTTAACGTATTAAAGGGAATAAAACGAAGACAGAATGTACAATTCCATAACCGTCGGTTGTATCGTAGGTAGGTACACGATAAACAATAATAATAATTGTACAGTAACTGTATTGTATAATGTCTATGTCCAACAGAGCGGCTGAAGTGTGCGGCGGGTAATCGATGTCGACGGAGACGTGGTGAAGTTTGCCAAACAGTTCCGGAACGTGACCTTTTTTTAAAAATATTACTGACGAACGCGATACCACATAATTATAATATATTATACGAGTTTAACCAAACCACCGGAAAAGGTATTTTATTTTTTGCTTTGCAAATAATGATGATATCATCGATTTTGTCGAATACCACACGCAAATCGTTACGCGCAATTCAAAGATGACGAGTCGGTTTTGGAGTACAAAAAAGTTTTTTTTACAGTTGACAAAGAAATATTATATAGTTCATTAGGTAATGTCTCCTTCTGACAATAGAGTTTCTTTTACTTTAGAAAAAAAAAAAAATAATAATAATAATAATTATGTTACTAGACCCTGACCTTGCTATTTTTCGCGAGTTTTGTTTTTGTTTTACATGTTTATTTTGTGTATAATAAATTCGATTGTATAACCGTAACAATATATAGTTTGGTATAAAATATTATTAACCGATGTGATGATTTAATTTACAAAACGTCTACAAGAAAGTTAGATGTAATATATGACATCGTCGAGTATGTGCGTTTGCTCAAACGAAAAAACCGCTGGATTCACTTAGGTTAGAAATAGTTGATATTTTTAAATTAAAATCGACTCAAATACCATTTAATAATAATATCTACTTTATCTATTTGAAACCTAATATTATGTTCGATAAGATTTCTTAGTTACATTATTATGAATTATCGTGCTTGTACAGTTCAGCGTTTATTTTGTCTGCGGCAGTAAATTAATCTTTCATTATATTATTTTCATTCGTCTTAGAACATATTATTATTATTTTTGAACTCTATTCACTTCACCATCGAGCGATCTTGCGCCTTTTAATAATACAGTAAAATAAAATAATGCATTAATGCATTTGTCACTCCACCCAGAATCTAAAATTAAAATAATATTATTATTATTATTATCATTGTCCATAAATGTACACAAAGGAACATGCGAGCTGCAGCAGTGCTTAACTTAGAATCCATCATCAAACATAAACCTACCTGAATATAGAGAAAAATTCACAATAGACGTACAAAAGCCGCGTCGTGGAAATATGGGGGTGGGGGGGAGGAGAGGAGGAACAATGACGGGCGTTTCTCTTTGTCAGTATACAAAATGTATGGATCGTGAAAATTTAACAAAAAAAAAAAAATCGCATAATTTTTACGCACTCGTTTGTCCCGATATCGTTTTACTTTGGTAAGTACACTCCTCTATTTTTCAGAATACAATTATTATTATTAGTGTACAATATTATAATAATCCACGAACTCGTCGCGGTTTTAGCACAATTAAATTACCGCTGTATAACAATATTTATCGCGGTGGTCCACTCGCTCGACGGTCGCAGCGTATTCGTACACATATTATACAAAAGCGTCTACGAAATCGGTGGCCCAAAATATTTTATAATAATATACGCCTTCGTATTTTGTACGTATATTATAAACCACCGCCTCCGCCGTGTTGGCGACGGTCCAAGATGAGATTTTCAATCGCTTCCGATGTGCAGCAGAGGATGCTAAACGCCGAGCCGTCTCGTGATATTCCGTTGATATTATTATTATTTTAATATTTAGGCGGAATCTGTGCGGCACACGACTTGTACCGTTACAAGTCACAACTGATAATATAATATTATATTTATTTACAGATACATAAAAGGTAGCAGTAATATATATCTTTAGTCAGTGGTCAAAATGGGTCAAATCAGACATTTTGATATTTTGACGTTTTACAATACAGAATCTTAACCTGAACAAATAATCGCTTTTTGCTCGGTAAAAAACAGTGCGATAAATAGGTGGGAAACATTTTTAATTGACTAGTCTTGTTGCTTTTACAAATAAAAATAGAATGATTATTTTTCTAGATCAAAAATCTCGCAAGGTTTAATAATCTGATTTATCCTTTTTTACCAAGCACTGAAGATATTATACAGATACATAATATCATACAATAATATATTATGTAATTTGGTCAAACATACGTCAACTTGCATGTTGTAGACAATTCTGATGAACTTTTAAAAATACATTTATTTACATAATATATTTATACACATTTTACTCGCCTACATATTTCAACCATATTGCGCTATAACATCATGGCCTGAGATAGCTATTATTTTCAAAGGACCTTTAAGGTTATAAAGTATAGTCATAATAAATGCAATGACGATCGACATTTAATAATATCAATAATTGTCACTTAAACTTTAACTATCTAATCTATAAATGCGATAACGATTGATATTTAATAATATAACATGATAATACTATCAATAATTGTCGCTTAAACTTTAAATGTAATGAGTAAAGGCGATTGACATTAAATAATAAAACACGATAATACTATCAATAATTGTCGCTAAAACTTTAATTGTACAAGTAACTAATGCAATGACGGTTGACATTTAATAATATAACACGAAATTACTGGTTATCAATAATTGTAGCTTATACTTTAAATGCAATGACGATTGACATTTAATAATATAACACGATAATATACTATCAATAATTGTCGCTTAAACTTTAACTATCGAAACAATGAATGCAATAACGATTGATATTGACAATATAACACGAATATACCGCGAACGATTGTCGCTTAACTCTAACTACGTGTTTACACCATTGTGCGGACAACTCGATCTGCTCGTCGCGAACGACTCGACCTAATGACCTCCTACCCGTTCTCGTATCCATCGTATATCGTTGTATGATATTGTTGTACAGCCGCGTTGGCTTTTCGAAATCTGTAAGACTGTCGTGAGTCGTATTTCGACATTTACTCGTGTTGCGAACAGAGTTATGTTTTAACAATATTGTACATTAAACATTTAGTACGCACACGCGTATCTTGGCCGGTCCAGCTGCAGCGGGGATTACTGCCTAATATGCTTTGTAAACCGGCACTCTCGTCTGCCATCATCACCTACCGGAACTCGACCCGTACTCGGTCTTATCTAATCAAAGCTAGTTACGTCCAATATAACACTAACCCGACGGGGCTGGCACAACATCCGCCGCTGTTTCCTGCGGGGGGCCCCCCCTCCGCCGCTCCTATTCGACAATTTACGTCAATTTAACGTCACCACGTTCACAATGCGCACATATAATAATAATTATTATTCGTATACTATTATTGTGTGCATAATGTGCCGTACAGAGCGGGCCGCTCATCTTCGGCGGTCGGTACGGGTGCCCCGAGCCGACAACCCGGATATGGTACAACGGGCGATATAATGATATTATGAATAGAGTACGGATTTTGGAGCAATAATAAACTATAAAAAAAAACACAATAAAGCTCTACAAATCCAACAAAAAAAAAAAAATGACACACGACGAAAGGTCGGCGAGAAATGACTAAACAGATACTTACTTTTATCGACAAATCGATAAATTAAAATATCGAACATAACGAGTTAAAATCGCTTGAGCCATGTCCTTGGAACATATTATATGACATAAAAATAAACATTAACCTTTCATATGCGTTTATTTAGAACACATTTTGAAAACATTTTAACAAAATGCTACTTAAAAGCGAACAAAGTACCTAGAAAACCCGAAAAAGCATTGAAATGCCAAAATATTAAAAAAAAAAAAAACAAAATAAAAATGTCGTGCATTTGCTTCTAATTCGTATAAATCAAATGTATAGCTTCGTTTAGAGCAATGGAAAAACAAGAAAATTTCTTCAAAATCCGTACTCTAATATTATTAATGCATATATAGCTGATATGTTTTTGTATTTTTGGACTGGGTACCTATAACTTTTTTCTTCTAACTGAAATCAACAATAAAAAAAAATTCAAATCAATAACTAACAAAATGTAACATGTGCTGCTACCACATATTTTTTCACTGCGCCATACCCAAAAACATAATATAACGATTCCTCGATTTTCCTTTCAGAAGAAAAATATATAGCAGTGACTGCTACTTATAATAATATAATATACGAATGACATAATATTTTATATTTGCGCGCGTATGTTTGATATTTTGAATATCCGTTTTATTTTCTACCACAAATTGTTGTGACGCAGTTTCGTTTTACCAGACCCGCATGATTACTACTGAATTAGGATTTTCGATGTCCGATCGCTAATGAATCGTAATATACAAGGAGACCTCCCCCGACGAACACCTCTGAATAGCGGACACATCTTCGAACACGGCGGACGAATAATGTCTGCAGCGACCGGGAGTGTCCGGTATTTAGAGGTTACACTGTGCATGATAAATAATTCATTGTGTAGGTATTATATTGTGTTATCAAACGACCATCATGAATCATATACCATACAATATTCTAATATGTATAGGTACAATAGGTACATACATACCTATTTTTTTTTTTAATATCTCATGAATATAATATTATTGTTATTTAATTCCCGACGCTCCGTTCAGTATACACTATATTATTATATAGCTATATTAATACAAGTGTCCTAAGAATTTCTAAGTCTTCATATTTGTGCGACGGCCGTAATTGCGTCCGGTCGTAAATAATATATTATATTATGCACATGACAACGCGCTTGTATAAAATGTATTCCGTTTCGACGTACATTAGGATATTTCTCAATAAAAATAATATTAACGAAATAGCCGGTAAAACGACTACCTGTAGGTATACTCTATAGTCATATTGTTGATATTAAATAGTAGTTAATATTATAATATAGTGTTTGCGCGGTGTTTTCAAGCAATAGTAATTTGCTAAAATGTGAAGAATATTAACACTGTACAACACCGAGTAACGAATATTACTTTACGAATATTACGAATATTATTTTCGTTCGATTATGCACACACAATATTATTATAAACACTTAACGAAACGACTGATATTCTTTCAAACAATACTCTTATGATATTATACAATATATTGTTTTCTGCTATGCAAATATACCATTATACCAGTATGTTTATGCATAGATTCGCTCTATTAAAACTTATTTATAATATATCACCTAAATTGAATACGTCCGTACACAAATACAATATATTATAATCAAATCAAAAAATAATACACTTCAAATTTAATAGTTTGATATTGATGAATCTATTTTAATTCAATATATGCGTATGTAGCCATATAATACAAGGTACCTACATTATTTTATCGGTTATATGTGGAAAATGATAAATTTCGTTTGATTTGACGCTTGATCGTTCCGTTCATATATTACAACACGAATATAGGGTATTCGCATATTATGATAATAATATTTCGCTTTGTCGGCAAAACGAATCTTAAATTTAAATGAGTTTTCATCATGTCGAAAATGATAGTGTGATGTTTAAAAAGACGCTGCATCAAGGATTAGTCTTTTACACTTGAAATATAATATATATAGATCACGAAGTTCTGTCGTAGGTAGCTTGTAATATTTTGTAAACGATTGAAAAGTTATTTGACCTAAATACGCCTTTTGCAAAAATAATTTTAGGAAATGGTAATTTCACTTTAGTATAGTTATAATTAGTTTCGTAAATAAGTTTATTTAATTCAAAAAATATACGTTCAAAAAACATGGATATTATTCGTGAACTGAATAATTGTCTCCTTACTCGAACTTTTGCTGGAGACAAAATATAAAGAGTTATAATGTATGTTAAAATAATTCTATATAAATAATAATTAAATAATACTTATTATGCTTTCAGTGTGAACGTACTTTTTAATATCACTAAATCAAATCACATACTATAAATTATAAATTGTTTTAAGCTATACTAATTATTGGAACCTAGTTTTACTATACATTTTTTATGCACATTTAGACTACGTTGTCTTGTTTTTTTCCAACTCCCATGGAGATTAATATAATATAATACGTTATAAATAGGAAATAGGTCACAAATTAATAGTTAACCTAATTATATTATTATAATTATTAACTAATAATGTTTATTCAAATTATTATATATTATAGACATTTGAAATTGACTAGTTTTCAATTTTTTTAAAAATTTTCTTCGTGAGTTTTTACAAAAAACTAAAAATCGAAGAAAAATACAATAGCATAATTTAATTTTTAATTTTAATTCAAAAATGTAAAAAAAATATATACAGTGTACTCTGGATTATCCGCGGAATAAGGTGGCAGGATATTCACGGATAAACGAATTCCGCGGATAATCCGCAAATCAGATTTTACAACTAAAATGACGCAAAACACTTTAAACACTAATGCGAAGTTCTAGTCGATACGTGTGATTGTACAGTAGACAGAAGACTAAATAAGTATACGCGTTATAAGTGATGAAATGCAATGTGATGTACGTTATCGCATAATCGACATTGCAACCAGATTAAACCGATAATGATGTGAAATGTACACGTGTATTAATATAAAATAAGCGAATTGTATTTTACGTCGTTATCGAGTTATCGGCTATCACAAATTCACAACCAAATCAAACCTATAATGAATTATAATGGAAAGATACAACATATGATGTATATTTTTTTGTATACATATAGGTATGTAGACGATTCGGCGGAAGACAGCGGATAATCGAGAGTACACTGTATGAGCACAGTTTATTTTTGATAATTTTTTGTAGATCAAATGTTGTTGAAATTGGATATCTAAACGAAAGAACAACGGTTTTAGTTATTATTTGTTGTGATACAAACATATTTTTTGTGTGAACATTGTAATATGTATACTTTTATTACAACAATTATCATTGTCTAGAAAATGCGGTGCACCCGCTTAGTAGATCTACAGTAAGTCAATACAGTGGTGCGTATAGGATTTAATTTCACGGGAGTAGGAGGGAAGGGGGTATTATAGAAATCTCGAGTCAGGATTCTCGATAGTTTATTTAATAATAATAAATCTTTACACACACACTTTCATTGTAGGGCGGAATTCGACCCCTAAAACCCCCCTTTGTGTAAGCCTCTGAATCAATACCTATTAAGTTTCAGCAGATGAGTGGAAAAACGATTATAGTAAATTACAAAATACGTTATTCTTATTGATCTCGGGTAATTGTCTCCTAACATATAAGTTAATAAATCGACTAAATACAAATTATTGTTCTTTTAAATGTTTCACTGAAGTCAATTTTGCTTTTTTCACGACTCGTATAGTTGTATACTCCAACAGTTGTACAACATTTTCTTATTTATTTTCTATGTGATATATATACTTAGACTTAAAATTAACCCTATACCTATATATATATATATATATACATTTATATTTAGGTATAAAGGATTGGCTGTCAATTTAACACCTTACAATCTTGTCGTCCAAGTTTATTTGAAGCCTGGAGGGATACTATAGCAGTAAGTGCATTCGCTTGTTTTGTTTTTAAATGTATATGGTTGCAAGTCAAGTAAACTCAATCGAGACCAATGTTCAAATAGATATCAAATACAATTTAGTACAAGAATATCCACCAGACTGTGAATAACTACATTCTATATCAGGTTATTATTATTATTATGATTTGAACTAGCTATCATGGTTGTTTTAGAAAATCGTCTATCAATAAACATTTTGTTTGCGTTTTTCTCATACAATTGTGAGTTTTAAAAGAATCGTGCAAGTACAACCGCGGAGACTATATAGGCCAGACTTGGACCTCAGACAACCGCGGGGATTCATATGAAATGAAACAATACAATCTCTAAACAATATGTGCCCCCCTCCCCCCCATATAGGCGCGCAGTCGTTTCCATAATCCGAAAATTAACAAATATCTGCTCTCAGTTCGTTTGGCCGGGCGATAAATACGCGCTCTCTTGCGCCCCGTGGTTAGGGCTGGGAAACGTTTTCCGATTTCTTATCGCTGTTCTCCCCAATTCACCAGTAATATAATATATAGTGTCTCGTTATCGCGCGGTCGGCGGATGCGCGGGCTGGCGCCGCCGAGCGTTTTGTATTTCTTCCCCCCCCCCCACCACCCTTCATCGTATCCACGAAGAACCGGGGCATCGGCGACAGCGATGGCGCCGTGGTTCGACCCTGACGGTGCGTTAAAGTCGATATCGAGTTACGACGGCGGCGGCGACCACAGAGACAAGCATCGCTGAACAGCAGGACGGACGACTTATACTGCCGGCGTGTATACGTTAATATAATAATACGACGAGAATAGAAATCCGCGAGATCTATATCCCGACAAAAACACTCCTTCAAAATCCGTAAAAAAAAAAAATTATATAAATAAAAAAACGGCTCTAAAAAGCAAAAGTTGTGATACAATTGACGTGTGGCTGTCGTCCGTATGCATGATTTGCGTGTCTTATGTGACACATACATTGCGACTATATGCATACGGACATACGGTATTTGAACTGCATAGATATAGTTTATGTTAAAATAGGCTGCTAAATAGTTGAACTCAGCTCGGTGACTTATAAGAGGACTCGCATGTGTTTTCTCCGTCATACACACGTACGCGGACATAGAAAAAATGTGTTTACACGGTGTGAGTAGAACTCTCTCAATTTTGGTTTTATAGTAAAAATGCTTATTGTAAAATTGAATTGTGACGATATTCCTGAGGAAAAGTTGTTGCATTTTTTCCATTATAATTAACATAACGTTCATTATATCGTTTAAAAATAGAAATAAAAATTTCAACATTTTTAAAATACCTTTAACGACTTGTCTGTATATCCTCGATTGTCTAATATTATAATAATACCAAGCGGTTTTAAGTTTCAACCGAACGAGGGTATAATATAGTCGTAATTTATAATATATTAACAATCGATTGTAACATAATTCTTCGGAAAAACATGTGGTGTGCAGGAGTCTAAACTCTAAGATCTAAGAGATTATCAAAGCCCGAATAGGCAGGGGATTCGTTTTGCCACAATCGCAAGTAATGGCCAAAATGAAATAAATATTCTCAGGTCGTCTAGATCAAGGCCTGACAGTAAAAAGTGAAAACGACAATAAATAAAGCGTGAGAATATATTTTAAATTCGTCCGTATATCTTATGCAGAGGTATATATCGACGCGGAAAGCCTAAAGATTAAGTTGAGTTGGACGGGTATTATAATAACCCATACTATGCACCTCGATATAAAATTCGTCATATAATTTGAGGACTTTAATGCCAGTGCGGACTGCGGACGGATAAACTTTGGTATATTATGCTTAATGGAGATTAGAGTTCGGTGATTGTAGCTGAGCATCGAATTTGAAGGTACATTATATTATGATAAATGTCTCAGCCACCTCGACCGCAGTATGCGAAGAACTGCTATAGCAGGATGTCACCTATAGACTTGAATGTATGTGGTCTGGAAGGAGAATAATATAGTGTTCTAGTCGGAGTCTCGTTAATCTCGGTCCAATAGCTGTACACATAATATTATATTAATATATATACTGAATTCTTTGTATACATTATCCATCATATTAAATAATGACGATCGTGTGACATAAACGTATTACGCTACTCGATATTTTCCACTTCAAAGAAAATCTATGAATCATAAACATGTATTTATAAGTAACCATTAATTGTATAATATTCACCCCCTTTTTCCTTTAATAACGAATTTCTTCAATCGATTTTATAATTTATTAAAAGACTAAATTATCAAATTCTTGAGATTTTGTATACTACTTAACGAGTGTCCTGTGACGGTACCTGTAGCGAAGGTAACTTATACCTACATTATAATGTGTTTAGTGTCATATTCTTGCGTGCTAAGCTTTCCCCGTAAATCAAATTATAACCCCCCCCCCCCAAAAAAAAAAAAACCCAATCAAAATCATGACTATACGCTACTGTCATAATACACCTATACAATAAGAGTCTCGATACCATAGACGTGCGAAAAGACTTTTGGTTCCGGGGGTGCACACTCAAACTTAGGGCTCACAATAATTTTGAAAACAATTATAGATACAGACGAATGTTTTGAAGATATCAAACGCACTAAAAATATTTATTTTACTATTCATTCTAATATACATTACATAACAATGTATAGATATACAATTGTATAATGATAATCGACGTTTAAAAGGATCAACATTTTTGAATTCGTCAATAATTTAATTAATTCAATTTACACTTAATTAATAATTAGGGCCCTTGTCGTTTTTGGCGAAGGGTCCGGGGGTGCCCGGGCACCACCACCACCCCACGTGCGCACGCCTATGCTCGTTACCTATATATGTATAATAATAAACAATTTATACATCTACCCTATTTTTTTCGTGTGTGTTTTATACCATAATAATAAATATCTACTTACCTACGTATACAGTCGTATTATACAACCGGAGAATATGATAAATCCGCACTCGTCCGATCCGCGTGGTGCGTATTAATATTTTATGGCTATTATATACAGTGAAATATAATATAATATTATACGCTATATACAATTATGTGGGGAAAACGTCGTTCGTTTTGTTTCTCTCGGTAGCAATACCGCGTGGTGTGATCGTTTCGAGAGTGTATTTTAATAATAATCTATAAAATCGTTTTGGTTATATTATATTATTATCGTTAAATTAAATATTATGTCCATCGGATCGGCGTACTTTATGTTCGGGACGCTTTTAACGGATTTTATTACAATATCTCGACGGTAGTCTCGACAGTATAATATTATATAATATTATGTGTGTGTGTGTGTGCGTGTGTGTAATAGCCAAGTAGATTAAGGAAAGTGCGTTTATATCATAAAATTGACCGCATAATAGATAGTCCTTATAGTTTCGTTAACGTTTAAATTATTCAGCGGTGCACATTTCAGAATAGCGCGTTCGGCTTAGAAAATCAAAAAAATCACTGAAAATAACGTTCATGAGCAATATACCTACATAATACGTAAGCCATGACCGCGGTAATTTTAGATTTTCCATTCAGATAAGAGAAAAATACAGCGTTTGAGACTAGGTATTGATTTTTTTTTTTTTAATGTCGTGAAACGATACTGAAATGAAGCTGATTATACTAAAATAATACGTTAAATCTTGTTGCATACCCAGTCTATAAAGCAGGAATCCACATAATATTATACGCATTCGATTTGCGGGGCTTAGAATAAATTCCAAAACGGTTTTAAAAAAAAAAAATATATGAATAAAAATACTTACTGAACGCATATTTTTATTTTTAACGACTCCTGTATTTATTCGGTAATAGCTGGTGTTCTGATGAGGCGATGCGGGTGTATAAAAGGTTCATGTGTAGGCACCTACCGTGGATATTCGGCAGATGATTGCTATACAATTTTTAAACGAATTTTCCTTACCTATAAAAAGGGTAAAATAACTTAATGTTTTTGTTGGTCGCGCTATAACATATTATTTCGTATTTTATTTTGTTATAATTATTTGGTATTCGTAGTGCACGAAAATACGATCATTTTAGGTACGAACTACCTACCTATTTGTGTATGATATAATATGCCTTCCACGATGGTATTGGCGATGCGACATGTTGTGTTATTTTTATTGGACTTTGAAGTGGTTCCCTTCATAAAGTGCCTACTTATATTATACAGTATCTAAAAAAAAAAAATGACAGTTTTACGTTATTTTAATAGTGATATTATAACATTATAATATTTTGTATGAAGTAGAATTCTTGCAGGCAATGCAATTTTTAGATTTGTACCTATATATGAATTCGGTGGAAATGTTGAAAAATATGCAAATATATAATACTAGGTACCTATGCATAGTATATGTATATGTTATATTTTTAATTTAAAAAAAAAACCATAGAAAAAACGAAATGTAATTCTACCGCTGACAGTTTGTTCGGACAGTATAGTGATCCGATGAATAAATTATGAATAAAATGCAATGTTACCCCAAACGACATAAATCATAATAAACTATAGAGTTTTGACATGATATGATTATTATAGCCATTATTTTAATGAAATTATAAATTAATTATTATAAGAACATCCTAATATAACTATATATTATACTGTGAAAATGTTGGTACTTTTTACAACTATAAATATTGTAAAATATCATACAGACTAAATTAAAAGTGTACATATTAAGTTTGAAAATGTAAATTATTCGTATAGTTCAGTGATAAGTTGTGATCACATATTATTCTAGTGATTAAACGTCATGTTATACAACAATATTTAAGACAACAATAACAATAATCACTTATGACATTAAATTGCTGTTAATAATAAATTTAATTAAATATTAAATCATTGTATTTTATTTTAATACGAGTGATTGATGTCCGATAAGGGATGGAAGGCGTCCGAACTTTTTAGACAATATTTTAAGACACAGCGTTTTAGAATTTACAAAGTAGAAATTTTTTCTTCAAATTCCATTTGTAAGCGATCACGCCATTTTGATTTTATATAATCATGTAATAAAATAATAATAATTCATTATGTGTTAAAAAATTAGATAATAAAAAAAAAAATGATAATTTATGAAGTGTGCACAGTGTTTTTCGTTATCAGTTTTTTTTTTTTCATCAACAACGAAAAAAAATATAAGTACAAATCGTTTGAAACGTAAGACAACATTGTAACGTTGATTATTTAATTATAGAGATTAATTAAGAATTAAGATTATTGTACACACGTGTAATAACTCAAATAGAATTATTATTCATTCGCGATTTTCATAGATTTCTTAAAAAAAAAATATGAGTAATAATATCTTCTACACAACGCGCTGTAATACTATAATATCATACTGCATTAACCGAATACATCACGAGACGAAGGTTCTTAATATTTTAAATAATATTATTATAAAATAAGCAGTGCAGTCGCCATTAATAGTTGGTGTAGACCGCTTTATTTTGTTGGCACGTTTATCAAGTCATATCACATGATATTATCATACACGTATTGTGAACGGTATTAAACTTACAGATCGTATAGGCACTATATAATGATATATTAGAAAACAGAGCGAACAAAAAAAATCAAATAATATATTTTACGAGTAGCCGATGACGGGCGGACGATTTGTCGAGAAACGACCCAATAAAGACCCTTATGCGATGCACAGTATAATGGCGCGTTTCCTGTTCGAAACACACATCTGCGAGATGCGATGGACCCTGCCTGCTATACGGTCGTAGGTACTGATGTGTATACTAACAAGTAACAATATATAACATTATATAATAATATGCAGCAGTCATTCCGACGCTGGTTTCCAAAACCGGAACTGCCAATTGAAAAAGCTCTTATAATAGAATATGGGTATATATATATATATTATAATACACACCGCGCGTCATCATTGTCCCCGTCACTCGAATAGCTTTTTATTCTGATGCCGCTGGTGCGGTTAAAATATAAAAAATACGATATTAAGGCAGTGTCGGTCTGGCCCACCCGGTGATTACCGGGAGGGGAGGCATAGCCACATGGGAAAACGTATAATTTAGAAAGCTTTTCGAATTAATAGCAAGTCCAATGTTCTCCAACACATTGTGCACGGTATTCAAACGCACGTTCTTATACGCTTCGTCCGCACAAGTTTAGTGCTAACGAGTATTCTTAAAACTAAACTTTGATATCAAAAAATATAATATTGGGATGCTGATTTTTTTTATTTTGACTGGTTATTTGAAAAGATATCATTCAAATTATAAGCAACGATGAAATTATTAATATATTATGTTAGAATCTCCTAGCATTAAATTAAAAAAAAAACTAGTTTCGTTTTACAATATGAACAATGATTTGCAATTAATTTAATTACTTAATGTTATTTATGTTTATTGTTTTTTTTTCTATTTTATTTGCATACAGAGTATATGAGAAATTGTTGGTTATACATATTGTTTTAATAAAAAAAAATCATTTTAAAGTAATAAATTATCGTTTTATTGAAAACAAAATTATTTAATTGCAATTAAATAGTAGACTAATTTTTTGTTCAAGTTTGTTCAGGGCGTCGTAACCCATTATAAATATTACTTTGCAAGGGGCCCAACCATGAGCCAGACCAACACTGGTATTAGGTATAATAAATATATTATATTATATATTATAAAATAGCACCCCGTCGTACTGCGATCGGTTCGCCTTCGAGTATTTACCAAGAGTCAATATACATTATTGTTCGTTTCCGAGAGATAATCTGAGTGCGCAGGGGGTGCTTGTCGATATGGTGAAAAACACCTGTTGCCCGTACTCGTGAAACGCATAATAATAATATGGACGTAAAAGAAAACGATAAAATAATCGTGACAACTGAACTTGTATTACACGCACTGGCCGAACAACTCATGTCTTTGGACTGCGTGATATAAGTCAATATTATTGTGAATTAATGTATGGTATATATTATAGTGACTGCTGCAGCGATCTCCGCCTGTGCCTGCAGTTTGTCGTCGAGATTCCAAAATAGTGGATTGGAAAGAAATCGACATTTTATTGTGCGAAAAAACCAAAAAAAAGGTCTAAAAAAAGAGTGAATTATAATAATATTGTATAGGTGATTTTCGGTACATCACGAAATGCCACTGTATTATATAATGTGCCCACACACATTTTGGTGATCATGGTGGTTATAGTCATTGCAGGATTAAAATATAGGTAATATGGTTTAAAATAATGGAGTGGATTCAATATTATAGTCGGTTACTCTTTATAGCCTGTACAGACGATCGGTTGTCGGTTGATTCTGAATAACAACTACCAATTTCATAATATTAATAATGGACATTTTTTAATATAAATTATCGACGTAATTTTATAGTCGATTCACTGTGCTGTCCGTCAATCGGCTGTTCGGTGGTTCGTAAATAGGTAGGTGGTAGGTACTATATATTATATGCTCATATTATAATCATATTAACTATTATATAATCATAATAGACGGCTATAATATTGTATTCGATACCCACAGGCCACAACTGTGAGTAGTCAATCGTTATCACCGGAAATGAAAAGTTATACTGTAACCAGACAAATTATGTTTGTCCCCCCCCCCTATATACGGCACTGCGAGCACCTACATAATGATTTAGTATATTGTGTCCTGGTGTGGCGCGGTGGTTGTCCCCAGTCACAAGAGTGTTTCGAGTGCAAACATCGGCCGGTGTCACTAGGTCCCGGATGGATGACCACCCGGGTTTTAGCGAAAAATCCTTGCCACGTGTTCCGAACCAACCACACCCATCTGCAGAATGCTAATGACTATAGACGCCGTGCTAAAGAATAAAATATGTATAGTAAATTGCGTTATCCATAATATATGGCGAAATTAGGAATTCGTCCTAGGATGGGGGGGTATACATTTTTTTACACGCG
The DNA here is from genome assembly GCA_008086715.1 of Sitobion miscanthi. Lineage (NCBI taxonomy): Eukaryota > Metazoa > Arthropoda > Insecta > Hemiptera > Aphididae > Sitobion > Sitobion miscanthi. The sequence goes on from CM017799.1 coordinate 5,671,393, forward strand.
AAATAGTAAATTTCACAAGTACAGTGGTGAGTGGTTTATACATATTACACGTGCTCTGTGGGGGGGGGGGATCTATCCGCCTCACCATCCCTTAAATACGCCACTGCATATATCCACAATAAGGGTCTAGTCGACCGCGATTACCATCCGCAATAGTATAATATTATACATACATAATATTTTATTCGATATAATATTATATTAACGCCTTGCGCCGTTATTATTATACTCTTCTTGTCTTCTGCAGATATCACCGTTTCTTCGACGTATTTTAATAATAATTGTTTTTCTGACGGATGATAATACGAAAATATGTAATACACCCATTACAATATCGTAATAATAATAATAAATAATGATAATACCGACACACCACCCGACTCCACGTGGTCCTCCTCGACCGCGACATGGCAACGCGCCGCGGCGTATCATTACGATGTGATTAATCGGCGAAAAAAGTAATTTCACAGACATTACCGTTTTGCCGCCTGCGCGATATCTCCGGCAATCCATTCACTTTTGGTTTTACACTATACCTACGCAAAATTCGAGGCATCGCGTGACATAATGTTAACGATAATAATATTATTATTTTTTTTTTTTGCGGTGCTGCGCCAGCTCTGCCGGCGAGTTGCGTCATATAATCGTCGATTACTGTGTTATAAATTTAAAACGTACAATTTAATAATAGTGATTACAGGCGGTACACGCGTCGTGCAGGTACGTGTTTCGTCGAATTGTCTTCAATATTATGGGACTTTGTATTGGTCTCGCGAAGTATAACAACTCGTAATAATTGTTATCACCTATTATTACAAACGTGTGTATATGATATAATAATATACATTACCATCGTGCCGAAAAAATAAATAAATTTTTAAACGCACTGTGGCGCTGGTCGGAAGCGTTTCCGAAATTCGCGTGAAATCGAGGAAACCGAACGTGCGAGCGTCACGGTGCGGGAGGTTTTGGGGATATTATGCCCCCGCCTTCCCCTTAGGAAGTGGGAATATAATATTTTTCCGATGTCATTTTTTCACCGACCACGGAGACGGGGTATCGTAAAATTCATACAATAATAATATAATATTTTAATTCAATAATTTAGTTAATATTAATATGATAATTATCCTACTATATCATAATAATATAATATTTGGTTTGGCTTGTCTTTTAGAGCGAACCGTGGTACAAAAGTAAATGCTCTTTTTGTCAACCCTTAAACATGGTCATAAACTCATTCCGGATAACTCAAGTCGTACATATTCATGACCTATATATTATAAACTAGTGATATGTAGTTCAGATTAAAGGCGATATCTTCGATTTTACGATAGCCATTATATCGTTATAATATACCCAAATAAAATGTATCGTATCCGACTTGGCTTGGGTTGAAATTAATCTATTTTTCTATCGTTTTCTGTTTTGCTTCACTTGAAAATATATATGGGTATAATACAAACACAACTACAACGATTAATTTTATGGTTTTTCTCTTCTTAATTCTGGACGTATTTTTTATGTAAACCCAAACAACTGGAGACAGATTCAACTAATGCTTAAAAGCTGCAGACGTAAATCTAATATTGTTAAGATTGGTATTCGTTTTTATGAGTTTACAACAAAAATATGTTAGCAAATAAAAAAATAATCATTGTACCTAAGTGTGTCAATAAGTATTTGATTTTAAAATTTGTTTTTTAGAATATATTTGTAAAAAAATTGTATATGTCATATTTCTCTGATAATTATCATAGTGGTAACCAATGGCAACCATTTAAATAAACAATAAAATATTTGATTTTTGTTGGACAAAACTAAATTCATGTGTGAGCCTGCACCTTATAGTATAGGTCTTAGCAACCTATAGGGGTTGAAAAATAAGGTATAAACACCCTCTGAGTCCCATAAAAACCAATGATATTACTTTTATTGGAAACGATCCGGTAGTTTTTGAGTCTATAGAGAACAAACAAAGAAACGTTCAATTATATTGTTGTGGTACACATATTTTATTTACAATTATTATCTTATTTATTTTAATCAATGGCATTCAATGGCGACCGCATTATACAATAAATATACCTACACAAAACATTCGATTTCCGTTCTTCGAAATAAAATCCCTGTGAGAGCACATCTTAAAAACGTGAATTTTTAAAAATCCTTTCTCAATGCACCCCTATACGTAGTGCCATAGTGAAAATGCCAAGTCTCTATCTATCATAGCTTTTGCTATACGTTGAGTGGTCAGTCGGTACATAAAATTGTATATAGGTAATATACATAGGATCGTGTTCTACGTCGTTGTGTAGGACGAGAGTGAACGTGTCATAAATATAATAATAATATATAATGTTACAAGACGTATAAATAAAACGAAAATAATATATTTGACACGTATACATAGTTAATGGGTACCGTCGCTGTGGAGTATTAGGTCGAGGAAGACAGTCGTAACCGCTGTACATCGTGTACTATGAAGTATTATAATAAGTACGCGTCGACCATAATATACATAATAACATAATCACACGGTATAATGATATTTTATTCACTTCTATTATACAGAGTGATCGTGATCGCGTCAGGGTTGGTGTATTTCTTCATTTTTGAAAAAAAAAACTGTATTTTTTAAAAGAAAAACACAATATACACTTTGATTTTTCACTGTTTAAACATATGCTTTATTTATTTTAAGAAATTAACAAAACGGTTAAACAAATATTTTAAATTTATGTTTTGAACATAATGGTTAGCGATCATCGTCCAAGTCAATTTCCAGTCAATGGTCTTGACTCACGCGTCTTGAATACGGTCGCGTAGCTATGATTAGTTTTTTTTTTTTTTTGGGGGGGGGGGGTCTTAACTTTATACCTATTTAAAAATGTAACATGTGAAGGGCTTTACACGCATATACACACTAAATTGTAGTCATCGATATCCACATCATCATGAAATAGAACCATATATGACAACATGTAGTTCTGCAAAAATCTGAATCATATTATAATAGGTACATGACGTATTTTTTACATACAGGTAGGGTGGAAGAGGGGCATTTTTTAAGCGCCTGAAACACCCCCTTGACCACGCCACTTGGACATCGTATATTCGTATTATTATATTTATAAATTGTTTTCAAATACAACAATATTTATTTACTTAAAGAGATATTACCGGGGCAGTCGGTTCGAGTAGAAACACACGAATATAATAATATTGTTATAAATTTATAATTTTTATTCTATTTTTGAATATCGATGACGGGTAAGAAACGTAATATCGTTTTCGGAATATGTGGTACTTACTTACGTTTTCTTTTTGTGCAAAATAGAAATATTGCAGTGATTATACTTAAGGTCGTGCGCAGTGTTCACGATTTAACAGTGGAACAACGGTGACTGGTGAGGTGAGAGACACGGGATAATAGTGTAGGTTCCACTTGAGAGGACCCGCATAATATGTAGTTGTCTCCGTCTGACTTTCGCATAATATTCCAAAACCGGACAAAACGTACCTACGTCTAGTCCAGCAGTTCCAATTTTGTGATTTTGGCCCAAATATTAGAGTGAATCGGTGGCTTTAATCAGACTTAAATGTAAGAATATATGTGATTATATGTGTTTTCTCGTTGGTTTTTTGCGATATTTAAATTTTTAAGCGACCTACGAGTATGTAAAATATTTATATTTGAAAATCAAAAATGCAATCTAATATTTAAGCCAACAACACAAGTCGGAACTGCTGGACGTACATTTTGATATATTATGCATTAGTAAGACTGAGACAACACATGCGGATACGACGTCCTATTACTATTTATACCATAATAGGTATATACAGGGTGATTTTTATGTATGCTCACCCCCATTTTTGTTCCAATAGTACATTTATTCAAATACTGGTTTTTAAAATTTTTGAGTATACCTATAAAGACGATATTTTCGAATTTCTGATATTTTTTGTGCTACTTAAGGAGTGTCCTGTGACAAACTTATATTTTTAAAATGAGAACTTCCCTTTTTTACTGCAAATGCTTATTTAGTGGATGATTTTCTTGGAAATTTTGATGTATCTAAAGCAAAATAGTAAATACTAATGAGTATAGTTTATGAGTTATTAAAATGTCTGTACTAATAGGTAAAAATCCTTAAAAATGGTTTTTTAAAAATAAAATCTGCTATTAAATGTAATACCTATCTAAGTATCCAAGAATAATATTATTATACTTGGATAATTTTTACAAATTATTTATATTGACAAATCAATAGAAAATGACTAACTTTTTCAAATCTTGTAAGCTCTTATAATATCTGCTTAACCCATTACCATAGACATATGACGACGTATTATCTTCAGTATACACAGAGTTATATTATAACTCATGATATAGGATATAGATACATTGAAATTATCAAAAAAAATATCTGCTTAATAATTGAAAATTAAAAAGGTGAGGTTCCTGTTTGTATTGTCTGCAGGATCACTCTCAAGTGGTTAAAAAAACCTCAACGATTCGAAAATATAACACGGTCTTCGATTGTAGGTATTTAAAAACTTCATAAATCAGAATTTGAATATACCTACGAATGGTTTAAGCACAGAAATAGGGAGAGTATTCTTAGAAAATCGCCCTGCGCATTGTGACACAGACGATCGAAATCAATAATTTTACCGCATAGTATAATATAATTATTAAAGTGGAATCTACGCGCGAGGACGACCGTCGGTCGGCGCGAGGAAAACTATGAAAAAAAAAACGTTCACCCTGTATCGTGATGATGATAATAATAATAATAAAAACAACACGCAACTACGACCGCGGTTGCTGCAGACGTATATATATGAAAAAAATAATAATAATAATAAATAATATATTATATCACGGGAGGTTGCCGCAGTAAATAGCAATGCGCCGCGCGGTCAGGATTTTCTCGCGCGCACGATCCTCTCTGGCCGGGCGTTAAAGTCCGTCCGCTCGCGGAGATTCGACTTTCTCTCGTCCGTCGCCGGTCCGCACCACGCCCGCCGCCGCCGCGGTCGCGACGTTCGTTCCAGTGACCCCGAGACCGACCGGCTCGTCTGTTTCGGAAACGCAAACACATGTCATATACCTGTACAGCGTTAGGCCGAGCCGATTGCGAAAAACCGCTCGCCCCGCGCCGACGACGACGGTTCTCTCTTTTTTTTTTTTTTATCCTGTTTTCCCCCCCCCCCCCCTCCCGTCGGCCCCGTTCCGATGTACACAACAGTGTTATGTTCTACGCGCGTAGGTACATGATACCATTATAATGCGTGTACGTACCTATGTAATATGTATATATATATTTATTTATTTATAATTTTTCACGTGTTGGGCGTGCGATCGAAAAGGGAACAGACATAACATATTATAGTTGCGTATAATGGTATGCATATAGTTATAATAATAAGAACAATGTGCGTGCGATAACAGCAGCTGCGGCAGTTGCAAGTTGCGACACGCCGGCAGTGGCGATATCAATATTATACCTACCTGCGACTGCAGCAGTTCTCGTCACATGAGAATACTTTTCAGATGTATCCAGAATATGTACGCATTTAAATACGACTCGGTGTGATTTTCTAATCCAATGCTGTCTTTCAAAAGCATTCAAAGTACTTTACAATCATGTAAATGTCTGTACGTTTATCACTAAAATGTATGTGCTTGAAATCATTAATACATATTTTAATCAAATAATTAGTAAATACATCCTTTAATCGGTTCAATAATTTCGGATGTCTGCAGTACGCCACATATGCACCACGTAATATTGTCAAGTTAAGCTTCGGCAAGGTAGATATAGCCTGAGATTATATTTGATCAACTTAAACTTTGTACCGTCAAATGTATCCCTCGACAGATGTTTTTACAGTAGTCTAAATCTCACACATATAGCACCATCAGTGGCGGTCCTATAACCAATAGCAAACCATTTATAAACAAAAATTTCCACCGTACATTTCAAAATCCTCGTTTGAGCACCTCCCCGGGTTGGAACTGCCGGATCCAATTGTGAATCTAAATCATCTCGGGAACTATTCAAACGGTCCAGTCGTTTAGGAATGCATAAGGGACACACACTATGACGGACAAACGGACAGTAATTTATATGTATATAATAAATATAATAAATTATATATTATAGATCAAAAAAAATAACAATAAATCACTCGGAGCGTAATAGTGGTGTACAATTATAATGGGCCGACGATACTTTAAGAATTTTGTTTCTTCCCGATTCTTACGTCGTTTACGACATGATCAAGTGACCCATGTGTCGGACGCAGCACTTCCCGTTTTTGAATGATAAAACGGTAATAACCAATAGTATAATAATACGCTTGAAAACAGTATTGATAATATTATCCTTCGAGTCAGGATATAATACTGTAGACGAGGATTTTATATTAGAATAATATTATAATCGCGGAATAATTGTCGTATTTTAGACAATCGAAACGCAGTGAACGAAGGATATTGAGGTCATCGCGTAGGTCGGCTGTTATACATAATAATAATATAACGTAGGTACAATAATAGAGTGGGCAATAAGACACCGCGAGTGGAAACATGACTTGTTGAGATATCACTTCCTGTTGGGAACTACAGTTTTCAAAAGCAATTAAATATTATTCGGACCGAGCCGCGAGTATAGTGTGATATTTGTCCTTAATAGTAACGAATATACGACAAATTCTTATCCTTCTCATTATCGTATTGGCCGCATCGGCTAACGAAACACCGTGAGTTATGACGACTTTTACTCGAGGTTTCTTATGTAAATAATGACTTGGAATTTTATGCGCCGAACAAAGGAGAAGAAGAAGAAGAAAAAGAAGAACTAAGAAGTAATGTTTTTAAATACGTCGTAGCCATCTCGGGCGCTGCCGTGACGTGTATATATATATAGTTATGGTAATAATAATATAGTCATTTAAAATTATCGTCTCGTTCGTCGTTAATGTTTTGTCGAACACACTCCGGTGTTCGGTGCGGTTTCTATATTATTGTAGGTGTATTTATAGGTAGGTAATTCGTTTCAGCACTCGAAAGAAGAAAAAAAAAACAGAACCGACGACGATGACGGCCGAAAAAAAATTGTTATATTTTGTGGTGCAGGTAAAACGAGAGCAATAATATAAGTCTACACCAATGTCTTATACCTGCTGCGGCTGCTGTGTGTGACCTAGCTACGTATTAGATTCGACTTACGTTTTCGAAAATGACACGCGCGACCCCGATGGGCGGATCGCGTACTGGCGAGTTTGTAGAAATCGCCAAGTGTTTGGAAAATTTAGCATGATGCAATGTTCGGGGGGTGAAAGATTTAAAATATGTTGCGATGTGAGTTTGGACGACCTATATTTTAATACCCTATGATGCGTTTTTGGAAGTCAAAAACATTTGAATCAATCCGTTTTGACAGACTATTGGGAGCGGCCGTAAATTCCACCGCGATTATGATTACAAAATATGGACCGTTTTTTATGTGTATAATCACGAATCAATAACTATTAAACTATTTAAAATTATAAAAAAAATGTAAGTTTAAAATATGTATTTTTTTCTTGAGTCTTTTTTCCTTGAAATTTTAACCCCATATACTAAATTTGTCCCGACTTGTTTTTAAATATTTTTGATTATCCATTTAAAACTTTTCGTCGAATGTTACGAATATTATTTTTATTTATATATAATACAGTATTGCGATTTGTATTACTCTGTCTATTTGAATTTGTTGTAGCACTTTACACGCCATCAGTACTGCATCACGCGGTTACTCGATAGGTATTCACAATTATTATACGTTTTAAGACCATAATAATTATTAAGTTTAGGTCAATACAATTATACCAACAATTTTTATCTCAGTCTTTACAATTTTATCTTTCATCGTCTGTACCATGCTCACTCGAACACAAAATCACTCGAACCTCGTCCAAACACAATATATTGTATTCATTCGGCGGACAGAGAGGTGATTCGAACAGACGCATCGTCCGTGATATCGCAGCGGGATTTAATCGAACGGGAAATCGGGTCGGAAGTGCGACGGGGACGCGTACATAGTTTGTTCGACATAATAATATAATAATGTATAGGTACCCACAACTATCCTCCGGTTCGCCGTCTTCTCTTGTACGCTTTTGGTATTATATATTATTATTGTCGTTTTATATACGGCCAGAGTCCCTTTTGTAGTTATTTCTACCCCCGCCGCGGGGTGGCGTTCGATCGCCGGATCGTCTATTTAAGACACGCGCGTACAGCATATTATAATAGTATTATTATCATCATGTGCAGTCTATGCAATAATGGTCGGGACGGATTCCTTGATAATACGGTTACGGTATACGGTATACCTCCTGTACATGGTAGGTAAACGTCGGATGACGTAATGAAATGGCTAATTGACGTACAATGGACCCCCATCGCCCCCGCAGCGCCGATTCATGCAATATAGCGTCGCATAACGTTTAATCGTGTATTATAATGATAATATTATTATTATTATTATATGTATATCGTACAATATGTGCTGTATTTCGTGCGGCCTGCTGCTGATGCTGAATATGTTGCACGTGTCCGGGTATGGGATTAACGAAAAGAAAAGGATTTGGCTTTACCGCTCTCGAACGGACGCAGTACATAATAATATATAAGGACAAAGACCGAAAGGCGTAATGCATATCGCATAATGTATAGGTACGTGGAGATTTACGATCTCGAGACGCAAATACTATACCGACCACGTGCACGAATAAAACAATACATTGCAGTAGTTGTCATTCGTACTTGGGCGCCACTGTGTTTTGTTTTTTTTTAACACGATTAATTTTTAATTTTTCAAATTTACATACCTATTACAGTCGTGTTACAGTGGATCACTGAGCACGGAAATGGCAATATAATATATTGTCCGAGCTTCAATCTCATCTGAGTTTAAGGCGGAATGTAAAGCAGTCTGAACTGGGTACTTGACAGTTTTAAAAAAATACCTCGTTCGAATTTCGTTATTCAACATTATGAGGTGGATATATTGTGGTGCGTACAAGTCGAACTGCAGTAATATGTTTATCAAACGGAACCTATAGACATTTTTTTTAAATCAAAAAACACGTGAGTAGGTACCTATATCACAGTATATATGATACCATTATTTAGGTATTGTATTATTATATTGTTTTTATATTTTTATATTAAAATCTATTACATCGATTTTTCTCGAATTCAAACGTGTCGCCGCGTCGCTGCAGATGCACATGTATTTCTGTGGACACACACTCTCCTGCGAATGGGCCGAATCGAATATTTTCGTATTAATCGTGATAGGTAATATCGCGTTTCAGTGTTAACGCAAATCGTTATTTAACATTAATAAAATATTATTAATATTATTATGCGCACTATAATACTATACGTCTACATCTGTCGGGTACAAATATTTACTTGAGCCCCCCTCCTCCCCCTCAACCCATAACTAACCACCACTGGACATTTCTGCAGGACGTGCAGGCTTATTGGTGTTTGATTTCTTCACAGTGGCTTCCATCGGAGAGTGGGACTCGATTTTTCAGGAACGCCCGCTGGAAACCAAATCGCATAACATAATATTATTATATTTAGACATACCTTCCTACATAATATTTTAACGCAGTAGACGTTAGTAGGTATTACAACAGTCGTTGTACGAGAATTCCACGACGGCAATAAAAGCCGGACGCGTTCGACCGTATTGTCCGGATTCCGAAAGTGATATATTTTATTATTGGCGAGGTGCACGAAAAAAAAAATCGTAAAAACCATACGACCAAAACGAATATAATAATATTTCGGACGTTTATCGCGATCGCAGTTTAATGGGAATTTCATTTTATTTTCTCAAACGGTGATTTTATAACCGTCGGTCCAAGTCCGTCGGGCCATACCGTGCGTGGGCGAAAAATCGCTCACCGTGCAACATTTTTTTTTTTCACTCTACAAAAGCCAGACAATAACTTTTGTTCTAATAATATAACCGGTATTTCTGATTATAATAATAATATTTTGTATACGTCGTGCACCTGCGAGGGTGTTTTTTAGGCGGGCACGGTGGGACCCAAAATAGTAATATTAAAGTGTCAGTGGGTGTGGAGAATTGCTTACAAGTTACAACGATGCTGTATATCGGAATAAATGTGTTTTCCAATTGAATATTGTGTCCCCGTGACAGTTAACATTTATCATAACACGGGTAGGTATTCCCTAAATTCAATGGGTACCGGTTTTCGTATTATATATATGATATTGTTAGTGTTATTATATTTTATTTGTCGAAAAATAACAATATGCGTTTGTTCGAAATTCGTCTTTTCAAATGTTCAAAGGAATCTCGACGAATGGGAGTCGAGTGTAAATTGATTTTATACATATTATAACCCCAAAATAGTAATTCGAAATATTAAAACATTATTTATTGTTAGGTACCTCGTACCTACCTATATATAATGGCTATACATTATGTAGATTGTAGATATAAAATTCACTATCGTCGAAGAACTCGGAATCTTAGGGTTTTTATTTTTGAAAAAGATACTTTACAACTTATACCTACTTACTTTTCATTGAATATTGTTTATAACCATGGGAATTTCGAAGGACTTAAAATGTATACCATCCGGTGATACATGAAGCTATACAATTTTGTAAGATCGTATGGCTTAATCCTTTCTCAAAAACCGGTTCTATATTCGCTACCTAGGTGTATAGTTTGAAAAGGGGGCAACCCGATTTTAGAGGAAAACGAATTATTTTCAAATATAATATATCATATTATTATTATTATTATACTGCAGGTGTTGCTCCTCATTAAATCGTAAAACCATATGATATTATATACGTAACAATCGAGACTCTTAACCTGCGTAAATGTAAAGCGTTGAACTCGTATTATATAACTGTATATAGGATACATAATGTTATCAAGTATTGTAAATTGTAATCCCTATTTTCTCAACACGTTTTAAGTTATATATTATGTACAATAATATTATATACGATGCAATTATTCAAACCAACTAGATGTACACGAACTTCTGTATGGTACTTATGCATATTATATCTTGGAATTATGAAATCGTTGAAAACTTAATTCTCGCGTGTGAATAAAACCTAAATTAAGCAATAGTGCCTAATGCGTAATGCGACGACTATTAAAGGAGGAAGGAAAAAATTGAATATACCACGTTTATGTAATAATTTTATTTTTAAATACAGTAGTCCAAATCCAAAACACTACTGCGAGCCCGACACCGACACGTGACCTGTTTAGATGGTTCCTTCCACCGCGAGCCATCGGTAAAAACATCGAAACCCAATTACAAACCATTACACATAATATATAATATATAATATCAATTCATACTGACGTGTAATGCACGAAAGATGTATAATAATATTAAAAACTTGCATAATATTATATACCCGTGGACCATCGATAGCGGACACCGCACACGAATCCTATATAAGGAGCATCATAACACATCATCCGCGGTGAAGGCTGCACGGAATGACGTATTACACGCATATAGGTAACGTTATTCAACCAGATGGGTCGATGGTTTCGGGATTTATTGCAGACACGTGAGACCAAAACCGGAGTGTATAATAATAATAATAATATCGTAAGATATATAATCGCAGTGATCACGATCGGAAATCAACTCTCTTCGCGAGTCGAACAACTCGATGTTGTATATCTGCTGCAGTGGTCTTCAACCGGCGGGGCTACAAAAATGGGTCGCGACCCCGGTCTGCTTTGTGTTGAGAGTACAAAAAATTAACATTATACATTATGAATTCGAACAGGTTACGAACGGATTGAACGACCATTAACAGTAGATGATAATATGACGACAGTTAAAATGTCTGCTGACATAGAATATCGGTTCACTGAGCTTATACTCGTGATCCCAAACTTAAACGATTAATGTCTACAATAATATATTGAAATTACTTGGGACATTTTTTGGGTACGCTTGTGCGCGGAAAATTACATGAAACTAGCAGCTCGAATATTTTTTTTTTTTCCACGGCCGACAATGTCGAGACGGGACTTGAAATTTTTTCTACAAAAACAGTGGGTCTCGATAGTCGAACGTTTTGGAGACCACCGTTGTATAATATATGTGTAATAGAAGAACGGCGGGCAATAGCAGTAAATATCACATCGTTGTGTAATGACACAAACGTGTACCATCTTACGTATTTATATCTATGTACATGTTATTATAAATGTGAACTTTTTTTTTCTTCGACAGGCGCGGGCGTTTCCGTTTAACGCTGTCGCGGTCGTCGTCGTCGTCATCGCCGCCGACCCATAACATAATATCAAAAGTGTTATAAACAGTGTTACGCATTATATAATAATATTATATATATTAATAATATAAATATTATTGCGTTCCGCTGCAACAGGTAGGCATACACATACAGGTATATAATATATACTATACCGCGCAGGTACCAGCCAGTCAGACAGGTAGGTATTATACAGACTGCGGGACGTATATGATATTATATAGATACTGCAGGGTATATAATATGTAGGCAGTGGCGTCGCAACGTTACAGTGGCGACTGGTGACGATAATAACGGTATACAGCGCGTAATATATTTTATGGGTAGGTAGGTAGTCATAATGTCATACACTGCGGGAGGAAGGTACCTATATATATTACAACATTACACGAGCGACTATCGAAGGTTTTGTCAAAAAAATCGTATTCCGATCCGGTGCGGTGAACGGAACACGTCGTCGTCGTCGTGATGACATAATATCTCAGAGTAGTATTATCATACCTGCAGCTATATAATAATACGAGAGGCCGACGGGATACGGCGAGAACACAACACACAACTCGCAGTCGGGGCGTTGGAACAATGATTGCAAAATCAAGCCGCCGCCTGTAACCTCCTATAATAATATCTACTATACCCGTATAATATACGAGCAACTTACGTACCCGCGTGTGGTATACCTATATAATATTATAATGTATACATATATTATAACAGTCGTTGGACGGATCCCAAAGTTGACTCGAGTTGGACCGTAAACGCTCGTCGATAGCCGGTCAGATAACATTGCACCGGTCGTTGCATAATCGCCCCAGTTATTACAACACGGCCGCGATAAATATATAATAATAATAATAATAATGATAGTATACATTATTATGATACCTTCCTACTGCCGATGTAACTGTAGCGAAGTTTTACATAATCGGAACTGTTGTTATAAAAAAAAAAAAATTGCGTCGGCGCTCCGCGGCGAACGTAATAACCGGTCACGTCGGAAGGATTTGATAATAAAATAATATGTAATGTAATATTATTATACGCAAATCTAAAATACATGCACCTATTTTATTATTATATTTTTCGTTGTAGTAATAATATTACAACTAGGTATACGGTGTACATTATATTATAGTATACGTTCGGTCGTCTCTGCTGCGTACACGCGATGACCGTAGTCGGTCGAACCGAACCCGACGGCGACCTGCCAATAAAGATCTTCTCGTTTTATAATGTATAATATTATATATACGATGCACACGCACGACATTAGTTTTTTTCCGATGGATTTCGGAGCAAGACCTCAAGCCACTCGATACAGAAACACGGTTTATGTTTGACCGGAAGTGATGGAAAAAGAAACCAAGGAAAATAGCACGAAGAAATAAATAACAAACAAAGGAATATTAAAGAACAACAAAAATATATTAAATTATGTCTAAACGTGTTCTATTGTCCCGGCGGAAGGGTCAGTTTTCGACATACCATATGATAATAGTCCTTAGTATTCCAGGAAAATCAATTGTGTTTTTTGTGCATCGTTTTTTTTCATTTCCAAGTAAAATAACTGTTTATACTATTGTACTTTGAAATATTATAAGCCTATCCTCCTATATTTTCACCCCATTTATTGGATTTAAAAATGTTCAATTCCAAAAATTTATACCAGGTTAGGAAAAACAATTATTTAACACACAAATAAAGACGGAGAATAAAAGAAAGTATACAAAATTGAAAAGGTCTACGTAGGAAATTTCCAGTGATAAATACTTATTTTCTCTATATTTATTTATTATAGGGAGATACTATGCAGGCTCGAGGCCAACTATTTATCGTTGAACAATTATCAAGGCATAGGTATTTAAATATTTTTATCGGTAATTTTTAAAAATTAAGTTTTTCAAATTGTTCTTTTTGATCGATTACCGCTGCAATAGCATAGTATATACCACGCGAGTACACAGATCAACCACTAACGAATTGTTGCGATAAGCTGGTAAGTAAACTCTCTTTTTCATATCGTGTAAGAGTGGATGGGGATAACACTTTTTAATTTTATATTTTGCAACTAGGAAGTTAAGACGGGAATCCCCGTTATTAGGTTTTAAAATACCTATATGTTTGTTTCACGGCTCGTTCTGCCTAGAACTTATATACTTCGTCATATTTCCCAGAGCGAAAAATCGTTCACCTACATATTATAATGATAATGCTCTGTATAGAACTGCCTCAGTAGAATTTGGCTCTTTGGCGTTATTCCTATTCGAGCAATTAGTCCTCACGGCCCTATACGATGTCTTTATTACACAACTTTGAAAACGACGACAAAAGTTACCATTGTTAATTGTTATCATCATTCATATATTATATTATAATAATAATAATATATTATAGCAAAATATGACACGCAGTCGATCGTCGAGTCAGTGTTTACTGCGATATGATTGTATTATTGTTTCGTGGTGATAATATTATATTTCAACGATGAGCAAATTATAACAATATAACAATATTATTATTATTTTTGCAGTGCAAACTGTACACCCCACTCGTCTCCAATATCAAGCCGAATAATTTCTTTGGCGTGGTCGCACCGCGGATAAGGTTTTTGAAGTTGTTGCGAAACGCACTTCGGAGAAATATATTATTAGGTATAATATGTTTACTCGTATAATTTTTTTTTTTATAGGCCGTTCCCTTTTTTACACCGCAGTTAAAGTATTATTATAATAGCAAATTGTTATTATTTTTAAACCAACGACCTGAATTATGTACTTGTATATTTTATGTCGGTTTAATAAGTGTTTCGACTTTTGATAACACAATGTCGATATCGTCTAAATAAATTGTATTTGGCCGCGATCGATTAATCATTAGTGAGACTTAACTATTATTATATGAATTTGGGATATGTAATTTTCTCCAAATTTATAAAATAACTATAAAAAAAAAACGGTGTAATTAAATTATTGAGATTTTTTGGTTACAGAATAACTTACTTGCGTAGAACCTCGTTTTAAATTTTCAATCTTTAGCTATACAATTTGAACATTTTATACATTTTTAACTACAAAATCATTTTTGAATTTTAAATTTGATAAATTTTGTCATAATTCGAACTTTAAATACTTATAAAAAAAAATGTATATCTATGTATTTTTAATATTTTTCAACTGCTATTGTAATATAATATCAGGAGCCTTGTATTGATTTTCACATTTTTTTTACCAGACAAAAAAAATTTTATTGACATTTATAGAAAAAAAACCTAAAATACCTTGTTATAAATATATATTATTATTTTGATGTAGAGGTTAGGCTATGATAAATGTTTGTGTTTTACATAGGGCATAGGCGCAAATACCATTTGAGATTCGGGAGGGCGGAATCCCTATACTATAATATAGTACCTAATATTGAATAATCTTAAAAATAATTTAGGAAATGTTTGGGGGTGATTGTCATTTTTGGAGGGGCTCAGTCCCTAAAGCCCCCCTTCCCCCTATTAGCACCTACAGTGTTTTCTGTATTTTTGAATTTATTTTCATTTCAATTACATAATTGAATTTGGCAGAGCGATAATTAAGCAAAATAATATTAAATTAATATTTAAATTTAACTACCGTAGGTATAACTTATAAATATAATGATGTAAAAACACGATTTCAGTTGATGATTTTCCAAATACGCTGGAAATAGTCAAGTTATTGCAATGGACACTTAGACTGATTCAATTGTTAAGTTAATTAAAATATTATCAATAGTTAAAAAGTAAAAGAAAAAATAATCTTTTCGACTAGGAACTCAATGCCTACGCTTTTGTAATCGTTTACAATGGACTTGGCCGCCCGGCACACATTACGTTTTTTATTTCCATTAAAAAAACTCTTGTAATTGATATTATTGCAGTGCGATCAGCAGGAATGATCCGTAGTGATTGGTTTTGATGTCCTAGGAGGATAACCGACCTATGATATTGTTTTTATAAGGATTGTGCCCACAAATTAGTGGAAAAGAATAATATGATCATCTACGGTTTGTTTCGCCTATTTAACCGCGTATGAGAGGATCTTAATACGATCAGACTTGAGGAAAAAATAGGCTCCACTGTAGTAGTTGGGTACTACGTCTTGTTTTCCTTATAACAAACGACGGTCAACTATTTACAATAATATCGGTCGCGTGATCGCGTGTTATAGGTATAGACGTTTATTATTATTAACGTCGTCAACGCATTGGTATTATAAATCATAGTACGGTAGTTACTATACAGTTAGGTACATAATATTTCGAAATCGATAAACTCAATTAAAAAAAAAATAACAATAATAACATTGTAGCATAATTATTATCGTGTGGGTCGTTGATCCTTACAATAATCACCTTTACAATATTTCAGTTGAAAAGAAAACAACAGAAATTATTGTCGAAGGTACTGCAGACGTTTTTACTTATATTATATTTTATTGTCGTTAATCTTTGCATCACACTAAGCTAATGGAAGAACAATAATATTATACATCACAAAAACGTATGAGACCGACGATAATTTACAGATGTCATCAGATGAGAAATATTATATTATTTTCAACAACTTTACAACGTTCAAAATATACACCACACCGTCGTCTCACGTCTGAACGTATGAAAAATAGTTTTAGTTGGACAATCATTTTTTTACATGGTATCATCATGTAAGTGGTTTTGATATTTCTGTTCTCGTTTTCGTCGGTTTATAGTAGGTATAATGATAATCATTTTCATGGTTTCGTTTTCGTTGAACAACAAATGGTTTTCAGGTTTTCATTCTCGTTTATCATTGAATCTTTCTCCGGATTTCATTTTCGTTTAATAGGATTTTGGACGACATTCTAGTTTATGTTAAAAACGTTTGGCCGTTCTTATCCATTTAAGTCTTGTTGGTATTGTTTATAAGACTACTATTAAACTGCTTCTGCTCAACACAAAAAACCCCTCTAAAGTATTTAAAGTTGGAGACAATAGTTGCTAGTGTAGCGTCTCTTAATTAAATTTTAAATTGTCTTTCATAAAGTCATATTTTTGACAATTCGTTTTTTTAAAACATAACTTAACCAAACATTTAGATCCATACTTAATTTATTACATTTATAATTTAGTAATTTAATAAACAATTTTGAATTGTTAAAACATCAGTTCTTCATGATAATTATTATTTTACATAATATGAATATTATAAATTACTAAACAACACATTTCTACAATAAATTTATTGTCTTTTCGAAAATAATAAAATTTTAATTTAAATTAAATTACGTAACTACTAAGTATATTATTATGCATATAAATACATAATGAATATTAAAATACTGAATATATAATGTTACGTTTTTTAAAAAATGTTTTGTACCTATTTCTTGTAAGCAATTTATTATTCCTATAAATGTTTATAATTTTGTGTATATCTTCTTGAGTTTAAATCTTTACGTGTAAACGGCAAATTGTTTTAAAAAACAAGTTACCTACCTATCTTAATAACTAATAGGAAGTATCATGGCATAAAATGCAAAAGGAATCAGTGAACTTTAATACGTCAGTATAGTTCAGCCTAAAATTTTAAAATATTTAGAATTTTAATTATTATCAGCTATTATTTGGGCCAAGACATTAATGCCAATTTTTTGATTTACATAATCATCATATTTTATAATTGAACACGTTCCAGATTTGTGTTATTAAATATTATTTATCCGTCAACATTTTACTTTAATAAGGAATATTATTTTGGCCCAGTGCCGTAATTTAAATTTTTGAAGGCGGTGTGGAGGGGGGGAGTGTCGTTAATTGTAAAAATATACATACAATCTATAACTTTTATTTTAATCAACAAAAATTTTTATAATATAAAATAATATTCTTTTAAAGTTTAACACATGTAATAATTTTAAATGGCTGAAGAGAGGTGTCAAACCCCACCACCTCCCTTGGATACGTTTCGGAACAATATTGGTATTATCTTGTCGTATGTAGCGTATCAATATAACGTTTATCTGCATAGACTTTTGGTACAACCAGTTGGTTTTTGTACCTTTTTTTTCTTTGTTATAGTTACAGCTTTTAAAGCCTTAAGGCCTTAAGGCAGAGAAAATATAACATTAGGTATTTACATCGACAATGTCGTTTGTTTGTGCAATCAAACTATATATATGCACGTAACTGCAGAAACGCTATCATTGATATTATTAGTACTTATAGGTATATCAACAGTAATCTAAACGTATTACATACGACTACCAATATTACTGTGGCAGAAGCAATATGCATTATGATTTACTACACTGTCAACTAGCCAAGTCATTCAGTATTCAGATGACGTATTATAATATACTCGATTACGGCGTGGTCGAAATTTGAAGTGCCCTCCTCCCTGCAGCCAGATACAATACAATAAGCATATAATATTATGTATCAGGTAGGTGGGTACGATGTGTACTATACGTTGCAGTAAATCCTACAAAAAAAAAAGTTATTATTTTTAAGTACCGAGTGGATATTTTGACATAAGCACTCGAGAAGTCAAATATTATAAAAAAATTATTGCTTCTCGAATTAATTATACCATCGACGAGTGTTGTTTTTGCTTTTTACATTGTCGTGGGTCGGGTGCAAGTAAGTATGTATATTGTATATATATATATATAGTATTGTGCCATTATAACAGTGGAGTTGTATAGTGCTATATAGTAATTTTATAGTGACTTTTTACGTAGTAACGCACTAATATCCTTTTATGTATAATACTATAATGTATATTATATAGGTGATCGCGATAACAACTATAGTGACTTTACCGAATGCAGCAGTACACACGATTATTGCACGTGCTTGTCGTTTTCACACGTTCTACGAGAGAGAACAATATGGTTCATGTTGTTCGTTTCAATTGTGTAAGTTTTTGGAAACCGATTGAAGTCGAAATCTCCAGCTAATGTTGGACAACCACTGTTCCTTTTTGGCACAATATCGTAGTCACTGTTATAATACTATTTACATAATAATACGGTAGGTACGTATAATAATCGTCTTAGGGCCGTTCTTACGATGTTCGGTTAAAGTTAACCGACACTTAACCGGCCGAATTCTGCCAGTAATCAAATTCGTTATCAGTCGGTTACCGTTAACCGACACTTTACCAGACATTGTAAGAACGGCCTTTGATAAATGGGGCGATTATAAGACATAATAATATATACCACGTGTTCGCGAAAACAGGGTACACAGAAAGTGTGAAGTCGATGCGGAAAATACTGCGAGAGTTAAAAAAAAAATGCAATTTATAGAACTATACCTAATGTATGATCTAATAGTTTTATGTCTCACGAACATAATTCGAAAATATGTTACTTATATAGAGTACTGCAGAGTGATATAAGTGACTGAATTATAGAAAAAGCTCTGTTTTTGCGATGTATGAACTCCGTGAGTGAACACTGTGGTTTGATATATTTTCTCGCTTAAAATATATATTGTTTCTAATGTCATGACGTGTCGATGCGATAACATGCGGACGGTGATTACGTAATATTCGCAATAATAAATTGACAAAAATCGTGTATATCGTCTCGGACAGACGAGATAGGAGATTTCGTCCGAGAGTGAGTTTCTAGGCCTCGTGGCGTTTCGCTGATCCGGACAACTATACCTATGTATACACGTCTATAGTGCATTGCAGCATCGGTCGATTTACTGGTCTCGTCCAAATGTAGAGCTCATTATTGTCCGAGCGTATTGCCTATTACAGAGTCGGCCAGAGTGTGTCTATCGTGAAAACAATCAGCAAATGTATTCGTTTCGTCCGATTGATCGTGTCAGGCGGCGAAAGGCAGCACACGCGCGCACACATTGACGTGCACATACACGGATCAATATAATATGTGTTACAGGAATAGAGAGGTACGCGTGTATGCACATACGATGGTTTTGCAACCGCGATCGTGCGAACACAGTATTATAAATGTGTATAAGGTATTGTGAGAATGCGAAAGAGACCGACCACGAGATGGCGGGGGCGGGGTAGTAGTGAGAATAGCGTTTGCAAAAAAAATTTTAAAAATTTCATGCGATCCGTATTATTATACATAATAGTAGTAAACTACTAGTCAAGTCTCACTGGTCTCGCCAGTCGTAGTACTACTACTGCCGTAGTGATTATTGTAGTATTAGTATTAGTAGTAGTAGTAGTGATAGTATCACACACTACGCGAACGGCCAAGGTTCGTAGGACCAAAAATAATATCGTACACATGAAATGTAGATCACATGAACGTAAATCGGACGGCGTTAGTGGCGTTGCGGAAGTACAGGAATGCCCTGGCGTCCGGCCACACACACACACACACACACACACACACACACACGCGCGAGTTGCTTTTGTTCGGGCGAATGCGTCGTCGTCGTCGGCAGAGAGAAATAACAAACACTTGGACTTTGGCCACACGGCGGTGGTGCTCGTCTTCCGCCTACTCCTACTCCGGTTCGAGGAGTAAATTCCATTACCGGTCGTACCGTTTCCGGTGCATATCGTTTTGGTGCGGCACTATAACATTAATAGTAATAATAATAATAATATAATATAATTCGTGTTGCTTTTATGCGTGTACGCCGTGTACAATAATAATAATACCGTGTGTATGGCGACGAAATATTTTATTCCGGAGACCGACGCTAGACGGACGGCGGAAAGAAAGGAAGAACGAGAAATAAAAGGGCGCGTTGTATTCCGTCGACGCGTATAACATTATCATCGCCGCACACACAATAATATAATATATAAATATAACGACGACGACGACGATAATAATAATAATAATAATAATATGTACGCGTCGTGGTATCTGCGTGTGCGTGCGTGCGTGCTTCTTCCGACGAAATACCACTGTGTCGGGTCGTTGTGGTCGGCGGTGCCGGGGCGGGGGTGGGAGCGGTGGCGACGGGATGGAATTCCTATTGTACGTCATATCATACACACACACACATATATATGCGCATACGGTTCGATATATTGTGTTTTACGCTTCTGAGAAATAATATATTATATACATAGCGAGCGAGTGCGATGAGGTTTCGTCCCCCTTTTCACTACTACCCGTGTGCAGTATAAGAGTATAATATAATATTATATATTGGTGTATTTACGTATCGCCACCGAATCCCCGGGTTCGTATTATTATACGCGCCGTACGGCATAGTCGTAGGTATAAACTGCGAGGGGTTTTTTCGGTCGGGGGGTGGCGGCGGGGGTTGGAACCGGTTGTATATCGCGACGCTCGGCGGGCGTGTATAATAGTATAATCCTTCATCCGGGCACCCCATGGGACCGACTGGGGCCGCCGCCGCCGGACAATAGGCGGCGCGGGATATAGGATAGCGTTCGTTTAACATTATACACACTGCAAGACGTACGACCTGTGTATAATATAATATATGATATGTGCACCGAGCAGGTGGCGCGGGTACGAAAAATGAACGAAAAAAAAAAAATGCCATTTTTTCACGTCGATTTTACGCCGTCCGCGGAGAGAAGTCGTCGTCGTTATAGGTATACAATAATAATAATTATTATACTCGTCGTATCCCCCCCCCACCCCACCGTTCGTCCCTCGTTTGCGTGTACGGTGGCGGCTCTGGCTTTACCCACTCGCGGCGCATACCTAAGCCGTTGGATATACCCACGTCTCGCGTATAACCGTCCTATACGTTCGAGATTATTGTTATTATTCAAACTAGGGCGAGAGAACTGACAGGACGTACTTGTGTGGCAAAACGAAAGCCGTACAACTGTTTTATATTTTAACGATTTGTGAATTATTTTGAAAGTTTTCGCAGTATGGTACAGTATTTCGCTCCAGTTATCCACCTGGGGTCCACTTGGGGACGCGGAGATGCGGATCAGAATATGTTTGGGTTTAACATATTTTCTACGTGACCGTTCGTTGGGTTACACTAGGGCAATCCCCACCCTAATTTATGTAATTTATCTATGTAATATACATAAATGAATGTTTGTTTGTGTGTGTGTGTGTGTGTACTTTATGCATTCCTAAACGGCTGGACCGATTGCGACGAATTTTGGTACAGGGATAGATTAGATCACTGGGAAGAAGATAGACTAATTTAAAAAAAAGTTAATTCCGCCCCGTGGTGCTCAAACAGGGGTTATGAGATTTACGATGGACGTTTTTGTTTGTAAATGGTTGATATTGGTTTTTACTATTACTAATTACTATTAATTATAACAGCGGTAAGCCTGTTGGCGCAGTGGCACTCTATGTAATTTAGTACAGAATGTTTCTAGTTAATTATGTTTCATTTAACCTATTTTCGCATTGTTTTAAATTGTTTTATTATATACGTCTTATTTTTCATCTTCCTTTTTTATTTTTTTTTATTTAATATAGACTATACATACGAATGTTTGGTGTTTTTTTATTCATCGGAATTTGCAGTGCTTTAAATAAATATAATTTAACTGAGAGAAACCATGTTAAAATAATTATTGTGATAATTTTATTTTACGTTATTGTTTCACTCATATCAAAATATAATACATAAACATACATTTGAAATTATATTGTTCATATACAGACTGTGACAGCAGGAAGACCCGCCAGATGAAATAACTTTTGTTCTAATCAATATTTTCAAATTTTTTTTTATATATCATTTAAGTATACTTTATGGTACAATCCTACCTACCAATGGTTGTAAATAAACAGTCGATAATCAATGGTAATATTATTAGTATGTTATTACACATTACATATTTACATAATTTAATGATTTGTTATTTAGGTATGTATCACGGCAAACGTGTCACTTATCGCCTCACGAATATAATTTCCCCCGAACAGCCTCCGCCACTCAACCATCGCCGACGAACGAAAACATAAAAATACGTACTGTCGTGTACGAATTTTTTTCGTTCGTTTGTTTGTGTTCATTTTTCTCGTCCGCGGAATTCCGAGGTCAACCTGTTCCACCCCGCTGCGCGCGTTCACCACTGCCGCCGCGAAATGCCTGACGACGAGGGTAATCTCTGGACCCCGTGGTACTTAAATGTATTTTTAACATGTGTGAATCTATAAAGACACGGTAGGTACGCAATATTCTCGGAAGCCACGGGTAGCGTACAATGGACGTGTAAGTACAAACAAATCTCGGCGGGGTTCACGTTTACAATTTTAATAAAATATAATATATATATATATATATAATAATAATAATAAAAACAAAAATATGTGCATGCAACGTAAGGCGCGTGTAGATCGTATTATTTTCGAATGTTATGCCAATTATTATGGGTACGTGTTGTGCGTTTGTCGATATACGCAAATCGTACAGAAATATGTTGTTCCAATCGTCGCATAAACATGTTGTTAGCCCATAGGTCACCGTCGTAAGTCGCGACAGATGATGCCTATTGCTGGAAAAGGATGTTGTGACAGGTGTCCGTAAAAAATATAGTGTAAGGTCAGTTTATATATGCGAAAAATGTGCGTGACACGTATATTGTACCTATACACCATCGCAATGTACGAGCGAGACGTCTCCCCGGTCCGGTACATAAAATACAATTAATATATAATATAAATGAATAATAATGATCAGATTATGTGACTGATGAGAAGGTGTTGGTGATGATGATGACGATGGTCCGGAACTCCTGAGGCAGTGGTTGTCCGGGATTCGGAAGTGGGTAGGTATCAGCGGCGATCAGTAAGCGTGTGTGCGAAAAACGGAAGTGTCAATTCGCGACCTACGCACGTGGACAGTGTCGTTACAATCGGCTACGAAAATTAAAAACAACTCAAGACAAAAAGGGTGACAGACACCACTTAGCTCAACGTTTCGCGTACATGCCTACGCAGGACGAGATCACGTATACGCAACTACTATGTCACTTATCTCGAACAACAACACTGATACGATATAACGCAACCAGTGATACCTCGATCGCCTGGCTATCACTAGTGCAACCGCTGATCGAGAAACCTTGGTGCGTGGTGTATGTGTATGTTCGTGAGAGAGAACGAGAGAGATAATGAGAGATATCTGTAACGAAGTTATTTCAGCACGCAGAAAATTTTTGTGTAGGTTTATCAACTAAATTGTCTCATTAAAATATTGAATCACAATTGCACAAAACATGCCTTCCAAGAATTTTTTCACCGAGTGAAAAGAGCTTAGTCCGATGTTTGGGCCACTGATCGAGCCTTGGAAGTTTTTCCATCGCTTTCACGATAATCACGTAAAGGGTTACTTTTGTACTAAAATAATTATTGGTCTTAATTAAAGAATCTCTGCAAAGTTTTCTTCGAGTTCTTAGACTGCATTTCTAAGTTGATTCAAATTTCCTAGCTCTTTGAAGATATTTTGTGGTTGGTCAGATTATGAGTTATGATGTATTTGTAGATAGTTGTAATGAAAAGATGGAGAAGTTAGCGATTTAGTGATCGAGTTTGTCTTTCGTAGATACATCCAGAATTAAAGTAATTGGAAGAATCGATTGAGAACTTATCAAGTTGGATCTAAGGCTCTGAAAATAGGTTTACGAGTCGATAAATGTAGATTCTATATTCATTATTGAGTTCTCTAGAATCTGACATCTTGATATATAAAATTATTAAGATAATGTGTTAGAGCTCTTGGTGTTAGTATCAATGTAGCTGAAGATGAGAATATAAACTTGTTTGGATGAAAATGAAAAACTTGATTTAATGAATGGTGTTTGCAATTATCTGAATTCAACACATGCATTCAGAGTCGTATTTACGGGGGAGACATGGGGTCCGGACCTTCTCCCCTGACTGGCCCCATAATTTATATCTAAACATTTAATATATTCTGTAGCGGAGCCCCCCCACTTAAATGTATTTGGAAAATTAGCTGGACCCCCTCCATGGAAAATTCCTAAATACTTTACTGGATACATTGCTGGGATTTCACGCAATGTCTGGAATAATATCAGAATCATCAGTTAGAAGAGGGATATTGGGACGTTAATATATTGATACTATATGAAGTTCTTTAGAATATTTACAAGTATAGTTGTAATGTAAATGGGATAACGTATAAATTTTCTATGCATTATGATGGCAGTTCCACCTGCAGGACGAAATCTAATGACTTGTACTTTGAGAGATAAGAAAAGAAATTAGGGGGCTTGAAATGTTAATGATGGATAAGATGTGTTTCATTTAGAATTATAACTTCAATGTTTATGTTGGTTGCTTTTAATTGAAGTTATTTGAGGTGTTTTCGTGAAACACTTTGATTGTTCCAGAATAATATTAGTATGCTATTTGTGATTTAATAGTAGAAGAGATATGATCGAAAGTATATAGTATTAAGGAATATATTAATAATTATTCTTTGAAATTAATTTAATCAGCCGAGATGCTTGAAAGATGATCTTTAAAAGTTAGCTCGATAGATTGTATGTTAATATTATTGATCTTAGAAGAGTTAAGGCCCCTGCAAACCCTATTAATTTTTCATCAAAACGGCCTTAGCGGCTGACAAAAATTAAAGTACTTCTAGTGGTTCGATTTAAAAATTGTAAAGATGTTTTAATTAGTCAACAAGTCTACGGTTGGAGGATATTTTTTATATTTTAGGTATTTTTGAATATAGTCAATATCAAAAATTTATAAATTTATAAAATGTAAAATATTTATTCTCGTCAAGAATTTGCTAAAATTGAAAAAGTGTTCCGACCGATGCAAAGTTAACTCGTTAACCAACACAAACATTTTTAAATTTTTTAAATCGAACCACTAGAAGAACCTTAATTTTTGTCAGTGCGATGGCTATTTCACGTTCATGAATTTGTTTTGAATATTTTGATCTAATGACTTTAAATGACTTGTGTCGCGGGTGATGGTAGGGTGATGTACACATACAAAGACGATCAGTAATTGAAGGAACGAAATAATTGCCTAAACACAACTCCTTAAAAATGACACATTTGCAGGGGCCTTAACTGTCTTTGATGAGTGTGATGTTTAAGAAGATTGAGTTGAAGTATCTGATCATTGATTGATTTAATCACTGGGAGAAATTCTGATTATGAGAACTTATTTTTCGGTGGTTTAAAAATATATTTTAGTCTTACCGGAGTTTTATCGGAAATTTGTTTTAATAAATCAGGGTTAGATTTGGTTATTTTAGGCCATTTTTTTTTTTTTTGGTGCATTTTGGATTTTATCGGTGGTTTTTTGGCGTTCAATTAATATTTATTCTTGTAAAACTTGTTGTAAGAATAAACAAATTTTTTATCATAGGATAAACATGATTATGAAGAGTAATTTATTGTTTTCTGAACCGTTATACGGTAATAGTTCAGTAAAGCTTAAGATAGACAAACTTTGTCAGTACTTACAGTTTTTATATTGTAAACTTTTTCTACGTTCTCTAATAATAATATGTTTGTGCAGTATTGTTTACCGAGAACCTCTAAAAAATAATTGATTACGATAACCATTTATTTCTGGACGTACTGAACGCGTATGTATATATTTGTACATCTGTTTTTTACATTATCCATCGACTCTGACTCAGTCGTCTATGCAGACTACGTTAACGGTGCAGCATACAAAAATAATTGATGTTTAAATACGACGAGCTCATAATATTATATTAAACACATGTCGACACGAGTAACGAGTTCAAAGGATACACAAACATTATGTAGATATTCTATTATTATATCTATCATCAGATCATCTATGTGCTTAAATTTGATCCAGACGCGTAGGTACCAGGTTTTTATTTATTATTATGTATAAACTATTGCGTGAAAATAAAACTGTACAAGAAAATATGACCTTAATCGTATACAGACGTTTTGGCACCCGACCATTACACCCTTCAAAGGTAAAATCCCCCAATATCCGTTTTTGGCTCTGAAAATGTTCCAAGAAATCCTCTTCGAAAACGTATTAAGAAGTGGAGCATAGACATAGGTGAATCTCGACCAACCCACATCATCTGGAGGCTAAAATCTATAAGACTAGGCAATCAACTTTTAATCATATTTAAGTGATAATTTAGTAGCTGCTTTTTTCGTTTTTATCAAGTTAAAAAAAAAAAAAACATATACAATACGTATGCGTACTCAGCGTCTGTGTAAGGTTTTTAATATTTATTATCACAGCAGTGTCAGTAAACCACTATAATATTATTGTCTTATTGTTTGTGCGTATTAACTTTATTCCGTTCAGGCTGACAT
Organism: Sitobion miscanthi; assembly: GCA_008086715.1. NCBI lineage: Eukaryota > Metazoa > Arthropoda > Insecta > Hemiptera > Aphididae > Sitobion > Sitobion miscanthi. The sequence goes on from CM017799.1 coordinate 5,699,031, forward strand.
TCTTATATCATAACATTATAGTAATCGACAAAAATGATGAACTCAGTAAATACTTATGAACGCGTCTGTACCTACTTCCTTACGAGTGATTGGCTTATCAGTGCCATGACATAACACCATAGTCGTAATAATATGATGAAGATGATGATGGATATTAAAAAATAATGTCCCGGCCATGTTATTATATTAATAATATAAGCGTAATTCGCTCGTGGTTATATTATTATTATTTTTATCTTTGACATATCATTATATATAGCTGTACATCTGTATTTAAATTTCAAATTTTGTTAGTTTATTACATACCGAATGTTAAAACAAAATTAATGCAATACGATTTTTCGTAATAATAATTACAACGGTAATTTAAAGAAATGTTAATAAAACTTTAAGAGTAATAGTCAAGTGTAGTAATCGAAAACATATTATTATTTTCCAAGATTGCTAAGTTTACGATATAAAATAATAGGTACATATTATTATATTATACGTAGTTTGTAGTTAGGTTATGTGATTTGCATGCCACGACCGTCAGTCGCGTTTTTCCTGATTGTCACCCGAGTAGTTGTTGATTTTATAATAAAATAAACTCTAGATACACTTATACTTCAAAATATTTGTTTATTGTTTGAAAAAAAAATTTAGCCTATCTATGTTAGTATATGTTTTCCACTTCGGAGAAAATGTATGAATCATAAAATGTGTGTTTTAATAAGTAATCATTAATTGTATATACCTAGTGGGAATTAGGTAGGTAATTTTACATTTAATTCGATTCGATGGTGATAATTGATTAACAAAGCGTTACGGAAAATCGGTAAGAAAATAAAAATATATGCCCAAAAACATATTTATATTAAAATATTGTTTTCATACTCTTACACTCTTAGAGAGGTAATAATAATACTGTTATATTATTATCATTGAATTGATATATCTAGAGTGATTCGTATTATATTGTTTCATTGACTTGGTCATGCGCAGCCCAATTATTTATATTGTTCACATAGCAGCCACAAATATATTCATCACGTGCTGTTAATTTATTAGGACCTACTGTATAGGTTTATGATATAGGTAATGTAAATTTCAATATATTTATTATTTTATTATATCAAGTAATATAATAATGACATTTAATAAAAACTGATTATTCTAGGTTCAGAATTTTTTTACGTATTCACTACTCCGTAACTGGGCCGATATCACGCACTTGTGGAGTGTGCACATGGATCACAATAATTATATAGACACCACTACACCAGTCTATATTTCATATACATTATAATATTATTATACCTATAAAACAATTAACATACAATATAGCAGATATATTATGATATACTAACTATGTTACGATTACGACCACTCACTTTTGAGGATAAACCAAATCCGGTCCAAACTTTTTTTTAATTTAACGAATTGAAACCACGACTGTTTTAATTTTTAACCAAACCCTACATAATTAATATTTTAAGACATTCCAAAAACGTTAGAAAAAGCGTTGACGATAAAACGTACGAAATAAATACTGCGTTGTTCACCCCGACAACGCAGCTATTTAAATTTTTTTTTCTCCTATCGTTTTTTTACTAAATTTGATTTCATTGGCAATCGGTTTGGTTCGAAAATCGAATAGGTCGGGACATAATTAGACACTATTACAATTTATTTGATATTCATCTATCTAATTGTAAATATTATATAAAATAATATTGTACAAGAGTCAAGAATACAACGAAAACGATCTCATTAGCGGCGGTTGAATTTAATGCAAAGCACGAAAGACTATATCGTCGGATGCGTTCTGTATATTATATTTAGTCCATGTTCTTATTTATAAGGCTTCTGACACCTACAACGTGTGCACACGACTAAATGCGCTCGTACAAATAATAATATACAAAATATGTAACAGTAAACCGCCTCGCGCTTAGGATTAACGGTTATTTATTTGTTGATATTTTTTCTTTTTGTATTTTTAAAACGTCAAAATACGATACTCTCGCGTGAAACGATATTAAAACAAAAATAATATATCGAATAAGCCCCACTCGGAGTGCGATGGAATAACAGCAGAAATATCGTCACATTTAAAAAAATATCTTTTTTCACCCGACAACAACATTATTATTATGTTTCTGCACGAACTAACTTTGTGAAAATAGATTTGTTCTCGAAATTCTGTTATTTTTTTGCCGTCGGTACTTTTGTCGAAGATTATTAGATAGGTACTGCGTCAATCTTGTACTGCGTGGCTGCTTGAGTTTCTCTATAGTTCAAGAAACCACTGGTCGGTGAATTGCCCGACTACTACTTATATTTACGAGCGCCATGACTTTTTCACAAGTTTTACCTCTTCTAGGAAAATTGCTCATCATGTATGATTCTAATATAGTCGCGCAGACGCGAGTAAACTCGCTACATATCCACTCATTTTTGGATCAGGTAAAATTCCTGTTCGATCCCGTGCGATAATTTTATATCAAGCCGACCTTGATTTTGTGTGTGTGTGTGTGATGTGGCTTGTTTGATTATCACCATTTCGGTGCACCTACATAATATTATTATATAGGGCAGTGAGCCACAGTGCCTACCCGTTTTTCGTTATTATGATCAACGTGAGACAATAACGGCAAGAGACACAGTGGGCCACTCTGTACATATTATTATTATAATAGTATACTATTGAAGTGGCGATTAAATAACGCCGTTTGCTATCGGAAGCTATTATTATGTAAAATATTATAATAATTGCCGTCGTATATTATATATAGTACAACGATTTTTATTGTATAATAAATATATGCACGCAATCATGCAAAGATAATGCAAATTGCTTTTAAACGTCAATGGTTTAAGTAGACGGAGAAAAAAAAAATTTAAACAGATTCTGGTTAAAAACGATAACGGAACGCAACGTATATTCGTCAATAAACTGCGGCGGCGGGACATAATATAACGACTCGAAACAATATAATGTTTTACACGTTATATAAACTCATAACTTCCATAGTCATGACAATAATATTACTGTGCGTAACATATTAAAATATTATCATATTTTACTACAAAGTTTGACTTATTTTATAATATCATTATAATATACGTCCTATATTCCGGCGTTCATTCGACGACAAAAGTCAACAACGGACAATAACAATACACTTATTTCTTTTTCTTTTTTTTTATCAAGAACAATTAATTAAAGCTTCAACTATAGAATTAATTTTTAATAAATTTACTACAGGCAACAAAATATTAACAATGCAGACGTCTGGGCGTATTATTATTATTATAAAAAAAATCATCGCATCGCACATAATAATACACGTCGGCGGGGCGCAGACGTCTCTCTCGGAAAACGTTTCGCGTTGTTTGCGTTTAAAGTCGGTTCAGCGGTTTTTCGATCGCCGCGGGACAACGGTGCGCGAAAACTGCAAACAAAATATCAAATTCGTACACGCGTATCGTGATACGTATAAATTGTACGCAATTAATAATTGAAAATTACCTACAATGTATTGCGTAACACGCGTGTGGCGTATAGTATTTTGTCGGTTTTGCTGTTATCGACGTGTGTCGAAAGTGGTCGTGTAGGGCGCCGCGATGGTGCGCCACGGGTTAACTGCGATGGAATAACTCAAAACCGTTAATTTTCGGGAAACGACGAAAAAGTCTGATTTTACGATATATTATCAAGTCCGGACTGCCACTTTTGAATTTTTCAGTATCAAACCTATTGACGCGGTATCGTTCGTGACAAAATAGATATTAGCTACTATCACAGTTTTAATAGTTTTTTTCGGTACGCGCATCTCCTTTATCGCCGGCCCATGTCGTAGTTTTCACATTTCTGATCGGTTGACAAGAAGTGGAAAACTACGATAGAGGTGAAGTGAGGGCGGGGAATGCGTATCAAAAAAATGTGATGATACCTATCTTTTTTGTCATGGCGTGTACCTACGTTTTTTCGTACAATTTAGTGCAGACAAAAAAATGTAGGTACACACACCTCTCTGGACGCGAGAAAACCCGGTTTTGATGTGCACGTGTAATGTACTGGAAAAACGTTTCCCCTTAGTCAAATTTTGGACGGATACACAATTTTCAATGAGACCGTAGTATTAAATGCATTTTTTCGTACTCACAGAATTGTACAAAAAAAGTACACCATACTGTCAATGTTTAGTAATGGAAATTCGCTTGAGTGAAAACGTGATATGATTATTTAAATATGACCTAATAACTAAAATGTCAAATATATTATTAACGTACGAAGAAGTGACAGTAATAACAATAAAACGTGTGAGCTCTCGGCACAGATTGTATTTGTTAAACGTTAATAAAGTAAAGTGGTCTGTAATATAAAATATGTTATTATAAACAGAGGAACGCCCCTCAAGTTATCAGAGTTAGTCAGTGGCGTATATAGAAATAATTTTTGGGGTGGGCTATAGTAGATAGAAACTAGCAAATGATCAATTACTTGGAGGCTGCTGTCTACTATATATTTAACAGTTTCTATAAATATATTCGTATTTGTTATTTTTCAACAGGCTATGAAATATCATAACTTATAATAGTGCCTAATAAAATATATTGTTGTTCTATTTAAAAGACTGTAATTTCGGGGGGGGGGGGGGAGGGGGCTGCAGCCCACTAGGCCCACCCCCTATACACGCCACTGGAGTTAGTGGCAGTGGTGGCGAAACAGAGCTTAACTTTATTCCAGTATCCACCGTTGTTGATTCTTTGTTGATCGCAGACAATATCTATTTACGAATGAGAATAAACACTGAATATTTTAGAAAAGGAAAACCACGCGGCACATATTTTTCAAGCGTAGTAATCGAAAATTTCCAAATTCATTACCTATATTAATCTCTTTTACCCACACACCGACCGTTTGATTAGCACCTAGGTACTATTGTTTATGTTGGGAACAATAAAGGAAAGTCGTATGGTAAAAATACAGCTTGACAGTAATACGTAAAGTGCCTATTTTTAATATATATATATATAGGGGTCACTAGCACCCCACGCACACCGACGCTGGTTCAAACCTCGGTTCACGGGTGGCAATTTTTTTCGGGCAAGTCACGATGTCCGGAAAGAAGTGCCGCCATCACCCACCCGCGCATGGCAGATACCCATGGGTGGCCACTAAAAAATCTGCCAAAACTACGTACACGTGTTCCCCTACAAACAAAAACAAACAGCTAATGGCCATGGTTGCCGGGCTTCACTATCAATTAAAAAAAAAAAATTGTTCATGCATTATTCAAAATATCAAATGGTGATAGCTTGAAATGTATGAACTGAATAATTTGCGTACATTATTTTGCTATATTGCAGATTGGTCTTGAAGATTCAAATATTAATTAATATGATGTGAACTTACCTAATAAAGTTATTGTATACTAATGGAACAATAATATTGTGTTTGCTATTATATTATGATAACCAGTGAGTTTTGGTTTGTTTCCCCAATTTATTTACTCGGACTTGATTGGTTAATAACGAATTATGATTATTCAAAAATAAACTTAGTACCTACCTATGAATTATAATGCCTACCTATTAATGTTTTTACCTATATTTTACTTAATTTTCTGAAGCTCTGTTACTGAATGGTCTACTTCATGTGTTTCATGATGTTCTGTCATTCTTGTTACTTATTATTTTTATTCGTGTAAACGGCAAATCATTGTAAAATTTAAAATTTAAAAAAACCTATTTTGCTTAATATCCTTAAATAGTATTTATTATAATATGTTGCTAAATGCTAATACATTTATCAGTAGAACTAGGAAGTTTTTAATATCACATAATATTGGCGTTTTCGCACAATTACAAACGCAGGTATTATAAATTAATTGTTTAAAAAAAAAAAACACGAACGCACACTCATATTAATCTAACAAATTTAACTGTTGCAGAAACTATAGGACGGATGTCGAGTCCAAGTTCACACCGAAAAAAACCGCCAACAAACTATATTATACGTTCAAAATAACAATTAATTAAAAAAAAAAAAACAAAAAAGGTAAACATATTATAAATTGGACGTGATTCGTTTATAGAGCCGTTCGAGCGCATTCGTTCCAAGGTCGGCTAACTCGACTCGGTGTATAATAATAATAATAATATAATGTTATATGCCTATCGCCGTAAACTTTTCCTCCCATTTTCGTTTACGGCCGTTTCGCACCACGGCGACGTATTTCGGCTAGGAGCAAAATAAACGAGATTTTTTTTTTGGAATCTTTTATCGTCATCCGCGTTTCGTTTTTATTATTATAATAACCCAAACAATTTTTTTTTCGCACACTCCGGACCGTTTTCGTCCGAGAAAAACGTGCCGCATTAATATAGGAGGACCGCCGAGTCGTACTATACTGCACACGTGCAGTATATTATTATTATTTTAATACTATCATATAATATTATTATGAAGTGTTCGTCGTGCATTATACATAATAATATTACAGTGTACATGCGCGTATGCGCATTATGTTTTTCAATATCGTATACATATGCATGTGTATAATACACGTGTGTGTTTTTATATTTAAACGTCGCGCATTAATCTCCGAAGACGTTTTTTTTTTTTGTCCACCGAGTTATAAAAAAGTGTATATTATTATATTTTATACTGCTGTACGATATAATAATAATATATTCGGTGCCTATATTGTGATATACGACTGGCGTCGCACTCCAATTATTATTTGGATATTACAACACGAGACAACACGTTTGTTTGTCTAGCGTTTTTATTATAATATTTAAGTATCCATGTGTGTATATTTTTTTCTTATATTTGTATACGTTTTACATTGTATTTGGACGTTGCAGTTTATAATGATAATAATACAATAGTAAAACGCGAGTGATCATAGGGCGCGTGTCGTCTGCAGCAGTTGGACGCCTTCGCTGTGATTATATTATTATACTGTGTGGGGAGTATACCTATATAACTATGGCTCGGAAGTCGTAGGAGTTGCATAATATTAATCTATAAGTCCTCGATTTCCAGCAGACCGAGCTAATCAATAGTGAGTATAAAAATCAAAATAATAAAATGCCTGTTTCGTCAATTTCCGTGGAAAAGAGCATATTGTTTGATTTTCATACGCATATCATGCATTCTTAGTATTTGCTAAAAAAATTGATCTCTTTCTTTCTGAAGCTGTATAATTATATTTTATAATAATAATATTGAATAATATGAAACTTAATATTAACGTAGAGATTTGATTAAATCGTCGTCGGAGTCGACTATTAATTTAACGACAACGGCGAGCGAAGCTCATTTACGTAGCGCTAATATTCCGATTTACTATGTTTCGAATATATTTTTTTGCAGTTCAATAAAAATATGTCAAAATGGTAAACAGTTTTCGCCATATTTAAAGCATTATAAATACATTTTCCCATAATTTCCATTTTTTTTTTTTTTTTTAATACAAATTAATATAACAAAATTTTTTTGGAATTTTGAATAATTTTGAATTTTGATGAATATTTTCTAAACATTTTTTTGCATAGTATTTGAAATTTTTTCCAAGCATATTTTATACAAATTTTCGTACATATTTACACGCGCGTTTTTCGTTTTTAGCTCCTTTAACTTCCAAGCCCTACCGCCTATAACCCACACCGCATTGGTCATTATCACATCGCGACGATTGCGTAATACGATAGGTACAGGTAGACGGACCGCAATCGATAAGCCGCTAAAAAAAACCACAATTTTCCACGTGTCGGACGTACACGTGAACTTAATTTTTTTTTTTTACGAATGTACGAAGATTTTTTTTCCATACCCGATCGCCTTAATGTTTTACAGCGATAAATGTGCTATAATATAATATATTATTACATATTATAATGTGCGTACAAACTATTATATAGTCCAAAGCAGCAGTCGTAGGGCAGTGGGCGCGCTAAGCTCCTCCTCGAAGGTTCTCGGAGCGAACGACGAAGCACACTCGACATCAGACTCGTATGTTTCGGGTGGTTATATTGTACTTGTACAATAATAATAATATATTATTAGGTATATATATATATATTTATATTTATTACTATTTACTTGACATAGATACGTTGTACGCGATATATTTTTCGAGTACGTCGCGTTATCTCTTGTGTAAATACGGCTGTTATATATATATACTATATACATAGGTACATTTACATATTATCGCATAGGTACATTATGTTAGATTACAATATCATATTCGTCGAGTCGTCGTAAGACCTATATATAGGGACCTACCTCCGCCTGTGTATATATAATAAGACCGATACGTATATGCGTGAAATCCGCGTTTGAGCTCTATATAATAATATAATGTTATAACAGTTACTTACTTTTCAATTCCGGATATATTATTATCTATATAGCATTATAGCTGGTACCGCAGATTAAATATAGTAGGTACGGCTGAGTATTCTACAAACACACACTCCATCACCCCCGTGTCGACAGAAGTCAAACAGACATAATAACTATATGGTACGACGACACACGCATATTGTCACTCTTGCAGCGTGTCGTACACATATACAATAATATATGGTCCGTTCAAACCGTTCGCGCATAAAGCTTCGAAACCCACATAATATTATATATTATCGTGATTCATGATAATATTTGACCTGTGTGACCGTGTGTTACAGTGTTTACCTGGACGGGTTAGGACGATTGGGTGGACTGCAGTACAAGGTCTGATGTCGTACTGCAGATACTATACGTAATTGCCTGTGATATTGTGGAATTCACATCACATCGTATCGTTATTATATCTTTGACGGGCGCGATTTCAATTTGTGATTCGGAAGAATTCGAAAAATGAAAACACTCCAGTGGACACCGCGACATCCACGTCATAACGACATATCATGTCCTCACCGTGACTTACAGTAATGCACACCGGACTTTTGGAAGGGTTGACTTTATTATTTAAGCGGTTTTTGCGATGTGGCTTCCGAATTGTGTCCTAGTCGGATGCTCGTGTGCGTGCGTGTTTTTTAATAGTTTTTTCTATTTTATAATATATTCGAGTATGCCTTAGACGGAGTATATTTTACGATATTAATTATTATTCAATAGTTTATTGCTATATATAATTGGTATAACATCGAACAACTACGTTTTTGTATTCGTTCGTTCGATATTTTCATTTATATCCGTATAAAATATTATGGGATTTTCCGAGGGTCAGGTTGGAGTATTTTGTTTCTTATGAACCCACGGGAACGAAGACTTAGATTTTATTATCATTTTTGGAATCTATCGTTCGATATTACAATGTGTAAGGTGTTATATATAAGCGTTCCGGAAAAGCGACAGTAATGGAGGGCTATAATATAATATATAAATCAGGAACTTACAATATTATTCGACTATTGCAACCGCCTATTCGTGATACACATAATATAAGCATCATCGTGATTATAATAACAGTCCGTGTCATAATTTATATTTTCCGACACGTCATATTTAGATGTTTAAAAGTATAACTATTATACTAAAAATATTTTTTCCTCTTAGGGTTGATATCGGCAAAAAAATGGTTCCGATACGCGATTTATATTATATAGGTACGCTTCGTTTGATTCAAACAGATTTTAGTTTGTCAATTGATATTACTATACATATATATTATACTATATTTTGTCTTTGTAAATAAGAAGAACAAAAAAATACATTAATTAATTCCATCAACACGTTTTCGTCACGCGTGTGAATACGAAATGTGGTTGTTAGGTTACGTTATTAATTTATTGTTTTATTGAAAAAAATAATGTCAAGTGAATTATTCTGTTGCCAAAAGTGAAAAAATAAACATTCAATTTGTTCCGGAAACGTGTTTAAAAGGAAAAACATATTAATTAATTGCCACGTGAAACTGATATGGTAATTTAAGGTGTTTAAAGTTTTTTTTTTTGTTTCCTTATTCGAGAATAGATTTGGACAAATAAAGTAGCCGTACAAAAGTTAACGTTTCAATGTCATTAAAAAAAAAAGGTGGGTAAGTGGATGTCGCTCTGCTGTACAGTTGGTTACAAGTGGGTCACTGTAATGGATAGTGTTAAATTTGAATTCAATGATATAATATCATTGTATAAGAAAAACGATTCTGAGCGAAAACGGTCAGTCAGACTATGATGTTACTAAGTATATTTGATGATATTATTGTGCATAAAGTAATTTATATATAACCTATTTACGTGAAGCCTTATTTTAAATTTTCAATCCTTAGCTATAAAAGTTGAACATTTTATAAATTTTTAACTACAAAATAATTATCAAATTATAAATTTTATAAATTTTGTCAAAATTTGAACTTTAAATGTTTATAAAAAAAAATTGTGCCTATGTATTTTTAATATTTTTCAACTGCTACTGTAAAAATATATCAGGAGCCTTGTATTAAATTTTCACGCTTTTTTACCCAACAATTAAATTTTTATTGATATTTATAGAAAAAAAAACTAAAAAAATTGAAAACTGGAAATGTCCTCAAACAGCTCAAAAAGAGTCAAATTATTTTTAAAATTTATCGTGTATAGAAAATGCTAATATAAACTACCAGTGAAAATGTCATGTACCTACGGTCATTTGTTCTAGAGTTACACCAAAAACCAAAATCGATTTTCTCGAAAACAGATTTTGCGTGAAAATTCCCGTATTTCCTTAATTTTTCTTTTGTTTTTCACGTCGCTTTTGAAAACTACTGGGAAATTTTTACCTTTGACCCCACAAAGTACCAACTAGATTCACTTTCCTATCAGAAAAGTTACTGTTGAAGAAAATCCAAGCACTTTTACTCTCCTAAAAGGTGATGACAGACACAAAAAAAATAAAAAATAAAAAAACACACATCATTGTAAAATCAATCGTTCCACTCAGAATCTAAAAGACACAACGGGAATTGTAACGATCCTGTCCTGTAGAATCTACAACATTTTATCATATTGTTTTTTTTAAACCAATAGAGGGTAATATTCTATTGGCTGCATTGAGCACCGTTTTTCAATATTTTAATCTCAATATTTATTATTTATAATATGATTTTTAAAAATAAGACAATTTTAAACTTTTTTACCAACTATATTTTATACGATTATTTGAAATAAAATCAAAAATCAGAATTCAATGCAGTCTGTATAGGAATATTATTTATTTCGGATAAAAAATAGTTATCAAAATAACAAAATGACATTTATTCTCTTGTGAAGTCATTTTTATTAATATTATAACCGTATATACCCCGGATCAATATCCCTGCCCCAAATAGGCATTGAGAAGAGGATAAGTTAAAAAGTATTATAATTAAGGTGGTGACTATAAAATATAAAATATAATTTTCAAATTTTAAAGAATCGCGAAAAATTTGAAAAATAGGCACTTGGCCCATTAATTAAATAAATCTAGGTGTTCTGATAAAATGTTCTTCATAACACTTTTGTCCTGTATTTATTTAATCATCAATTCTGTATATGCACCTTATTCCTTAAATTAAAAAAAATTAAATTAACAGTTTTGACTTTTTAATCAGAATATTAAGTCAAATCATTAAAATAATTTTAACTACGAAATATACTTAATAATTTAATTGGATTAAATTTTAAAAAAACGTACTCAGATTCTTATTTTTTTTTTTTTTTTTAATAGTGTGACTTATATAATACATCAAGTATATACAGTATTTCAGTATTATAATTATTTGATTAAAAATGTTATTTTATTATTAAATTAGCATAAGGAAAGTTACCTAATGGCTAATAATTCCCTTTTATTGTATCATTTTAAACATTAAACGTCGTTTTTAATTTATTTAAGTATACCTACTTTATAAGTCTGTGTTTAAAATTAATGTTACATCGAGGTCAAAAAGAAATTTTACTCAGGACTTGTACAAGAGATGTAGTCACTTTATATTAAATTTTTTATTATGTTAACATGTTATGTCCATTTAGATTCAAAATATTTTTTAGATATTATAATATACAATATACATATTATATAGGTAGGACAGGTAGGTATATAATATTAATAGTATAAAAATAAATTGGATGTGATTGGATAATAACTTTGAGTTAGGGCTATTTATAGTTGTAAACTATAAGTGCAATTTAATAATTCCTATTTTTAAAAAAAAAAAAAATAGCTGATCTGGAATAGACATTTCTATTTTAGTTTATTCTATTAAAAATAAATTGATTATATAAATGGTTTGAAATAAAAATCTAATAATATTATATAAGTACTATTATGGAATGCCGTCGATGAATTATATTTATTTTGATTTATTAAATAATCATTATTTATTATTAAATATACTTTATGTAAATAGTAATTATTGCAAAATATTAACCATTTAAAAAAGATAAAACATAGTGTTCCGCCATCAGTTACAATTGATTTACATAAAACTCAATGGGCTTAGCATATATATTATGATTTATGTGTACGTTGTAGAATTTGTCAGTGCAGAATTGTGTATAAAATGTAAATGAGTTATTTCGTATTGAATTTAAATAGAATAAACTATTGTGTACATACGACGTAATGGACATTTCAGCTACGGTAAAAAGTAATAAGTTCGCTTCAACGGAAAAAATAAATCGTCTCGTTTAAAAACGCAAAATTTGCATTCAGCCACAGTACCTACCTACCTTATATACCGCTTTTGCGTGTGTCATTTCGACGGTCTCCACCATGGTTCTGTGCAAAACTCGATTATACGTGTTATGAATAATAAAATAACTATGCTGCGGGTGACCGAATAATCTTCATGTGGCCGGTGCAAAAGCCGTGGGTGTCGGACGATTTGGATTTTCGGTTCTAAAAAATAATTCCCTCGCCCGTTTAACGTAATAATTGTTACGATATTATAAGATGATAAGAGTACCTACGTCATCATAGATTATCGATTGGATAATCATATAATGCAGTCCCCCATAGTGTTCACCTTATCAGCGCGTATGACAACTTTACGGATCGATATCGATTATCGGTGGTCGTGGAGCATATATTTTGCGCGCATAAATATTATAATAAAATACTGTATACAGGTAGGTAACTACTGGCTGGTGTAGGATATTATAATATTTACATGAACACGCCTATTATAATAATAATTTCATTATGATGCAGTGTTGACTAGCGATATGTTATAAATTATTAATTGTGATGTACCACAATTACACACCTATCATAAACCGCAAAAACGAGGAAATAATAATAACGACGGTCGGGGGTTTGATGAATTAATTATATCAGCAAAAAAGCAACTATAGGTGCTAAACGGTTATTAATAATATTATATTATAAGAACTTGATAGTTTGAAATTCGAGATCAAACTATTATGTACCTACCTACGATAATTATACTCTTATATTATGCGCCAACGCATTTAAACTACTTTAGAACATAATATTTATATTATATCATTATTATTATTTATTATTTATTATTTCTTTATTGACGGGAAAACTCCATTTACAAGACAATCTCTTCATGATATGTATATTATGTAAATGGAAATGACAATAAAAACTATAAGTAGCTAGTTCGAATTATATTGGAATTCTCATTAGCTTACCACCCCCCCTGTGGACTTCGCCCCTGCAAACTATGCCCCCCTTTTCAACATGAAATTCAACATGATATCAGCTTAACATATGTGTGAGGATAAAATATACAAAACTTCAGTCGTTTCGCGTGTTCAAGACAGTCAATTTTTTTTCCTATATTATCTCGTCCCGAGCGTATAACCCATATTATCTATTATAGCGAGTTACATAATATTACGATTGAGTATATTAGGCACACATGTATAACTTTATGAGACTATAACTACTATAAAGAATATGTACTAAGTTGAACACGAAATAAATTAAAATAGTCAGTCACGATATCTTCCAACGAAGAAATTTGGGCATTTCAAAATATATCGTATCATCCAAATTCTTCATAAAATATGTTTGGGGTGCATGAACACAGATATAGGTAGTATTGTTATAGCTCGTCGCTTACATTTTGAAACGTAAATATATAATACAATATTCTGCGTATCGAGTAATAATATATGTAAAGGTAAGTTAAGAGATGATTGGCCCGGTAGAAATCACGAGATCACTGCCCTCAACATTTAACCAACCTACGATGTACATTTTTTTCGATTAAATTTTCATCGAGATATCATAATAATATATAGGAATCGAGAAAGACCTACCGAAATAAATTCTCGTGCCAGCTATATCCTATGAAAAAAAAAAAATCACATACATCGTGACGCTCCTCTGATACAGGGGGATTGAAATATTACGACTTTTCCGTAATTAATTATGGTACATAATGTAGGTACGATGGTAGGAAACGGTTTTCGCGAGCGGACAAACATAATTCGTCGCTTTTAATATTATATATAACTCGTTTCTCGATGGTTTTTTTTTATATTTTTTGTCATCCGACATGCGCATTATTAATGGGTGCAGTGTACACGTTTGGACGTTAAACGCGACAAGTTTGGGCACGATAAAGCGTACACAACACGTTTGGGATCTTATACCACACATAATACAAAATATATTATTGTATACTCAATATTATGTATATATATAGGTACCTACCCATATAATATTGTCGGTGCCTAAGTAAACACACAGCGCATATTTTAATACATGTTCATAAGTATATATTATTTTCTATATGAGTACCGTAATAAATTATTATAGTATTATTAGACTCTGTTTGCGGAGCACTTGAAAACATGTATTATTTTCAATGCGAGTTTAAATGATATACATAATATAATATTCGCATTACACTTAAGCGCTATACCATATATATACATATATGACCATTTATATATTCAAAACGTCTTGCGATATTTAATCATTTATATAAATACATACAATTATAGAGATAGTGGTAAACGCGTTTCGAGAATCCTCCGACTGTAAATTATTATTATTATGCTCGAGTGATGGACACTCGACCGGATCCTCTCCGCCACTGTGCAAATCAAACGTATAATAATATCTCTGCACTCGGGCCGAAGGTCAGCTTTGCAAAAAACCTACGGGGATGTAACAGGTTTTTACTATTGCAGGACATAACCACGACTTAAATATTTTAATTATGCCCGTATATTAACTGAAATATAATGAATTTTCAAACTTGAATAACTTTTTTTTTTAGTTCTAATATCGAAAAAATAAAGACGACGGTGCACGGTAAACGTTCTCTTCTTTGGAGTGTATGCATTTGGTTGCTTAGCTCGGACTACAGCCTGAGTGGTTCTTACCCGCGAAAAACAGTTTTTGCGATGTTATACGTCTGTAAGACGGAGAAAACACATGCGGGTGTAGCGTCCTCTTAATACCATATACCGGGTACTACTTTATATATAATATTTGTATATTTTCTCAGGCGCATTACGCTGGCATTCGCAGGTTGGAAAATGTACTCAAAACCGGTACCAATAGTCAGACAAATAGAGCGCAATGTTCAGTGTATTCTTGGTAACTCGAACCTCGATAACTCGAAATTCTCGACATATCGAACAAATAAAATTTCCCTTCAAATAACAATAACACACTAAGATTTTGAAAACTCGAAATTTTTAGTAAGCCGAATTTTTTTTTCCCTTGTGAGCTTCAAATTACCGAGAGTACACTGTATTGGTAAAAATAGATTTAAAATTACTTATGTCAGGGGCTGGTGTGACGTCTCGGCACCTCTCCCCCCCCCCAGAGTATTTGATATATTTGAGCCTCTTCGGTGATACGAATTATATACTACTGCTTACAAATTCGTACAAACATACCATACTAAAGGATAGAGTAATAAAATTGCGATATTTTAATTATGGGTGGGGGGGGGGGTAGCTTGTGTGACATACGTAACACTTCTGCCGTTTCTGTAGGTATACCAGATCGGTTAGACCGATGCTCAATATTATCATATTTGTATACATTAATATACCTATATAGATACGAGTAAGACGAGTTAGTGTATACACTTACAGGCAATACCGTTTTGAACGTCGGTGACACAGTGTCCTTGTTCTTGACTCGTGTAGTAAAACCATTGACCAATTCATCATCATAATAATACTATTTATCACCTGCATAATACTATTCATATGGAGGAGAGAAGGGGGTGGATCACATCTATAATGTATTTTCTCGACGATCGCGTCGTCATCTTCTGCCGATTTTACAATGTTCGGTGTCAATCTACATACTAAACGGTTTAAGGGGCCGCCAAACGGTCGACCTCGGACCTCGATGTTTACAAAGTGAATTCCCCCTATAGTTAGAAATTATTGTTATTACGCATTTAGCTTTAGTAGATAGAGTCACTGAGTTGCATACATATTTCGGATCAACCTGTTTGTGTGAAATTACAATTTTTTTTTTTACATGGTTACATGACAGTTTTAAAAGCCGATTGCTGAACTGGAGAGCTAAACTATCTGATGATCGCATTTTAAGCAGCGTCTTCGTTTTGTAGTTGGCGACTATTCCCCAGATTATAATTAACTGGACAACGATATGTAATGACGCGCTTCTGCGCCAACAGTATAATGTTAATTTATTTAGAAATTATTTAGAAATTTGATACGAAACACTAATTTTTAGGTAACTTTACACTTTGATTTTATTATTAGTTAATTTTTTTCATTAGTTTTTTTGTTAATATTAGTGATAAAGATTTATAAAATAATAATTGTTTCATGACAATCTATTCTCAGGAGATCTTGATAAAAAAAAGTTTGGCCACCCCTGATCTATACTATAATATAATAGGTAGGTGGTATAATAGTACTAAATATATTGCAATATATATTACAAACGCCCCAGACATCCAAACGACGTAAAACGACCGGGACGGACATCGATCGAAAAACGGCCGATCGTATTTCATAGTTATGTGTAGAGTTTTTTTTTTCTGAAATCGTACACATTATTACAATATAAATTAAAGGATTCAACACCTATTCGTACAGTTATCGTCGTGCGTATATGCATAATAATAATAATAATAATAACAATAATAACAATAATAATGATAATAATATATGAAACTCGCGTATGGGATAACGTTATAACGTCTCATAAGTTATAAAGGGCCATAAATATAATATCATTATTATTCCCGTGTCGTACATATTATTATATTATTGTACTATAGGTACCTATAATACAACAACTACCTGTATATATATATATAATAAAAGCTATATAGCATTACATTACATACGGACGCGTTGTTGAAAACGGGTTGTCGGTCGTAATCGGTTTTTAACGTTTCCACTCGATCCTCCGCCGTCGACTGACCGGTATGGTAAAGATACAGGAAGAATATTATAAACGCATCAGGAAATATTAATACGACGGCCGCGATCTCGTAATGTGTTTCACGTATAATATAAGCCGTGTCGCAACACAACGGCGGCGGCGTTATTATTAATATAATAACATTCGTATAATATTATGTGTTTGATATATTATTATTATTATGTACCTTTGTATACTATATATTATTATGATGGTCGCGCCTCGCACGCTATATTATAATATACAAAAAAAAACATCATCATACGTATAGGTAGGTATACGTTATGATATTGTTCTGACCGAGCTTCAGATGTATATAGCTGTAGCGTTACAATATTATGATTATTATTTATACTAGCCGATGCCGAGCACTTCGCGTGACGCGTAAAAAACGACAACTCTTAAAAAAAATTGCGATTGCAGTAAGTGCAACTCGGCCTGCACCCTGCAATCCACCTGCTATCACTGCAACTCGGCCACCTCGGTAGGCAATGTGCGAAAATTCGATTGCGCTTGTACCCGCGATCTGCCCGATTAACCGATGGCAACCGTCTATAAACAATACGTAATTTCCGTCGTAAATCTCAAAATCTGTTTTCGAGCGCCTCCCCGGGCTCCTATTGGTCGTAACGCGATGTTATATTATAGCCTGTAATCCTTCATCGGTAAATGGACGGTTCGACACAAAAATAATTTCTCAATGCGAACCGGTATAGTTCCTGAGATTAGCGCGTTCGACCGAACAAACTCTTTAGTTTTATTGTGATAATATATGCCACTCCACCGGATGCTTTCGTTTTCGACAAAAACGGCTAAACGGCGGTGTGCGTAAACATATTATTATTATACCTAGCTTGAAGTAGGTGCTTAATGTCAGGTATATAATATTATTTCTATTGCGAGATGATGGTGCCCAGAAGCATTATGACGCGGCGTGTACTAGGCACAATAGTTGTGGTCTTTTGGGTACTATTCGTTATTCTGTTTTGAAAACGAAACGTGAGAGATTTGTTCCCGAGCCGTGTAACATTCCTATACCGCCGTGGTTATATATTTTATTAAATATTACCATCATATTAGTATTATGATCATCGTTATATCCCGTATAGTTGCGTCGTAACTTGCAGCTCGTTTACGTCACGAATGATTCACGTGATCGTTATTCATTTTTAAGTACCTAGTGATATTTTTTTTTTCTCAAACGCACTTATCAATCGGTCGATTTTAAAAGCGTTTGAAAAGAAGAGAAAAACGATTTTCACACATTCCGAAAATCTCTTAACACGATCGTGTACGCACATTTGCGAAAAAATCAACATTTCATTTAGGTAGGCACTAATTTTTTAATTTTTTTTCTAATACATTTTATCATCAACAAAATATTACGTTAAAATATTTTAGACATAATATATTATATAATCACATTGATTGCAATCCAACCTAACTCTGCGGCGAACTTTCGACCGTCTGATCGTTTAAACTTTAAGCGCTCATAAACAATTATAACCATGTTATACTAATCTAACCTATATATACTTATGCAATCGGTCGAATATACCATATTTATGTATCCGTCGACATGTGTGTCTTGCGGGAGTGCACTATACGTTGAAAATCCCACCTCGTAAACTATCTGCTGCAGGCACCGCACGATAATATAACCAATGTAATAATATGCACATGGCGATGGACTGAACGTATACGAGTGTTAAGCTTTAATGACTTAATATGTGCGCACGCACATTTGCAAAAAAATCAACACTTCATTCGGTGGGTAAGTAATTATTATAACACGCCGTGTATTTTTAAAACTTTTATCGTCGATGAAATACATTCCTCCTCTGATAAACTACGCTATACCTACATCGGATGTCCTGCAAAAATATAATAATACGTTCGACCACAGTCTGCCCGTCGAGGGCTTTGAACGCTCGTGAACAATATGTCGTGACTATAGGTATATAACAATATATTATGCGATTGGTCGACGTATATTCCATATAACACAATAATATTCCATCATTCCATATGTTTATATTGTACATAATATACGTCAACATGTGTGTCGCTAGGGAGTGCAATACGTCGAAGATCTCACCTCGCATATTATACACTGTCTGCTGCAGGCACCGTACTTAATGTCCCCCACGCACATGTTGATGGACGTTTTATGCCATATAATGTAATGGTCCGGAGACTATCAGACGAGTGTTACGCTTTAAAACATTATGAACGCGTTATGTTTTGTATGGGTGGGGGGGGGGGGCGCCCCGCGAGGGTTTGATTTTGGTTTCGTCGATGTTTCGATATCGCGTACAAGTCGCGCGAATCAAAAAACAACACAAATTTAGACATTCGAAGCTGTTACATATCGTCGTATACAGTCACACAGATTGCGCACATCATAATATTATTGTAGACGCGATGATCGTTCTCTATTCGTTTTCGTAAACGAAACGTCCTGCACTCGTCATGTTACTATTATTATTCTTAAGGGTTATATAATTATTGACGGTGAACGGAGATAAGAGTACGAGACGTTCCCGAGAACGGGACAGTATATGATATTATTATTATTATTAAACTATTGCGCATAAAATAAAAAAAGTTTTCGTCGGTTTTCAGACGCGTTTACATCATCATCTCTGGTCTTATTCCGGCCGACGACGGTCGTTTTAAAGCGAATTCCGGGAAATATATTTATTCACTGTGAGCATATGTGTAATATATGCGTTTGAAATTATAAGCAAGTCGGTGCTCACTTAAAAATATAAACGCCGACGTAACGACATAATATTATACACAACAATAATAATAATAATGTATAACGTAATACGATGCAGTTAGGTTCACTACCGCCCGAAAAGAACATAATAATATTAACCTTTTTTTTTTAATACCCAAAATATCGTATTGTTATTATTATTGTATATGTGTACCCATCATAATGTATACCGGCCCGAGCGTTGCATTGTTCCGCGTGCGGAATGTCTGGGGGAAAATTAAACGACTGTTTGGGTATATCTAATTATTATTAAGTCTCTCAGGTATATAGAAAAATGGAGAGAAATATATTATAAAGAACCGAGAACGTTCCTCGGCAAACGGTCGGCTGCGTCCGAGTACCCCGACGGGGGGTTCTATTTTTTGTTGTTGCGAAAACCCGTAAGAGTTATGACTTTTTACCTAGACATCATCACCGGGGTCGCATAACTCATTCGGGGCATTATAACACAATATATTAATATTATTTATTATTATTATTATACGGTCATCCGCGCATCGTAGTTGTATATAATATACTGCTGTCGAGTGCAAACTCCAGCTCGGGCACATAGTTTTATCTAAATTTTGACGTCTATTCGATGGCCTTAAATCGCGGGCGACGACGGTTATCGTCCCACGGATCGCGTAGCGGGGAAAATCGAGTCGTTCAAATCGGCGGTGGGTTTTGTCCGCGAACCGCTGACGGTTGTCCTAATGCGTTTACCGCCAAATTCGGGTGACGTGTGTGTCGTGGTGGTGGGCGACGGAATGGTAATTTGTGCCCATGAAAATAAGAACCGCGTCTTAAACGAATTTCCGGATCGAGAGGCGCAGTCGCCGGGCCCGCACTTCCGGCCTCGGTCGTCGTCGGGTCCTCCACCCAACCCCACGCACGCGAGCCTTTGAGGGGGGGGGGGGAGACAAGAGATGACGGATGCGACGAGAGGTCGACGACCGTGTGGTGTCTTTGTATACGCACCATAATAGCGGCGACGTAAACCGACTATTACTGCACCGCCTTCGCGCATTATATAAAAAAAAATTAGGATCATCGTCGTCGTCGGCGTTATTAGAGGTATAAATAGAGCTAGCGCGAGTGTCGCGCAATGTTATCACACTGCACGGCGCACAAAGTCGCATCTCGCGTTATCATGATAGATTTCGTAGTGCATTTGTTTTTCAACCATAATCCGATCGTATTGTGATACAGCTGCTGGATGTTTGTAAACGCGAACGGAGTACGCTATTATTGACGACGACGTCGACGACACAGTGACATCGTGTCGGCCGACAATGAGCGCTCTGTATATATATGCGTAAAAACGTGTACGACGCATGTGCTCTTCGTAACAACCGCATACACACACAGACACAGACACACACACAGACACACACACAGACATACACAGACACAGACACACACAGACACACACACGCACACACACACACACACACACACACACACACACACACACACACTCGTCGTCGCCTTGTCCCGCGATGAGGTGCAGCACATACAATGAACATGTGTCCAACAGACGCACAGACACTATTTCCGGAGTGGCAAGTGCTCCTCGGTCGGAGGTATAGTTTTTATTTTTTTTTTCCACGCCACCAGACCACCACCAGATTTATACAGTGTTTGAGACCCGAGACGAACCATGAAAAAAAATTGTATCCATAAGTATACCAGATACACGGAGATATTACAAACATATTATTATTGTTATTAATTTCGGTGTAAACAAGTTATATTCTCAGACCGTACGAAAAATCGACGGCGCAGCGATTGCAAAATCAAATTTGACAATACTGCAAAATATAATAATAATATATTATGCCCGATTATTGTTTTAATTTTCGTTTAACTCACGATGAACATCTCTCGCGCGTATTTTAGAGAAAATAATATGTCGAACACGCACACGAAACTGATGCGAACATTGGCAGATTATACTATTACGACATAATATTCGGGATGATAATATAATACCTATTCGTTGCGGAAATTGCAGTGATCGTCTTGTGTCCAGATACCTTGAAACATTATATTAATGTCTATAATATACGTGTCCATCTGGTCGACTCCCACATCGACGGTGCGTGGAAAAGTAATAGCATTATCGTAACAATTTTGCCGGACAATACGCAATTACAAAATATAATATTATTACAGTACTACGGCGACTATGTTGCGGAACATACTTTATGAGCATTAAGTTTTTTTTTTTTTCGAAACGATAAATAAATACTATCCAACGGATAGTCTCGTTCGATAACATAATAATACAATATTAATATATTATAGTCCCCGTCTCGTCCGGAATCTCTCGAAATTTCATCGCCTCCGACTGTCCGATCGGATCCGTATATTATTATGTCGTATTATATAATATTGTAAAATTCTCGCACATAATCGTCGTCAGCACGTTTTAAAAGGCTTGCAAATATCGATTCATATCGTAAACATAATACAGGAACATCCGGTCGACCGGTCATCGTCAACTACGGCATAATAATAAGTAGAGGCTTTTGATCAACTAAAATACTATTGAAAAAGCAAATTTTATGCCGAGACAGTGAAGTCTAAAAATCCTTTTAAAAAAACATTTCGTCATTAACATTATGTAATGTTGCTGTTATATTTTTCTTTCAATAGCTATAATCTGTAAATGTATATAACTGTTTTAGATTATTTATAGAAAACACACACACACACACACACGGTTTATTTTTTATACAATCTATATAATTCTAGTGACTGACTATATAGTTGGTCTTGTTCGTTTGTATGTTTTTCTATACAAAACTTTTCCACTTTTGTACGATTAAGGTTTTAAAAATGAATGTTGAGGAATTTCGTGTTTAGTACTACCTATATCTACACCTATTTAGAGAAAAAAACAATAACATAAATATTTACAATTTGTATTTCATAAAATTCCACGCCCTGAATCTGTATACATCTGCCTCGACCTATTTATTATTAATTTTTATACAGATCATAATGTTGTGATTCAACGATATCATTTTAAATATATCCACACAACGAGGGTACAAGGACATATTTTAAGTACCTACCTATAGGCACAATGTACGTAACGCTTCGCTGTTACGTTTTCCGACGACGAATTTTCACTTATCAATATAATATTACGAATTTACAATACAAGTTCGTGAGTAGGTTCATAGGAGGTTTCGAGCGCAGATTAAAATATTTATTTAAATTTGAAGAGTTTGTTTTTATTATCCAAACACGCGATTTAATAACCGCGGTTTAGGTATCACCAATGACTTGCATATATTATTATACGATGAAGATAATATGTACATAATATAAAATATATTTACGATGTACAACACGTCGCCTAACACCAATCAGCGGACCACCCGAAACAGTCTTATTCTACCTACGTTCGAAAAACTTCAGATTTTTAAAAACCATTTAATCGATACTCAAATTCAAAAAATCTACTCTGGGTTTTTTTTTTATAGTTATCCGATCCGGCAACCACACGCAAAAAAACCTAATAAAAATTATGAAAATAGTCTTTTTAAAAACCAATTTTTTTTACATCTGTGAGAGTGTGCTTGAGTATCGGAGTACGTTGCCAATTTTTACGAAATATACTGGCTTAACGAAAATAAACATAAAATATCTCTTATTTATTTTTGTGTACTTGAATCAGATTTGGGTAAGAACTATCGGTTTGACTATGTACAATTTAAAATGTGCGCAGTTATCAAAAAAGATAATATAGGCATTCATAAATTCATTTAATTTCATCATGGATCCACAGTAATAATAATTATATTTCATAGATTATAATTTATAATGTAGATATTTTATAGACTTTTAGTTTTATTTTATTGATACAATGAAAGTAAATTATACATATTATACATGTTAGGTATTATAAATAGCTACCAGATATTTATCATTATTAATTATTATTATGGTAGTATTATGAGGGCTTTGTATAAATACTGCACTTCTGCAATATTAAAATAATTTTGTATAAGGCTGGATTAAGAGAGTTTTGGGTGGATTATTCTATAAGCTATTAATCTCCATCTAATATAATATTTTATCAAATTTGTTCTCTCACTGGAATATAAAAAATACGCTTATATTATCTGAGAAAATATATAATTAAAATTGCATAATATTCATTTTTAATATAGTGATAATGTATGACAATATTAATATTTAAAATACTAAAATAGTATACATATTATAGTCTACAGGTAGGCAAAATAATAAAGTTGCAAGAGGAAATAATAAATTTCCTATCCTTTGACAGAACCAATCTGCAGAAGCTCACCTGTTCACCTCTAAATGTTTTATTGAATAGGGCGATCTCTTATTATATTATAGTATGTATTTTGAATGTTTGTGGCCTGGACCTGTTCTATAATCCGTTGTTTATGGAGGTACATTACATTGAACATCATAACTATTAGTAGTGGTTATAATTTTGTTTATTATTTTTGCCTGACTTTATACACTGATAATTTTAATTTTTAAAACCAATCAGGTACAATCTAAAATATATAATAGGTACCTACTTACATAATATTTTATTAACTATGTTGGCGTTGTTTTTATTTTCATTTTTGCCATGGTGACTTCTTGTAATCTTTTGAAATTTTGTGAAAAAAATGTCTTATATTTTATTTCGTTGTTCAATTATTTATTTTAACATTTTTTTTCCTTTATTCTTAATGCTCAAATACCATTTGCAGTACTTACCAATGTGGCCTCGCCCAAACAGTCCGCATTTCACGCCTTCATAAGCACAACAATTAATTTGTTTCAAGATTGAACGGTTTTACGCAGTTGCACTCCAAATTTTTCTTTCTGAGTATATAAACAATAAGTTTATATCCTCATCGCCCGTCGCGATGGTTAAATATAGTTTACGGAACACGAACCTATTTATTATTGTTATTATAAGAACGTGTTTTCATTTATATGAAGTTTTAAAAAGTTTGTGATTTTTTATGAGCAAAGTGTTGAATAAAAACAGTGTACTTATTAAAAAAAAACCTTTCATATAATTAATAGTGTAAGTATTATAATAATATATGCTCACATAACATAATATTATTGTTTTCGTCGTTACAGACAATGTTCAAATGTATGATGCGTAAGATCTTATAGGTCACATTATGACAGACATTCGATTGCTGTAATATAATATATTAAGATTAACCTAAAAATAAAATATGACAACCCGATTGTCGCTCGCAGAAAACTGTCATCCCTAAAAACGTTCAGTGCTGACGAAATAGGCACGATCGGTGTCATAATATAAGAAAGCTGCTCGCCGTATCAGACAACTGTGAGAAGTAACGGTGTAAAGTAAAACGTTTGGTCTCATTCTGTATAAAATTGTGCCGTCTGCGTGGGGGACGAACGAACAAAAAAGGATTTGCTCTCCGGGAACGAAATCATCGCCTCTGGAAGGATAATAATATCATACTTGGTATATCATATAGGATACTGTCTTAAGCATACAACCCATTTTTTTGAGAGATAACAATGACTAAATAATTAATACTAATGTAGAGGGACACTTAAATATTATATTACCTATTAGCTACTATATGAAGGGGTGGCCACTAATTGCGTCCCGCGGTAAAAATTTCTTCCGAATTGCGGCCCGAGTTTTTTTGGGGTGCATACGAATTGCGGCCCGATTTTTTTTGGGTTACATACGAATTGCGGCCCGAAATTTAAAATTAAATTAATTTAAATATGTAAATTTAAATTTAAAAAGCTTCATTTTCCTTCACATTTTGATACAGACTTAGGACTGTCTGTAGCATCAATAGATACTACAGGTAGGTTAAAAATGATGTTTTGTTTTTATTTACACATTTTGGCATTGGTAAAAACATATATGATATTTCTAAAGGTTAAAAAGTTTTTTTGACATTAAAATCTGATATTAAAATGTTTTTTTTTTATTAAAAAATTTCGGCACTGGTAAAAACGTTTATGATATTTATTGAAGTTAAAAATGTTAGTATAATTTAGTAAAATTCTAAGGTATACTTATTGATATCTACATTATATTGTGATTATATTTTTTCAGTCAAGATTAAATTATCTAGAGTTAGAAAACCCGGGCCGCAACTCGACTGTACCCAAAATAAACTCGGGCCGCAATTCGGATTAGACCTTTTTTAGTTGATATCTTTGGGACGCAACTAGTATGCAGCCATATGAAGGCTCAAAACTATCCATACCTGGCCCGCTAATGACAAGGGGTGGCAAATGCCCACCCTGCCATAAAAAAATGATGCCACTTCTCTCTACAGAAAGTTAGTTACGTAATATTATCATTATCTGAGATCACAAGAGATCTGGCGATTCTCATTGTAGTGTTTTATTCAGATTTAGGTATAGGTACGCATATTATAACTTATTGTCTTTTATTTTATTACGTATTTTACGTTGTTAAACAATAATTGTAGGTGTTTGTGAATCGTTGAAATAAATAACTATATAATATTATGTATTATGTTTATGGATTCGTATTTATATGTTATCAAGCTATACAATAACACTTACTATAAAAATAACGTTAATTTAAGCTAAATAGAACGGTTTTATTGAGCTAAGCTTTATTAAGAATTGTACATTTTGAAGTCATTATATAATATACTTATTTTATAGAAATTCTTGCGCGTACATCTTTACTTTTGGAATTTTGAAATTGGAAATTCTTGATCTAGGCATTTATATATTTATACATTAATTAAATTCTTCTTTTTACTATAGGTAGTTGATTTGTTTACTTTATTAAGGTATGGAATTTTAAGCAGATACATTCCATAAGTACCTGTACAAATATCTTAATTATTATAAGTAAATATTTAAATTTGACTTATGGTATGAAATAATTCATTGGTAAGATATTACAATAATTTCAAGGTTCTATGGACGTTACTGTGCTTAAAATTGTAGTATAACATAATGTTATGTTCTATAATAGTTGCAGTATATGTATAGGTAATTGTTTTTTAATAAGAGAACAAAAGAAAATTACCTAAACAGGAGTTTGGTTAGCCATTGACAGGTATTTGGATGTATGTATAATATTTAATCCGGTTGGTAAAAAAAGCTGAAATATGAATTAAATTTTTTCTATCGCTATTTTATAGTCTAACTTTAAATTATAAGTCCATTTTTTGTATTACCTACTCCAGATTGACAGGTGTAAAAGTAGAGTGTCAGACGGGTCGATTAATGAACGCTGTTAGCAAGCGGAATCGTCTAGAATAAATTTGATCGTAAAGTGTGACAGACGGACCCATATATCTTAACAACCGACTTGTGGCATTGATGCTATTAATAATAGAGTAATAATAATAACAATAATAATAATAATTGAGACTTCCTTTTTTACGACTATATACGTATAGGTACGCGTTCGCCGACTTATACACATACACATATGTGACAGTATGTTACAACTATTTACCATTTAATTAAATTCCTAAAAGAACAATATAACAATATAATTATTTAAAACGTTCCCAGCGCTTTATATTTTCAGTTATTCATCTAAATTCTAAAGTACATAATGTCATAATATTATTAATATATTATATAGGTACTGTGTATAAATATATTTAATCTTAATTTATAATATTCTATCTATATACATATTATATAAAAATTAATGTTTGTCTGCCTGTGTGTCCCTTATGCATTCCTAAACGACTGGACCGATTTTTATGAAATGTTTTGTGTGTGCTTCAGCGGTTTCCGGATGATTAAGATTCACGATTGGATCCGGTAGGTACAACCCAGGCAGGTGCTCGAACGGGGATTTTAAAATTTACGGTGGAAATTTTTGTTTGTAAAATATGGTTGCTATTAGTTGTAGTAGGAATTAGTATTTTTTTATTATTTTATTGGTTGCCATTGGTTAATCGGGCAGATCAGGTGCAAGCATGCATCACATCGAATTTTCGCACATTACTTACTTGATATGCTCTCGCACATTATCCGTGATCTGACGTAGTCGGATTGCTTACCCAGGGAGACTGAGTACACCCAAAAGGAGTTGAGCAATCACAATTTTTTTAAAGTTGTAATTTTTTACAGGCAACGAAGTGAATAATCGACCGAATGAATCTATTCAGATATAGACATATAAGAAAAACAAATAAAAAAAGTTGGTAAGTGGATGTCGCTCTGCTGTTCAATAGGTTAAAAGTGGGACACTGTAATGGATGGTGTTAAATTTGAATTCAATGATATAATATCATTGCATAAAAAAAACGATTCTGAGCAAAAACAGTCAGTCAGCCTATGATATTACCAAGTATATTTGATGATATTATTGTGAATAAAGTAATTTATATATAACCTATTTACGTGGAGCCTTATTTTAAATTTTCAATCCTTAGCTATAAAAGTTGAACATTTTATAAATTTTTAACTACAAAATTATTATTAAATTATAGATTTTATAAATTTTGTCGAAATTTGAACTTAAAATGCTTATAAAAAAAAATTGTGCCTATGTATTTTTAATATTTTTCAACTGCTATTGTAACAATATATCAGGAGTCTTGCATAGAATTTTCACACTTTTTTACCCAACAAATAACATTATATTGTTATTTATAGAAAAAAAAACTAAAAAAATTGAAAACTGACAATGTCCGTAAACAGTTCAAAAAGAGTCAAAATTGAAAATTGTATGGTGTATGGAAAATTAAAATATAAACATTCAGTAAAATTTGCATGTATCTACAGTTATTCGTTTTTGAATAACAACAAAATAGTAAAATCGTTACATGAGAAATCGAGTGAATATCAAATGTTGTAAAAATATGAATTTAAAACGCTCATAAAAATTTAATTTGACTTTCTTGTAGACATTTTTTTTTTTTGATGAAGATAGATAAACTTATGCGGAATATTGTATTAAATTTTCAAATCTTAGATTTAAAAAGAAAATTTTTTATGAATTTCCAACTCAAAATAATTTGCAAATTGTCATCTTTTTTACGTATTTTGTCAATATTTGAACTTTAGATGCTTATAAAAAAAAACTGTGACTATGGATTTTTAATTTTTTTAATCTGTCTTTGAAATAATATACTAGAAGCCTTTGAAAATATTGGGAATTTTAAAATTTGACCCCCCGAATGCACCAACTAAATTCACTTTCCCATCGAACAAGATACTGTTGAAGAAAATCGAAGCAGTTTTAACCTACGTGAAACTGGCACTACAAAGTTAGCACAACCATTCAAACAAACTCTACTCGGACTTGTTGGACGTTGTTGGACGTTGTTGGACGATTGTTGGAATTTGTTGAAAGCTACATTAAAAGTTATGCGATTTCAAAGTTTGTAGGGCCAACTACATGACCAGCACTACATATGCAAAAAAAAAACTTTGAAACTCTACCAACAATACTCATATAACATTGTTGGACATTGTTAGAATTTGTTGGAACGTATTTCAAAAGTTATTCAAGTATCAAAGTTTGTAGTGCCAACTTCACCAAAAATATTCAAAAATATACTAATACAGTTTTGAGACGTTGTTTGACTTTTGTTAGATAAAAATATTCTGAATTTAAACAGTGTTAAGTAGTAAAGTTTGGTTCATATAAAAAATGATATCACATGGAATTAAATTGCAATTAAAAAATTTTAACCATCGTTATATTGAGATCTGGTGCCCAACAACATAAAAACATAGTCCAACAAACTTGTTTACACATCATAGAAAAATAAAGTTCCTTTCAACAACTTTCCTAAGTTTTTAAATCACCATTTTCTTTTAGCACTACATTTTTCATTTTTTAAACCTAATATAATAATAAATATTCATATTAAAAACTTTTAACTGTCGTTATTTTGAGTTCTGGTGTCCAACAACTTTAAGAAGTGGTATATTTTAAAACGTATATTTTGTATTGTTTCTATAATATTATAATATATAAATCTCGCAGCCGCCGACACTCTGACACCAGCGCCGGGCAGACGTCATATACGGTGTCTTATTAGGTATAATATTATAAAAAACAATAATTAGGTACTGCATTGATCCGTCCATCGATCCACAAGAGGTCTGACGCTGTCGATTATGTTGACGATGACGACGATTCCTGTTGTGTACACAATCATAAGTTAAAACGTCCAGAACTATATAAACTAATATATTAATACATATTTAAACATATTATAAACATTTTATGAAAAATTGTGTATAAGATAAACAATTATAAATATGTAAGTATGTACCTAATTGGTACTCTACAAACTATCTTGTTCAACAAAAACTAAGTGAGACTGATATTCTTCCCCAAAATATTTTGCCATACTCAAGCCCAAACGAAATTTCAGATATAATCAAAAAATTACCAAAAAGAAAATCACCCGGACACGATTTAATGACTAATACTATCCTAAAAAAATTACCCAGAAAAGCTATAACATATTTATCTATCTTATTCAATTTCCTAATAAAAATCGGGTACTTTCCTATAGAATGGAAATTGGCCACAATAATTTTTTTCAAAAAACCAGGTAAAGATAACTCTATCCCCAGCAATTACAGACCTATAAGCCTTCTATCCTCAGTTTCAAAAATATTTGAAAAGATTACTCACTCAAGGCTTACCAATTGTTTAAATGCAATAAATGTTATTCCGCATTTCCAATTTGAATTTAAATCTAACCATTCCACTGCTCAACAACATCTGCGTCTAATGGAGCATATAAATGATGGATTTGAAAAAAAAACTACGTACAGATGCAGCCTTTTTAGACATAGCCCAAATCCTTTGATCGAGTCTGGCACGACGGACTTTTATATAAATTAAAAACATTAAACACTCCAACTGCAATTTTCAATCTAATTAAATCCTACCTCTCCGATCGCTACTTTGAAGTTCGAATCAACGATACTACATCGGAAACAAAGCAAATTAACGCAGGAGTACCACAAGGTTCAAAAATTTTTCCGCTACTTTTTAACTTATACGTCTCGGACTTCCCTACAACGAACAATATTGAAGTAGCACTATACGCTGATGACAGTGCTATATACTCAAGAGCTAAAGACGCCGAAACAATAACCCAAAATATTCAAGATAACTTGAATGAAATTCAAAAATGGGGAGAAAAATGGAAAATAACACTAAACCCTCAAAAGAGTACAGGGGTACTCTTCACGAACCGGCGCCTCAAAACGCCTGGTAACTTAAAATTGTACGGTAATAGTATTCCTTGGTCACCCAATATCAAAAACCTTGGTGTAATTTTGGACAGAAAACTAACATGGAATCCACATATCACCTCCAAACTACAACAAGGCTACCAAAGGCTAAAAGTTCTGTACCCAATGATCAACCGGCAAACTGCATTAAGCTGGAGATGTTCTCTTATGCTTTATAAGCAAATCTTATGACCGTTACTTCTATACGCAGTCCCTGTGTGGGGAAATTGTGCAAAAACCCACATACACAAAATACAAGTCTTCCAATCAAAAGTGTTGAGAACCATTTCCAATGCTCCATGGTTTGTACGTAATGATGCACTTCACAAAGACTTCCAACTACCCACAATAACGGAGCACATAAAAAAATTATCAATCAACTCCTTCGACCACATAAATTTTGCTCACAGTGCGAAATTCTATAAACTAAGTGACCCGCCTTCAGTACGCCGACTCAAGCGAGGACGCCCACACGACCTGTTATTATAATAATAATTATATTCATTTATTTATTTAATTTAATTTAATTGTCTTCTGTAAATATTTTAAAACCTAGCCAATAGTATCTTTATTACTAATTATTTATTTATTTATTATATTACTAATTGTTATCAATTTTCCATGTGCTAAAAAAAAAATGTTACGCGTGGGCCAAAGAGAGAAAACAATAGTGCGCGTCAATCTTCTTAACAAGTTTGTTGGACCATGTTTTTATGTTGTTGGGCACCAGATCTCAATATAACGATAGTTAAACATTTTTAATTGGAATATCATTTTTTATATGAACCAAACTTAACTACTTAACACTGCTTAAATTCAGAATATTTTTTTAGTCGATATCCAAAAAAAGTCCAACATTGTCTCAAAACTGTATTAGTTCATTTTTGGATCTGTTTTAGCGTTTTATTTTGATTTGTAGTGCTGGTTGTGAAGTTGGCACTACAAACTTTGAAATTGCATAACTTTAAATGTAGCTTCCAACAACGTCCAACAAGTCCGAGTAGAGTTTGTTGGAATGGTTTTAGATTATTGTGCCTTTGTAGTGCCAGTTTCACGTAGGAGCAATTTTACTGCCCCAAACCGTGATGACAGATACAAAAATTAAAAAATTAAAAAAAAACACACATCATTGTAAATCAATACATTTATCGTTTCACTCAGAATCTAAAATTGAAAACTGCCAATGTCCGTAAACGGCTCAAAAAGAGTTAAAATATTTTTAAAATTGTATGGTGTAAATAAAATTAAAATATAAACATTCAGTGAAGTTTTCAAGTATCTACAGTCATTTGTTTTTGAATTGCAACAAAATAACAAAATCACTACATGAAAAATTGAGTGGATAACCAATCTTGTAAAAATAAGAACTTCAAACGCTCATAAAAGTTTAATGTAATTTGCTTGTAGAAATTTTTTTTTTAATAAAGGTAGACAAACCTATGATGGGTAAAATAAAGTTTTGTTGACATTCACAGAAAATAACCTAAAAAAGTTGGAAACTGAGTATATCCATGAATATTTCAAAACAAATAAAAACATTTTGAAAATTTTTTCATGTATAGAAAAGTT
Organism: Sitobion miscanthi; assembly: GCA_008086715.1. Classification (NCBI taxonomy): domain Eukaryota; kingdom Metazoa; phylum Arthropoda; class Insecta; order Hemiptera; family Aphididae; genus Sitobion; species Sitobion miscanthi. Next base: position 5,731,994 of record CM017799.1, read on the forward strand.
TAATATAAACATTCAGTGTAAATTTCATGTACTTACGATTATTTGTTTTAGAGTTACATCAAAAGCCAAAATCGATTTTGTCAAAAACCAATTTTTCGTACAAATGCCCGTTTTACTTAATTTTTATTTTGTTTTTCCGGGTGGTTATGAAAACTATTGGGGATTTTAAATTTTGACCTCCCAAAAGTACCAACTAGATTCACTTTCCAATCTAATAAGATACTAAAGTGGAAAATCAATTCATTATTTCGACTACTAACCGTGTACACAGACACAAATTTAAAAAAGGTGGGTAAGTGGATGTCGCTCTGCTGTACAGTAGGTTACAAGTGGGTCACTGTAATGGATGGTGTTAAATTTGAATTCAATGATATAATATCATTGCATAAGAAAAACGATTCTGAGCGAAAACGGTCAGTCAGACTATGATGTTACTAAGTATATTTGATGATATTATTGTGCATAAAGTAATTTATATATAACCTATTTACGTGGAGTTTTGTTTTAAATTTTCAATCCTTAGCTATAAAAGTTGAACATTTTATAAATTTTTAACTATAAAATAATTATTAAATTATAAATTTGATAAATTTTGTCAAAATTTGAACTTTAAATGCTTATAAAAAAATATTGTGCCTATATATTTTTAATATTTTTCAACTGCTATTGTAACAATATATCAGGAGTCTTGCATAAAATTTTGACACTTTTTTACCCAACAAATAACATTTTATTGTTATTTATAGAAAAAAAAACTAAAAAAATTGAAAACTGACAATGTTTGTAAACAGCTCAAAAAGAGTCAAATTATTTTCAAAATTTTATCGTGTATAGAAAATGCTAATATAAACATTCAGTAAAATTTTCAAGTATCTACAGTCGTTCGTTTTTTAATTACAATAAAATAAGAAAATCGTTACATGAGAAATCGAGTGAATATCAAATGTTGTAAAAATATGAATTTCAAACGCTCATAAAAATTTAATTTGATTTGCTTGTAGACATTTTTTTTCAATGCTTATAAATAAAAACTGTGACTAAGGATTTTAAATTTTTTTCATCTGCCTTTGAAACAATAACCTAGAAGCCTTTTATTAAATTTTCAAGCTTTTTTACTCAATTGATAACATTTTATTGATATTTGTAGAAAAAAAAACTAAAAAAAATGGAAACTGACAATGTCTGAAAACGGCTCAAAATAAGTCAAAATATTTGGAAAATGTTATGGTGTATAGGAAATGCTAATATTCAGTCAAAATTTCATGTATCTACGCGGTCATTTGTTTTTGAGTTGCACCAAAAACCAAAATTCATTTTCTCGAAAACAGATTTTGCGTAAAAATTCCCGTTTTTCCTTAATTTTTCTTTTTGTTTTTCACGTCGCGTTTGAAAACTACTGAGAAATTTTAACTTTTGCCCCCCAAAGTACCAACTAGATTCACTTTCCTATCAGAAAAAATACTGTTGAAGAAAATCCAAGCACTTTTACTGTCCTAAAAGGTGATGACGGACACAAAAAAAAAAACACACATCATTGTACTATGATCAATACATTCATCGCTTCGCTGAGAATCTAAAATGACGTCGTGTAGGGTGTCGGGTGATTCTCGATTGTGAATCGATCTTCTGTAGTTTTATTCTGTAAATGTAAACGTGATGAATAAGAAATTTATGATGGTGTAAAGACTGAACTACTGAAGTTTGAAAAAAATTTGGGTGGGATCGATCGACGATTCGATTCAGAAGATCGATTGATCGGGTCGGTCATCACTACCACATATCGGTACATTACCTATATAATTTATTATTTTAGCGACAACATCCACGGAAGTTATGTCACGGACCTCATCTTATCACCTATCTATATATAATAATATATGCTGACAATAATATTATTATGTAGGTACCCATTATAATATTATTATATTATATTATTATTCCGTTTTGATGATGGGTGTTTTTTTTTCACTCTTTTTATACCTATACAATAATATAATGACGTATAGTTTGTAAGTCATTCGGCTATGCGTTTAGAATTTATAATTTATTTATATACCTGTACGCAATATACCTATTCATATGCTAAAAAGTAAAAACGTAACCGAATAAATTATACTGATTATATTGGTATAATAATATTATGCATTTGGAAAAAAATATGTATATACAGTGTGTACACTGTGTACACATTATGTAGGTGTCTGGTGTATATTATGTACATGGCGTATTTCGTGAAATTTGAATATTATAAACATCACTGAGTTTAAATGACTCCCCGGAGAATGTGCCTTTATTACAAACGTTTCATTTGAGTTGAGCCTATATATAGGTATACGCCCAAAGATATCATATTTTATCGAACGGTCAGGAGTAGCTGCGCGGTGAATAGACACACTTTTATGATGATAATATAATAATAATATTGGTACTACGGGTTGGGGTCTATCGATGGGACGTGATAATATTAATATATATTATTATCGAATTATTCTGCAACAGAAATCGCACGACGGCCGAAGATGAAAATGCAATGTACGCGATTCGCTGCGGCATGGAAATCAGGATTTTCGATGAATTGTAGGTAGTGCGGGTACTTACAGTTTCGTACCCAATATAATATTGTGCGACTTACATTGTTATGTGATAGTATAATATTATTATTTATTGTATAATATAGTAATATTAGGGGCGGTTGATATAATATGATGAATCGATGGTGCGCGTGTGTCTTTAGATGAAAAAAAAAACGTGTAAGCTGGTCAAAAAAATCCCACTCGCACTACCCATTGTGGACCGTTTGAAAAACCGATAAGAATTTGCATAAAACACGTAACTAATAATGATCTTCGGGTACCATCATAATTTATAATACATACAATATGAAACCTATACGCGACTTGCAGTGGCGTGCTCATCCTTTTTTTGAATGGGGTTAGGGAATATATGAATTTTTGACTGTTCTCAGACCACGTCATATAGCGGTAAATTTACTTCCATTGCATTATCATTTATTACATTTTTTATATGACAAAAATAATTTAAAGGGTGGGGGGGGTATGACACCCTCAGCCCCCTCCGTAAGCACGCCGCATATAGTGACCATATTATTAGGTATAATAATAGTATGCATTATATCGTCTAAATGACTAAACGTGATTCGATGGTTATACTGGCCTATACCTATAGGTATAGTATATTATGATACAGGTGGTATATTATAATAACTATGTACAGAAAAAAACCTTGAGAGCCGGATGAAGTAAAATTTAGATTAAAATTTTGAATTTATGAGTATCGTAATCTTAATCCCTTCTTGTCAATAAAGTGTAGGTATATTAATGATACACAGTAATACTGCTCCTCAATATGTTGACTCTGAATGCAATATTTAGGTAAATATTTGAATTTCTTCGTCAAATACTGTTATCGTGCAGTATTAATAGCAATAGCAAATAATATGTTCTAGTAGTTTACGTTTTTATCTATAAACTAGTAATGGGAATTATATGAATAATGCGCCGGCACTTGTATACCTATATCTTCGGTTTTTTTTTAAACGCTAGAAATCATCGGATATAATCTTTAACCACTTTGACGTAATATTTTTGTAAAAAACACCGGTGCACTTAATGTATGCCCGAAATAAGCAAGTAGCTGTTAAATATTCACGAATTGTTAATATCAACAGTGTATATACACCAGTGATGATTTTTAAAGGTTATTCACTCATTTTCTCGAAAACTACAAACGTTTTTGGAATTTTTTTTTCATATATTATTTTAATTCATTACAAAACGACGTTTTTAACCGTTTCTGATCAGACGTTTTGTAAGTATATTATTTTTCGAATGACGTATTATACAGGTAGGTATAGGTTAGCCTATTATAGGTACCTACACGTTAATAATTTTACACTCCCAAGCAGGATATTTTTCAGAGAATTTCAATGCATATATTAATCAAATTTAGAACGTGTATCGTATAATTGTCAGGTATATCATGTCATACACTTCGGACGAGCGGAGTAGACGTATAGTAGATCGACGTTTTGCGGGGTACCTCTGCAATGCCACCACTTCACTGTAATATTATCAATGTACGCGTTCACAAACCACGACTCGGACTATTTAAAAACGAAATAATTATTTTTGCACAAACTGCAATAATCTGCTGCATATCGGCCCCAGTGCAGCACCACTATAATACGCCGGTTGCAGCTGGCAAAATGCAGTGCAGTGCATCTGGATTCTTGCGCGGTATATTATTTTTATCATAACATATAATACCAAAGCCGAAATGCAAACCGCCGCAGCGGAGGTCGAGACGACGACGATATTGTTATTTTGTGGTCCTCGTCGAGAGCGCGTTCGGTCGGAACGCAGCCCCGGCACCGGCACCGCGTGGAGTCCTCCCCACAAATGCCTGACGTGCCGCGTATACGAATAATGTGGCTTATATATTATTATTAAACACGATATACGACTCCTCTAAACACAACCTCCCCCACCCCCAGGGGGGGGGGGGGTCGAGGCCGTTCCGGGAACGCGACAAGTGCGTCGCATACGCGTCTGTGGCCCGCCCCCTAATAAACGGTGACGGACGGACGGACGGGTTTTCTCGGCACCGATACCGTTTTCGTTTTCGGTCCGCGACACCGGTGCAGTGCGGGTGCAAGGGGCGCGTCTCCGCGAGCACGGGAATCCGGAATACTTCGGCGAGCGGTTGATGGTGCTGAGCGGACTGGGAGGGGGGAGGAGGGGGGGGTGGTTTGTCTGGGTCCTCTGTGGTATAGCAGTGTCGTGTAAATAAAAATATATCGTCGTTAATGTTATTAACACAACGCCGCGGGTGAGTAGGTGCACGTTTCACTTTCAATCACACCATCTATATCTCTGTGTTTCTCTCTCAGTCTCTCCTCTCTCTCTCTTTTTCTCTCTCTCAGTCCCTCCTCTCTCTGTCTCACTCTGTCTCTCCGCAGTCTGCGCAGCACACTTGTACGACTGACGAAAACCTGCTCGACAACCAGCCTCCCACAGCTCACTACGAAGGGCCGTCATTAATATAATAATATATGACGTTAAGATCCCGGCTGAAATCGTGTTAAGATTTTTGTGATGCGTGTGCGCCGGTAGTTTGTCGTCGTCAAATCTTGAATATTATTATTATTATTATATTCTAAATCCGAGCCATAGACCGACAGCGTACTTTGTGCTGTTGTTGTGCAGCCGCGTTTCTAGCACACCACCCGCGACTCGGCGACGTTCTAGACAAAAGAACGGAATAATAACAATACAATGCGGACGACGACGTCGGTCGGAGGTGCTGCGTGTCTGATGAGCTCCAAAATCCTATTTCCGCGTCAAACGTCTCTTCTGGGATTAGAGGAAACAATCGACTCGAAATGAGTTTACGAAAACATTACTTTAAGCGAATTCGCTATTTTCATAGAAAACATTTCACTCATAATATTATACGCATATTTTATAGGTACGTCCGTTTTTTTTTCACACAGATAATATCGAAACGGCAGCTTATTATTATTTCGAAATACTGTGGTGCAAGGATGGCCTGTCTTGCAGGATAATCGATGTAGGTATGCATTTACGTGCTGACCATCATTATTCATTATTATTCGACGTCCTAGGAAACTCGTCGGGTAGTATTTTTTTCATCAGATTTTTCTGCGACAGAATCCCACTATTTCGTAGTCATTTCGTCAATATATAATATACGACGCGTGTACAGATTACAACGGCTATTACAATAGCAATAAAACGGATAACACGGCATCGAAGGAGGAAATAAATTGGTGATAAAAATAGCAATAAAATATTACACTATTATATAGGCAATGGCAGAAGTCTATAGAAGCCGTATAGGTAATAAATTTAATATCACCATCAACAGATCAGTGTTATTACAGCACCTGCTGCTGCTATGGCGGTGCCCACTAAACTATTTATTACGCGTTCGCGAGTCAAGTCAAGTTGTGTACTATATCGTTAAAAAAATCACACTTTACGCATCCGCCCGTGTGGATAAGCTAGTGTATAGTAGTAATGATAATAATATACTAATATTATACATGCCTACACCATCATAGCTTCATTTCGACCAATAGTTTATAAATTATAATTATTTTCGTTTTTCAAACCACCTAGACGGACATCGTTGTTCAGTTTTATATTTTTTTCAATCAATATGCGTTTCTGGAGACATTCCGTGTGGGTGTGGTGGCGGAGGTCTCTCGCCGGGCACATCGCGATAATAATGTTTCGGTTTTTATTTTACGGCCGACGATCCGAATAAAACTTTTGACTTTTGAGTTCCACTAACTACATTAAAATGATGTTAACACGATGACTCGTGTTCGACGCGTCGATAAATACAAAATCGAATCATACATCCGTTCTATAGTACCATACATTGTACCCACACCACGTAAAATATGGGTTCACATTTAACTAATTAAGTATTGTCGGATTTCGAAAATACTCAACGACGCGATGAAAAAAAAATACGAATAACTTGTATATTTTGAACATCGCGTGTAATTTTTTTTGAGTACTTGCCTATAACATATACACCTATTATTGTATAAAATAATATCAAGTTTAATCGTTGTATGTAGGCAAATTTATAATAAATGCGTATATAACAGGCATACATTTAATACGATGAGGACACCATACAATATTTTTTTAACGAAAAGGTTACCAAAATGGAATACTTATGGGTACAATATCAATTTATTCACTATTAGGTACGATTCACAATATTGAAAATAATGTACCAATTATTTTGCACAGTATACAATAATTAATATAATGATAATGGTAACCGTATTATCTATGCTCGACTGTGATATAAGTGGCTTAGATAATAGTTATGTCACTAACGTGTTCTGAGGTCAAGCGTCGGCCGGTGTTGCTAGTACTCAGATGGGTGACCACCCGGGTGTTTTTAGTGACGAATTCTCGCCCAACATACACGTGTTCCTCGACCAACCCCCTACAAAATTGTAATGGACATAGTTGTCCGATGTTTAAGATCAATATAAAAAAAAAGAATAATAATGATAATGATACCCTATATTATATTTTAAACGGTGATTATGATGAACTTGCAAAGAATATTAATATTATAGCTACTATGTAGCTACATTTTATCATAGAAGTTTGAAACGATCATTTAATTCTGTAAATATTGTAATATTAAAATCGATTAATATTATGCGTATGTAAATGTGTAGTATGCACTAACGTCTAAAATAATATGTCGAGTAAAATTTTGTATTCAAAATTGTACCTAATGTATTTCGTGTCAAATTTGTATCTCGATTGTATTGAATTCAGTATGAAATTCATCGACCGATCGTCAAATAAATTGCCGTATTTTATTGAAACGTCATAATACGATATGTATGTAATATGTATATCATATAGGTACATTAAACTATCATAGCACGTGTAATACCTATGTAATTTATAATGTATTTGTGTATAAATGCATCATGTACATTGCCTCCGGAAACGGTCACTTAAATCCAGTTGCTATATAGCGGCTGATGCTATTGATATAATACAATTTATGGTCACAATCTGTGGCGGGGACTTGTCTGGTTACTGGGCCACAGACTTTCTGAGGCCGCCGGGCTGAACCATGTGCGTTTATAAGCTTCGTACTAAAATAAAATAAGTAGGTAACGATGACCGTCGAAATAAATCTATTTAGGCATATTATTATAAAACGGTTATAAATTTGGGTTGTCACTAATAAACAACGGTGAAAAATATAAATTTAAGTCGGCCCGGCACTGCGCTATATTTCATAACTTTTCGTGAACAAGATAAAACTGAGGATAATTTCATTTAAATCCAGTCCACCTCTAGTTGGGTCGGTGGTAACCTTGCTTTCTCACCGGGCCGGACATCCTCCAGTATGCCTCTGGTTACAATATGTCAGTATGACATATTATAATATATTATAATGTTCCATTAAACTATAACTAACTATTACGTCTTATATTTATCGGTTATCAGCAACAAGTATACAACAAGAAAACTCGCATCCACAGTAGATAAACCATAACGGAAATCTTCAAATTATAAGTCGAGACCATCCTCACGGGTGCCTTAAACATTTTCTGAGATCGTATCGTGTTTTTAAAGACTGACTTATGAATTTTTAAAAATATATTCAAGAATATTTTAACTGCGTGCGAAGTAAGTATTATAATATTATTTAAATTACCCATATCATTATTATTAATACATTATCAACGTTCATTATAAAACGCGTCTTCAGACAAAGCTGTAAGGTTTTGGTTTCTCTTGAACAATTTGACACGAGATCTCCCGTCGAAGTGAAATATTGTAAATAATATTATAGTATGAAAATCGGACGAAGTGATCATACTTAAAACAGACGTATTAAACACACAAAAGCTCACATAAATTTTCAAACGGCGTTTTTTTCTTCATATTCTTCCAGTCTTTGGGCAGCATCTGATAGCCGGTGGGATTTAAGTGGGGAAAATTCGCCGGTCTTAAAACAGGATCTATTGCAATATTATTTCCCCACTGCATACCTACCGGAAAATATTACACTACCTAATATAATGTACACATCCGATTTGGGCCCGTATATAATTTCTAAATTTTTCGTGCCATTAATTTCCAAAAAACGCGAACGATGCGCCAACAGAGTTTGGTAACCCCAAGAATACGCACAATAATCGATACAATATATTAATAGGTATGGACATCGAATCGCCCGAACAATGTTTTGCCTATGCCGTGTATATATCGATTAAATAGTAATATACGAGTCGATATGGTCAGCCGACAGCAAGTTTTGACAGCTTCGGCAGTCGAACAAAATTGTAATATCGCAATACATTTTTATACGATAAATTATTTAATATTGCTCACGGAATTATCAACACCGTCAATTAAAACATTAATCGTTACGCAAATTTAATTATAATCTCGTCGCGCGTACCTACTATATAATAATATTATATGTTATGCGATTGCCGAACACGCTTCGGGAGGGTTTACAAACTTTCCGTAAACGTGCAATTTGATAATAGATATCTCTGCATAAAACGCACACACGTCATACGCCGTTCGGTTTAAAGTTTTATGCGTCTGTGTGTATAATTTGTTTTCACTTTTGACTTGTTTATGACTTTTGTCCACGTTTTGCGCATTGTATTTTGTGCGACCGGAAATGGCCAAATGTATAACATTAGGCGCTTATGACGGTTCGACACAATAATAATAATAATAATAATATTATAACGACGACACGCATAGCAATGGATACCGTGGTTGTAGTATAATAATATCGTGGTCCGATTGAAATATATTATAATATTATCCTAAAAACGTCATGTATACAGTATTTTTTTTTATCACCTACAAACCCATTATTATGGATCTATTATCTTAAGCACACAAAATCAAATAATTCGAACAGTATTCGTACAAATGATGTTACGAATGTCGAATGAGGACGTCGCAACCGCATATGTTGTCTCCGTCTTACATACGTACGGCATAGCAAAAACGAAATTTTCACCAAATATAAAGGAGAACTTTGGCTGAGCAATATCGTTTTTATTTTTTTGATATCACCTATACGAAAAAAGTTCTTATTATTTCAAAATCTATTATTATTTATGCACCCAAACTTTAATGACTTTTTTGAAGTTCCTATAACGAAAAAATAAAAAGCCAAAGTTCTTCTTTTTATGTGGTGAAAATGTCGTTTCTTAGTTATGAACGTAATGTTCTCGGTTCTTTCCCGTGCAAAACACTTTTTGCCATGTTGTACATTTGTATGCCGGAGATACACATGCGGGTGTAACGTCCTCTTAAGCTCTTTAAGTAGAACAAAAAGTCTAAATTCTTTAATTCCAAATATCAGATTTTGAACAATTAATGCACTAAAAAGGAGAGAGTCGTGGATATATTATTATAATATTATAGCCTATAGGTAAAGACGTTGCGTTTTAAAATTTTGAAAGTCTGTAAAGGTCAGTCTACGAAAGTCAGTCGAAGGCCTGACAAATACGATCGTTTATTGATTTTCCTTGTGTGGTGTTCGATGTGTCGTCACAAAAATTTGTTCATCTACACGCGTATCGTTATAACGTAAATTTTAGACTTAGTGAGCACGCTGTATAAATACGTATATTGTAAGGTTTTTATTTAATTCCATAGTGTTCAAACATAATATTATAATCATACATTTTTCAACGTCAATTTTCTTCACTGTCGGTTGAACGTCGGAAATTATATAGCTATTCAGACTGTGGTCTGATACATAACATGCGACAAAATGTCATAATATCGTCGTTCGTCGTGCAAACAGACCACAATTTGTTTTAATTATTATATTAATATATAAAAATGTTAATGGATATTTGTATTTTTTTTCGCGATAAAAAATTAATTGTTTTTTTTTTCGGTTTTGTAATGCGCTTTTGATTGGTCTTCATTATTTTATTATATGTCTTTCCCATATATTTAATATCAAACGATTAACGCCAAAACAAGCGTGTAATTATTTTTTATTATTTTGTCGATTACCATTTACAATTAAAAACACAAATTGCGCCATTATAACAGAATCATCACACAAAGAAACATATTATCATTGATTAATCACAGGCATTTTAATGTTTAAGTCGATGCTATATATACACAGCGCACTACACTTAAAAACAAAATAACTTGTCATAGCCCTTATAAGCACATACAATATTATAATACAAAAGGTCAAACATTACGTCGGATTTCATGTTTTTGACTGAACACAATGCCATTTTTAGTAATGATGCATACTTTATATTTTTGTAACAACTAATAATATGAAAATAATATGAAGGGATCTGAATTATATGTATGTACATAAAATAATAAAATATTATATCATGATAATTTATCATTTGATATTTCATTTTTTAGACATGTCCATTCAGTGAGTTGGAATCAGTTAAAATAAATGCAACTGTGCAAGCACGACAAATATTATAAATTCAAATATATTTAGTTGTTGAGAAATTCATAATATTAGTTCAATGCTTGAAATTATCACCAAATGTTTATATTGCCATCATAAGTTTATGGTATGATTTTAAAAATATTTTTTCGAGCTATTTAAATAGCTAAAACCCAAAAATCTAGAAAACCTTTTTTTTTATTTGGATATTTGTAGTTCAAATCTTGTTGAAATTGGACATTTAAACAAATAATTTAAACAGTTTTAGTTATTTTATTGTAATTTAAAAATATTATTCACGGGGAATTGAAACTTTTAGAAATAAAGACTAAGTAAGACACTATAAATGTCTGTATGCGATGATTAATAACCAAAGAGAATTTTAATTCGATAATTCGAATTAAGTGTTTCCGTTTATTTTTAAAGACTTTTCGTCGAGGGTTAATAGCTTACATTATAACAACCGTTTATCAATATGTGGGACTCTGTTAATTACAACGAATGTGTGAGTCGAGCGAATTATTATTTAAATTGTATAATATATTCAAATCAAAATAATTATATTTTTTTTCCGATTTAAATTTTTTCACCTGAGTGAGGGTTTTGTAATTTTTATTAGGGATACTTGTATGACTTTATAATATTTTATTTGCTTTTATTTTATAATTCGTTTGTCGTTAAGTATACCAGGTTCGGTGACAAAACATGTTCAGAGTTTGAAAATTTGTACGACGAAAACTTATACCCGGATACCAGAATATAATAGTTTTATTTTTTTGATTTCCATATTAGTCATCTGGGTAGTGTTGTATGAATATTATATATATTTTTAATTCTAATTCAGTAATTTTCGTTTTGATAAATTTTTTAAATTAATTTGAAATTTATCGCAATAAATACTTATATGAAAAATAATGAGTCCCATTCCAAGTGGGAGCAATCCACCCACAGCCCGCCAACAATTCCATCATTTGTGCCAATTAATTTAATATTTCATCACATTTTAACGTTGAGATATTATGAACTTATTTTTGTTAATCATTTTATACCTTATAATTACATGTAGTACATTTTCGTTTTGATTATTATTTTCAAATTAACAGTTGTTATTTAAATTTTCAACGAATTTTAATGAATAATATTAATCATTGTTATTTATGGCGTGTTGTACCTATGCCAATGTTCCTTTTTTTAAATGTAAAACATCATCTTCCTTTTATCATTATTTTTGTTTTTGAGTATAAAATATTAATCAACGACTTACTTTCTCGTTTGGATTATGCTAAACAAAAACTCAGCTATTTTCTTGTATTTTTTTCTTTATTGCAATTTTCATTTTTATGAAAGAAAAAAATCCTTTCGGAGGCGGTCTAATTAAAGAGACTGGCCATCTTAATTTGAGTCTTGAAAGTTCAAAGGCTTTATTTTATAAATTTTTCAGATACGCTTTACATAAGATTTAAGATTTAAGGTATAAGATTCATTTTTCAATTTTAAGACGTAAACAAACGTAAACATTACAATCAATATTATTATACCTCTTGTAAACGTTCATCTTTTATTATATTTTTATGTAATTTATTACTTTTCGTCGATATATTATAAGCGAATACGTTATAATATTATGCAACAGGTGTACACTGGTTAAGTGTGCAGGCTACTCATCTCACTATATACTCACCTCGACACAGGATAGTTATGATAGTGCATAACACATTAAACAGTTGTGATTTCGAATTTTCAAATTGGAATAAGACGCGAGTGTTTCGATTGATAATACTATCAATTTATCGGTGTATATATGTATGTTTTTGGATTGACGTGTTATAAATGACATTTTAGAAGGATAAAAAAACGCTCACTGTGAAGTGTGCGGTGTGTATTCTGTTTACTAATCGTCCGAGGCATCATACATTATTTAAAAAAACGCGTTTCGTACGAGCATCCTTGACCTAGGGTATTACTCGTAACATTATTCTACACATCGACTATTAATTATTATTCACGATCATCTGTCATACCTTTAATATATTATTTTATATTAATATTGTTGTTGTTTTTATAGAAACATATACTCCGACAGCGCAAGTCGCTGTACTCGCAATACAAGCATATGGCATAGGTACGAGGGAAAAGTATTACATTTTTTTTTTTACGAAACACAATATTTATCGTGAGCAAATAATCGGATTGACGGCAATATTATAGACTCGCTACACAGCGCATACTCCGTGGTACGTATAATTAATTTATCTTGATTATCCGAATGACAAAAAAAAAAAACGCACAATACCCATACGATAATGATAGTTATATTATAACGTACACGCTGATATTATAATAATTTATCGTAGAAAAATAAATTCTCTGCCCAGGCGGAATAATCGAAACGTATTCGTAATTAATTATATATATATAATATAATATATATGAAAATACTATGTATATTATCTGTAGGTATGTTGTGCTGTGATTATCATTCTCTGCCTGGCTAATCTCCGTATGCAATTTTACATTGTATCCAACAGTTATTATTTATAATATAAAATAATATTATATTAAATTAAATTAAATAACTATACCCACGCTCCGTCGACGTTAGTACGATAAGTTTTTTTTTGCGATCTTGCTACGAATTTCTTGCAACTTGCTCAGTATATATATATATATATATAGCGTATTAAAAAAGAGCGATGAAAATAAAAATACACACTGTCTTCGTATTTGTATTATAACAGCACCTTGTCATTATTTATTGCGTATTTTGATTTAGTTATAAATTATAATCGACTTTCTTTCTTAATTCACTACCAATAAGCCTCGGGGCCTATATAATATTATAATATACTTCATCATGACGTACACGTGTGTTTATCAATTTTTATAGTATCAACTAGGTAAATTGTTAATAAACTGTAGACCTATGTTATTGCCTCCAACGAGTTATCTAGTCATCGCAGCATATTGAGTCAATGAAAATCAGTTTTTCTTCAAGTCAGCTGCCATAATATTGTGTGTACGCCTAATGTAGACGTATTAACCTTTATTTTTGTCTGTAAGACTACGTCTCATGTGTCTTTCAAAATCATTGTATTTCATTGGTATATTTTTCGTCGTTTATAAATTCCTTAACGCAATGTTGTCACATCGTTTTATTTATTTACACGAGAAAAATGACATAATATGGTGGTATACACATACGGCACGGTGTCACTGTGCATATTATACGATATACACAATATAAGTATATAATACTTAGGTACATAAGTATTGTCTAAATACACGCGAATGCTTCATGAGTGTTAGTTATACTATCATGTAAGTTTAATATATTTTTATGGTTCAAATGATAAATATATAGGTACGCATTATATATTATAGGACGCACGTGCACACAGTGGCAATAATAATTATTATATATTGTTTATGTGTTAATGAGCAAAAATGTAAACTGGTACTTCCTATATTATTATGATTCGGCTGTATAACTATGTACCTTATATACCGGGTGATTCACCGTATTTTTACTGATAACGTGTTATGAACGTGTTATTGATATGAACTATTGAAATGAGATTTTGAAAAACTATTACTACTTGATCGTAATTATTATTTAAATGTATTACATATTTTGGTTAATCCCTCTTCCCCCTAAATTAATCCATTATACTTATATAATATGTTATACATATAGGTATCTATACCCTAATACACATCATTTCGAGATTGCTATTGCCAATTTATACAATCGATTTTGTCTATCAATCAAGGAATCCGTTATAGTTTCAGTTTAAAAAAAAACGTAGTTTGTAGGTGGATTTGAATAAGATTTAGGTAGAAGGAATCACCCTGTATATTATACGTACTAATAATAGTGTGATGAAAAATTAAAATGTTTACTATCCGCCGCAAGCAAATTGCCTATAAAACACAATTTTTTTTATATCGTAGTCACATAAATTGTTATATTCACACCACGACGATAAACTAACGTGCAGTGTAAATTATACGTGCGATAATGATATTATAATTAATATTATGATATTGCGTGTAACATAGGTAATAACCATTAAGATTTTTTTACTATCGGAAGACTGCGTTATATTTCTCCGCGAAAACGTGGTATAGGTACCCAGGTATATATTGTTATAGTTGGACGATCTAAGGATATTATAATATTATGAAAGTCAAACGCTTCGGGCTGTACGACGTATAATAAATGCATATATGTATATAACATATTATTTAGGTCTCGTTTGCTTACGACATCGACGGTACTCGAAACGGGATTGTTGACTTAGGTGAAGTTTTTGATTTTCAATTCAACTTTATACGGCGCCCGCGCTCATAATATACGACGCGAGTGCGGTGGCGGCTTATAAAAGTTTTTCTTTATTTCGACGGTCTTTCGACGTTGTTCCAATCGTACCATTACATATGGCCGTTGTCATATCACTTGTCATTGCGTTCAAGAGTGCGCGTTAAATTTTTTTGAGTACGAACCACTATGGCGGGATCCGTACAATGCAGAAAATCACACTTACTTGTCAAATATCTGCACACTTGCATCGGACGTTTTTTATGATTTCCCGCCCTCGAAATTCATCACAGAGGGACTGTAATATTTTCACCGTCGTCCGCCGTTTTCTTTCAGACTTTCCACGGCAGCTTTTCCGCAGGCAGACCGCATATGAGGCGAATTCAAGCCTGCGCGTGACTTTCCATCGAAATTGATCGCAAAACGATTCACTGTGCGCTTTATTATCCCCTACTATTGTCAACTATAGGTACACGAGGACTTCTGAGACTTTAAATGTTTTACCCGTCTCGTACAGTGCGGACATTCTGGAACTATAGGAATTAACAGTGCAATGTGTGTCGACAATGACGTGCAGGCGTGTTTTTATTTTCTGTTAAACATATAATTATATAGGTTTCAATAATAGGTATAGCGTATACCTATAAAGCTACATCAGTATTCCTTGTGTGTCTAAAAGTTTTATAATTTAACTGTTCATCGTAAAATGTATATTATATCTAAGGCCATTATTGCTCGTAGGTTCTTTTAACAAATTCATAAATAAAAATGTTCCATGATATTATTATATTAAGTTCAAACCGTGGCACATATTACAGAACGGAGCGCGTCACGATTTCTACGTTTATCGTCGGAAATAATAATAATATATCGATGCATTTTATAAAGACTTAAATTATTGCTACACTTTTTTGCACTTTGACTATACGGACCCCGCACATGAAGTCATTCCCACGACTGCGAAACAAAGAACTGCGAACTGCTTTTTTGTCTTCCACACGTCTAATCCGAATAATAAAAAAAAAAACCATATTAATACCTAAAGACTAAAAAGAAATCTCTGAAACGTTTGCAAACTCTCAACTGTTTTATTAAAATGTGGCCGCTTTTTGTTTACAGCTATTAACTGAAAGATTTTATTTTTATTTTTGATTTATACGTAAAACATCAATAAAACGATATCATAATGATTTTAATCGGATAATTATTCGTCATATCATAACCCCTCATATATAGGCACCATGTGAGTATATACTGCACAGTACCTATAAATAATATAATGTTGTAAATACTGTACCTATTACCTTATATATAGTATATATATATATGCATGTATCGTGGACAAGATAAAATAGTCACTTCTCTTTTGTCAGTTCGAATTTTTTTTTATCAAAATTTCAACGATTTCTGGGGAAATGGACCTCGTTTATTACTATCCAAAACGTGTGCTAACATTTCGCTGCAGTTTGTTCGTTAGGATTAGAAACCCAGCTATGCTCGAATCATCCTTCGACGTTTTTGTAACGGAAAAGCCGACTTCCAGAACGGGATTTATGCAGTCTATTAATTTATTGTCGTGTGTAGCGTGTTGTCTCCCAAACATATTATATTATTATTTACTTAGCTTACACAGCTTGCTCGGTTTAAACAATAATATCGTGAGTAATGATTTGTGTCGATCACAATAATAACAATCATTGTCGATGTACCGACATTGTTTGACGATGAAACGTGTGGCAAGTCGACTGTAGTCTTAGATAATGTAAGTATCTACTACCTACCATTGTCTACGAATAGCTCATAAAGTGGCAACATTTTAAGCAGTTTGTTTTCGAGTCTGTACATTGTTGCACAATGCACGAGGTTAGAGGGATTTGGCGTGTTTGTGTTTACCGCGATAGCTTCGAACAATTGAACGTGATAGCAACCTTCCGGTCTCTCGGTGGGTTCGTGAGAGCGTGTTTCTGTAAATAAAAATAATATAATAACAAAATCGGATAATAAAGAATTTGCCGAGTAAAATATTTTACAGAACAGCAGCGACATCTAGCGTATAACGTTCTAACGATCAAAACGCCAACACAACGACACAACATGATATTACCTACCTATAATTAATTATTATTTTCGATAAGCGTACAGCAGCGATTACTTAGGCGGAATTGTCTGTACGCTCATTTGGTGGGCGTAAAATCGTCGGAAGTTTTCGAAACGGGGAAAGGAGTTATCGGGACAAAAAAATCAAAACGACGACGTAAAGGTACGTGTCGTGTATACACTATAACGTTCGCATTTCGCATGTTATTATAATAATAATAATAATATGATATTTTAATATTATTATAATTTATTAAATTTTTTAACTATCGCGCGGGACCGGATTCGTGTTGCCAAGGTCTTTCCGACGTCGCGAGTGTGTGTACGCGTGCGTGAGCGTGAGCATTTCGCGGATGTTTTTTAAACGTCTGTATTCCGCCTTCCGCTATTTACGATATGTTTATAATATATTTCAAATCATTATAAATTATACCATAATAGCGCTTCCTATTATTATTATAATAACGCGAGATATAATATTATTATTATTATTATCATCATATCGACACGGCGCGACGCGTAAAATCTGAGCGTTAGAGGACGACTCGGATAATATATTATCGTCTGCCCTGACACAATATTATAATATTATTATCATTCCAAACTGGACGACGTCGCGACTACGACTGCGACTACCTATACGATCGTGCGCGATGTGACATAATATTATTTTGTCGTCGTCGTCGTCGTCGTCGTGGTCGCCGCGCGCCGGAAACGGGCGCCGAAGGAGGAACTACGGCCAATTGTCGAGTTAAAGAGAGACGGATGACGGAGACGGCCAATTGCTTCCTGCCCGCACCGAAGATATTGCCACATCACAGCCGGTTGGTTGCCCAAAGGATGTCCTGTTTGGTATTATTATTATTATTATTGTACACGAAGTTCGCGTATTATATTGTAGTCGTCCGTCCGCTACAACAATGATATTACTTATTATTGTTTTTGTTGTTTTCCTCGTTTCCGACATCCTCTCCTCGTGCGTGGGTACCTCCGCCGTGTACGAATTTATAATATTCGTAGGCATTATTATTATTACCTGCCTACACGTCTTTTCGTATTTTCTGGCGATCCGGTTCGCCGCGACACTCCTCGTCCGCGAATAATAACAAAATATTTTATATCGCGTTGTCGTGATACCGCCGTATTCCATCCTTTTGCTGTCCTCGCGCCCGTTGTACAACAATAATAACGACATGCCACTCTATTATAATGTACGCAAGCGTAGTATGATATTAATATCAATTACCCATTTATGAGTCGTGTTATTAATATCAAATACATCGGCATTACACGTATATTATGCGGTTTGTGCAAATCGCAATATTACGTGGGTCATGATGTGTGTGTACAAATATGTACCTATACACACGTCGGGTGCGCGTGCGCAGTGTTATCCGATGTTTCGACGAGCCGCGTTAAAAACGAAAGACTTTTTAACGTATTATGTTATCGGCGGTGTGAACTGTGCGAAAAAAAAAACGGGGAAAACGTCGTCGTCGACACTTTGCCAATTTTTAGTGATTTTGACCTATGATTGCACATACACATGCATGATATTATATATACATAGCTTGACTTATTACTCAATTAGGTATAACTATATATTTCCCCTGCAGCGTCGTCTAATCATCTAAAGGCCTGCATTTTTAAGAGTCCGTCGAATATGAATAAAAAAAAAAATGCACAACATATTATTTCGTATCAGACACGTTTATAACATGTAATTATATTATATGCGAGCAGCGATATCTGTTTGTTTAAATTTGTTTTTCATACGTTTAAATTACCGCACAAACATTGGATTAATCTATATATAATATAATGTTATACGCGCACGCACAATATGATAATTAAATTATAATTATTGATTTACAGCCGAGTGATTCTTTAAACGAACATCTAGCTATACGGTCGATAGATGTACACATGAACTTTTGATTTGCAAATAATATGATGATTGATAACCGGTAATTATGTATCGTTAGCGGTGTGGCCAGGATTCTTCTTTCGGGGGGGGGGGAAAGGGGTCTGATAATGTGTTTACACAGAGTCGGTTATGAACTAGGGACACCCCCATAAGTTTAGCATACTGATGCCGAGGTTTCATTTTAGGTTTCGGTTTTTGTACGGCTATACAAATTTGTATTTGCAGTAACTTACGTGTAGACCGTAGAAGTAATTTTATAATTTTCTTCGTGTGTGTGGGTAGAGGGGGTGGGGGGGTTGATATGTTATATAACACAGCGCTAAATAGTTATGTGTATACGTATAATCCATATTTTAGTGTGCCTCAGTTCACGGGAAAATCACATCGGTGTACCTAGCTTTGTGAATCAATTTTACTAAGATGGACAATCTGCCTGTAGTATTAGGTATATATAGTATATGGTGTATTTGGTATATTTTTTAACTACTTTATAACGTTTCTTGATAGGTACCTCTAAAAACCAACTTTGAAATTTATAATCAGTCAAGTAATTTTTGTTTCTATAAGCTACAAACATACCTAATATAGCAATTTTTGACCAAATTTTGTTTAAATTGTATTTGAAATTATAGTATATTGCATTGAATATTATAATGTTTGGAAACTGGGAATTCAGCACGCTCGCAGAGTGAGCTTTCCTAATTGATTTATATATTTAAGAGGACGCTACACAAACATTTGCAGGTGCCTCCGTCTCACAAGTACAGTGTAACATGTATGCTAAGCAGATCACGTTTAGTTCTGTAAGTTTAAAAATTAGAGTGAATCGACCTATTATGAAATTTGATGCTAAGAACGTTCTTTGTATTTGTATGTGGTATTTTAACGATAATTAAGTTTTTAAGTGAGTTTTGAGCATTTTTAATTAACGCTATATCGTACGCACAACTTACTACAAAATTGAACTATCGTAAAAGTCTCACATACAAACACGGAACAATGTTCTTATACCATCAATCAAGTTTCATAATAGGTCGATTCACTCCAATTTTTGAACCAACGGAGCTAAACGCGATCTGCTGAGCGTAAATTTGTTATGTTACGTATTACTATTGTAAGACGGAGCGACAACAATAATATAATATCCGTATATAGCGTCCTCTTAAATTTATAACTGTGGGTAATATCGTACAGCTAATAAATTCACAACACTAATTTGTGTTTTTTGCATTTTCGACTGTAAAATTGTCTTTTTACAACTCTATTACGCGGACGATAACAACTCTGCTGTTATAAAACCCGAGGGTTTGACACGGCGTAAGAACGTCCGCTGCCGCCTATGGAGTGTTCACTTCAATAATTATTGCACATTTCCACATAATTATGTTATCTTATATAGGTACATGTATACTGCGGACGAAATTAAGTATTTTCACGGCGCTAAACGATACGTAAACAATGATCACAAGACACAAATATTGACGTACGCAATAATAGTGTGATCGCGAATGTAAGTACGTACCACCGAGCACGTGATGGATTCGGATGTGAGAATAAGAATGTACACTCGAAATATCGCCTACCTATATGTCCTATAATAATAATAATTCTACTATATCAATTATAAGCAGTCACAGGTATAACGGTAGGTAAATATAATATATTAGAATATTTTAGTCTGCGTGTTTCAATCAATACCTTACCTATAGGCTATAGTGTATCGGCATAATAGACTCACCGCATAACTACTATTATAACGGTCGAGGCACTGACTATTTTAGCCGCGGAGAAACTCAACACTCTAAAAATTAGTAGTTGTCGAGTACGTTGATTTATATTTATATATTCGTAAAATAAAAAACTTATACTTGGTTAACAGCTCTCGCTTCTCCTCCATCCGACCAAAAAAAAAAAAGTGTCTGTATTTGCGATTATTGGGCGACCTGTGATTGGTGGTGGTGGTCCAGGCTGCTGACGTTATATACAGTTTGTAATTTCATATCTAGAGGCGGTGGCGCCATGGCCGGTCTGATCTGAACCGAATAAAGTGGAATTTCACACACCGGAAATGCTGGATGATCGGTCATGTGTCAGCCGCAGCTGCTGTTCACGCCGCACATTATGTAGGTATACTGCAGGTACATAATATAATATATGTATATTATGTATATCGGTATTAAACCCTCTTCCGGTCGCCCGCGGAACGACTATAGGCGCAACCATTTCCGCTATTTCCGGTTTCGCCCAGGCTGCTGCTGATCGTTAACGTCGTTGTACACGCGCCCGCCCGCCCGCCTATCAATATTATATCCACCTGACCACCTTAGAGACGTCTGAACACGAAGCAGGTGTCGTCTGATTATTCAACACGGCCGTCGTTCACTTTAATAACAATATAATAATAATATCTATTTATATAGGTACGCAAAGTCGTTTTCGGCGGCGGAACCACTTATTATAGCGTGGAACGACGGAATGGGTCATGTCTGTAAAAATTAAATTTATGTCGTACAAATAGGTTAGTATAGGTATAGGAATTTTAATAAGCATAAAACTAAATATAAAGTTATATGGAAACTTACAGTTAATAATTAATTTTATTTAATATATTAACTTAACTGAAGTTATTTTTATTTTTTTAATATATAAAATATAAATAGGGTAATCGGAAAAAAAATCCCCAAAGCAAATACTTATGTATAATTGTACATCTTAATATACTCATAACTCGCTTTCAAATTAAAATATATAATAAAAAGCCTATGATATTACCTAGATAATAATCTTACCTTTAAATTATACTAGAGGTAAATTCACTTCAATTTTTAAACTAACGTGATCTGCTAAGCGTAAACATTTTCGATTTTTTAAATAAGTATTTTTTATTTTTTTATATTTAAAATTAATTATATTTATATATTATATCACTGTGTTTTTGTGAACACACAGTATATTATTTACCGTTTCCACTACATGAAATGGACAACTTTTCATTAATAGATTTTGGATACGGGTCGTAGTTATACTGTTTCCGATTAGAAATCAAAATAATATTATAATAAATTAATATTAAATATTATATTTGACTATTACAAGTATATAACTGATACTTTAATTTTATAGTAAAATGTAGATAAATTTTTTACTTGGAGTCGTCAAAATTACCTCTCACTAAATATAAATAATTATAGTGTTATTACTTATAATTACAAAATTAATAGTTGTAGTATATTACATATTATTATATTTTAGTTAAAAAATCATTTAAGATGTTAGGATTCATAAACAGGAATACGATTAATTTAAAAAAATATTAACTCATTTCAAACATCATACTTTTTAATTTCAATGTTATATTTGCCAAATAGAGATACCATTATTACTATTATTACCAAATAAATGACAACTCATTATTTATTAAGCTTATAAAAATAAAAATTAAGTTAATGAAAACTGTACTTAAAAAAGTTACGTTAACAATTTAAAATTAACTCGACTTTAACTTTTTAACTCGTTTATTCCCTGGCTTAGGTGGCAAACTAAGACAGTTATCTTATTACAATTTACTATTTTAATTACTCCTTTTTTTGTTTTAGTACTTTTTGCTTCTATTGTAATAAAGATACAAAACTATATTATACTTATTAGCCGAGGAATTATTTATTGAGGTATTATAGTTTTGTCAAAAAATGAAATAGTTACGAACATCGATTTGTGCAATAGGTATATATTTGTTCGCGTATAGAGATGGTGTTTGGTATATTGTTAGTTATATCTATTATTTTCATCATCTCGTGTAAATAAAAAAAGTGTTGTTAGCCTTGCATCACAGTTCTTACATTTGGTAAATAATTTCAAATATTTAACACAAACATAAGAAATCAAAAACCAAGTCGACTTGTTATACATATATTTACTTATAACCTGTAATTTTATTTGTTATTTATAAATCTCGATACGGAACTCATAACCGCCACTACCATCTCGATTTAATAAGTATTTATTGAATCAATACATACAGTGAGTAGGTCCAATATGGGTAAACTGCGCTAGTCGGCACCTGCAGGAATCGACTATATTATGACGTGATGGGATAATATCATATTTTTATTATAAATAAAAATGGCGCTCGAAGAACGAACATTTTTTTTACTGTATCTAAAAGATGAAATATTGTAATCTATACCTAGCTAATTAGCTGTAGGGCACGAGGGTCGCGGGCACGGGATAGGTACAATTATAGGTTCATAATATTTTATTTCCGAGGAACGACTGTCATAATATTGTACACTATTTGGGTGCGTTGACTGTTGAGGTGTAATCAAAAATGAGTTTATAAACACAGACGAATAGACGATAATAATTATTGTGCTTAAATCGACGTCGTTTTTACCGAATCACTAGCTCGCATGGCGCTCGACCGTATAATAATAGTTTCGAAAGAATCGTTTTCCGCGTAAGAGCGGTTAAAACATAATAAATTATGTTTTACTCGTAATATATTATTATTATAACAGCCTACCATAATCTTTTTAGCGTCAGTACTGAAATCGGTGAATAAAAGTAATCATAACAGCAGCAGCATACGATGATAATAGTTTTCACCTGCGCAATATCGTGGAATATCATTATCGAGCGTGGAAAGAAGCTCTGGAGAAGAATTAATAATAATAATAATAATAATTTATAATTAATGAACAATAATAATGATCAAGTGGACTATACACCGGGTGATTATTTTATCATTGACATTTTTTATGTTTTTTTTTGCTTTTTTTAATGAAAACCAATAGGATGTACTTACAGTTTTGATTTCATATTCCATAGCTGAAAACATTTTTCGGAGTATCTATTTGGATTTATGCTGACTACCTATTTCGTAACATTTAAAAAAGTAAAAAAAAAAAATAAGGAACATTTTTTTTTAAATATTTAAATTTTTCGAATAATTAGTGACCTGTGTTAAGTGAATCACCCGGTATATGTGTAATGTGCACTCGCAGGTACGCGTTTTTAAATTACGTAATTATTTACTAATAACAATACGCGTAAACGGTTCGTCGTGATCCAACCACGAGAGAGGTTTTTGACGACCGTTTCTACACGTAACATTTGACCGAAACGACTTTCATTCCAAAAGAAGCAGTTTATATCAGCTGCGGCGTGTAAACATTTTGTCGTTTACGATAACTTAACGAGTTGAAAAGCGTATTTCACTTTCTATAATATATACGCACCGATCGAAAGAGTATTCGCCTTACAGACGGACCTTATTATGCGTCTCGGAGGCGTTTCGAAAGCATTTTTAAAATGCATATTGTACGATTTTATAATCTGCCGGTCGTATATTAGAGCTAAAATCAGTAGTACGAACGATTCGATATCCACATAATATAATATTATAAACGCATCGATGAACGTTATTCGTTATTTAGACCGTCCAGAAATTATTAATACGTTTTTTATTTTAGTCATAAAATCTATTTGTGCGATAAGCACACGCACGAGGTTGTGTATTTTACAAAACTATTACTTGGTGGTTTGAGGAGAGACACTGCCCCACTGAGGGTCACTGCAGGTTAAAAAAGTTATTTTTGAAATGCATAGGAAATATAAAGATACGTTTTATACAGAAAAAACTAATACCAATTTTCACTTATTTTCCTATATTATAGGAAATAGCTTGCATATTGATATTTAAAATTTTAAAATTCTACTATAATTTAAAAACAACGGTACTTAGAGTACTTAGTTATTATTATTATTATTATTGCTCATAACTATTATTGTGCGCGTTATTTAGTAGTTATTGTCAATTATTTATTGATATATTGTAAAAACAAACTACATTTAATTTTCTCTAAAATTCATGTTTATTATATTATTATGTGAAATTTAGTTGTTCTTCGTGAATAAAAAATTACTACTATTATAATTGTAGGTATATATTCCGGAATGTAGTCTATCGATTTTGTTTTTTTTCCATCGGATATTTTGCGTTCAAACTAAACAGAATAATTTTAAGTGCTCAGCTCGTTAAGCGAAACGTTTACAACTATTTTCATTTGACAAACACTCGTGCCATTTTAACGACAGCACCTAAATAGTCCAAATACCTACAACAGTGTACAACAACTGCTGATTCAACATATCAGTTATCGATTATTATTTATTGGCAAAAACCAATATATTCGTCCAAAGACAGCGCGAATACGTCGGTCAAGCGACCTCGGGACGTACCCCGGCGGTGTTCAGTTATCGTGTTCTTTTACGAAGAGTGATAACAATAATTATTCGATGAAAAACATGATATGCCCATGATACCAATATATCATACAAAATGTATCGATAGATTTATCTTCGTATTATAGGTACACCGCGGGAGACTTATCCACCGTAAACTGTGTTATATTATGCGATTATTATATGCGAGACTTCTCGTAATAATTATAATAACATACCGTTACATATTATAATATTACGTAAACACACACATAGGTAGTAATGATTTTTTTGCGAAACTCGCGCGGTGTACGTCGCCGGAAACGCTATCGCGGGCGCCATCGTTATTATTAATTATTTTTTTTAATAATGCGTCGACGACGACGGTTTTAAGGACTTTTCGGCTATCTCGTCGATGCGAGGCGAGTCGACAGCAAAAATATTATATTATCTGCTGCACGTGTAAACGGTAATAATTGTAGTACACGAACACATCGCTGACGTGCTCGCATAATATAAACCACTTGTGTGCCGCGAGGAAAGTGAAGGCTGCAGCAGAGCCATCCGGCCGACTCGTCCGCCGTTGTAATATTATTGCATAATAATACGGACAAAAAAAAAAAAAAAAACCTCTTTAAACGTAAGTAGGTGTACACAACTATTATATTGTACTATATCGAACTATATTTATATATATATATGTGTGTGAGATTCGTTCGGTCGTCTTACAATGCGCTAAAGAGTCGTCTAGTCGCGGGTGAAAGGCAAACACTATTGCCAGCGCGTAATGCGATCGACCGTACCCTATATATAATAATATCATATACATAATATATTATAATATATCTAATGTTATACACACGAGCGTGTGCAGGTTCGTAAATTATACACGCGCGTTGGTTCGCGTGAAGAAATAGAATAATATTATATATTATATTGTATTGTTACTGCAGCAGCAGCAGCAGCAGTGCAGTGTATTGTGTGTATATATTATAACAATAATGATATATAGGTATACACACATAGATTGTAGCTATGGAGCACTGCTATCGCGGTTCCGTCGTCGATCGGAAGTAACTGCACACACACACACACACACACACACACACACACACACATATATATATATGTATATAGTTCGTATTATATTATAAAATGGTATACAAGCAACTAGGTAGGTACTGTATAGGTATACAATACGCACGTGTTGATCCGCCAACACCACCGATTTCTCGTGAGATAGGTACGAAAGACGCGCGTGAAATCCGCCCGGAAGTAGCACATATTATAATAATAATAATAATATAATATATGGACTCTGTTATAATGAACCGCCGTCTATTATTAAAATATAATATCACGAGTCGATAACATAATACTGTGTACGCATGTGTTGTAACTCGTAGTCAGGTATTATATGTTATAATATGTGTGTGTCGCCGACACATTGAGTGTACGTATTATATTAGGTACTAACTACTACTAAGTAGGTATACGACAAACGAATCGGTGAATCAATACTATAAAGGTATCGTAAAAGTAACACGCAACTCGCCATTTTTCCTTCGCAAATTTACTATCGAGAAATCGTGGAGACTTTTTACGGATAGCGTTTTATTCACATGCTTTATCATTGTTTATTTGCGTTTCTATGGCGATAAAAATCGGTTACGGTCAGGAAAAAAGTTGTATCCAGCCCCAAATCATGTTTTATGCGACTTTATAGTGTTATTTTACACAAGCCTGGGCATAAACTAGTTGAAAAGTTAGGGTCAAGTTAGTTTGAAATTTTTAACTTGACTTTTTGAAATTTAATTTTCATTAAGTAACTTCATTTTTAACTCGGCTGATTTTTATTGATATCAACTAAATAAAATATGACGGGTGGTTCCCATGCGGGAACTATTGACATCAGCCGGTGCTTGCACTCAGAACACGTTTCGTGACTGAATGCAACCACCGCGCCACACCAAGCCACCAAGCCGATTTTTATGATTTTTATTTAAAAAACTAACCAAACTCAGTTTATTACATTATCTATACGTGTTACTTGATAGACGCGTTCGAGTGACATTACACAATATGTGATATGTTTGTCATATTGGTTAGCTATCGCTGTTATATTTAGTAAACGTTTCCAATAATTTCGTATTGCCGCGATAAAATTTTAAAATCTGCACGTTATTATATTCGAAGTTGCAACCTAAATAATTAGGTCAATAGGCTATTTATTCACATGTGAAGACTTTTTTTTAGGAGATATCGTATGGGTTAGTCTTACTTTGCGTTTTTTTAGGCACTATATTTAACAAATTATATTTCCGGATCAACCAAACCGCGATGTGTTCCAACAGAAGACCAACAAAGATAAAATTGTATTCGGTTAAAATGTCCACCGCGCGTAACGACTTTCAGAACTAAAGAATACGTATCCCCGTAACATGTTTTTGAAAAATAAATTTTAATAATTAAACCAACTATTAAGTTAAATTTTATAAGTATATGGATAATACTAAATTGTTAGTAACGAGGAAACAAAAATCATAAACGTATACAGATATAGGCCCCGGTCTAGACCACGCAGATTTATACGCATGTTGCGGGGCTCACAGGCCTAGAATTCGTCTTGAAATTCGGTTCTTTTTTTGTTTCATAATAATATGTTTTTTTGCGGTTATATTGACTTACTCCGTTCATAAAATTTTTTTTAATCTGACGAGGGGACGTCAGGCGCTAACTACGTTGATTTCTGCATACAGACCTAAAAACTGTTCATCAAAAATAATAGCCTTAATGTATTCTTAGTGTATACGTAATGTACAGGGTAATTTCTCAAGCATGCGCACCACATTCTGATGTCAAAATTTTGTGCTTATATTCTTATTCCGATTTTTAGAAATTTTAACTGTACCTACCGAATCACTTTTAGGACGGATAAGTGTAAAAACACATTATACAATATAATTTGATCTAAAACGCGTCGTCGCACTCGTAAAACATCGTATTCTATATGATTATGCAATATATACTGGGTGATTTTTTAAGCACGCCCACTCTATATTTAAATTTTGATTTTTTGATTTTCAGAATTTTTTATTGTATAGTTAAAAACAATATCTTTGAATACTTGGGAAGCATTCTGCGGCGATACCGACTTTGGTTTTTCAAATGAGAACCTATATACATGTTAAAATGTTGACGTATTGTAATCGAAAACTGAACTAAAAGTTTCTGAGTTGTTCTACTTTAAATACTTAGGAAAATTATAGTTTATTAAATGCTCTGTAAACTTATAGTATATAGCTCGGTTATTATAATTATCAATTAAGTATACAATATAGAATATCTGTTAATATAATTACTACATGGTCGAGTATACTGAGACAGTTTTTAATATTGCAAAATGCTTATGGATTAATATTACACCCAATAATGGTCAAAACAAAAGTAAATAATCTAAATTTAATTGAAGGCTATTATACCTTTTGAAATGAAAGTAGAATAGCTCGGAAAGTTTTTGTTCGAATTTCGATTAGAACACGTAAAAATCATCTGATTTATAATAATTTTTATTAAAACATATTTTAGAGGTTCTCATTTGAAAAACCAAGTTAGTTTCGCCCTGACGCGACGCCCCACATAATACTCCTTAAATTTTGTGTGAAAAATCCAAGTATTCAAAAATATCGTCTTTAACTACGATTAAAAATTCCCAAAATCAGAATTTGAATGTACTAAGCATAAAAGCTTAAACTCGTAAAAAACGGGGCGAGCACGCCTAAAAAATCACCCAGTATAATATAATATTGCCCAATCACATAGAGAACGATATCGGTGATGAGTGCCGCGGTCAAATGATATAATATTTTTTTAACACTTATCCGCCCTAAAGCGGACGTACATGGAGTTTGCGATCGACCAAAGTACTCGTAGTGGCTTACGATTATCAGCATTTTCACATTATACCTATATGCGACGAAACTCGATTACGATATTAATATTGTATATTATATTATGCTGCAACTCGCTCGAGAGTGGAACCCGCGATGATCACGTGAATCGTTGCGAGATGGCTATAGATATATAAAAATATAATATAATGTACCGTCGTGTACTCGAGTGTCGTAACACGAAAAAAATCGTATTTTTTAGTCCTCATTCATAATAATTCAGACATTATGTCTTACATAATAATAATAATAAATATATAATATCAGCCAAACAACCTGATTTTCAACACCCCGGAGCGCACCTATACGTCTTATCTCGAAATTCGTACACGCACTTCTAGATGTGTAGCGTACAACCTATAATCATATTATTATCACCTAGGTTTGGGTGGACGAAATATCCGTATGATATCATCGAGAGTCTTGTCGTGTCGAAAAACGTTAAAATCCATATTATTATCTGCAACGCGAACCGCTACACCGCCATCGTGTCATTGTATAATATTATTAATAATTATTGTACCGGCCTAGAGTAACACTCGGCCTATGTTTACAGACTACAGTAATATATATCGGTCGTATTAAAAAATATGTCCAATGTATACGGACCTGTCACCAGATGGGAAAACCGTTATCTCGGTCGAAAGGACGAAACCACTATAAATCGTCTAAGAATCGGACACACGAGGCCAGCATATGGATTTCTCATGTCAAAAGACGAACATCCTCCCATCTGCAAAGCTTGTGGGGCTCGCCACTAGCGGTCAAACATATCCCAACGGAATGTGTGCTGTACGAATATAGGAGCGAATAAATCTCAACTTGACCGAAATTCTGGACGCAACCCTTGGGCCGGACCCGGATCAAAACAAGAAAATCCTAAAGTCAACCGATTTAATCGAAATCGTTATAATATAATATTTAATTGTTAAATGAATGTAACGAGATGTAAATTCCTCGATAAATGTAAATAGTTTAATCTAATAAGACACTGCGACTACTGGCCCTTGCTGCAGTGTAAGTTTTAATGGAGATGAAAAAAAAACCTGTCACCGATTTCTCATAGAATTATACCAAAATATACATAATACGTTACCGAATTTGCGTATGTCGCAGGGCGGATGACTATAATAATATTTTGTTTTAATACGTCACTTATTATAACTATCAATAGTAATTTTGCATTTATTTTCCAAACAGAAATATTCACTTTTTACTCAGCTAATATTTAACAGTTTTCTTGCTTATTGGTTATTTCTATAAATACGCAGTGCAGCTGGTAATAAGAATCCGAGATCCAAAACCTAGTCTCTCGTCACTAGCCCTTCCTCTACTTTCCCACAAAAAAAAATACTCCTCTGCAGATCAGGGACTGGAACCTTTTGAATTTATCGGTATCGTTTTCGTTACTGCGGGCTTTCCAAAAATCAAAATAACTGTTATAAACCTGTAAATAACCTAACCTGACCTAAACTATTGTTTGCAGCGAATGCAGTTAATCGCTCGTGTGATACGTTTATCTTCATCATTTTGCAATATTTAGCGAAACGGCATGATATGATGTTCACATTATGACAATAATATTAAGACGGGATCGTAGCATATTGTATCACGTAAACATAAACCATTTTGTAATGAAAATTTACGCGACTGATATGGAAGTGTGGAAGTGCTATTTTCCCGGGGGCGGCCCTAGGGTTTTTGGCGCCCGGGACAAATTTATTTATCGTAGACTTCTTTTTTTTTTCAATAAGAACACATTCGTCGCACTCCTACAAGAGTCTCAATGTTTTTATATAATTTTATTTTATATTCTAGCCATACTCAACTGTCATATTATATAATGTACAGTTTATCTGATCTGTAGATATATTATAATAATATGTTAAATATATTTGGTATTATTAGATATTTGTGTACTTGTATGCTTATATATTTTGATAAGTGCATAATATTATAGTATTTAACGAATTATCGTGTTGATATGGTTTCTGTTTTATTGTGGCACAAAGACAATATTCATATAATGACACATTGATATAATTCATTACAACTGTTGTCTATTATAACGTCG
This sequence comes from Sitobion miscanthi, assembly GCA_008086715.1. Classification (NCBI taxonomy): domain Eukaryota; kingdom Metazoa; phylum Arthropoda; class Insecta; order Hemiptera; family Aphididae; genus Sitobion; species Sitobion miscanthi. Next base: position 5,763,592 of record CM017799.1, read on the forward strand.
GCCATTACTTATTGGTTGTTACGTCTTATTAATATCATCCGTCATTATGATATCATGTTTAGTATTTAGTCGCATCACTTTTGTCATTATCAATGTTAACGGCCGTGTACAACTCATGGCTTTGTCCCGCTTTGTTTTTGTATTTTAATTTCTCATTTCGACGGTGGGTCACGAGGTCTAAAGATGTGGCCGGGGGGCCTAGGACAAATGTCCCAGTTGACCTACTCCAGGTCCGCCTCCGCCGCTATCGCAAGTAAAATAAATGAGTTTTCTGCACACATTTGCATAATGCATTACAACGTTTTTGTTGTGAAAGATACACATTTATTAAAATAATAATAACCGATAAGACCTTTATGCAGCTAAATGTATAATGTATATTATTATAATAGGCATAAACGCACGCGCATTGTGCATACATCTCCGTCCATCCTCCGTAGCCGATTTTCTTCGAGTGTGCATCACAAAAGAAAAGGTTACATTCATATATATATATATATCATCGAGTTCAGACATTGTGCGTTTGGCTGTAAACGTCTATCCGGTGGGTAGACATACACCTTACACAATATAAGTAAAACACATATACTCACGTATGATTGTATTATGTGGATATATCGTCTACGCCGTAGTATAGGCATGTATAGGTGTCTGTTTCGGCTTTATCTGTACCTGCAATAGTGATAATATAGGATCAGTAAAATCTGATACACTATACCTGCAGCTGCCGACAGCGAGTTGAGAACACGTTCAATTGTATATAGGTACCTAGGTATACGATGTAGGTATAAATACAAATGATATTTAATATATACAGTTTTATATTCACACTACGTCTACTGGGCACACCTAACTACTATTACACTGCAGTCGTCGTCGCGGTTGTGCAGTGGTGCTGGTAGATTGCAGGGAAGTTCCTAAGCGCAGGGAAATGTTAGATCAACATTTATAAAAGGGACTAATGGGAATTTGAAGCTTTTTCATGAAAATACGGAAAAATTTAATTTTTAAATAAATTAAAAAAAATTATCAAGGAGGCTTCTTGTTTCCAAACATCTATAATTGGCAAAATTTGTGTTAAATTTGTCACATTCAGTATTCAAATGCAGAATCAGAGAACATTTTTTCCATTTGAAGTGAGGTAAAAACTTAAAAGAGAAATAAAATTGGAAGCGATTCTTTGAATGCTGTTGCGATTATCAAATCTAGTTTCAAGATAAGAAAATCAATTACACACAGTTCAAAGTAACAAAATACATATTAATTTACATAACTCTAAAAACCTTTATTAGTAAAAAACAAGTTAGATTTATTTGCTATAGTCTAATTCATGACGTAGGTAATGTTAGTGGTGTTACCAAGATTCAACTTTGTATAGTATTTTTATTTGTATAGTAATATGTTTAAACCTAAATTTTTATTTTCTATTGTTATTATGTTACCAACAGATTTAATATTTTTTGAAATATGTATATTACTGTTATATACAGAGTGATATAATAAATAAAGAATTACAAAGTTCCAAGAAAAATATTTGGTTATTCCTTTTATACTCTTCTATAATGTAACTGTGTAAAAATGTAAAACTGGCGATTATTACATTTAAGCCTTATGGTTGGGAATTCTGAATTTTATCACCTTTCATCAACTACCATGACTGTGGTTGTGTTCGGCGGACGTTTAAAAGCGCACTTTCAGGTCTCCTTGATGCCGGGGAAACGGAACGCGCGTCGAAATAACGAAATTTAAACTCGACTGCTTATGCAAATGTGTTTTGAGGTGTGCTCAGTTTTTCGTACAAGGTGTGTGCGTGTATAGTTATGTGAAGAATATAACGATATTCACCGTGATAATAATATGTAAAGTACCTGCACATTATAATTATTGCGGGTCGAAACGGATTTCAACATAAACGTCTCGGCATAATGTAACAATTAACGACGCATAAATAACATTGTATTTCCTTTAATTTCGCACATAACGACATAGCAAATAATACACTATCGTAAAAACCGAAAACAAACGTTGAAATTTCTCTTTTCCCATTACAATAAGACAATAATATATATTATTATTTATTACGGTGTCGTATCGTTAGACGTCTCCATCGTCGCGGCTCAGGCGATTTTTTTTTTTTTTTATACAAATACTCGACGACACGCAGAGATTTGAACTACCTATCTAAACTATCTAATGATAAGCAATAAATGTATTTTATGCATATTATAAAAATAACACAAATACGAGGAGAAACGTGTGAAACGATCGCATATTTTATTTTATTTTTTGGTCTCTCGTGATGGGATTGGTTTTGGACAGTATATTTTAATGATCGCGGTCCATATACAAAACCAACATGATATACAAAACGTGTTGACACTCAAAAATTTTGGTACATATATCAACTAATAACGCTGAATACAACACGTATTATTGGATTGTGTACTATATAATATTATAACGACTGTAACCTGCGATAATCGGTTTCAGGTTATAAACTTTAACGTTAATGAGAAGCATGTTGGTAAATGTCCATAGATGCGAGTTGAAACCTCAAGGTATAAAAAAAATGTCCCACTATTCAATGGCAAACTTACATAGTGTTGTTAGTAGGTAGTAAGTACCTAACCGTATCATATGGTTTTGAAGACAATTGAAGGAGGAAACAATAACTTTTGTTCACAAGTATATAATATAACTTCACATCTATATAGTATTTAAAAATCATTAATCATGATATATATTTTTGATGCTCCAACTCTCATAACGCGTGCTCAAGAATTTTCAATTACGGGGCTTATATTATTTTATAGATTCTAAGTTAAAATAAAAGCTTGGTAACGAAAAAGAAAGTAGTTAAATATAATATAGTTACATACATATTTGAAATATAGAACTTAATGCATTAGAGGGTGATTCACCAATTATGCTCACCAATTTAGCACTTAAACAATACATTTATTAAAATTCTTTTTTTTAATTTATATATATAATTGAGGTCTAAGGACCATATTTTTAACTGATCAGGTTTTTATATATTTATAAGAGAATCCTGTGGTGATACAAACTAATTTTTTTCAAATGAAAACTAAGATTTTTCCTTGTTGATCGAACATTTAGATCTTTGATACAACAAATTAAAATTCAAACGAGTAGTTTCTTAATTATTAAAATGTCCACTCGAAGGGCATTGTCCATAAAAATAGATTTACAAAAATATAAAATAGATGTAGTATTGAATCTAGTATTTACTATAGGTACTTACCTAATCAGACATTTACTACAAATTATAAAATGTTAACAGATGATTAATACTAATAAATAATAACTATTATTATTTTAAGATCATTATAGTCCCCTTATCTCCTAAACCAATTATTATTGATCTATTATCCGTAGTATATAAATTTAAATAATTAAAAAACTATTCGTTTAATTTTTTATTTAGATACATCAAGAATTCAAGATGTTAAAAAAAGTCATCTGCTAAACAGACCACATGAAAAAAGGGCGGTTCTCATTTGAAAAAAAGAAGTTACTATCGTTTTGAAACACTACTTTAATAGTACAGTGGCATCATCAAAACAGGACTTTTTTAAAAACATTTCAAAGAAACCAAAATCATGGTATTAAAGAATCTAGGTAAAAACCCATTTAAGTCGTCCACTATCGACCCAATGCACTTCTTGATTTTAGTTTCAAACCATTTGAGTACATATTAAACAGCGGAATATAAAGTCACTTGTCGATAACGTTCTACCGATAGGACATGTGGCTGGATTTCGTGGGGATTTGGTTTTGATCTGATCTAGTTATTGCCTTAATATCTTTTGCAGGAGCTGGATATCAAAATGCTTCAAAATAAAAACTATATTTATTGAGTTTTTTTCGGCTTACTACATGATATGTATAGAAGGATTACTCTTTAAGCTCCCAAAGGTTATGCAGAATGTAGAGTGTAGACCTTATCACTTATCAACAATAGGTATATTGGTGAATGGACGACTATAAGTTTTGGGTTAGACAAAAAAAGCAAACGGAGGACAATGAACAATGGCCTACCTACCCCAAAGATTCATATACTCACATTTTAATCTATATAAATACACTGACTGAAACCCAATCAAATAAATATTATCTAGTACGCTGACGATACACCACATGAAGACAAAGATACATACGAATGCGATAAAACGCTTGAAGAAGACCTCATTACCCTTGTATTGTACTAATGGAGATGGAAACTCAAACCGAACCCGATGAAGACTCAAAGACTGGATCTATAAACATCCATCTAATCATCAACTGTCAGTCCACTTATACGAATGGACATCACGTCTGATGACTGAATAGTACATCACAACTTTCAACTAAAATGACTTAGTCTTACTATAGATCGGTCCCTAATCTACGGGTATTATATTATTATATAGTAGAAAAGCTCAAGAGCCACGACAAGGAACAACATTTTAACAAAACTGATCGGGACCAGCTAGGGAGCCGGAGCATAAATGAGAATAGCAGAAACACTCTCGCTATACTGCGTTCCCGTTAAGAATATACCGGTCGTCGGCTGACCAAAACTTGTCTTGTTCGCGCATCCCTGCCGTAAAAACGGGCACCACAGCGCGCGTTGGTGTCGGCCTCCACGAAACTGAAGCTGTATTATCTCACTGTCACTGTGTTGATTCCACTGACCCGTATGCGTCGAAGCTTGAGATCTCGAATTTAATATGATAAGAAAGCAATGAAAAAAATATAATTCGTTTGCGTGTTTATTTATATTCCAATCTAATTAACGATAAAAATACGTCAACCACGATGTTTTTTTTAATTCTCTGTATATACGGCGGCGACACAGGCGCCGTCGATTAACGACGGTTGCCGATGACTATCAGTCAATCACGGACCGCAAAGCGATCATCTAGGGGGTCACGCAGCTATCGGCGGCTCAGTCTTCGTGCGCGAAAGCGGTATTCCGCAGAATACAGAACAAATAGATTCTCAACTGCGAGTAGTAGTAGTTACAACTATGCGCATAATAAGCGGGACAAGATAATTGACCCTAAATAATGGAACATCAAAGACTCAGAATAATGTGAATTCGGAGCAGCCTAATAAACGATTACACGATTTGACCATTTAGATCCACTTTGAATAAACTACAACCTCACCAAAAATTCAGACAAATTACTCAAAGAACTCCCACTCTAATTATGACATTCAACTGATAAGAGTTACGATGGTGCCAACCTTCAGACAAAAAAAATTGGCTGTCCAAATCAAACAGATAGTAACTTATGCCGCACTATGTACACATTAATTAGCCGGTTATATTGCTGCACCGCAGAGTTGGTTTCAAACTTGGCTGGTATCGCAACGACTCAACTCGATCTGAATGTTCTAATGTTTTATACACAAGACTCGTGTCGGAATTAATTATTATTACTATTATTAATACCTATGCAGTATGTAGGCCGTGGTGCAGTATAGACATATAGTACTATGTATTATTTAGCAATAATCGCGTATTCGAGTGGCTATACCAGTAGCAGTGCCGTGAAAATAAGAGACTCGAGAGATGCGGGAATGTTTGACAGTATAGGTTTTTTTTTAAATCGCTATCGTTTGTAAAATATAATATAATATACTACGCCACGGGTTGGGATCGTGGCTATAGTTATTATATTATGCTAGTATTATTTTTGATCTCTTGCCACCGGATTCCTGCATATTGCGTGGTATATTTGTTTTAGATCGTAATTATAATTATTGCCCGATATTTATTATAAATTTGAAAATGTCGTCACAAATTGTCCGTTTAATACCTACAAAATAATATATTATAGGTATATCGCACGGAGACATCAAACAACAGAGTTATTTACTTTAGAGACGAATAATAATTAATGTTTCGATTTTCCTTGCGCAGTTTTCGACTATAATGTTATAAAGGTAATAGAACCAGAACGAAATCGATTGCAATATAATTATGACAATAACGCTAATATCGTTTCTTGGTTTATTCTTTTTCCACTAGTTTTTTTTAAAAATTTTGTTTGGTTAGTCTGTATCTGTTTTAATCAGCTCAAAATTCGCTCAACTTAGCCCCAACGAACGTGGATTTTATCATTATCAGTGACGCAGATTCTACGTTATTGTGATCCGAGGCTACCGCATAGTGTCTTCATACCTAATCCATATAGTTTCTGAGGGTCCTCTCGTTGGTGTGTGACGCTACCGGTTAGAGACGTTAGACGAATAGACGATTATTATTTTCGACGCAATATCGATTCATATTTTGTAGATTGGTTTGGCGCAGTCGACGACATACATGATAATAGATGTCGATATTACGGAATGCAAATGTTAATCGAATTTTTGAACAACTGTTTGCCACTCGCGATATTTACCTACATTTTAGTAAAGAATAAAAATGTCACCTTTAGGTACATACTCTATGACGGATGAACAAACTGGAAGTAGGAAAAGATTTTTAAAAAGCGTACCTCTCCGGAGCTTTGGAGGTGTCTGGAAATTCGTCGTTTCGGGTCACTCCTCCGGGACCCTGACATTTTATCCGATTCGGTACGTATTTTTCTGGCCTGTTACAGCTTATATTTCAGTCGCTAATCGGAAATGCTCAGAATGCGCTTCACGTTCACTCAAAAGCCGGCAAATGCGTGTCTTACGACTTCCTGCACATGGGCGACCAATAATTTTTCTTTTAAAAAAGTCAGAATAAAAATCTCGAACGACCTTAATAAATTAATCAGCGGCGTTGACCTATCACCCCGCACAATAGTAAAACGCCTTTTATAGATGGTTGTTCAAAAGATAGATGAACTGCGCCGCCACCGTGTTGGTTTTATTTCGAACCGCGGTTATTATGATAAATATCGGTATATTATGTCTGAGTAATGGGTGAACGCAAAAATGAAATAAAATAAAGCTAGCCGCATAAATTGCAGGAAGAGACCAATCCTAAGGTTAGAGCAGTCGTGAACGTAACGAATACCTTTACAATTGTATATAATTTCTTCATATGATAGCGGTTACAAAATTTGAGGGAAGATTGCCACTTCATCGAATATATCAGTTAAATGACTAAACATTCAATCTCTTGAAGATATAGACGGCTTATTAGTAATGATATTCGTTTCTTACATAAATTATTAAATAATCAAAATAATTAAATTGATTGTCCGGAGTTGTTATTCAAACTTCCTTATTAATATACCACCTCACCATACTCTCAGATCTTTTGTACCACCACAAAAACAAAATATTATAGTCATGCCTCTTCAAATGTAACTGTATTAGTTTAACAGTAATTCAGTAAAAAATTTTGATTTATTTTTTGATGCACTAAGCAAGTTAAAAATTTCTGAGTTCCAATTTCGTACTCTTTTTATTATTTGTAAAATACTTAGGTACCTATTAGTTATAAATTTATTGAGCAAGTAACGTATTAAATAATATTTTTCTCGCCTTTCGTCGTGTTTTGTTTTCACCGCATGTTTGTCGATTTAAAATGTTATTTGTGTTACCAATAATAATTACTGTACTCTGTGCAGGAGGTTATCACTCATAGTAAATTTTGTACAATAAACTCATTATTGTTGTTACCTAAACAGTACACGTCGACGGCGTCGATGTGGGACAAAAGGTTTTGGTCGGCGATTAGAGATCGAGCGCGACTCGGCGCACTATATATATTTACATAATAGGTATTTTATATAGGTACGCAGGTATGACAATAAAGTACGATATATACACAACTACGCCGATTGAACGAAAGTGTTTTGTTCTGTTTATTTGGCGAAATTCGAGTTTATTTTGGCATACAGGGTGTGCCGCGAATGCGTTATTTGTACCGTCTTAAATCGATAATATAGCATAATGCAAACACGACCGAGTCCCCTTCCGCACATCAGATCATGTAACACCGTTTGCGGAACACTCTGCAGTGTGCAAACACAAAGCGCATACGCAAATATTATTTATATATAGTATTGTATAGGTACGACACAATATATATATATATATATAAACGCAAAGAAATAACAATCTTAGTATAATGTATTATTATATAGTAATATCAATAATTTTTTTTTCTGTCCAGCTTATACAACACTCTGCACACTCGACGATTTTCGACGGATCCAAATATTATCCAATGTGAGTGAGTGTGAGTGTGTGTGTGTTAAAAAACAGTCGGAAATAACGTAATATATAATTGACAATACGTGTTGTACAGACGCGTCAGCGTAACAATCTAAATCGTAAACGCAATTACATATATTTCTCTTCTCATAATAATATTTTATCACACCAGTGTAGCAGTTGTAGTACAGAGAAAAAGAAAAAAAAACAATAATAAATTATTATAATAATATTATAGTGTTAATAATAATTTTTAGTCAAGTAACGCAATAGTTTTTTTTTGACAAAAGCAAACTTTTAAAATAATATATAATATACATAATATTATATGTATATATATATATAGACTTATTGATAGAATATTATTTCTAAGTTTAGTGTTATAATGCGATGGCAATAATATAATATAATATCCAATAAAACATTATCAATATTATTATTATTATTATTGTTGTAACATACAATAATATTATATTATTCTTAATACGTAATAATAATTTAACTACAATATTTATATTCACGTGTTAAAACGATAAACGATAGAAACATTAAACACTAGGAACACAAAACTCGTTATGAAATAACGTTGATCACAATAGTTTTTTTTTTTGTCAGGAGATTTTTTTCCTTTTGTTTGTATTAATTAATTTTTTACACCATAGGAAGATTCTAAGAGATTAAAGAAAAAGAGGACGTGAAACAAGAGTCAAAGTGTCTTAATATAAGCATATTTATTTTTGGAAATATCTTTGTACAAAAGTGATTAATTCATCCGATCGGTGTACCTTTCTATTGTTCCTCACACAACCGTATACTCAATGTAATAATTTTGTCGCTGTTGAAATTATTTCTTGAATTTAAATATTATCATCTTATCTAATAACATTTTTTTTTTTTTTTTGAAAAATTAACGATTTGTATTTTTTTTTTATCGCGTTCACATATCTTTAAATCATATTGTATAGGTAGGTATTTTCTGATAGATTGATGGTTTCTAATTTCACTGTATGATTTGTCTCAGAATCGTTTGGTCGTAGCGATTGTATCAAGTACTAGGTAGGTACTATATAAACAATTCAAACTAAACAAAATAGCGAATAAAATAAAATAATTGTAATAAAACTACGAGTATAATATTCTTGGTTGAAAAGAATATGGTTATCAATGTTGTTATTGAAATTTCAGATTGGTTCTTTTGAATATACTGAATCTACAAAAGTTATTATTGGCGCCTTTCATTAGCCAAAGGTATTTTCTTCTCTTATGTCAGATGCATAATAATTATTAAAATTGGTCTTGGTATTCTTTGATCATATTATTATTATTATATCCATTTCCTGTACATTATTTTAAAAAATTCATTTCTGAAGAGATTTGTTGGAGACGAATATTATTATTATCTACTGGAAAACCCGATTTTTTTTTAGTCCTTTAAGTTCCAGGAATATTTAAACGATTTTTCTTAAATATTCTAAATCAGTAATTTTTTTCTACCCACTGTACAGTGGAACAAAGCGTTCGGATATAGGTACAGGGTTTTTAATACCACCAATCTCCGTGAGCCGTATTTTTCGAAGCGATTCTATAGAATACAATTATCGCTGGCGTTCGTTAAAATGGTTTTTTTTTCTTCCCGACTCTCTATATTATTATATCGCAGAACCGTTTTGTGTAATAATAATTATTATTCTATATTATACATTGAAGAAAAAAAAAATGAATGTCTGTCGTCGCCGACGTGAGGTGGGTATTGCGCCGCCGGTAAATACGGAAAAGGAGACCACGCTCGAAAGACTTTTTTATATTACGTTCAATATATAATGTATTGTATATTATTACATCATGGAGATGAATTAAGAAATCCAAAAGAAATAATAACATCACCGTTGTCGGATATTATAATAATATTTTAATCGTTATACGCTTTTGATCATATTATTATAATAATAATAATAATAATATTATAAATAATTTAGGCCGCGAGAGAATGATTTAGCTGTTGTACAAACAATATAATATAACGCGTTCATCTCACGCGACTTCAACCGTCGGCGACGGGCGATGTCATAATAATTAATATAATGTATTATTATCGTTATTTAAAATTTAGGTGAGCGAAGTGTGCACGAATCGTGGTGCACGAATCGAGTGCTTTTAAGTCCGGCGGTGTTTTGTTCCGACGGGCGGGATGACAGGATAAGGATATCAGGAGGTGTACATACATTATTATATATATATATATTTGAGATGACTGGACTCTACAGCTATATGATATACCTATATAATAATAATAACAATCAAACTAAAACATTTTTTTTTTCTTCCTTTTTTACGCGTTTCCTCGCATCGGCATATTATCATTATTATCGTCGTAATATTATGATACAATATGCTCAATATTATTATGGTGAGTGCAGTTCTACGGGTGGGCAAAAACAAAACAAAAATTACAATATACTATGGTAAGACTCGACGTCGTTCCGCCGGTGCGCGTGTGTATAATATCATAATAATATTTTTGTAATCATCTACGAGGAGACGGCGACGGCTGCGTCGGCGGTGGAGGCGGCGGTGGCGGTGGCGGTGTCGTTCAGCTGTCCAAGGTGAGCTGCCGCAAGCCGGCGGTGACGTGAGCGTCCAAGTCGGGCGCGCCGTCGGCCGACATGTCGGGGTGCGCGTACGACAACAGGAAATGGCACGTGCCCGGTATGTGGTCGGGGAACCCGACGGGCAGACACGACCGGCTCCTCTCCTCGAACGAGAATCCGGGGGTCTTCATCAACAACCTGCGAACAGCGAGCACGCGATCGCGTTAATAATGTCATCATCACACCAATATAATATAATATTCATCAAAATATAATGATATGTGAAGGGGCATCCGAGTTGGGTCCCAAGCAGTAGGGGCTGCCAATCGCAGCAGGGTACTACAGTAGTTGGGTCCTAGATTTTTCAGGTACCACACTACCTAGTTGGGTCGTTATAATTATATTTGTTGGTTACTACCACACTACGCTAACATTTTTTTTTCACGTTTGAACAGACATAACATCTATCTATATATTTTTTTTATATATTTTGATTTTTAAAATTTTAAATATTTTTTCTTGGCGTTATACTTATATTTTTAGTATATTGTAATTTGCAAAATTCTTCTAATGTATATTTTTAATGGCAAAGAAACAAAAAACAAATAATAACCAATTTTAACCATACCTACCTTTGGTCTAAACCCTGAATAGATCATACACAGTCCCAACTCCTAAGTCTATTAAAATAGGAAGAAAACGTTAGCATATAGTATAGACGTATAGTACTCGCCAAAAACTAAGGGACTCAACTACAGTGTAATACCTAAAATAATTCGGGACCCTACTAGTTTAGCAATTTTTAATTCGAGATCCATCTCGGATGCAGCGATATGCGAGTATGATAATAATATAACATACAACCAAGGCCGGATTTAGTACAAGTGGCCGCTATTATAGGCCCCGATATAATTTGCCGCTCCTCCACCTTATGTCCCTATCTTTTTCCACCATGAAAAATTTAATTATCGAAGAATTGCTTTAAAACATTGAAAATAAAATAATGGAGAACAATTTGACTAAAAAATTATAAAAGACAAATATCAGAAATCAAATTTAAATTTCAAATTCAAACGATGGCAAGACGTCAACTATTAAGTTTTACAGACAAAATATGTTTGTGATATTTTCAGAGTTCTGCAAGGTATACCTGCAATAACGCTATACAGTTGGCTTTCTCACATGAAAACTAAATCGTTTGAAGGAAAGATTTATCACAATATCATTATATCATACGATATATTATTTATACGTTTGGATAAAAAAACTATAACAATATAGCGTCGTCCGTAGTCTTTGCGCATGTAATTGGAGCTCGTTTACCACGTGAACGTATATACTTTAAGTCTTTTATGAATTCCTGACTAATATAACATATGTATGGTATATAGATATGGGGCGGCCATATGAATGCTTTTGGCGTACGTACACGCAACGAAAGCTCTGAGTATCTAAGCAACAATTACCTGTGCCTTATTTGCAAACATAATATTGCATATTATATAACGTCTTACTAATGGAAAGAACTTTAATGATATAAGATGTAGACAGACATTATGCGCATTTTACGTAGGTACTACACGAGGTATACTTAGGTATTAAATAATTTAGAAATTCGAGAACACCTTAACACTACACGTATAGAAGGTGCTTCGATGTCAATTGATCGTGACGATGAGTAGTGAGTACACTGCTGTTTAACTGCAATATATAACAATATATTATATATTATGCGCACACCGTATGAATAATAATATAAGAAGACGGACGGAGACGGTATTATATTATATAATAATATTATAAATTAAGTGGAATGACGGAATGCCAAATATCAATCATTCTCGTGCAGAGATTCATTCAAGTATGGCGCGATGAAGCCGAAATACGCTTTGCACTTAAAAATAAACACATACCACCTACATGTTATATATATATACATGTAAACAGATGGATTGAGAGGGAGAGAGAGAGTTATTGGAGTGTACAGCCGCCGGCTGGTCGGATTATCCGCGGGACGAACCCCGAGAATAATGCTGAGGACGATGAAAAAAATAAAATACGGGACAGTACCGGTCGTCTGTGTGCAATAATATATGACCTAATGCGGGCCGAACGGTAAAAGGATATCGAATTGAAAGATGGAAAAATAAAATTTCACGTCTGCGCGGGAATAAGATTTTTTTTCTCGACAATCCGTGCGGCCCGAAGGGTAACGAAAGCGGCTATTTAAAGATATCGTACACCACACACACACACACACGCATATAAACCATTTATTATTTTTATAGATATGTTTTATTTTTTACAGCATTCATGCCGAATGGTTCGATTTATCAAAAAAAAAAAAAAAAAAAAACGTTTTGCAGACATCTCGATCGCGGCTAAAACGCATATATGACGACGAAAAAGTCGGTAAAAACCGTAGCGGAGACTTAATACGGTTGTATAGATAGCTAAGTGTATTATATTGTATGCATGTATATTATATTATACGAGTAAAATCGTCTAAAATAAAATAACAAACAAATCTCGTGCAGAGGTCCAACCTCAAATTTGAGCATATTATTTACCCAGGCCGCCGATGCCGAGGACCTGTGGTCGTAGGACGTGGCTTGGAATTTCACTAAACCATCACGACGTGTATTATAAGTAAATATCAACATTAAATATTGAATCGTACCGAGTACGTCGTGCCACGCATAGCGAGTCGTCTAATCGCCATAATAAATATTGTGTGAAATCGCAATCATATTATTATTCGGCAAATCAATTATTTATCTTTTTCTCCGTTCAATATTGGATTTCGTCTCATCCAACTCGAACGAAACCGAATCGCACGCAACCGTTGTCTCTGCCGCTATTGAGTCGCCTGTGACTTGTATAGGCACTTCAACGGCAAAATTCGATTATTTTCGAAAACCACGTCATCGTCATATAAAGGGTTTTATATAGGCAACACATAATATTATTTATTTATTTTTAAAAATATGAGCTGAGCCCGGTAAAGTTACTTTTTAGTACATTCACACAATAATTCGAATAGGTTGCAGTACATTATAATAAAAAAAGTAGGTAGGTAGAATCAGCTAACTTTGTTGGTGCCCCGGGGCAATAATATTAGCACCCCTGCTATATATATATTAAACATCGATATTTAAAAGTCCTTAAAAATGTCATAACTTTTGCCACCCTGGGACCTTACCCGCCGCATCGCCACCCACTATACACGGGTCGCTGCAGGACTAGCTGGCGACGCGTCGCATTAATAACGACACAACAGCTGGTAGAATAATAAATCGCGGTCATGATTGATACTTACTGATGAGTTGTCGGACTGACGTTTATCCGGAGCGGTTCGCTACCAGACTCGAACTTGTTGGCGATCGTCACGTTGTGGCCAAACAAGCAGTATCTTGGCATTTTCACGCCGACCACGCCGGCCAATATCGATCCGGTGTGCAATCCGATTCGCATCTGAAATCGAGACGATTAAAAACTAGTCGATCGAACTTAACTATAAATTATAATGACATAGCCTGTATAATGTTATCATAAGTCGAGACGTGTCGTATTTTTCGTACGTCTACGCTTTTGCGAGTGAAAAACATCAAACGCGTATGTAATAATATATAATTTTTTTTTTTTTGATCGTATTATACACGCATACTATATACGAGCAGAGAAATGCACACACACGCGCCTACTTTAATAAAATATAATATGCATGTGCATTATATGGTGCACTCATTTATGCGTCTCTAGTTTCGAACATTTTCGCGGTGTCGCTGCGTATCCTTTGAAAACACGGCTGACATTTTAAACGCAATTGAAACGGAAACCGGAAAACGAAAAAAGAAATAACAATATCATTAAACAAAACATTATACATTCAACGAACAGTAATTAAGAATATCATTAAATACCTAGTAAAAGGGAACTATAATAAGCCCCCGAGTAAATATAATTTTCGTATATTGTATGAATAAATATTATAAATGTCGTGTACAATGTACACACTACATTGTACAAACATGGTTTTAAATTTGGTTACAAATGGGAAAAAAATGTTTTATAGGCTTATAATCAGCGATAATAAGTAGGTATAATAATATATGATATAGGTAATGCCTTATATATAGCATAGTTAAATGGGCCATATCACCACTATCAGGATAACCTCTTATCGGCGATGATGGAGTACTATTTAAAGATAAGTTAACATTTATAAATTTTATAATATTTTTAATACTTTCGTAAATACTGCGTAATATTTTACTATAGTTCAAAAACATAAATAGCGATAAACGAATATATAAAGCAGAACAACAAAAATGGAATAGACAAATAAATAGACTACATTATCAGTGTTTGGAAAGAACGTCGTTCACGCGTTCACGTTCATATATAGTGAACGTCATTCGTTTTTTGCAAATAGAACATGAACGTCGTTTATATTTTTAATGAATTTAATCGATTTTTAAGACGTTCAATTTATTTACCATTTAATAAATATTATATGTATTATGTATAAAATATATTAGGAAATCCTATCAAAATGTAACTCAAATAACGTGTCAGATATTAAAAATGAATTCAGATACTTTGAATTGTATACATGCTCTAAAGTCTAAATTGTGTTTTTATTTTTTGGTTGAATCGTATATGTTTATGGGTTTTTAATTTTTATATTAACTGCAGGCTAACGATTCATAAAAAAAAAATTAAATGAACGACCCAATGAACGGGTTCGTTTTTTAAAAGAACGTGAACGCATTCATTTGAAAAAAACACGAACGTGGACGTGAACGAGTTCCTTTTTTAAGGACTGAATGTGAACGCGAACGAGTTCATTTTTTTAGTAAACGTTCCGAACACTGTACATTATAGACACTGGTACATTACATATAGGCTGTAGGTCACAAGTATTATTTAACAACCATAGTTTAATAAGAGTGTTTGTATATTTTATAAGACGTGCTGTTAATACTTTGCACTGGAATATCGTTCAGTAATCTCAAACCCACTTGCGAAAAACACCGACTAGATTATTATGTATAATTTTAATTTTTAAACGTAAAAATGGTATAGTGATGCTCGTACAAGACAACGTAAAAATAAAATATCATTATTTAAGTAAAAAATAAATATGAAAAACGTTTTAATTCGAATAATAACGTGAAACGACCTTTTTTTAAAATCTTTCGCTGCAGTGTTTTGACCAATATAATGGCCGATTAGTGGGAGGGGGGGGGCTGAAGAATGCTCGATCCCTGCTCGATTACCATTATCAAAAGTATTTAAAACAATTATAATAATGACTGTCGACCAGAGAAATAATAACTATTCAGTATAAAAAAATCTATAGGAATCGTAAAAAAAAAAAAAACAAAAAATGGGAATAACATAATTATACATTTACCCTAATAATAATGATTGGGTAATTAAAATGGATTTTTCTTCAGCCGGTGTCATTTATACTGATCAAGTTAACTTTACGCGATACCAGTATAGGTACTCAGTTATGTATGGATCAAATGACATGTAGTTATATATATATATTATAATACAGGTAACGTATATTATTATGATATCGCATATTGCAGTCAAGCACATGTAATATTCTGATATTATTAAAATAGACTTTAGTGCCATAATTATTGCGAAAACTAATAGTGGGGGGGGGTTAAGATGGCCCGAACCAAATCCGTGTCCGATTACCAATTTCAAAATAATATAAAAAATGTTCAATAATAATACTACAAAAGACCCTGTTGACCGGAGCAATAATAACTACACTGCAGGTAGGTATTCGAAAATCAGAATCGTATAAGAAAAATTAAAAAAGGTAAGAACTGGAAACATATTTATGCTAACTGTTACATGACGTATTATATAACACGCAGTTACGTATTGTTATGATATAACCGTATTGGATATCGCATATTGCAGTTAAGTATTTAAGCACATGTAATATTGTAATATTATTAAAATAGACTTTAGCGCCATAGTTATTACGAAAACTAATAGATCGGAGCATTAAAAGATTACGCGCAGATTTAATTCCCTCAAAGCTCGTATAATCCCCGGTAATATATTATTAGGTATAGGTGGTTCGACTACGGTTTATATAGATCACCACACGATGCACGCATACGCCAGGTCGTGTACCGCGATAACAATAATAATGTCAATAATGTTATCATATTGTTGTTTTCGTGCTGTGCCGAAAAAATATAAACGCACTTGCGCGCCGAGACGACGTTTTTTAAATAATGATAACAAAATATGATAATGATAATAACGGTGCGGACCAAATATTTACCGTTACATTATAAACGTATTAATTATTATTATCGCACCGCGCACGTCTTGTGGGAATCGGTTGAGAGGACGATACCCATATGCATATTTTGTCGTCTCCGTATTACACACGTACGGCATTGCAACTTTCAACAGTGTGCTGTTGATAATATTACAGTGAATTGTTGACCTTTTACGTCAGACTTTTAGGTGGCTAAGAACATTCTAGCTGCGCTAGAGCGTCGGATTCATTCGTTATTTTAATTTCCAAGCGAGCACTTTTAATATTTATTGTCGACACCTTCCGTACCCATATATTTTGCTTGAAAATGAAAATATCGAAAAATCGCCGACGCTCGAGCACAGATAAAGTTCTGTTTGATGACAGGTTGATTCGCCCTCTGGTATCAAAAGTAACAGCTCATTATTGAAACTAGCGAACGACAATTTTCTGTGCCGTAAGACGGAGACAACTAACGCATTGTGGGTAGCAACCTCGTCTTGAGGCAAAAGCGTATACTATAATATAATTATTATCGCGCACGTCGTATTAGCACCTCACCGTAGAACTACCACAACGTAGGTGCCAATAATTAGTTTATCATTAATATTCGTGATGACTGAAATGGCTCAACGCGTTTACGACGATGATGTGTCTGAAATTTTTTCTCATAGTTTTTCGCCAAAGTTCACTGCACATAGTACGATATGACGTTATTAAATAATAATTGTCATTTGTGTATCTCTACGATGTAGCTGCAGTAAGTTTTCATACGATCGAAGTCCCGCTAAATACCGAAATTATCGTAGTCGCGCGTAATGCACATGCACAGTAATAACAGCTATTATAATAATGTGCCGCGCGGTGCGTAAAAACTAAAAAATAATTAATTTTCAAACTTGAATCACTTTTCTTTGTGCTCGGATATCGAAAAAATAAAAACGACGTTGCACAGTAAAATGTGTTCTCGTCTTTACAGTGTGAACATTTGGTTGCTTATCTGTGACTGCAGGCCGAGTGGTTCAGCAAAACAGTTTTTGCAATGTCTTACATATTTTGTAAGACGGAGACAACACGTAGTCGTGCGGGTGTAGCATCCCCTTAAAACGCCGCCGCCGTCGACGAGGAGTATATTTTAGTGTCGAACCCGAAACGAATTTTTATTCGTAATAAATACTAATAATAATAATAATAATATAATATTTAAGCCTGCCCCACGTTAAAATATAATGTTGTGACGATAACGCGGCGGCGTAAAACACGTGAAGAATTCGCATCCGAATCGCATACGTCATGCTACGCGCACAACCGTTCCGATATATTTATTATATATTATATATATATTTTCCACCGTGATATATATATATATATTATGTATATATGTATTACTTTTCCGCAATCTTTTGTGTTTTGCGGCCCTATCTCGGCCGTAATCGCTATATTATACTCGGACTTTTACCCGATTTATTACTCGAGCAGCGTCCTCCCACGCCTCACCACATCCCGCCGCGGTCGACTCTTATTCCGCAAAGGTTTTCCGAAATCCCCGAGGGATACGTGTCCGACGTTTTTATCTGCCGCCGCGGTCGAGCCGGCAGACGAAATCCACTATTCCGGTCGTTCAATTATTGTACCGTTGCGAATTTAATCTAAATCGACGTCCTAAGTACGCGTGTCCATATTATGTTTTATTATATATAGAGGTACCTTCTACTTGAACAATATAAATAATATAATAATGACAGTAAAAAAATATACGTTGCAATAACAACAATGCATGTGAGTTTCAGCGCTCTGATGGTTGTTTGTTCGATGCAATCGAATATCAAATCAAATTTGTTTATATTCACGTTTTTCGCCGCAGTAAGACGTACTGCAGTTGTTGTTCTTACCGTCGAGGGGATTGCAAACGGACAGTTTTTAAGGAGTTCAAAACAGACAATTTTCAAATTGTAAATGTCACGTAAATCACATTTTTTAAAAGAGTTTGTGTAACTGTGTGTAAATAAAATATCGGAGCGCTCCCGTTGCAAATTATTTCTAATTTATATGTAATTTTTGTCAATCCTGCCGACGGACCTGATAACGCGATAAGACTTCTGAAAACTGATTTGAATTCGTTAATATACCTAGGTACTTGAGATCGATCAGGCCACATTTTAAAATGTTTAATTTCGTTTTCGAATAATCAACATGTGAAATTTCGTAAATTTGAATTATCCAAAAAAAAATGTATTCGAGGCCTGAGTAGATGCCACATTAACGAATTCAAATCAGTTTTCAGAAGTGCAATCGCGTTATCGGGTCCTTTGGTATGATTGACAAGATATTGGTACGTTTTGGTTGAAATAATAATATTGTCCGTTTTTGCAATCCCCTTAAAACGCTTTTAGTTTTCGCTTGCAATGTGTCTCTCGGTGACTTTTTATTTTTTAATCATCGAATCCGGCCGCCGCTGCGGTCCATCGCAATATCTCGCGGCCTGCACCATTCTCACTCGGCGGTTACATAAATCTTGTGTAACGCGTCCGGGGGGGGGGGGGGGGGGATACGATTCGACCGCGAAAAAAAAAATATCACGACTTTCTCGAACGTACACTGCACTGATGGAGGTTTTCGTGATGATTACGTTTCGTCTTTTGCGCACAGTAGCCACGGCGGGTGCGCATAGGTTTTTTTTCTCTCAAACGTTTTCTGACGCGCTCGAATAATACCACATAATATTATGATGCGGCAAAGTGTTTCAGATTTCGGTGCGCCCTCTGAACGTGGAAACAAGAGAATGAAATCTCAGAGCATAGGTACAAAATATTACGTCCGACCCCGAGGGGCACACGTGTCGTACATACAAAACGAACGGTTTTGACCCGACTCGGTCGATCGCGGTGTTGTATAGGGCGAGCAGGAAACTCGCGTAGGTACACCGCGGCCATGTACCAAAGTATAATATTATACGTTTTATTATTACGATTTATATATATATATATATCGGTATGATATACGACTTCTCGTCGATATACGCGAGTACTTGTAAAATATCGCAAATAAACTACCATGTGCACAGGCTGATTATTAATTTATCGCTATATATTGTTACGCAGTCATTATTTTCTCGGTTGACTAATGGGTTTTTGATAGTATTTAGTGTTTTTTTACGCGACCTGAATTATAGTCACATAATAACATGATATTATACCTAACAGTTATTAATATTCCAACCGGTAATTGATTAGTAATTATTTAGTACTATTAATTGGGTAGTTATTTAATAAGCATTCGCAGTTCAGATGATCGGAGTGGAGTCGCATAATTATAGAGGTACGTACTCGGTACTCGGCAAAGTTTTTGTCCGTACACTATATTATGCTCCCCTCGCCTAAACCTTATACTGTGACTAATTAGTATTTCGCAATTACGTGTTCGAAATTCGATTTTTATACATTGGTATACGTTTTTAGAAGAACATAGTATATAATTATTATAAAATATGAATGTCTCGTTATTTGAAATTAAAAAAAAATTATAGTTTTTTTTATAATTTTTGTGTTGTAACTATAAAATAGGTTGGTAGGCATTACGAGATAGTGTAAAAAAATTACATATAATATAGGTATGTTTAAAAACACAAATATAAAACGTATTCAGAAACAACTGTGCGTATAGAGATAAAATAATAGTGGTCACTCACTCCACACGTGACGTGTGTGACACGATAACATAATATATTAATATACACTACGGCGTTGCAGTAATCTCGTCGGATGATCGGGCACCATCGCTCATTGTTTTTTGCATTAAAAAACTGTCGATAAAAATTACGAGACTGACCGAACGCGCATGCAGTTTAATAATTAATATTCGATATAATATAATAACGGACATGACGCGAAGTGCATATTATCTATATATTATAATATATACACGTACGACGTGTTGTATAGTACGGCACCCGTCCTACGATAATGCACGGCGCGATATTATTATATTAATTATAACGATTAGATCCGTCGTTCGAAAACGAGACGTGTACAATACTATTATTATTATACTCTGTATATGATTTTGTTATTAAAATCCGGTCGCGGCGCGTCTTCGTCCCAGGACCGTATATAATATTTTGAGATATCAAATGCAAATATAATATATATATTGCGTTCAGCGCGAACAATATTCCTGAAAGTATAATAATATGCGCCCGATACCCGTATGATATGGCGTTCCCGCGGGACTCGAGAGACGACCGCAACGCGAGCTGCGCACGGTAAATATACCTCCACGCGACGTATAAAATATTAAATCGTTGCCGAACCTATGTGTTGTGTACATGTATATAGTATACTTATATAAGTATATATATATATAGAATAATACGGTTTTAACTCGAGAGGGCGAGACGCAACGCTGGCACGAGCAGGTTCAGGCCACAGGGTTTCCGCCGCCGCCCAGTTCGACGAAACAAAAATAATGCAAACTGCACAGAAAGTGCAGTGTAATGCAGTTTTTGGGTTTTATACTCGCCGCGCAATACCGTGCATGTGTCTCAATAAATATTATTATTGTTATTGTTAGTACCTGTCACGTCTATCCTTTTTTTTTAACACGCCGGAAGTGCGTGTGCACGGAGTGAAGAGACGCCGGAAAAATATGTCGAGCCCACCACGACTGCGGTGTAGCTAAATTGCCTACCCAAAACGCCGCGGTTTTATAATTTTATCAGTGAAATACAATATTATATTATCATCGTACTTTTGGGAAACCGTGGGATATTATTCAGTAAGATAATACTGCGGAATTCAATAAGTCAGGACACAGTTTGACGAAACAAATGATAATACGTACAGAGCATTTTCAACTCGGCAATAAATGATATTATAATGTGACCTATACAATATTATGCCATTTCGTGATTAAAATATAAATATAATATAACAGATTGACATAGTTGCGCGCCAAAATAAACCAGCCAAGAGCTAATTCAGTCGTATCTAAACCATGTGCTTTTGAACAATTTGGAAACCGATACGGACGGATTGTAATATTATTGTTATATCGTGGCACGGAAACACGTCACCACTGCTCTACTTTCACACCCAAATTAATTTCGAATCCGATGCCAAGTCTATGAACTCACTTTTCCACCATGAGCTCACGGCACTGGTACCGGTAGAAACGATCTCTGGTTCGGAAAAATGTTTATTTTTAATTTACTTTAAAGTATTTAAATAATACGCGTTCATTCGATTTTAATGTTTTATAATTTGAATGCTTTTTTTTATTGTTTTATCTGTGCAATAGGTGTCTTAAGTCAGAAATGAATACTAATTAATAATGAAACACAATATGCCGTACAATGACCGTAGTCTACGAATGCATTAAGTGGCATAAGATAAAATTTGTTGACCATTATTGCAGTATACCTAGGTAAATGTAATGATACAGATAATAATAAAAGAAAATATACTATCGACAATATAATATAATAACTGTTTTAAACATTAGTGTTCAAAACATTTAAAACAAAACAATTACGACGTTTAAATCTAAACGTTTCCGACACTTTGCAGCACTGAAGAGTTGTAATGTCGTCGTTAGGTATAATGTGCGATGTGTAATCATAATGACGTCCTCAGGTAAATGCGTGGCGCGAAGTCATCAATTTTAAGTCGCGAGATAATAATAATATAATGTGTATTAAACATAGATTTACTCTGATCGGTTTCCCGTCGTGGGTGTGGTGAGTTTTACACGTTTCGATCATCTTCAGAGCCATCCATGCGATTTGCTGAGCGTGTATCGAACTGAACTTGTGCAGGCCCGAAGCCACGCAGTAGGCATCGCCAATTGTCTCTACCTGTAAATTCAAAGAAAAAAAAAAATTGAATAAAATATGTCAAACCATTTTTCCTCCGTACAAACGTATAGTTACATAATATTTTTTGGTCAGGCACAAAGTACAGTTATAATAATACTACAATGTAATGGCTAGAAAAACGTATAATATTCATATTCATATTATTTTTATTATTTAGTGTCGGCGACTGCTATTTTATAACAAAATATAATGTCAAAATATTTTATAGTAAACTCCGCGTTTGTATTTATGTAAGCATTGTTCCTTGTTTTATGTTCATTTTATTTGTTTTTTTTTATTTTTAAGCGTGCAGCGTAAAAACCTAATCATGTTTTAGTCTTTCTGATACAAGTCTTAACTCGCATACATTATAACATTTATGAATTATTATAGGCTATATAATATATAGCGTTTTTTTCCATTTTTACTTTACATTATTTTATAATGTATACCTATTCTAATATAAACAGTTTTTAACGAAACCTCACTTTTAATAATTGCATTCATTTTAACAGTGTGATTTTTGCGATTTATTTGACTTTTAAACGACTTTCACTGTTTAGAATATATTACTATACTGCAAATATATATATATATATATATTTGTACAACAATAAAATTATAAGACTTCATATTATCATGGTTGTGTGTATGGTCAATTCAAAACGATTCAACATAAAAGGTTACGTTACACACTTACACGCAATACTATCGATCTCGTGGCCAAACGACAGTAATAATACGAACTAGGAAACGTTTTGGTTCGTGCATTTATTTTTTCCGGATTATTCTAAATTATATTTTATGATCAGTGCACCAAGTGATCGTAAAAAATGAATTTTACCTTTTAAAATGTAAATATTATTTAAATACGAATTTCTGAGTATTGTGATAAAAATTATGCAAAATACGAATTCATAAGTCAAATTTTATGTAAAAATAAAATAAAATAAAAATATAATAATTATTACTAACACGGGGCCGAGTATAAACAGTTTTTTACTGTTTGCTCAATATGATTGTTTGTATAATAATGTTGTAATGTTGAAAAATAAGATGCTTATAGGTGTACGGGGCGACTTCACAAACTGTGGGTGACCAGTAAATTATAATATATATACATAGAGAGAGAGAGAGAGAGAGAGTAGGTCGTTCTTTTTGCATGAAACATTTGAATGGGAATCGTTTTATTAGGGTTCGGTCGCGGTAAAATGTATTCCGGTTACACGACGATTGTTTATCGCGCGAAGGTCTAACGAACGAGTTGGAAATCGAAAACGAAGCAGCGGCATCCGGAAGTAAAAAACGGAAGAAAAAAAGTCGCTGGAAACACAATGTCCGTCTGCGCCGCGTGTATACATCATCGTCAGTAAGTTCACCTCGGGACTTATTAAACCACGGTTTAGCGGATGGCCGACAGACGAAACGATTATATTATGTATGAGTATTATCATTCATTTATTTATTTACAATCAATTTTTTTTTAAGCGTCTTTTATTTAATACAATTTATAATGGAAAATATTATGTATTGATATTAGGCAGGTAGGTATTATAGGTATAACGATATATTGTTGTGTAGAAAATTCGTAATATAGTCTAGGAGCTACTGACGTTTTGACCTTACCCATTTCAGCTCACTTGTTTTTTTTTTTTATATAGTCGTATAGAATCGCGGGCCTTCTGAATGCAATAAAGAAATCGGCAAAACTGTAGAGCATCTCGGTGAGGAAGAGGGGAATATTAAAAAAGAATCGACCTATTTTAGCGTGCCTGCCACACGAAATTGATTATACATTTTAAAGATGTAATAAAAAAGTCGACAGACGAAAATTCGGACTCAGACTCAATATAAATAAACAATTTTTTGTCATCGCGCCATAGGATGGGCGATTATTTCGATAATATTATAATATTATTTATGCAGTTTACGACGGTTCGGGGGAGGGGGGAGCACAGACGCTGATCTATATAATACGAAAAAGAAGATAATATTATTATTACTATTTTTTATTGTTTGGTGTACGCGCTCGCAACGTACTATATAAAAATAATAATATTATTATATTATATTCACACGCACATGTGATATCATTATGTGTGGTCAATCGCCTTGAGAGTTGAGACTATACAAGTATTGTACATCTCTTATGTATACATTATAATAATATTATAGTTTTATACTGTACGCGCACACACGCCGCTGACACAAACTGTTTACCGACTTTCCTGAAACGCATTATCCTCATTGTCACGTGTATCAATAAACACGCACCCATGATAAACACTTTGTAATAAGGACGATCGTAGTTCCTGCGCAGGATTTTTTGTCTCGTGTGTTGCGCACGTATCGTTTAACCCTCGGCCAGGTGGATTGAGAATAACATGAATTATTATACTGTCGATACCGGGCCGGCACACTCGTCTAATATTGGTTATGGTTATTTTAATAGAGAATTTGAGGGATTTACAGGTAAAAAAATGTAGGTCAACTTACAGGGTAAAGAGTGTCGACGTACTCATTTTGGTAATTATTATAATTGGTGCATGTTTTGGATCATTTTTTTTGTGCAGTTTTATCTGCCTAACCTATTCCTGAAATTTTTTACGCCGAAATTAATATTATAATAATGGTCACGATTCACAATTTGCACATTTAGCGATAGATACAATTTGAACTGATAAAAGGAAAATTACCTTGGTATTAAATAAATGATCGAACAAATACAAAATATATAAGTTTTAAATATATTCCAAACTTCAAACCGTGTAAATAAGCAACGATATTATCGATCACAATATGTGTCAAATAGAGTGTTTTCCTTTTCGAAATATTTGAAAAGACTAAATAGTAAACACAGTGTGTCTGTGTATATACTGTGCACTCAGTAATGTTAAAGACTACTGAAATAGTATGCAATATTAGAAGTTATCTAAATTATTTTTAGTTATTATTTTCGTAAAAACATGTAAAATTAGGGAGGGGGTTTACTCGATTTTAACAACGGTAAAAAAAATCTCTGTAAAATGTATACTTAAATTTACTTTTATCAGTACTTCTTTAATTGTTGTTTCCCTCATTGTGCAGGCCTATATGACCGAAAAATATTATGTCAAATGTGCTGTTTGATATTAACATTATAATATCACACAGAAGGTAGCGCGGTAGTTGGTTTCAGTCACAAATGTGTGCTGTGGAGGTCAAACATCGTCCGGCGGCCCTAGCTCCCGGATGGGTGACCACCCATGTTTTTAGTGACGAAAGCCTTGCCCCACACGCACACGTGTTTCTCAACCGACCCCTTACAAAACGCTAATGGCTATAGTTGCTAATGCTTCTGATCGATAAAAAAAAAAATCAAAAAAATCACACAGATGGGACGAGGGCAGGCGGTTTTTAATGCGCTGTGGTGCTCCGATCGAACAGTCATAGCCTAAAAATAATATATGATGATGTGCATCAGTGGCGTAGCTATGTGTACCGTTGTACAAGTGACTATTCTCGCATTGATAATATTTGATGAATTTATAGTTTTTCTCGTTCGATTGACATCGCTTGAACCAAAATAAATTGCAGGTGCGGTGAATGTGCCATTTGCTGATGCATGGCACCTGTGCGCACGTCTATGACAAATCATCATACGAAACTCGACAAATATTGTTTTTCAGACGTCGGACAACATTCCGACGACGCCCTCATTAGTGTGACGAGAAACGGTGTGGCAAAGCGCAGCAACACATAATATCATATGATATACATATAGGTAGGTACAATGTGGTTGTTGTTGTGAGATTAAAATGGTTTAAAAAAAAAAAAAAGCGTACAGTTAATACTTAATAGGCATTGACGATAAACAAATTCTAGTCCAAATACAGTGACTGTGGGATATAAACATAATAGGGTTTTAAGTATTTTATATTATATTATTATGCAGTCATAAAAATAATAATAATTGTAAAGGTGCATATCGCTAAACCATCGTAAGAACAATATAGCTAGTATACATCGTACGCATTTTTTACTTTTGATGCAATTTTGATAAAAAGCTTTTTTTTATTACTCTCTATATTATAGTATTACGACTATTCCGTTCAGTCACTCTGAAACTATAAATTAGAGCTATATCAAGTAGTAGCACCAAACTTGATATTTGATATAAATGTACTGCTATTCAAAATAAATATGTCATGAGGGAAAAAAGTCCGGTAAACTTCAATATAGTTTAAGTCTAAAAATGTGAGAGTTATAGAAAAAGAAATGAAATAGTGAATAGTTTTTAAAGTCAACCGAAACAAGTAAAATCTTATAATATTTTTCTATAATATGTCAGGTCACAATTATTATGATATAAACGCACTGTGTTATGCTCATATGCATAAACATGCTTATCACAACGAAAAGAATACTATAAATACGCTTTACAGCTTTCATATTACTATTATTATTCAAAAAGCAAAGAATTATTAAACAATTTTGACTTATCACAATTTATTTATGTGCTGGTAGCATACACATCGATGAATAATCGTATTTCATTTTTTTTTTAAACGGTTCCGGAAAGTTTAAATTATTATTCTGTTCATTGAATATTGCGATTATTTAAAAATATGCTCTAATCTACTCGGTTTTCCGATACTGGTAGTCCGCAAATTACATTTCATAAAAAATCAGGATAAAGCGTGGCGTAGGGTCTTACGAGTTACAAGTCAAGATTATTTTTCGGCTCCTTTTTTTTTTCGTTCATACTACGTTAAAACTTTCTTTAAAAAAACTGGGTTAACGAAGATGAAGAGTCGAAAGTTGTTAAATGTTCACTTAGATAAAAACCTTTTTCATTTCTAAAAACAAAAAAAAAAACACAACATATTTTTTGCGTTCACTTAAATTCGATGGGTGATATTATACTCTAATCTCGAAAGACGTACCTACACAGCATCTCAATCATAATGGTAATAATTATTATGGTCGACTAAAGACTACAATTGTATAATGACAATTCAAAATGTGATGTATTATTGTATAGGTATAGGTAAGTCATAGTACGTACTTATATCAATTATATTTGTTTATTAAACGTCAAGAATTATTATTAAGTTATTGTATTTTTAGTCACGAAGCATTTTTAGTCAATATTACTATTGGTTTGTTATACAGTTAAAAGTTAAGTTTATTATTTAGGGCATATCGGAGGTTTTTGTTGATGTTTATATTAAGAAGAAAGTTATTACCTTTTTGAAACTGTACCTTTTTTGTACATTTTAAAACGATCATGACCTACTTAAAAAATAATAATATCAATAAAATCTTCCCCTATATAGTCCCTATATAGTCAATCCACTCTGATTAAAAAAATTAACAGAGTAAAATGGATTATTATTAACGTCAAAATTGCTATGTTGTACACGTTTGTAAGACTCAGACACAACACAGGTAGGTGTGGCGTTCACTTGATAATATCATTTAAATATTTCGAATATGTCCTGAATAATAATTGATATACCGACATCAGCTGTTATGACACTATACTTCTATTTTGTAATGGCAAATATTATCATATGTTTTATTATTTTTATTCTTTTCCCTACGGAGGTCTGAAATTTTACAACACCATTGATGATTTTTTACTGTATTATAGAGTCATGGGATATACAACCATCGATGGTATAAATTATCATATCATAATAATATGTAGATGTATGGTGGATAAAAACGACATAATTTTTTTTTATAAAAACTCGCCGACCATCGAGATTATGAGATGTAAACAACGAATTCGGTTCGATAAGTCCGATGGCGATGGCGATCGCATTGTCATGATATTATTATTGCAGTGTATCATTGCTATTTTATAAAATAAAACGATTAAAATAATATAGCATTGGGGGGGGGGGGGGAGGGGTGAAGAGTATCATTATAAAACGGAAACGGTTTCGTTGGCACCGGAGTCACAATATTATTATCATTAAACAGTAAATATAATATTGTCAGTTGTATAAGCGTCGTCAGATCTCTTAAAACACTTCCGATCTTATTTTTCGAACTCTATGCACAACCACTACACTGTTCGGGCCAGTGGCCGGTGCTTATATCTATATACTATAAATTTACAAATTTAAGTATTTTTATGTGTGCGTACATATTGTGTAAACCAACTGCGCCGGCACAAACGATGGCTATTATACACGCATATTATAATGTGGAAGTCGTTATATTAATTTTTTTCGCTCGGAAATTGTACGGTTCATTTTGATAAAAAAAATTTAAATATCGTTCGCTCAAAGAAAATCAAACACCTTTCACCACCCACGTAATTTATTTCCACGTGAACGACAATTATTTTTTGTGCGCCCCGCCGTCGAGTTTTTGCGAATTACGTGCCGCCGATTTACCAAACACAACCGCGACTACCTACAACGACAATACAGTGCATTATATTTTACAAAATATATTATTATAATATGGGTACCTTTAACGACCATTACCCCTCGTCACTTGGCGTCGTGAAACGTTTTACGCGTTATTAATAATATTGCTCGGCAGATGAGAGTATATTTTTTGTTAAGTCGAAGCCATTACAACTGCCACTCCGAGCCCGCGATACGGTCGCGATGTTCGACCATACATCATTTTTATGTCTGCCGACTCATTAGACTAAATTTTTTTACGGAACTGTTTGGCCCTGCGGCTATTCCAAAACAAGCGAAAAATATAATATATTATTATTGTGCACGTTAACAGCTAGTGTATAGTATAGTATACCGCGGACCGAGTGCAACAACGGAAAACATTAAAATATCCGCAACGACACGATGCGAATATAATAATAATATATTATCATTATGCCCGCAGAAACGCATAAAATAAATACTGAAACGGTTATTTTAGTGTAATATTCACACGCGTGATGTGTGCTATTGGTATTATTGTGTACAGATCAGAGCATGGTCCCGTGCTCGTCGCAATTATTATTATTGGTAAAACCGCAAAACAATGTTATAATAATATCGACGTCTCAAGGCCCATATTAAATAAATAATTATATAACCCAATAGGCATTTGAAACCCTATGAATTTATCGACCATATACGACCTTATGGTGACTGACAAAAGTATTGAAGTATCTACTTCTAGCGGTACGATTAAAAAAATTTAAAGCTTTTTTACTTTTCATCGATCGGAGCATAATATTAAATTCAATGTTTTTAATAGTTTTCAAGTTTAATATTTAATATAAAAAAATCGATAAATCGATCAAATTTAAAACGTTTATTCCGGTCAAGGATTTGCTGAAATTGAAAAAGTGTTCAGACCGATGCAATGTAATCTTGTTTATGCGTCCCAACATCTTCACATTTTTCAAATCCAACCTTTGGAAGTTCTCAAACTGTTGCCAGGCGTATAGCTATTTCACGTCATTCATAATAGTTGGTCTTAAATATTTTTATCTAATGAAAAAATTACATGTATACGCGTGTGCGAAATATGTTTAGGTTAAGGTGATTGGTGGGCAGTGTTATCCACATACTACTAATGATGGTTGACAACACTCGTAGAGACCAGCAGTAACAGAAAGGGCCGACAGAATTGCCTAAACACAACTCCTTAAAACTGAAACGTTACCGACTACGAGTTCGTAAAAAAGGATCATGCGCGTCGTACCTACAGCATAGTAATAATAATAATAATAATATTATGAGTTTTATATTACTGATACCTAAACGTCCTATACATATCTTATGGATGGCTCGTTATAATATAAAGATCAAAACGATGCAATATCTCAGGATATTAATATAATGTATTTTGCATCCGACGATGATCTTTGGTGGTCCGACGACAGTTTATAATATTATTATAATTGTGAAGCGTCGTCATAACAATATTAATATTATACGCAGCCGCATTTACAAAATGACCTGTCCACGTATGGGATAATGCTCTGTCGTAATAACATTACTATGGAGAGCAATCGTGTTCGACGATGAAAAATAATTAGACCGTTTTCGATTTAGTATTAATGTATTATCAAAGAACAAAGTTTATTGTTCACAAAACGATAATATTGTAATAACCCACTACGATGGCTTGTAAAAATATGTACCATGAGGACAAACGTATACCTAGGTACTTCAGCATAATAATATCACGAGTCTTACGTCATACTTTTAGGTTATACATCACATTTATGTAGGACACGTATAATTTTAATGTACACATAAAACGACGTCTGTTGTGATGCTATTCGTGCCCAACCGTTTAAATCTTAGGATATAATATTGTAATGTATTCTGTACACGATGATGATCCGTCCGACGACGATCTTATGATGACTAATATTTCCAAGACAAGAAATTGCGTTTGAAAATCGCGTCATATAAGTATTGGCCGGAGTGTTCGATTCATTTCTGGCTTCGTTCAAGTTCGCGGGCAGTAGACGATGATGTGCTTGACGGAGTTGTTTGTATTGCATGTTGGGCATAAGGGTGGGCCTGTCTTTGCCATAGGGTGTGTCCGTCCATGTGTGAATTTAGTATCGCCAGTTTTTAGTCGGCCGAGAACATTACCTCTTTTATTTTTTCAATCTATGTGTTTCGGCCAGAGTTCAACAGAGTGTTTGACATCTCTCAATTTAATATTATACGCATACAGTTGTTTATGATGTCCGACGACATTATGATCGCCGTAATACAACAATAAAATGAACGTACCATAATATTATCTATTTGTGATAGCCATACGACTAACAGTCGTTACGTCTTAGTCAATTAGTTAAATGCAACATAACATTTTACAGGACGTCCCGAAGTCAACAATATCCAAAGACGGCGTTCTAACTATGCAATTTTGAGACACTCGTGCGTACAGTTCAAGAACGCGGCTCTCAAATGGACTCTGTTTCACTGGGCACATTTACAATATATTTATCCTCCAAGTACAGACTTGCAACGCAATAATAATAATAATAACAGTATATCGGAAATGGAATAATAATTGACTCGAAACGATTGGAGGAACGACACAATAGTAATAATAATATTGTCATTGTCCAACAGGCACATTAGAGGGGCTCTATTACGGATAATCGAACGGTCTCGCATCTTGAACGCACAACTGCCAGGGCATAAAATGTGCTTAATAAAAGGTACAAACATACGAAGGTTATGATAACTAAAATGTCGTAAATTTAATGATTTAAGATCAAAATACAACATCCCAAAAACTTCTCTGAATGCTTCATTATAATGAACCTCTGAACATCTATAACCTACTGAAATTTATCAAATATACCAATTGATAAAAAACTATATTATAATCAGAGCAAAATCGAAATGTACATATCTATTCACTTTTAATTTTTAATTGCACTTAATTCCTTACTTATTTAATTCGATGTTATATATAAAAAAAAACTATATTCCATAATGAACTAAAACTCCATAATATGTAACACATTAATTATAGCGGACAATGCAGTAGAGACAGTCGAGGCCTTGTGAATAAAAATAATGTAAAATAATATTTTAAACTGCCGATAAATTCTAATAATTTATAATTTTAGCTACACATTAACATAATGATTAATATTGCATTATAATATCGTTATTATAATAAAGTGCTCATTTTCCGTCTCAATCGAGTCGAGTAGTCGTTAATACAATTATTAATTTACATAATCCCAATTATGAATATTTCACAGAGAATACAAATACTTAAGACACGCGTATCGAAGAACCTCGAAAAGAAGAACGATAACTATAACAACGAATGATTGATTTTGTTTGTTTGGACAGAAGGGTGCTGCTAATTTTCCGTACACGCCTTTAACCACCAAAGTTTTAACAAAAAAAAAAAATAAAAATATATATTAAATAAAATATAAACGAGTGAAAAACCATACTACCAACCATGCGAATCGAGTTGAATCGACTTTTTGAGTCGACGGGGAAAATCAAATTTTGTATTTAGTTGTTTTGCAGGACACGAGCACGGGCGTGGTATAATTATTCGTATCTCGTTCGATGTATTTCACTTTTTTCGGAATATTTATTGATCTCGTTGAAACGTTTGGAAAATTAAATTCAATGTTGTGTCATTATCGTCAGACCGGAAAAACATAATGTTATTCCTTGTTACATCTGTCTATTCGTTTTTTTTTCTGTAGACGTATTGTGCACCTATAATACACGTCATCTTGCTATGATGGTCTATACAGTTGAAGACCCAACCGGACATAAATTAAGGCGGTTTCACAGTTCTATACTATAGTAACAACCTCAGTGCCATATTTGAACATTTTGCGCTCCAAGGCATCATATTTCCCCCCTTCCCCCCCCCCCCCCCAAAAAAAGTTATTTCTTAAAATGTTAAGTATGATTAATTTTATGTGATAAAAACGTGGTTAGGTTTTAAAATTTTTTTTTGAAAACCTTTGTAGATATTTGAATGAGCTAGATAAGAACAATCAGTGATGCAATCAGCATTGGTCGGTTGGATTAGTTTCAAAGCTATACACTAAAGTGACAATTTCTTCAAAATCTGCTTCACCTACTTGTTATTTCTGACGCAACTGCCAATAATGCCAACGAAAAACACCTTTCTTAGTTCATAGTTTACCTAAAATATTTTTTGTAATATTGTTAATATTATTTTCCAACTATTAGAGGAAAACAATATTATTAATTTTTAAGCTGTTATAATTTCATATCCACTACAGTGTTGAAATCAAAAAAATCTAATAATATTCATAACCTATACCCGGGCGGCTCGCACTCTGCACAATCGTGTCCGGTGACTGAATTACGAATAATTAGTCTTTTGTTTCCAACGCGTTTGCAGAAAAAAAAAAAAAACATTTTCACGACCACCGTCCATATCGTCACTCATCGATAATAATATTATATCGCATTGACAGACGGGAGGGCTCTTTATTCATAATAAATGTGGTTGGAATAATATTGCGCTATATTATAATGACCGCAGCCCATATCGATGTCCTATAGGTAATTTACCATTGTATGGAAGATAATTACGAGTAAAATATCGTCACTATTGAGCTTCATTCATATCGAATGGGGAATAAAAACAAACGTTTTACGGATAATTATTAATAACGACAATAACCATAATATTATTATCGATACACCTATTATTATATACATATCTTTTGTAGTTGTTTCTTCAGACTTTTGCATATTATTGAACGTTGCAATTTATTATTCATATATAAATATTGCCACGGAGACAGTACTAGAAAGAGCACGTGTTAGTGTACCTATTTTTGTTTCCGATGATTCGATAATATGCGATATAGAATTTTATTTGTGTATTGGTATTGACTATTGACGATAATTTCAAACTATATATCATTGTAAAAGCGGATGGTGATGTTTAAATTTAAAAAGTAGGTACTGCATATGATATAATATTATTATGAATGTTTTCCGTAATTCAATATTTTTTTAATAATAATTTAAAAATGTTACTTAAACTTTCGTAAATTTTAAATCACGACTTGTAAAGATTTCCTGAATTTCGACAGTTATTAAATAGAATGTCATACATGCAGTTAGCAATATGATCGGTATAATGTACTATATTGTAAAAGTATAAAGTATTTATCAGTGACAACATATTACAGTAAATAGGAATTTTTGAAAAAATAAAGTGAACATTTTTTTTTAAATTTCAAAATAAAATATTAATCATTAAAAACCACCGTATTGGAAAATCGATTATAAATGGAAGAGAAAACCTAACCCAGACTTGGTAAATAAATAAAAAAAAAAGCATGATTACCTTATACATGTTTACAATTAATTTTTTTTTCAAAGATTTTCAAAATAGTCTGAAAAACTTCTGACAGACTTGTCGAAAGTGCATTTTGCGTACCAGCCTATTTATACACGATTTGTGAAAGTTTCCAGCTTTTTGACTGACGTAAAAAGAGACGACCAAAAATTAAACCACGAAAAAATTTGTTTTTTTACTAAACACAAGTATGAACGCTATAACATTAAAGTATATAGGTTGTTAATAAACAGTTGATTAAAGTCAAATACGAAAAACTTCACTATTATACAATTTTAAAGTGCCAGTGTTATATCACTAACCTCCTTATCTTCACACCATCAATATTCTCGAACTGTCGTGATTTGTTATGCAAAATATTGAAAATAATAATATTGTATATATATACAATCAATAATATAATATATTATTTAAATGTTGTTCAGTTGCGATGAAATGGTTTTCGAGTTTTCGTCAAAGGACTTTTTGTAGGTCGGTTTTGAAAACGTTGTCCACTTCCGATAGGAAACAAGATTCACCTCAATATTACACGAAAACCGTATTTTTCCCTCGTTTCTATAGTCGAACAATTCCGCTCGGATGAAGCACTGACGTCGGTAACTTGAATATGCGTCCTAAATGTGTATACCACACTATATTATGTAACTATGTGTGGGTACCCAATGTGGGTCGTAAGTAAAATTTGAATGTCGGTGCGATACCGTATAATATAAGAGTCGCCCAACTCGTATGCTTACTGTCATTATAGGTAACAAATCAAAGTTACAAACTCGACTAGGAAGTCGGAGTGAAGCAAAGCTTGTGAACGCGTATTATATTATACCGATGTAATATTTTTCCGTTTCATCGATTCAACCAAATAATATAATTCTGTCCGTTTTGTTTTCTCGTTGGACTAAACTTTCTTCAAAATTCGTTCGTGATTTTCTATTTTTTTTCTTATTACTTTTCTTATTATAACTGTGTGGGCACCCAATGTGGGTCGTAAGCAGTGTTTGGATTAGATAAGTATATTTTATCTAGATAAAGATAAAGATAATGCAACTCTAATATATCTATATAAATATAAAAGATAACTAAATTCATATTTATCTACATAAAGATAAAGATAAATGCTTTTTTATCAAGATAAAAAAAAGATACAATTTTTTTTTAATTGGGTTTTAAATTTAGGTATATTTTAGTTGGGCACTAGGAACATAATAATAACAATGGTATAAATAAAAATAATTACATTATTTATAAACTATAAACTTGGTTTGAGAATCTTTATAAATATTTAAAATGCGTTTGTACAATTTCACGAATTTTATCAATAAAAAATGTATCTAGATGAATTTATTTAGATTAGTAAAAAAATTATCTAAGGTGAACGTTTAGATACCTTGTAACTATTTATCTAGATAAGATAAAAGATGAACAAATATTTATCTAGATAAATGTATCTAGACAAGTCTGAACACTGGTCGTAAGTCAGATTTGACCTAACCTATCGGCGTGCGATACCATATAATCTGAGGGTTGCCCAACTCGTATGCTTACTGTCATTATAAGTAAGAAATCAATGTTAGGAACTCGAAAGGAAATCGGCGTGAAGCAAAGTTTGTGAACGCGTATCATATTTTATCGATGTAATAATTTTTCGTTTTATCAATTTCACCGAATGATACAATTCTGTCCGTTTTATTTCCTCGTTGGACTAAACTTTCTTCAAAATTCGATCGTGATTTTGGTTTTTTTTTTTAGCGTAGAAATATTTAATATGTAATTTACATAATAATATTATGTACTCTAAGTCCTGTATATGATATACATACATACGAGCTGTATATTATGCGTGTTCATTTTTATTAAAAAAGTTTAGCGAGTTTACGGTTTAACTGGGTTTAATATTTTACATTTTTTTTTTCCCGAAAAGAAGCTATTTAAAGTTGATAAAACTTCCGATGGCCGTTCCTCGTCCGAAGAAATACGAGAATTTGAATTCATTTCGTTTCTATGCTCGACTCGGTCGCTTATTGCAGACTGTGGTTGAATTTGTTTAGTTTGTCTATAGTTCAAGAATTTATAATAATAATATATATTCCGTATATAGTATTTCAATATGCGTTGAATATATGGACTCGAACGGAAGTCGAGTCTTATGGTCGGGACACAACTCACACGAGGTCGACCCTCTACGCGTGTAGTATATTATATTGTGCATAGTGTACTATAGGAAATCCCGTAAGATATATTGAGTATAATAATATATATTATATAGACCGAATGTCGTTCAATAAGTCAGAGGACGAATATATAAATAAGCAATTTTATAATATTGTATTTTGTGCGCATCGGACATTATATAGCGATACGGAAGGAAGAGACAATGTTTCGAACGAGATACTTACGGGCTGAAATGAAAAAAAGTAAACAACATTGACAAATATGCACTAAACCACATGAACTATGTTATTTTTAAAAGGGTTTAAATTATAAGTAAGTTGAAAGTATACAATAATATTATAGTAATATTTTATATGAATAAGCAATTATAGTCAGAAATATACAAGAGTGCTACGCGAGTACCTACGATACTGTTTAAATCAACAGGAGACAGGGTTCACTATCGTTAAGAGTGTTCTATGTCGAAAGTAACTTCGCGTTAAGTAAATTCAGTATCACGTGAAACCGTATCTCGATTATTGTACCTGGACGAAATATGTTTATGCAAAACAAAATTAACAGTGCATTGTAGCACTATAATGGAGTCGTATCAAAAAATGTTCTAATCCTTTGAAGCGTAAAATGTATAGCCACAAGAAATCATTGAATAATACCGCGGTAACTTAGCCCATTGGGTGGTTTTTACTTTGGGGGAGGGTACAGTAAGTTTAAACACGTGTGTTTTGGTTTTGGCTGATTTTTTAGTTGGCACCCCCGTTGTAGGTATCTGCCATGCCCGGGTGAGGGATAGTGGTTCTTATTCTCTCCGGACACCATGACTTGACCGAAGGAAAATGCCACCCGCGGCCGACATCGAACCGGCACCGGGGTGCGTCGCAACGCCATAATCCGCTCGGCCACTCCGTCCCCTACGCTGCGTTTTACCGATGTTTGTAAACACATTTTTTATTATTCTTCTAGGAAGTCGTAAAATATAGAAGATTGTATATAAGTCCGAGCGATATGGACAATACGCACCCTTTATAAGTTTCTCCGCAACTATAGTTGGGTTAGTCTCCTAAAGGAATTCAAATTTAACTGCCATGTAATGGCCATAAATGCGACACAAAACTACATAACGTCGCGGAAAACATCAGCTTCCGTGTCAAATTTGCTGCAGAGACTTTAATTCGAGCAAACGGGACATGATTATTATTATTATACTATATTATTATGTACAACGTAATTAAACATATCACTTACGTTAGGTTATTTTTACCTGGATTTAGAGTCGAAAACAACCACGATTGATGTACAGAAAACTTTACATAACTATACCCATAAGTATCTTTGAGAACGTATCGCAGTCGTTGCGAATGTAAAATAATATCGATAAATGGATATTTATTTTTTATAAATTATTGTTTTGAACGTTTGGCAGTCCACGTGCATTGGACATGCATCAATTCACATAACATATTATAAAGGCACATCCTAAGAGTATGATATAATATTATGTACATAGTCGAAGGATTTAAGTCTCACAATGGCTTATATCACGTTTTATTAATAATTACCTAACTATGTTTTAATAATTAATGTGGTAAATCGTATAAAAATGTGTATTAGATTTTCATGTCGAGTACGCTTGTTTCAATAATATTTTATCCAAAGTTTAAATATTTTTAAAAACGACTATATTATAGTTTCCACCATTTTATTGTTAAAACTGTCTGAATAGACTTTTTACTGACACAAATTCTTGTACACAATAATTTTTTTCAAAGTATAAAGTAAGAATTCATATTATAATTTATTACAAGGCCTTACAGAATTTTAAATTTAATTACTATTTTTTGAAATTAAAATAAATATTTATTTAAACTTTAGATTACATTTAAAAATTAATTAATACCATCTATAAGCTTTTTGTTTGTTGATACATAAAGATAAATATTATATTGTTATGTCAATATTTGATTTTATTGAAATTTTTACAGTATTAAATTTTAAATTCAAATTATTCCAGTTAATTCAGATTATCATCAATAATGTATTTATAAACTAATTCTGGAGCTATGACGAAAATCTCTGTTCATCCTCCGAGTACCTAAGTGTTTTTCAAACAACGCCTAAAGTGTTTGAACAATAATTCATAGCTATAACTAAAATATTATATAATACGCTCAGAAAAGGAGACGACGTGTTGAATATATTTGTATTGCATTATTGAGTAATACATAACGTTTTATTCAGTAAAGTTTGTAATTTTTCTTATATTTTTAAATAAATTATGAAATTAAAAACAAATCAACAATGATTCTGAACAGTGTTTAGTTTGAATGTTAAGAATGTTGATGAAAAAGGTAGTGAAGTGTTTACAAAATAGAAATGCAATCAAAATTGTTATAATATAATATTTATTAAATTGAATGTAAATAATTTGAAACATGTAATATATAGGTATTAAATCTACATTTTATTTGTATGCTTCCAAATAATTAATAAAAATTACGACATAAACCTAACAAAACGTAGCTGCACAATACATTAATTCAAAATGATTTATAATTGATTCATTTTTTTTCTTATTCACACATTATCAAACAATGTGGATTATAATATTATGTCTAATATATATATCGAATACGCAACCTAATTTTAGGCAATAACTAAAACACATTCTTTATGTTTCACATTCTATAAAATTTACATAATAAACATAATATTAAATAATAATATATTGAACGAATAAAACTTGTTGTATACCTATTACCTATATTATAAATTTATTTATTTATTTTTCAACTACTATAGATGGTTTTTTTCCTCGATAAATATTTATTTAATTAAAGCGAAGACAGAGAGTAGAGTTTTCGTTATTGTTTCGTACTTTCATAAAAAATCTAGAAAATTCCAAACGTAACGAAGCCCTCTCCAGACGGCACCATCTGTGTCTCATTTTAAAACGAGAAAATCCGGTTGTATGAAAGTTTTTAAATACTTCAAAATTGCATTACCATTACAATTAATATTCATGGGCATGGAAAATGTGCCATTTTTTTCTTTTTCGAACTTGATATTAAATAATAATATTATGAATACCACAACGGTGGTTTCCCCCGAGTATTGTGTGTTGAAAGAGTGGAGTCGGCCACACTTGAACTCGAAGATTGGTTTTGTTTTACGATTACATTTCGTCTCTAGATAATTGCTCCGCAGCTGTAGTATGTGATAATGGTTCATACTCTCTAAAAGTGGGGGTTTTGCGGGGGAAGATAAACCTCATGTCCTATTATAGTGATTCCGACTATTATCGGAAAGTAACGTTAAAAGAAAAAGCAATAAATTCCTTAGTTTTATAGAGAACGATGTTCGATAAATATTTATTTGAGGTATTTTCAAAATGAAATTTTATAAAGTCACGTACACAGTTTGCCAAATTTAATAACATTGACAAATCGACCGAATGATGTATAAACTTGCAATTATTACGTAGTGGGATTTTTATTTTGTACTACATAACTGCGCAGTGGTGGATTTCAGGGGGGGAGGTCATGTGGTCTGGACCCCCACAGACACTGTTATATACAAATATAATTAGTCAATTAATTTTATAAAAATAAAAATAATACATTTGAAATACATATTATTTTTTAGTACAACCCCCCTAAAAAAAATGTTGAAAATCCGTCACTGTAACTGTAGTTATTCGTAAAATATAACAGTCATTGTCATATAAAATATGCTGTTAATGGCTTTAATTACATTTTATTCAACTAGGTACCTACGGTATACATGCAGCGTATAGAAATTGGCAATGGTCTATTTCGATATAGGTACAATTTATTTTTTTTTGTTATCAACAATTAATACACTCTAACAATACAATTTAACACACGGCTACATTATGAGACAAGAAGCACCAGATGTAATGCTTAACTTGGGGGAAAGTTCTAACCGTCAAACATGTCTTACTATAGTGTCGCCACTACTCGCTAATGCAGCTACCGTAACAATCTTAAATATACCTGAGCTTGCACCCATACGAAACACTGAGACCTGACCAAGAAAAAAATCAACAAAATCATAAAATTCTTAAACATGATAATATAATATATATTATCATATTATCCAAATATCTATAAAATCGGCGAATACGCATAGATATCACTCTAGTATGAGATTTAGCGAGTAGACATAAAATAATTGTTGGATCGGTCGCAACGAACAACTATCGACTCTTAAATTAGACGTGAACGTTGATATCGATTTTTTTAAAATACTGTTGTACTAAGACCATATTTTGTAAAAAACTACGACGCAAATGTATGTACGTCACGTTGAAAAGTCGACTGCCTAAGTATTTTTCTCCAAGAGAGCTCTTCCATATTACTATGGAAGTTT
This sequence comes from Sitobion miscanthi, assembly GCA_008086715.1. Lineage (NCBI taxonomy): Eukaryota > Metazoa > Arthropoda > Insecta > Hemiptera > Aphididae > Sitobion > Sitobion miscanthi. The sequence continues at coordinate 5,804,861 of CM017799.1, forward strand.
CGCCGTATTATACCGTTGTCGTCAAATTATTCACATCGTTGAGTCACCTCGTGGCGTAAATAGGCGCTACACGATCACGTGACGTCAATCCAATCGGAAAAACTAAACGGCCGCATCCCGGCGCATCCCCTCATCAATTAAAATGGTTAAATATTACACTACTCACTGAAAACGGTGTTTTTCGTTTTGAACGCGCTTAAACCGACCCCGCCACCAACCCTTGTGATATTTTTTGCGTGGGCACAATTGCAGTGGTAATGAGATACTACCCACCTATATTATGTATATCATGAAATTTTTTTTTTAAACCCTCGCCATTGACTCTGGAAGAATGCCGGCGTAGTATATTATAATACAAATGCGTACCTGCACACATCACGCACAGTCCCTCCGACCTGCAGCACTGGCCCCGAATAATATTTTCAGGTCACCTAGGAGGAGGACTTTTCTGAGAAATCACTAATGATCATTATAAAATATTATTATTATGACGTGCCCCGTCGACACGGCGATGACTTTTCCGACCCCGCGCACATTGACATATAATAAATAGGCAGCGTTTTTCCGTCGGCTTTTTGTTTCCACATAAAACTTGCTGTGTATTATAATATTAATACTTATCTCTCTCGCAGCGTTCACTCACTTACGTCCCACGCGCGTTGTGCCGTCGCACTTTGCCGGATAGTATTTTGTTTTTGATATCATAATATATTATTCAATACGGTACGTTTCAATGGCAAACAAAACGCTTTATATTGTGCGTAAAAAGATTTTTTTTTTTCAAAAAAAAACAATTATGTATAATAGGTAGGTGGTTCAAATGTAACGCGTTTCTATAGGTACTTTATTGCCACGTGAATGTAATGCGCATAGCACGTTAAACGCTACAAAAAAAAACAACAAGTTAGGTACTAGTAAGTCGGTAAGTAAAACACATTTCAGTGTACCTACCGCGTTATGAAGCACCGACCGATGTAATTTAACAGCGTTAGACTATAATTGTGTGCCTATCTGTGTGGAGAGTGTGTACGTACATAACATTATACTACAGAGTGTTTACACTCGTTATTTTAAAACGTTTCAAGTTTCTTTTAACATAAATTTATGTCATTTCTGAAAAAATTGATATTTTTTATTATTTCTTATCGTTATTATTTTTTGAATGACACCATACATTTTTTTAGTTAATATTCTGAAGCAGACAATTATTCTGAGATTTCAGACAAGTAGTTCGTTAGTTATAATTAGGACTCGTGAGTTCATGCATTTGCGTATCGATCTTGCTAGCTCCTATTTAACGCTAGATGACATAGAAATCCATTTTAAGGTACCGTGGTTAAGTACGTGAAGTTTTATTTTGCACGTTTTTGAATATTTAGAAGTTTTCTCCTCTATTTGTAATGTTTATTTATTTTATTAGATTATTACTTCTCAATTGATATTTTTTGGAATTAAATTTAAACAAAGGTAAAAAGATAGTAAAAAATATAATTTTTTTTTTGAAATGTTATCAAATATTATGCACAAAAAGACTAGTTTCAAAAAAAGTTTAAATTGTTCTTTATGACGAGTGTAGACACTTAAACGGATCATCTGGTAGGTATATTATATAAATATAATGTAATTTTTATAAATTAAAATGTTGAGTTGTAAACAAACGCAAGACGACTTGTCCATGTAAAAGATAATTATGATAACACTTTTATGATATCGAAAGTATTAAAATGTTATTATTTTTTTTTTTTTTTTTTGAGGATTTGTATTAATATAATTCCTGGCTATATGACGTGTATATTTATATATTAGACATTAAAGTGAGTGGTTTGGAGTTACATACAGACAACTAGTCGTTTATCCATGAGCCCTTTGAAAACCGTTCGAAAGTATTGTACGATTATAATAATATCTCAATGAAGACAATAACGGTTGAAACGCATAGTAACAAGCGCCTGACAAAGACCCGTCAGTTATTGGTTAGTAAACTTGTAGTTACTAAACTTAGTACAATGGCAGAATACTATAGTATTGTCTTAACAGATCCACATAATTGCGGTAGCTTATAATTTGTCACAGTATCTGAAGAAATTAAAATATCTTCATTTCAGCATCTGCGGGGTGTCTTTTTGTCTCGATTTGCGGTACTTAATCGTTGGTAAGTACCTAGGTACACATTGTGCAATTAAGTAATAGTTGCGAAATTGTTTAATGGCTATTGTCTTCGGAGACAATCGAATCTATGAGAATAATGTCAGACACCGTGTGTAGCACATTACTCGTTTTGAATTACTAAAACCCTACATAATATCAATACGCGTGTACTGGGGAAAAATGCCAAACAAATGGCTAGACAAACGAATACAAAAATATTGGTAAATTTCATCATAATACCTACCCATCACGGTTACAATAATATTATTGATTATTTTTTACTGCACATCAAAATGATTACTTTGAAATAATTTAACCGTTTAAATCGAGTGGATGCGCAGTTTTCCATGCAGTTGTTTTTCCGGCGGGACAGACGTCACTGCAGCAGGGTAAACTATCTGTCAGTGACTCGAGAGACAAAAAAGTCGACACACATTCGCGAAAATTTGTTTATCTTGGCCCACGCCTCTGTGACAAGTGGCCCGCTAAACATTTGTTGCACACGAGCATTTATTTCGTCTTGAGAATATTATAAACAATCCGTTCCCATCGCGTCTGCAGGCACCTAACCTATCTCGGCGTGTCGCACAGGTCACAGCGAAGTTTTGACGTGCTTCCCGCGAGTTTCGGGCGAAGAGCGGGGAAAAAGTTTCCAACGGAATGGAAGCATATATTATTTCATAATATCCCACGAATATTTAAGTGATTTACAATATTGAAGAGGACCGTTCGATTATTTAGAGTAGTTTCCCGACCGGACGTCGTGACGCACCGCGACAACTGCGCCAGCGTAACATAATATAATATTGTATTATTTTATACCATATAATAATAATAATAGTAGTAATAATATAAGTTCGCATTCAACCGACGTCGACTCGGCCGCGGCGATATGATGTGTAGTGAACTTCGGGCGGTGTAACTTACAGGGCGCGACGTACTTTGCCCGTTGCGCTTATTAAACTTCGCCAAGTGTCCAGCGGCGGCGTAAAGTTTCCGGACCGCTTTCGCCGACGCAATACGCCGTTATTATCATTATTATATATTAATAATGTTAAGACGTAATGGTGGACGCAAACAAAACGCTGTGTTTTCGCTATGGTGGAGGGGACGACGACGATAATAATTATATCGTATACGAGCCAAACGACGGGGCGGACGCGTTCCAATTATAATATATAATATTATCATATTTTGGATATTATATAATTATGTAATAATATATTATTAGGAATACTGTAGTCGCGTATTATATACATATACCTGGTTTAATAATATGGTCGGTCGCGGTCGATAACTTTTCCAATTGTTTTCAAACACCGGCTTTAGTCCTATTATAACACAAGTATTATAAGGCGGTTACAGGGTATAATGCAGCAACAATTCAGCTGAAGTGATTATCGATACATATAGATATATAGGTAATATATCGTCTTCGCATACAGTAAATCGTAATAATAATAGTACGAAATTTATAGACTTATAATTACTGTTGTAAAAGAGGCCTTTAAAACGTGAATAAAACTGTCAGAGAGGTACCGGCCTCGCGCAGATCGATTTTACTCAGCAACCTACATCTATATATATATATATTATATATCAGTTCCAGTTTAGTTCCAAAGTGTATGAATTAGTTTCCGAATTTTCCGGCTTCACTCGGCTAGTTATTATTTGAATATCTTAAACACGACTTATTTAAGTTTTAAACAAATTATTGTAATCAATAGCAAATATAAAATATTAGTATTAGCCATTTGGTATTTAAAAAATGATTTGTTAAAACATGTAATATTTAACTACTCGCTAATCTCATACACCATTTACCTGGTAACCAACCAATGACGCTTAAACTATGGTGGTGTAGAGACCCTGCATATTTTAATAATATAAACAAATACAAATAATATCAAGTATCGCAACTGTCGAGATTATTTCTATCATGAATGTTCATGTCTCCACTCTCTAATCTATATCTTATAATTATATACACCACGTTATATTGTTGTCGTATAAAAAATATTTACTTACGTTTTGTAAATTTAATAAAAAAAATAAAGATTTTAATAATGTAATATGCGTCGATTTCAACTAATACCTAGAGTATCAGCATTTTTTTTCAGTTGTGATAAAATATGGAATTTTTATTTTTACGCTTAATAATATGTTTGCACATTGACATTTCGTAAATGTCATCATTTGTATATATCCTATGCCAAATAAAAAAACTAAGCCAAGACTTTTATGTTGCAGACAAATGTCAGCGAGTTTCAAATCGGACGAAGCCTCCCTTTACTGGCCTTACTCGGGCCCTCAGGTCGTGGTGCAGTTCTTCCGGGGATATTTTTACCACTATACGACGACGACGACAACCGCACTGTATATAGCGATGATATCGACTATACGGTATAATGATAATTGCGTATTGATTAATAATATTATAAAGGTAGTTAAATATATTCATTATTATATATAGTTTTTGACGGTGTTAAATAATAACATTGCATCAGACTCGCTGCAGCGGTCGAATAGTGCGCAGTGGTTTATTATTTTCATCGTGAGACCATATTGATCATCGTATTATTATTGTGCTGTAGCCGATTATAATAATTATAATAATATTATCATAAAACGCGAGTGGTGGACTACGAAATTATTCAAAGCGCGTCTGATGTCGAACCATTACGGTAAATATTTAAATCAAAACCACAGCCCGGAGCAGCATCGCTCGGTAATAATAATATAATACTTTCACGAGAACGGAGAAAGTGAAATACATTTTTATTTTTACAAGCAACATACAATCTGTATTATTAGATACAATAAGAGTATAGGCTAAAAGTAACAAATTTGACAGGTAAAATCGTTTTGATGAAATGAGCCACCCATTGATGACACTTCCTATGGTTACTTAAATTATTATATAATTAACAATTTTTGTTTTACACATTTAATGTATAAATACATTTTTTTTCTCATTTCGTATACAAAATCATCACGAAATCCCTTGCGCTTTAGGCGTCTCGGGTGGATTACCAGGTATGGTAGCGGAGGCCAAATTTTGATAAGGAGATTCGAATAAGTACTTATGAGGAATATTTTATAGAAACGTTTAGATTCATCATTGTTTTTAGTTTTATGTCTGAATGTAGAGAAAAATTTGAGACGTAGGGAGGTGGAATTTTATTTTAACGCAAAAATATTGCACGTACCTACGTTGTGATCGTCTGGTCACCAATTTACGAACGCGGATCGACGGTTAATAAATATAGATCGTCGACCCATCTCGAATCGTGGTGGTCGAGTGGCATTTCTGAAGAGTACGGTGGTATACGCAGACGCATGCATTAGTCGTCCTATTTAATAGGGGACACCGCTCATATAATAGTAGTACGAGAAAAAAGTTTGAAATTAAAAATATATATAGTTTGCCGAGTTCCAAAACCTCGAAGATTGATGGTTCCGGAGAGAGGAAAATAAAAATTTAAAAAAAAAACCTTTTTGCCACCGAATGTTTTTTTTTTGTTTTATTTTTTTTTTAGCAGCTTGTATATTGATTAGATAAGTTATTAAGACGCAAAAGTCACGTATAACCGTATTACACGACAAATCCCTCGTTGCTTATATAGTAACTTTGACAATAATTCTCCGACCCTCGACGAACGTATTTATTGATTTTTTTTCTTTCATTTTATCTGATCATTGCGGCGTTATCTGTTTTACTTTTCTCGGACGTATTCTCGACTCCGGGAGGATCAGAGTTTATAGGGTTTGACAAATTTCCCAAAGACAAATAACGGAAATCCGTTGCCCGCCACACGAGGCTAACCCTCACAACAATACGCGAGCACAGGAAGTCCCTTCCAGAGATTACGCACGGGATCCCGAGCGTGCTTAACTTTTTCAATAGACCAAATACGGAATGAAAAGTACAGTCACTTCTATTATATTATTATGTGATATAACGTAATATAATGATATTATGTGTGCGCTGTTATCGTAGCTTCGTGAACGAAACGATCTGTTCATGATATAATATTATAGTGTTGGCTGAGGATATTAAATTAACAAACTCGCTTGTATAATAATAATAATAAAAACTTCCTCGTCGTGTATCGGGTCCACGGTCAGATATTTAGTTTCAAACTCACTTTTAATATCGAATTTATTTTTGTTTTGACGCTTAATAAATTGACTAACAACTTCGCCACATCTAATAGTATATATTGAGTTAAAGAGTATATTATATTATTTAAAACTTACGTAGGTTTGTGGTGAGTCATTATGTTTTTGAACTATTACTAAAACCATTTCACTGATGAATTAATTTGTTTGCAGTTTACTGCACGTGCACACTGCTCTGAGATAAAATTGTATTTTTTAATATTCAGTTTTGTTTTATATCACAAATTTCACCTATATGCATAGGTAGGTCATTAATTAATATTTTTGACTATTTTCAAAATGTTTTTGGATCATATTATTTCAGCAGCTGCAGATGTTAGTGTAAGTTAAGTTAGCGATTGGTTCTCAAACAATTAAAGAATATAACTATCGTTGATTTTTAAGGCGATAGAACGTATGTTATTATCATAACGTGCGTTCATATCACTTGCACGCATAATTGTCTATACAAGTGGACGCGTATTATTTATAATGCGTCCACGCGATAGGAGCAAGAGAGAATATTATTATCTGCAATTTATTGTTTTAAACGGTAAATGAAAATACAATATTAAGTGACGATGTACAGCTGGAACGTATATTATGTTTTATCATTATGATTTAATAACTGTTGTACTATTATTGGTTCAACTCTTATTCCTAGTTTAACTACAGGTACCACAGACGCACTTTGGCGGAACCTTTAACTTACTTTATACTATCAAACAGGAAAGTAGAATACGTCAAGTGCGGATGCCTAACGACATCTCTAGGTAGTCTATTGGGATGGGGCGTGAGATAAATGCTCCCTATATTTCGATCCCCGGAGCCTGTGATCCGCACCATCCACTACTGCTATAAACACACGCGGACGTGGTATGGAATAATAAATTCTTCAAGAGCGCATATAATGCTCCGAGTTCCGAGGAACGGTATTAAAACATCGAACGAACGGGGCGCGTCGTTATAATATTATCGAAGATTAAGTTTCCGGGCGCCAACACTCGACGAGCACGTCACACGCACACGCCTACACGGACACATTAATCTCCCCGAGTAGGGCGCTGTGTTTGTGTAATATATTATTATGATACATGGTACGGTGTATCATAATACTATACCATCGCGGAGACCCTATCGTCGGCTCCGCTCTCGATGTATAGTATATAGAGTAATTCGTCCGCGAAGTGGAGCCGGCAAAAGCATTCGAATCGCGAGAAAATCAAGTTAGAAGATATTTTCCATGTCATATATGTATATATCATGCAGAACAGCCGAAAAAGTGCGATTTGCTCGTCAAATCTTTAAAATCAAGTCCGAACTCCGATGCCAATTGCAGAAATATCGTCAATTATATCTTTTCTAATAATATTATCATAATTCATAATTATTCCGACAGTATGAACATCTCTTTTATTTGTATTTATACGTTAGTCAATTCATCGATTTATCAACCGCGATCACAACGAGAATTTTTTTTTGAGTTTAAGTGCACACGTCATGATTATAATATCACAATATGACAATGGCTTAGAATAATAATTATGATATTAATACATTTTTTTAAAACTAAGTTAAGGCTTCAACACCTGTGGTCATTATCTCGGGTTATTTATTAGTTTTATTATTGTGGGGGAGGGCACGGTTGGATAGTGTATGTGTGACGAGGATTTGCCACTAAAATCTCGGGTGGTCACCCATCCGGGACTTTTTGGCACCGACCGGTGCTAGCACATAAGTGACTGAAACCAGACACCGCGATACACTATGCGACAATAATAATTATTATAATATTTAATAACAGAAAATATTATTTAAAATAATTATTATACTAGAATATAATTTATTAGAGTAATATTTTCTTTTCAACATATACCTACTCAGATTACCAAAGACCACTTTAGTGATGTTATTTTAAAATTCTTCGTTTCGTTTTGTGCTTGACAGTACGCAGAACAATTAACACACTAATTGTGATTAGTAAAAAATATGATGTGTATTATGTACCTATGCTCAATGCTCATGAGTCATGACATATACAATTTGGACACGTCTTTTTAATATAATTTTTGTATGTAGACAAGCACATTTGGACGCACCTGTGATAGTCTTCGCTTAATCTTCGTTTGGCTATTATGCTTATAATTGGTGTGACGCTGGTCGGCCGTAGTTTGGTAAGCATAACTTAACCACCTGCCAGATTCAGATCGTGGGAGACAACAAAGATAAACAAGCTACCAGGACCACGAAATTACTGAAGATATTATCGTTCGATGTATTAATTTTTACCACGTAGTAGTACCAATATATTAAGATTAGTGGTTTTTAATGGTACAATTTTTGAAATCGGTGTTCTATACCACCCGAGATGGTCATCCGAACAACGCTTCAGATGAGTCCGTGAACGGTGCAAAAATAACGAATTTATGTGCATTTATAATAATATTATATATTAGCATTTTGTACAAGTTTATTATTCGAGGACGCCTATGCAAGGTGTTCAAAAATTAGGTAACCTTTTAATATTATTTTTTGCATAATTTTTGGCGCATCCTAGTTTGGTCCCAAGTTCTATAGAGGCAGGTATACTACACTAGTTGGGTCCGGAATTGTTTTAGGTACTACCCTAGTTGGGACCTGGATTTTTACAGGTACTATACCAGTTGGTTAGAACCTACATGTAGAAATAACAGATACCACTGTCGCACTTTTATTATGTAAACTATATTTTATTCACCTCATTAATATTATATCGTAATATTATTATCGTTTATCAGTCTTGATTATTAGTCAAATGATCTTTCCGAGACTTTTTGAACACTTTGTATGGTATGTTATAGGGTAGAGGAAACGTTCCAAATGATCTGTAGGTTTTTCACGGGTTGGACAATAACAAAATAATAATAATATCATAATCAAATGTATAGGGTACACATTCGCTTCATAATGGCCTTAAAATATGTATACCCGCTCAGAGTATAGTAGTAATAATAGTAATAATAATAATAACAATAATAATTAAATAGATTTTCGCGCAGGAACAGTTAACACGTTTTACTGAAACATTGTTGCTAAAAATAATTGTGAATGAACGTACACGTATGCCAAGCAGACAAAACTTAAGTGGACAATTTAAAACGGTATCGCGTGCAATTATTTAGACCATAATATTATCATTAATGTTATGATAATTATAATAATTATCATCATCCTCTCGTCTAGAGTGTTGATATTGCGTTTCACTGCTATATAATAAATATGTATAGCATTGTATATTATTATTATATAGCGTAATATGGTCATTAACGCGCGTTATCTTTGTCACCGTGGTATACCTACGAGATAATCGCGTGGGGTAACCAGCTCAACCGCGCGCGGTATCGACTATCAGTTTCCGACACTCGAATCCGTTTACTCTCGCGATAAACACATAAAATATCCTCAACGAATAAAATTTAATAAACGACTAAACGTCTAGGCCTCTTGCAGCACTCCCGGTTCACGCGAACGGATTATGATCGAGTGACGATAATCTCAATGGTCGGTATATGCGTTATTAATTTGGATATTATATTATTAGATACGTTCCAAAATAAATTCAAATATCGTTATACATAAATACACGACATTTTTTTTGTTCGATATCACAATATTACTGTTAAAGTTGTGTTTAACGTCAGTTTTTATTTTCGACTCTATCTTAGTATCCTACTAATATACCGACCAATTTAAATTTAAACGCCATCTACATTTCTTACACTTGGGAATTGTACGTCGTATTGCAAATAATTTATTTAGCACAGCTGTATTTTAACATGGGAAATATAACGTCTTGCTTCGATCTGCCAATAGAATGTTCTGTAAAAAATTTGAAAAATAGAAGTTTTGCTTCAATCATTTTTTGGTTTACACTGAATATCATGTAAAATAGCAAGGCTGGGCAAGTTAATGATTTTTTTTTTTTAACTCAGTTAAGTTAATATGTACCAATAACAAAAAGTTAAAAATTAAAAGTTAAATTAACTATAGGTTAACTCAGTTAAGTTAAAAGTTAATATACACTTTTTGTTAGCTTTTTTTTTAGTTAAAAAAAAGTTAATTTGTATATACAACGCTAGCGTACTTAATTTTTTTCCAACCCAAAACTAAATTATAGGATATAGTGTTTATAATTCATACAGTTTTCCATATAAGTTAGATTCGAATGATATAAATTTTTAACTTCAAACAATTTACGATACATATTTTTTGATATGAAAACGAAATCGAATGAAAAAGTGAAATATTATAAAATTAAAAACAAAATAAATTAACTTAGCTTACTTCTTAAAATGAAAAATTAACTCGTTAATTTCACGTTAATTAAGAAAGAAATTTAGTTAAGTTAACAGTTAAGTTAATGAAAAGCCAAAAGTAACTAGTTAAGTTAAAAAGTTAAAATAAAATTAACTTTTTAACTCGTTAATTCCCAGCCTTGTAAAATATTGCGTTTCAATGCCATTTTGAAATAGATCTTTTGGTAAATAGGACGTAGTACGTATTGGCGAAATTGGATATTCGATCCCCGAACCGAACAATCAGAATAATTGATTTATAACTCAATTTTGTTTATTTTGGCAATAGAACATTTTGCTTTATCACCACTCAATTATGATACGTATTATTACTTATTAATTAAATTATGTCCCAACATAAATGTAACTATCGCTACACAGGTACACGACATTTTACTGTTCATAATTGCAATTAATGTTAGTTTTAATTTTTCAACTATCTACTCGACAAATAATTTTTTTTTTGTATAATATACAACTATATCGGCTTACGATTGAGCGGTGACTGTATTAGTATTATTATTATTGTTGTTGTATTTAATGTCAGTTTTTGTTATGCGGCCATCTACCTCGACGAATAATACTTTTTTTGTGTAGTATACAATAGACACCTATCGACGCGTACTCGTTATAGTTAGTCATTACATTAATATTGTGGATTTTATTGCATTATGTTAAGATTTTGCGAACAACAAAAAAACTAAAACTATTATCTTTCATACTATAAATGATGCAAACACGCTTAATAATTTCGTTTGACTTACCAAAATTTTCGATAAGTCAAATTTTGTTGGAAATATGTGTCAGTTATTGCCTATCTGCGCCAGTACAAATTAAATTAGCCAAAAACGATTTTATTTATACGAGAATTAACCGTGAAGTCTTAGTGTGGTGTTTGGAGATGAAACAAAATCCAAATGATACGAAATGCAATGGTTGAAAATTCAATATTTCTTTCTTATTAGAACGTCAATTTTTTTAAGAGCACAGGGACGAACAATCGATATTTTTAATTTAAATGTTCTACACGTCTATACTGACGCCAAACCTCTTAGATAAAATTACTTTTCAAAGAATTGTAAAATATGCACACAAAAAGAATCAATATTTTATTTATTATGAATATGAGAGATAATATAACATTTTTTTAAATTTCCATATTGTAAGTAGAATAAACAATCTTCAAACTTCTGAAAATATAAGTTTTAAATGTTTTCCAAGACGTACCTAGTGTACAATCATATTTCAGTCGTAGTAGACATTAGGCGATAAATTATTGTTTTCTTGTAAAATATTTTATGCTTAATACTCTTAACGTTTTTATTTGTAATTACGTATTGACCAAACAAGTTATAATTGTTAATGGTTATTATTCTGTAGTTTTTTTTTGTATTTTGGCACAAACTTCTGTGCATTTCCTCGAAAAAAACTTATGTCGCGTGTTACGTATAGAGCCATCATACTTCATTAGATAATTTTTCTCTATGTAAACGAAAAATTACTGAAATATATTTAAATATTATCGTACTAGATATTTTTCGTTGAAATGTGTTTTTTTTTATGAATAATCCATTGCTCCAAACCGCAAGAAGTTTAATGTAGTTCTTTATTGTACCCAAAGAATCAAATTATTAACTTAATTTCGCTTTTATTATTTCTAATAATGAAAGTATTGAAAATCAAATTAAGGTAAACATTTCGCTTTGTGTTATTAATATTCTGCATTATGTGTGAACATGACGTAATCATCATGAATGTTGAGCACGATCTTAATTTTTATTTTTTATAACGTTCAGATCTTTAAAATTATTTTGACATAGAAAATTCTAAAATACTATATTGGCTATCTATGCAAATACTCTAATAGTATCATTCCCTACTCGTGAAACACTCATTATATTACAGTCAAGGACATACTCTTCAAATGCCACCAGTTTAATGAAATACGTATCTTCAGGAACTACGGGATACTTCTCTATACGAGTTTCACCCACTGTCGAGACATTCAGAAAATTAATGAATTTTATCCACGAAAATTAACTCAATCGTCTAATTTAATAATACTATAAAAAAAAAAGGATATAATTAATAAAGTACTTTTATTTAATGTAAAGAAATGCAATGTAAATTCAACCTCTTTCCATCATAAATAATGTAACGCCACAGTCGATGCCTTAAAATATGAATAAAAAAAACAAACTATAACTATATATAGGTATTAAACCAACAATTATAAAGGTATAAAGTACACTATATAACGCCGTAAACTAATTTATTCTCATGACTCGTATCAAGTATAATATTATTATAGTCCCGTGATTTATTTTTAATGGTGATTTCAATAATAAAATATTAACAATGATATTCTCTTGTGTTGTAATAATTAACCATTGTAATCAATTTGGAGGACAAAACACAGTTCGTTATTATCATAATATAGATACTCGAATACCCGGAGCGAGTTTACAATTTACAAATACATATATTATTATTTAATGTCACAATTTATGTGATAATAATTATTAATTGTGCATATATATATTGCGTTATATATTTGGCTTCCATTATACCCGACGGATTGTTAACTGAGGTCAATTTTACGTTCGGTAAATTACTATTCAAATAACTTTAGTGCCCCTCCCCCCCAAATTTTGGTTCGTAACGGTATTAACCATTAGTGATAATAATTCACGTTTTGTACGCACCGTGCTAAATATTGATAATAGTCGTGGAAGTTCGGGAAAACACCAATCATTTTGCCGGAAACGACGTTCAACTCGGTAATGGTTGAATTTTTAGCGGGAAAATGGTATTATAGTTTTGAATTTATTGTATACCACTGTTGTAGTAGGTAGGTACACCGTTCCAATTCCGTATTCCAATAAACAACATACATTTTGAATTACAATATTATTAATATTATTGTTATTTCTCTATATGATACAAATTTACTTTGAACGAATAAAAATATAATACATAACACCGTGTACGCTAAAAATCTTAATACTATGCCTTTGTGAAGGTTAATGAAAAGAAAATAAGTACCGTAAATTGTACGTAAAACATTCCATCGAATAATGCGTGTTCATGCACACGCATTTATGCCGGTAAAATGCTTGGAAATCTTTCCGTGGAATTTTTTCGGAAGATTCTTCAATTGTTTCACTCGATTGTTTTTTTTTTTTAGTGTACTCGCGTTTTTTTTACGACGAAAAAATATCGGTCCGTCTTTGTTTATTTTCGTCCCTTTTTCACAACGGTGTATAAATTCTATGGATTTGTTCAATTTGTTCAATAAATCTCTCCTGATTTCGAAATACGGTATGTATTGTAAAACTTGTTGTACATTTATTTTTTCTTATGCAAATAAACATAATATATTACCCATTTCATTAAAATAAAATTAGTCTATCTCGTATCGTCAGAAGTATTGTCTAATGTTGTAAACGCGTGTCAATGAGTCGATAAGATCAACTATGAGGCAAATAACGAATATTATTTATCTTTTAGAATTTAGTCGGTATACTCAGTTGGAAGTAATATATTTTGTTAAAACTAGCTTCAAATCACTTTTGATGTTTTTTTTTCCAGTTAAATAATATTATTGTTCATGTACCGCTACCGTTAATACATTAAAATATAAATGTTCGTTAATTTACATTGTTATAATGCAATACTTTTTTTTTGTCAATGCGAGCCCATACAAATTGAATTGGATTAAAATGCTATATTCGTAAAAAACATAATTATTTAATTTTATAGAAATATAGAATGGCTTTCCGTTAAAATTAGGGTTGGTTACTGACTTACATTAAGTCACTATAGAAGTTATTTGTACACTTTATTTTAATATTTTTTTTTTTTTTTTTATTACCTTTAAAAATTAAATTATAAATATTCAAATACAATAGACACATTATGTACCTGTTTTTTTTAAAAAAAATTAAATTTTAATTCAGAATGTTTTTCAAACCAACGGACCTTATTATTTGATAGCGTAGTAATATAAATTAAAGTCCCCATTTTTAATATTTTACCTAAGCTTTCTGTAAAATGGTTGAAATGCAAAGTTTCAATGAGAATTATTATTATTAACCTCCAATATTATTCGTCATTATGCAATCAATCAAATTATTCTTATGCAGGTATATATACTACTTTATTGACATAATATAATTGTTTTATTGATTTTTTTTAAAGCATAATATTGTTATTACCTACCTATAGTATACGTTTGAAAACCGTATGAAGACGACCTACAATTAAATATAAAACTAAGCGTATTAAGTTTTATTATAATATTATCGGGACGTGTGATTATTGAAATATGAATTATTAATAATAATAATAATAATAAGACAGTTTTGAATTCAAGAAAATAATGTAAGTACGGACACTCGTATCGGGATTATACGTGGAATTTACTAAACGGACTTCAAACACGAAAACGGTTCAAACGACAGAAAATCAAATAAATTTAACTTATTTTCGACTCTTCTCTCGTGTGGTGGTCGTTTTGCCATATGTATATATGTATGCGGCATACAGTTTCGGAATAACAATAATAATAACAACAAAAACAACGATACGACGCGTTTCAGGACGGAGATAGATATAATGGAATGAGAGAGAAAGAAAGAGAGAGACAGAGAGAGAAAGAGAGTGAGCGAGAGGCGAATAGCAGAGATATTGCCGTCACCATAATGTTCCGGGGACTGGTAATAATAATGGCGTGGTGTCGTTCTGGGGGGGGGGGGTGAAGTTTTCGTCGCGCGTGCGATGAATTCCGATCGGACACTTCGTTGTATTGTGTAATGTAATGTCTTGCTTCTAAAATGTTCGTTCCACCGTTAGCCGGGTGGGCCGCCGATTTACGCCGCACACGTCCGGGGTTGGGGTGGGTGGGGGAGGGCCGACCGACGTATACGAAAAGAGACGTTTAAACTTTTTTTTTTTTAAAAACAACCCCTCTTCCTCCTCGCACCGACGATTTCGATTCATAGTATTATTATTATTATTACTGTATGTAAGTTTATTAGAAACAGCACATCGCGGATGGACGCGTAATGTAGCACGCATCGATACGCGACTTGGTTCAAAATAAGTATCCCACGCGCGCAATCACTCAATATAATATACTTGATACATGCGTTAGACTATCCGAGTAAAGTTCGGTCTTTTGTGTATACTCTGGCCGCGTCCTAAAGAAACTTCACATCGTATTGATCGATGTCCACACTTATTTCGTCCTCGGCAATATTCGCAGTGTGCGTGTGTGCGCTTTTGTGTGAGCTTGATTTTTTATTTATTTTTTATACGAGTTTTTTATCCTTTTACAGGTGAACTCGTTTTCTTGAAAAATCTAATCGTTTTTGGAAATTTGTTTTTTTTACACACCTAATGAAAATTTGTTACAAAAAAAGTAGATAGGTACTTGGAGAAGATTGCTTTTGAAGTTGTTTACTTTTACAATAACGATGGCATACATTTTTAATATCATAATCCAAAGCAAGAAATTATTCTGAGAATCAGCTTATAAAAAATCAAATTTCCAACGAAGAGCTAGTTTATTAGTCATAAGTATTTAAAGTTTATATGGGTGGATGTGGAGGTAGAGTGGAGTGGCACGGCAGTGGTGACCCGCAAAACGTGTGTCCACTCTTTTCTCTGATAAACAAAACTTTAGCTAAGAAACTAATTAATTTGAAATTCGATTTTATACATACAAATTTTCCAGGAATATAATATTTCGGAGAGGAATATGAAATTAAAAATGTAATTTAAAGTAGTACCATAAAAATTAAATCTAAATCAATAAAAAATAGAAAGAATATTGAGGATGATTAATCAAGTATGCTCACTCCTGTATTTAAATAAACGTAAAGACCATATTTTCTACTACTTAAGAAGTACCTTATGGAGATACAGACTCCTGTTTTTAAAATTCGAACACTTCTTTTCAACTATTAATTATTCAGTGGATATTTTTTTGAAAAATTATACGTATCAGAATCAAAATTGGTACGAGAGATTTTGAGTAATTTAACTTTGTGCTCTAAGGATAATGGTTTATGGTGATGGGTTCATAAGATTATATGGCTATGGGGATTTGAACATTGAGTAGAACAAATATTTTCAAGAACTTGAAACATTTTCTGTAAGTATATTTGAAAATTCTAAAAATTAGAATTTGAATAAATTCATTATTCAAGGGAAAAATGGAAGTGTGCATGCTCCGACAATTAACCTGTTTATATTATTTGATATTAAAAACTGTTGTTTTTTTATGATTAAAAATTATCGATACGTAACATAACATTACCAAAAATTATTTTTACTTTTTGAGGAAACGAGTGTTTACATTTAAAAAAATCACCTTGGCTCGTCATCAGTTATTATTTACCGTAAATAAAACATCGATTTGTTATTTGGCTATTGGGGTGATTGACTGCGCGTGTTTTTTTACACTATTTCGGGTCATGCAGTAAAATCCCGAGCGATTTTTCTACATTCTCGACCGATAAATATCTCATGGACTTTGAAATTTTTTCCGTCACGTCGGCCATCGAATCCCTTTGGGAACCATTCGAAGCAAATTATTTCTTTCATACACGATAACGCAACGCTAACCATTCTGAATGGATTGTATATACTCGGGGACTGGAACAATACGTTCGTTCTGAATATCGATCATGGTATTATTGAACTATATTATTATAATCTCGTTTTATAGTTATACGTCGTTTTACCCCTACATATTTCCAGAATGATTTCTTAAAGACGCACGCGTTTTACGTGCAATAAACTTCATTTGAAATGACTTTGCGTCACGTTATGCGCGTATAGTTTCACGACCGATGAAAATAATTTATTATACGCTTTTATAAGAAATAAAGTTAACAGCTTATAATACGCATACCGAATAATGCTATATTGCAATATAGAATAGTATATTATAATACTGTTATTGCCGAACTGCGGCAAATGGTTCATTTTTTCTAGGCTCAATGTTATTAAATGTAAAAAAATAGTTTACATGTATTTGTAGAAATATACAATGTGGTAGGTACCATAGGTACCTGCTTAATACTTAACGAAAAGTACGATAAAGAATATGTACAGAATGATTTTTTAACCATGCTCATCGTATTTTTGCGTGCTGAAAATGTACATATTCAAGTTTTTACTATTGTAATTTTTAAATGCACTTGGAGACCATATTTTCGAATAATTCAGATTTTTTTGTACCATCGTACTGTGACAATGCAAACTTTCATTTTTCAAATCCCCTTTTCACTTTTAATTATTCAGCAGGTATTTGTTTTGAGAACTTTGATGTATCCATATCAAAATTCGAACGAGTAGTTTTTGAGTTATATAACTTTGTGTACTAAGGATATATTATTTTCTTTATTTTTATTTGCTTACATAATGTTCATGGTAATGGGTTAAGTAAATATGGAGGCTTAGATAATTTGAAAATGATACTAATGAGTTATTAGTATAAATAATTTGTAAAAACTGTCTTAGTTTAACGAATACTAAATCTAATATTACATTAAATTATTATATTTTTGTAGTTATTTTTAAGGAATATTATCGTTATAGTAAAAATATTTTAAATAACTCAGATATTAATTATTAGAATTTTGATTTAGATGCATACAAATAATCAAGAAAATCACCAGCCAAATAATTTGCAGTGAATCAGGGGGTTCTCATTTGAAGAATAAAAGTTTGCATCGCCACAGGACACTCCTTGAGTAGGTAGTACAAAAATAACAATATTTTGAAAATATGTGGGCGAGCATGTTTAAAAATCGCCGAATATATGCATAGAATTATAAAATTATAATTTAATAAATTTCAATCATGTCCAATTTTATTATAATTATATAATTTTAATTTATGTAGAGTGGAGGGCGTGCGTAAGAATGTCTTAGATGATAAATTTATATTCGTAACCGATGTGAGCATATTAATATAGTTTTATCGCATTAAATTGCATCATATGTTTTTTTAGAAATCACATCGTTTTATATTATATTATTCATAACGAAATGTTGCAACTTACCGAGATATCGGAAGCTAATATCTCATAACGATTATAATAATATAGATAGGACGTATACCATATCGTGATAACGGGTTCGGTTATCCATAGTTAGCAATTTCCTATAGTTTCAACCACAATGGGATCAACTGGTATCACTCACCTTGTATATGTCTAAATGTCCGCAGTAAGCGTCGAACTTGTTGTACAAGGACTCCAACATGTTGACGACCATGAAGGGCGTGGCGGTGCTGCAGATGGACGTGAAGCCGACGATGTCGCTGAACAGCATGGTCACCTCGTCGTGCGTTTTCGCCTCGATGGTCTCTCCTGAAAACCACGAAAACACGACATAATAATACAAAACACTATAAAGAACATTATGTTTTTCTGTAATAAATTATGGTTACTACCTATATCTAACGCTTTACACCTAACCGGGGTGTGGAACTTTCGCGGTTCAAACACGCCGCTGTGACGTCATTACGATGTGCTATATCCGTACATTATAATAATAATAATATGTTCGAAGTTCAAATACTATCAAAGGAGTGCGCTGTGAATATAACGATTTCGTAAACATGCACCGCCGACCATTAAATGTCGACGTTTAGTCAGCTTCTACATACGTACCTATACGGAAACAATAACGATGCTCCCGTTGTAACAACAGTGCACAGGTGCTATTGCGTCCAGCCAACTAGTAGGAGAGTATGATGAAATAATATCATAATGTTATGTATGTATACATTTATATAGACGCGATGATACAATTTACACGACCCGACACGTCGCGTAGGCCCACTCGGGCTCGCCCAGTCCCGAGAGACAGTCTCTCGGGACTATAACAATATAATATTATATAGTCGGCGCCGTACACAACGCATATTATTGTTATTATTATTATTATTATTATAATCAACGGGACGAGCCACGGCCGTCGCGATTAAACTCGTAGCAAGCTCCGGACGACAACGGTCTTTTTGTACCCAAAAACATTTGCATTCGAAATCTTGCTCGTTAATATATATTTGTGCGTGTGCTTTTGTGCCCTAAGGACCGTCTGTGTGCGGGATATGCGCTGCAGGTGACGATAAGTGAGGGTTATACGAGACACCCGCCGGTATAGGCGCACAACCGACGTATTTCGATTTACGGGCGAGGCCGGGTGAGGCGATAATGTTATTTTTTACAAGCGCACTCTTTTGTAGGAAAAATACAATTCGAAAAGTTCCGAGTAAGCCAACTGTCGATCGCGCGATTTATTGGCACCTTACGGAGAAGTAATTTTTCGACTCCATCTCGGTTCCAATACGGATTTCCAAAACGCGACTTGACTACACCGGAGTTAGAACAGCTGTTAGAAAAGAACCAATACTGATGTGAACCGGTTTTAGTCTTATAGATGCATAATATTATGCATCAACCCGCAGTTATTTTTAAACAATTTTTCTTCAGTCATAATTTTTTACTTTTTATAGTTATTATAGATACGCTAATATCATTACGGACTACACGGGATCGCATTCAGATTAAATACTTCAAAAGCGTTTTTATTTGTCATTTCGACCGTCTGTCGCAAATACTATTATACCAAACGCTTACAGACGACTTTCAGGTTAATAAGCATGTGAGAATTTATACTTGGTGTATTATCGACCGTAATTGAAACTTTCAGGATTTTCGAAATACGGTTTTCTAACATGTCATACACAATTTACAACAACTCAATTTCACGCGTTTCCGCTATGTAATTTCTTCTTTGAACTTATTTAGTTCACTAGTCCAGTTTAAATGAAAAATACTATTTTTATTTCTTAATAGTACTTTGAAACTCGAAAGAAACTTAAATCGAATATCTTATCTATTCGTTACAATGTTGGAGAAACTATATCGTAACCATTTTTCCTTATTGGTCAGACGTTAGCAATAATATAAGGCAAAATTATTTTCCACGATATTGCTTATTTTATGAGTTTCATTAATAACGCTAAATGTTTATCAGTACCTAGGTATAATATTGTACTTTGTAAACAAATTGGTTTAACAGATAAATTATGAAAGAGTATTAATATAAATCCATCTATACATGTTATGATTTTATAGATATAATTTAGTACAATGCTAATTGACACAATATGATATAATGTGATTAGTAGTAAACTATATATACATAATTTTATAAATTCCAACTAATTTTTCTGAAACTCGGGTTAGCTCGGTTCTATATAGTGACATTCACCCCTTGCCACACTTTATTAAGTTGAAAAACATTGATTGAAAAAAAAATACCTACACACGTAAATATTTAATATTATTCTATAAAAAACCCAGTGAAGTCATTCGTAAATTTTAAGTGTACTTCGTCTTTAAGTAGATCACTGAAATGTATGTACTCCATTAATAGGTGTTTGACTTAAAAATATTCACGTTATTATATTATCAAATTAGAAAAAAAAAAAATTCAAAACAGTAGAACATTTCAAATGTCTATAAACACCATAAAAATAGCAAAATAACGTAATGTATACCAAACCCTAATTTAATTAACTATTTAATGTCAAGCTTCTCATATGAATTATGATAATTCACTTTTGAATCATAGCAGAATAATACATCGATTTTATCAACATATGTATTTGCGTAAATATTCCGGGTTTTTCGTAATTTATTTTTTTACTGTTATTTTCCTGCCTGTTTTGAAGAGTATTGGAAAACCAACCACGTTGAAGATTTAAAATAAATCAATTTTACACACAGACACCAAAAAAAAAAAAAAAAAATGTAAAACCAATATACATCTTCGTCGTTCTGCTGAAAATCCAAAATATGTTATATCGAACAATATACAATATACCTATAACTTATTGGTGCAACAATCATATTAAGGTTTGGCGTTATATCAATGTTTTCAATATCATATTTTTCCAACGATGCATTTTTTTTTTGTATTTTATTTAAAGGCGACCGGTGCCAATTTAATTTTGTACACGAAAATACGATCTACGGCAATAATGATTACAATCCTGTTCTGTAGAATCCACCAAATTTGATGATTTTTTCTTGGTCGAACTCCGTTTATTAATATTTTAATAATTAAGCTCAAACATTATAAGACGTTTTAAAAGGAATACAATTTTACCTAAGTGTTTTTCAAAAAATTATATTATACCATTATTTTAAGTTAAATAAAACATCGGAGTTCGATGCGGCCTGTAGGAAGTCTTTTTATTTCAGATAAAAACATATAGTATAACTATCAATATCTAACAATTTACAAGTCCTCAGAATTGTTTATTTTCGTTTTATTTTATTTCAGAATATTAATTCAGTTAAAATACAATACCTAATAAGAATAATAAAATTAAGAGCTGATACGCATACCAACTGAGCTAAGCTCGAATCTAGTATATTATATTCCGTGAAGTAAATTTGTTCGATATATTACCCTATAAACCTCCCCTAAATAGGTATCGGATAGTAGATTAGTGGAAAAGTATTATGATTAAGGTCGCAAGTAAAATATAAAATTTAATTTTCAAATAGGTATGTACGGTCTTCGTGACACTTATGCAATATCAAACTTATTGACATTGTTTAAATAAAATATTATTGGTGCGTAATGTACCTATGGCGTATTTTTTTTGCACTGATCATATGTTTTCATTTCATATATTTTCTATTAATCAAAACACAAACAAATACAAAAACAATATAGGTCTTTTGATTATGATAATATAGTACTCCAAAACATGTCAACGCATTGCAGTGATGAAATGATACATATCAATAATAATTCTACAAAAGGAGCAGTCAGTTTCGTATCTATTCCCAATATAAATTTTATTTTTGTCAATATTATGAAATTGAATCCATACGATTTTTCATTACTATCAAATATCAATCCAGTCTATTCAACAATGGAGACTAGACGACGACAAAGAAAAAAATAAAAATATAAGGAATTCCCTGAACACAATAATACACTTTCAGCAAACACAATTATTATTATATTATATTGATACCATAGAATTATTAATGTAATAACAGTACTATAACGTAATACGACCGTTATTACCACTGTAAATAATAGTATAATTAAAAATATATATAATAGCTCTGAACACAAATAAAATATAAGTATGAGCAAATGATTCACCAAAAATAATACAAAATAAAAAAAAAAAAAACCACGGGAATTTTGCAAACGGTCAGTTATTATATTTTCAACTGCTATGTACAAATCGTATTAATTCGTCAATCATACCGACAGGCCTAATATATTAATGCGATTAAAGCTTTGAAAGAGGATTGAATTTAATTAGTAATGTATTATGTCTAATCGATTTAGCGACTTTTTTTTTTTTTTATTTTGTTCCCCAACTCACCTAAACATTTTGTTTGAATATTTTTATACTTTGATTTTAAATGTCGACTATTTGATGTTTGAATTAAAATTCTTAAAACGCGGCCATGTCGTCAAGTAGACATAAAGTATTATAATCGAATGGAAATCAGTTTCCAGAAGTCTTGTTGCATTATCAGATACATCTGTGGGATCGAGCACGTAATAATAGATAAATGAGCTTATGTCCACGTGCCAAATAATTACAAGGGAGGGAGGGAGGGAGAGAGAGAGCCCTTACACAAAACAAATTTACATGGCCTGCATACACGCACGTATACACAATTTCCTGGATCAAACTCCTTAAAAACTCGAAATCCTCTTGATAAAATCGTTATTTAGGAAATATATTATATTTAGGCACCTACTATCCTCAGATTGTATTGAAATTCAAAAATAATCAAACAACCATTTCCACTATAGTCAGAGTATATCGGCTAGATACACTGAGCACATAGGTTTGCGCGTGTTGAAAGTGCTCCGCTATTTCTTTTACACTACAGTCACATACCCTAATAATGATCACTTACGACGCACACCCATTTACAAGACCCACATACTTAGACCCACGCACTTAGACGATATCCTATAACGAACTACTTAAATAGTGTCCATTCGCATGCCCCTCGATAAAATCGTTATTTAGAAAAAATCAATATAATATTATAGGTAGATGGCTACTTCCTAAAATTTGAATAAAACTTACACAATATAATCAAACCCATATTTCCATAACAATCAAAGTATATCGGCTAAATACACTGCCGGGTTCACGAATAAAGTTCGGTTATTAATTTAAAAAAAATATTTGCGTCATAAAAACCATCGAGTGGAACAATTAAAATAACAATACGCCATTGTCTTATTGGATTCTTTTCCCATCTTTCGTGGCGGTTTAAAAAAACGATTTCAACTACGGGTCAACATGGAATACTATAAAGTGAAAACAAAAATAAAAATATTAGTCGGATTAAATAGTATTCAAAATGTATAAAATGTAATTAATTTCACTACTAAATACAAAGAGTATAATATTATGATTTATTGTATAAAATACTTGTTTTGTTTTTTTTTAAACCACACAGTAGTAACAGACTTTATTAAAAAATATAATATATTATGATATTACATTTTTCTTTAAAATAATGTTTTCCCGTAATCCTCCTCGAAATCCTATGATATTAGGTGTATGTTTAAAATATTACATCGTAAGGATATACGAGCATAACGGAACTAGGAAGCAGAGGTGAATGAACGATTTAAATCATTCCATCGTAAAACGTATGACAATTGATTTTTGTTGCCCGAGAACATTTTTGCTTAAGCACTTCCAACCAAATTTACTGCAGCTATTTATATACTATACCATAGATTATTCACTGCCCAATCGGAATAGTATATTATTGTATTATCATAGATTAAACTCCAAAACAAACGTAACAAATCACCGGATTTTCGTAAGTAAGTTGTATGCCCAGCAATAATATAAAAAAAAAAATATTACACTAGGAGGGACACCCTCACTTTTCTTGTAATTATGAATTTATTCAAATTCTAATTATTTCTGGAGTTTTTAAGTACACCTAATGACCATATTTCTAAATACTTACAGTTCTTACTTCTTATGTCATTTAAGAGAAGTCCCGTGGCGAAACGAATATATTTTTTCAAATGGGAACCATTTAGTTTTGCTTTTTTTTTGGTGTATATAAATCGTTTACTCCATTTACTAAGAACAGTACTATGACCTACGGTAATAGGCTTAAAAATATAGGGGAATCGATGCTTTGAAAATTATAGTATAAGTAACTAATGTATTTGATAATACAATACTAGCATTTTAGGTTCTGAGCGAAGAGAGAGAATCTAGTGGTTTTACAATGTAATGTAAAACATAATTATATCTGTTTTATATAGTTCGACGCGAAACCGTTCACTAAGGATTTGTAAAGTTGAATAAAAAACTCAGAAACTCGTTCGAATTTTAGTCAAGAAGCATATTATTATACATTTTCCAATGAAATCGTCTTAATTAACAATGATTTAAAGTAAATGAGATTGTGTATAAAATGTATTCGGAGAAAAGAAATTCGTACCGGAACGCTTCTCCGCGCGATATCATATCGAATCGGGTCACCACCCACAACCCTCCGCCAACAACCGTTTAGTACGGTTTTTACGTAATCAATGTATATAATAATATATTCTTATATGACGTATAAATAATTTGTATAAATTATACATTGTAAAATATAGAATATTATTAAATTTGAAAACATATTGTTGCCTACAGTGGTCGTGTGGGTTTGAGCGGATTTCGGTGCACGTAAATCATGTGGGGCCTATCTCTACCTATATACCGGGTGATTCTTTTATCAAACAACACTCATCATTTTAAAAAGTGTAGATTCTTTTGAAAACATTTTTTACATAGTTTCAAGTAGCTTATAAAACAACGTTTTTACTAAAAAATTATATCTTTAAATATTTTTCATCCTTATAATTTTTTAAATTTTTACTTTTTTGAATGACAACATATGGTTTTAATTTTATATTCCATAGCAGAATATTTTACTTAGTATTTCGATACATGAAAATCGAATTTGGAGAGAGTAGTTTATGAGTTATAAACATTCAAAGTTTTGATGAGCGGTGGACAAGTGGACAAACATTTCGCGGGATAACCCCGTACCACTCCACTCCGCTCATCTAAACTTTAAATACTTATAACTCATTAACTACTGACCCAAAATTCGATTTTCATGTATCAAAATACTAAGAAAAACATTCTGTTTTGGAATATAAAATTGAAACCCTATGCTGTCGTTCAAAAGAGTAAAAAACTTAAAAAAATATAAGGATAAAAAATATTTAAAAATATAACTTTTTAATAAAAACGTTGTTTTATAAGCGACATGTAAAAAAATGTACACTTTTTGAAATAATCAGTGTTGTTTGATAAAAGAATCACCCGGTATCCCTCCCTATCGTCGACTTTTTACTCCATCTGCGACGCACACGAAAATTCGAACAGAGTTATATGGAATTATACCCGATCGCAGCGCACTTCCGCGGCTGCTGTCGTCTAGTTAAATCGATCAACAATATAATACAATATATGTATATATATAAGATAGGTATATAGGCACTCTGCCGAAATGAACTCGAGCGAGTTTCGTTGTGTCTATTTCTCTCTCTCCCTCTCTGCGTTTTTTATTAGGTGTGTCATCGTATACCGATGTCAGTTCGGCGGGACTCGGCGAAAAACAAACCCGGGCAAATTGGTTATTTGGTATTCAGAATATACTCGTATATATAGATAATATAAACGGTCACGCGCAAGCAAAAAAAGAACGTCACTTGGATTATTTCGGTGGCGCACATAAATATTTACAACGCATTACGTCACCGTATACGAATAGGTAACTCTCTCTCACACACACACGCACACATTATATAGTGTATATGTTATAACATATATACACCGAAAGATGTGGTGCGGTAAACTTTCGGGGCGTAAAATTACATAATAATATTATATACCTACATATGATATACAACTATATATATATTAAATATATTTCAATGTGGGCGGCATAAACCGAGAAGACTCGACGAGACCGTTTTTCAGCGCGTACTACATTCGACGTCGTTTTAGCGTCGGACTCGATTCTGATTTACGGCCAGTGTGTATAATAATAATAATAATAATAATAGTAATAACAATAATTTAAAATAAGAATGTCGCTTATACGCACGCAAAACACACGTTCTGCCGAGTGGCACTGAACCGGAAGTTGACTAAAATAAAAAATTGTACGACGTTACGCACACTTTTGGATCTCAATGTGTGTCTGCAGGGCGTTAATATATGTTTTTTGTAAAATAGAACATTGCGCGCGTTCAACGAGAAACAATCCATAGAGCGAGTAAACAATTTTATTATACACTGTTGTGAGTGATATTTCAAACGCACAACGGTCGACAAACATCTCATAAATTTGAGTATTGGGTTTTATTAAATGTTTAAAGCACATGCCATTTATTGAGAAAAAAATCTATTTTTTTTTACCAAAGACTCATATTTCATTCTAGCCCGCTGGCTCGACTTTTAAACTAGCTTAACCGTGCGTTTATTCCGAATAGGAATATTCATTATTCAAACGTAATCATCTATTGACAACATTTTACTTTTAGGTCATATTTTAGCCAGCTGTTCATATTTTTATATTTCTATGCACCTACTGAAACAGTCAAGTTTAAAATATAAATCAAACATAATTTAATGCGACACTCAAAATGCTGTTTAAATATTAAGTTCTCAAATCAATAAGCTACAGGTTCGATTGTAAGATCAATATATTCAACATTGAAATCACGACGTGTTCCTTTAAACATTGCGTTACAATAATTTAATAATATAATAAACGTGTATGATTTTCTAACACGGTATTTGTGGAAAACGTGTAAAGTCAGTTTTTAAAAATGTAATTAATTTTATACTTTTGTTTTGTAGATAATTTTACGCCAGATCGACTGGGGGCACTGCAATTTGGCCAACTCTATAGATAATATGATTATTAAGAATGAGATAGTCAAATATCAGTGCCACCAGTTTGTCTATTAATTCATTATATTCATTGCAATTATTATATTGATATAAATTTTAGTTTTTCAGTACAAATCAAAAAAAAAAAAAACCCCATACATTGAGTGAGTAAATTAGCGTCTACGCCGTCTTACAAACACGTCGTGTCTTATTTGTACGACAAAATTACGAAAAATGTACACAACAACACTACAGAATTTCAGCGACATTAGTTTGCGGAACACCAAAAATAGGTGTGGCGTTATAGCGATCAACAATATAATAGACAATAACACACAATATTATTATTTTTATATCAATTGTCTAAAATCGTAAATTAATATTATAATATGAACAAAGAATATAAAATGTCATATTACGCATTATAGATGGCACACAGTCGAACGGAAAACTTTGAGGCTAATGCTCGTTCGTAACCGGCCAATACCCGAGAGATTAGAATTCAATCGAAATTCTATTGCACCTCTACGTCTGCACAATGTTGGATGTCTCGCAGACGGTAATGGAAATAAGGGCTGGCTGGCGGGGCAAATCGATTACCTTCTTCACAAACTGCAGACATATGCGCTAACGTGTAATATAGCGATGTACGAAGGGGCTAACCGCACGATGGAAGCATATTAAAAAAAAATTGTTATACAGTGTGCGAGTGATCATCGCTAAGCATGTTCATCACCACCATTTTTCCTTTGATGATGAGCTCGTTCAAATTTTGATCTTTTAAATGTTTAAAATTTTAAATACGTACATTAAGACATGTCATTAATTTCAAATCGTTGACATTTTTTGTAAGTATATACTACGTCTCATGGAGTGCCCTGTAGAGATACAAACTATACACTTATAGATTTTCAAATTATAATTTTTATTTTTTTATTAATATAAATGAAAAAGAGGATAATTATTTTAAAAATTTGAATGCAACATACTTCTAAAATGTTCAAATCACTGTAGCTCCCATATCATTCAAACCCATTATAGTGGATATATTATTCTTAGTAGGTACACAAAGTTAAATAATTCAAACACGACTCAATCATATTTTGATTTCGTCACAATTATCAGACAAATTATCCACTAAATAATAAAAAAGTGGTTTTATTTTGAAAAAAAAGATTTTACCACAGAACACTTCTTATGTAATAAAAAAATCTCGATAATTTAAAAATAATATGATATTTAAGTATATTAATAAATTTAAAAAATTAGGTTTTGAACAACACTAATATCAAAGAAAAAAAGGGTTGATCATGCTTGAGGAATCACCTTGTATATTATGTTTACATGAAATATTATATTTTCGTTTAATTTTTACCTTTAAAATTCTCAACTTTACATACAATTATATAACTTTATTGATTTTTAAGACTAAATTATTTTATACTTAAGTATACCTAAGGTGTATTATTTTGAAAGTAAATATACTTATTTGATTATTAACTATTATATTTTGAATTGTATACAATTTATAATAATTATTTCATTAGATATCAAATTTAAATTATTTTAATTTGTTGATAACTTGTGACTCGTTCGCTACAAAATTAGACACGTTACGTGTTTACGCGATGGTTTTTTTTGATAAATAATAAAATATGAATACAATTTTGAGCTAAACTTGTTCTGCTTAAAATGAAAAAAAAAAAAATCTTGTTCCTGGTTAAATTATAATATTATTCAAGCGTGTTATTTGGTGTTAAGTACACAAATTATAGTAGCTATAACTAAGTAGTTTAAATGTTCCACGGAGGTCGGAGAACATAATAATATATAGAAGTTACACATTGAAATAAAAGTCACATAAACCAAAAATAATTTTCAAACGACATTCGTTGAATATCCTATCATTTTATCTTTTGGCAATAATATTCACGTAAATCAAAATATATTACCAATTTAATATTAGTATCACAATGCAACAGTATAATATGTATGATCAAAAATATAATATGTTATATACTGTGCAATAAATAATTGTATTTAAATTATTCCGATAAAATTTCCAAGCTCCGTCCGTTTTTGATGTCATAAAATATTAACAATACAATTTGTTTGGACGCGAGTTCATTAAATTTTGATTTGTGGTTTGTGTGTCTGTCAGCACACTGAAACGCATTTCAATAATACAACCAATACAAGTTGTAATGATTAAATACAACTAGAAGTGGATACAGACGAAAAAGGAGAAGCGAAGTTATTTTTTGTTTTTGTTTCAAGTTTAAATAATAATTATCAGCTGTAAACATAATTTGTTACAGAAGATAATATTATAACCAAGTATAGCCTATATACGTTCCACGGAGATCATACTGTTACATATTAAAATGAAAGTCACATAAACCAATAACAATGCTCAAACTTCTCTAAATTATCTTTAAAACGTTAAGTGATCACTACTACAACACTGTTCGTTGGCGTACACTACAGAAACTACGCATACGATCGTATAAGTTCCAAATGCATTTTTTTTTTTTACGAGCGTACGTCATATTTTGTTTATAGGCGTCTCCAATTATTTGTATTAGATAGGGACGTCTGGTTGTTGTAGCTACTGTGCTACTCGATCCTCTGAACAATGGCCGATGACGTTTGAAAAAAATCCCTAAGAAAATGATTATTATTTAATCAGATCTAAAGACTCAAATATTGTTTATATTTTAAATTATTAAAATTCGTCAATAATTCGTTTCTCGTTTACTAAAATTAGTCACATTAAATTTGAAACGCTTGCACGAAAAATAATAAAATTTGAATAAATTTTTCAACTAAAATTGTTCTAAATCAAATAAAAAAAAATCAAATTATACAATTGCGCGCTGGTGTACACATCAGAAACTACGCATACTATTATAATTAATGCACTATTGACACGCGTTCGCCATTTTTTTTTATAGGCATCTCTAATTATTCATATTAGGTATGGTTTTGTATTATATATGGTAGCTACTGAGCCACTGGATGCTCCAACAATAGCCGATGACGTCTAAAAGAAATCACTATGAACAATTGTCATTGTAATTTCAAGAAATATCTTTGTGTAATAATTTTTAGCACAGCCGGTTGGATAATGAGCTAGAGAACTTCTATTGTCAGAAATCACAGTCATCTGGAATATATTATAATTTACGATATTTCAATAATGTCATATTATGATATAGTGAGTCATTGATCACTCGACTTCAGTTTTTTAGTTTCGTTTTCGTCGGATTTCTGTTGATGTTCCACCAAATCCGGTAGTCATGCCAAATCACCACATGCCGCTCAAGACTTATTATCATCAAGTATTATCATCGATTTTAAAAAAATGTTAGCTTCCGTTTCTTCGTCGTTATTATCCCATAGCGTGAAATAATTCCGAATTAATAAGACATTGCGGCGTTAAGTTTTCTGAAATTTTGAAAAACTAAAATGATTACTTAATATACCCTAACTCCGACTTATTCACTTGACAATAATAAAATAATTATAAACGATATAATATGAAATAGCTGTACGTATTTTTATTATACATAATGATACAGTTCTGATATTATGAACTTAAAACAGGTAA
Organism: Sitobion miscanthi; assembly: GCA_008086715.1. Classification (NCBI taxonomy): domain Eukaryota; kingdom Metazoa; phylum Arthropoda; class Insecta; order Hemiptera; family Aphididae; genus Sitobion; species Sitobion miscanthi. The sequence continues at coordinate 5,836,121 of CM017799.1, forward strand.
AACACAAAATTAGGTAAATCGATAAAATTATAATATAAACTATTTTTTACACTAATAATATTGTTAACACTTTCAGGCCCAATGATAACTTCAAGATTCGTGTTTTATAATTGTATCTGAAATAAACCTCTATGCTCATAGATAACATTAATTTATACTTATCATTATTTCCAAAACTTGGTGTTCATTTAAACGGTTACACTGGTTTTCATTGTTATCATCATATTTTGTGAGAAAAACGCATGTTTAGGTGTCTTATAAACTGATAAAACATCAAAACTCACTTTTCACACTGAGTAAGTAATATGCAAGTAATATTGATTTAATTTTTATATATTTTACTAAGGAATAGAAGTTCCCGTTACATCCCAAAAACGGAAATCTTAATGGGCATACATTTTAAACCGTAATCAATGATGGCGGTAGTATTAATGGGTCATCGGTGAGATTTGTTCCGTGAAATATTATTAGCTGTACATGGTTTATCCGTCTCAGTAAACTCTGAAGTGATATAATACATTTTATTATATATATAAATCTACAACAAAATATGTTGCAATTAGTCTTATCCACTTTATCTATAGTTTTATTCGTCAGATTATTTCCCTAGGTAAGACGTGAATCTTAGGATTAATTGCTCACGTCTCAACTGGAAATTAACTACCCGTTGACTTAATTTATCTAAAGGCTTCTAAATGTCAGTCGGCCAAACTAGTGCCACTTCGTTCGTCAGTGGAAAATAGGACCTCTTGTTAGTTAATCAGGATTTGGGATTTTGTGTTAATATTATTACAGTGCCTGATTATACGTTGTTTTCGGAACGATAAAGTTTGGGAGGTTATAAATGATTGTTTTCACTGTTATTATTTAATGACGGAAAATAAACTCACTGCTATGGGTTATTTGTTTGCGTGCGTGTGCGTGTGTGTTTTATCTTTTTTATCTCTTAAAATGTTTTTTTTTATCACAATAGTCATTTTGCTAAGGCGAGGAGGGCATAGATAAATATAATTTATCTGTTAACAAAATCTTATCGCTTGGCGATTAAAACTTAAAAAGCAAAATGTATCGTTCATAATATATTCACAAATTCGATTTCGATCTTAAATAATGCAAATAATCATAAAAGTCCAAGAAACCTAATTAATGCTTGATTTTCTTTGAGGCCATTTAATACGGTTTAAAATATTATGTGTTAGGCATTTCATTTAGGTACACGAACATTTAGTATTGAATGAACTTTTTGGTTTTTTTTTTATCCTATATTTTGTCATATTTTTAATGGTACAAATCAATTGATCTGTTAAAATAGGCAGATACAATAGGTATGTTATAATAATATAATTCGATCATATAATTTAAGAAACCAATATACTAATTACTAATGTTTTAAAACAGAACTTGATTAAAAAAATTATTTACGTGGTATATAACCATAATGATTCACCGAGCGTGTTACTCCTATTTTCCTTTGAAAAATTAATTTCTTCAAATTCTGATTCTTGGAATTTTCAAATATACTTATGGACCATATTTTAAAATGCTATATTTCTATTAAATTAAGTGCAGTTATAAGAATACCGAGTGTCTTCTCAAACTTTATAGCATTAGAAACTTCGGTTTTTCGTACGTCGTAATTCCAAGTATGTAATATGATAGGGAAATATTTTTTTTGAAAAAGTTGATGTGTTCAGATTTCAAACAAATAGTTTCTTAGTTAGTAAACTTTTAAAAAGTATCCGAGTAAAATAAGTACTAGACTAAATAGGTTTTACATAATAATATGTTTTATATTTTATTTTCTTAAACCATTCTAAAACACTATATTATTATATCCTTATAGGAATCACATGATTATATAATTCAATAATATAGTATAGAACATAATCATGTGAATTTAAATTTATATTCATTGACATTTTCAAAACAATCGTCTCTATTTATAATACAAAAAAAAATGTGCCTTTGTATTTTTATTATTTTTTAACTGCTATTGTAACAATATATCAGGAGCCTTAAATTAAATTTTCACAATTTTTGACCAAACAAATAACATTTTATTGAAATTTATAGAAAAAAAAAACTAAAAAAATTTAAAAACTGACAATGTCCGTAAGCTGCAGTTCAAAAAGAGTCAAATTATTTTCAAAATTATATTGTGTATAGAAAATGCTAATAAAAACATTCAGTGAATATTTTCAAGTATCAAAAGTCATATGTTTTTTAATTACAACAAAATAAGAAAATCGTTACATGAGAAATCAAATGTTGTAAAAATATGAATTTCAAACGCTCATAAAAATTTAATTTAAGCTTCTTGTAAACATTTTTTTTTTTTATTAAGGTAGACAAACTTATGGATAATCTTGTATTACATTTTCAAATCTTAGATTTAAAGAAAAATTTTTATGAATTCTCAATTCAAAATAATTTGCTAATTTTTGTGATTTTTCCGTATTTTTTCAAGATTTGAACTTTAAATGCTTATAAATATAAACTGTGACCAAAGTTTTTTAATTTTTTTATCTGCCTTTGTAACAATAATCTAGGAGCCTTCTATTAAATTTTTAAGCCTTTTTAACCAACAAATACAATTTTATTGACATTCATAGAAAAAAATACTAATACAATTGAAAACCAGAAAATGTTTCTAAACAGTTCAAAACAAATAAAAATATTTTGAAAATTTTATCGTATATAGAAAATGCAAATATAAACAACCAGTGTAAAATGTATGTATAAACTTTAATTTGTTATAAAGTTACAGCAGTTAAAAAATATATTTTGCGTAAAAATTCTCGTTTTTCCTTAATTTGTATTTTGTTTTTCCGGGCGCTTTTGAAAATTATTGGGAGTTTTAAATTTTGACCTCCCAAAAGTACCAACTAGATTCACTTTCCCATCGAACAAGTAACTGAAGTTGAAAATCAAAGTATTATTTTAACTACTAAAATAATGTGCACACAGACACAAAAATAAAAAAAATAAAAAACACACATCATTGTAAAATCAATACATTCATCGCTCCGCTCAGAATCTAAAATGGGGATGAGCTTGCTTGGTAAATCACCCTGTATAGTCTAGTATTTTATTATTTGCCACAGTTTTATATTATTCTTGTAAGATTTGAATTAAAATTTATTCCAAACATAGTTACCGTACACAAATATATATTATATATTTTCCACGGAAATGGTCAGCTGAACAGTGTTAAATCATCATTTGTCTTTCATCCACAATGATATTATATAAAGATTGTTACAATGAATAAGATTATTGTCTATATAACAAACCAAATATTATAGCTGAAAAAATTCGAACATTTTTTAAGCCAATAAATAGCTCAACAATTTAAAATATTGAAAAACGTCAAGTATCTTCGTTTATTTGTTTTGAGTTACAACGAAAAAACATAATACAATTTTTCAAAAACTATGCATAGTGATTCCCGTTTTTCCTGTTAATATTGAAAACTATACTGTGAATTTTCAATTTTGACCTCCCAAATGCATCAAAAAGATTCAGTTTACCAAACCAGAAAATATACTGAAGTTGAAAATCAAAGTAATATTTCCATTATTTATCGTGCGAACAGACAAAAAAAAGAAAATGTACAATAACATCGTAAAATCAATACATCGTCGGATCACTCAGAATCTAAAAGAAGTTTGTATCATAGGACACTTCTTAAATTTTATAAAAATTCTATGTATTTAAAGATACGAGCTTAAAGTCTGCTGGTATAATATTATAAATACAAAAAAAATCAAAATTCGAATAAATGTATTTTAAAAGTATGAAACAGGGATGATCATTCACCAATCACCCCTTCATATGCATATTCAATTAATTTGCATATATTTATAAAACGGCTCAAAAGAATAAATAAACTTGATTTCAATGAAATTATCCTATCCGATAAACATAATAATACTTTAACAGACAGTGAGAATCTTAATAAAAACAAAAAAAAATAATAATAATAATAACTTAAACTCACTGGCTATTAGTCAGCGTTCGTGTTGTGATAAACCGTAGCCGACAGCCTTTATGATTTATCCTCGAGTCAAATATGACTGATAAGTCTGCGGGTGTAATTAAAATCGGCGTTATTAGCGTTATAATGACGACGTCTTTCGGGTTTTTTCCCCTCTGTGTATTTATTAACTGCAGCTGCGACGCGGTCGTTTTACCGCAAGATGTGCACATTTATCGAATAATAAATATTCTATAATATTATACATTACACAATATAATATATATATTATATATATTATATAATACTATAGTGACGTGACGGAAGATTATTAATTTTCCTGCAGACAACACCACCACTAGAGCTGCATGTCCGCGGAGCCATCGCGATAAATTATTTTGCGGATCAGAGTGTGTGTGTGTGTGTGTGTGTGTATGTGTGTCATTTAAATATAGAAATAGTTCACTGCAATATTGAATATCGCTCTAGTTTGCACATATTACATTTGTTCTATAATGATGACAGTCATTTAAAATCGAATAGAACAAAATGTAATAATGTAAAATGCTGCAATGGCGAGGGACTTCCGTAAATCTAATCCACCAACGAGTCAAAAATATAATATATTATTTTCCTTGAAATCATTCAATTTCTTCTCGCTGCACAATACGAAAAAAAAAATAACAAAGGTATAAATGGCATAATATAATAACAGAATAATATTATATTATTATTATCATTGACCAAACGCTTGGAATCATAAAAAGAAAAAAAGACACTAATAGAAAATAATTCGGTATTTCAAATTCGAGATATCCATAATATAATATTGAAATCAATAATGAAGAAGTATATTGTTCATACTATATTTAAATTTTGTGCATTCTTCTTAAATGTACCTCCCACCATATTATATTAACTAAACATTAGACTGGTGATTCGAATCCCTTAAACCCTCGTCGACTTCAATTGCAGCAGGCATGTTAGAATAAAGTCAAATATCCGAAGTGAATTGAGTGACTCTGAACTACTATTAAAATGTACAAACTACCAACTCGTTTGCCTTATAATATAAGTAAACAGGTACACCACATGGCGTTCTATCTATCGTCCGTCGTCACAAACGCGTGTGAACCTCGCAATGTCAAATGTACTACTCTTACTCAACGACTATGGACATATTATAATATAAATTGATAGGTCCGACCCGACGTCACTACGGTGGTTTTCGACCTTCTGTCACACCGGATGGAGTACTTTTTTTATAATTTATCGCAATAACACACTGCCGATAATCGACAGGAGCGTCTTCGAATTCGTTTATATCGATCCGTTCGATTGCTGTGTATACAGGGCGATTCGCCGAGTGTGCTCATCACCTCTTATTATCACGGTGCCAAATTGTGCATTTAATTTGATTTTACGAATTTTGAATTACACTCTAATTTTTAAAATACTTAGATTTTTATATGTGTGTCACTACAGGTCTAGTCTATTCTGGTTACATACAAATTAAATTTTATAATACGAAAACTTTTGCACTATAAAAAATGAATAATAAATAAATAAATAATATTGGATACGACGATTTGACGATGTGCTTAGTGCATACAGTTTTATGACATTCAGAACTACTAATCCTTCAAATTCGACTGAGGTGAACGAACGATACGGATGAACAAAACTATAATTATTCGAATAAATGCATTATAATTAAAGGATAAAACAGGCGCGAGCATGCCTCGTGAATCAGCCTGTACACAGGTACCTATCTATGTATATCGATATATTGTTATAATATACACTCGCGCAAAACACGACTAAGCCGTTGCAGGTCTGCAGTATCCTTACCATTTCCACCGTCTATTATATGTACATATATATTATATTTATATATATACGAAGGAAATATCTTCCGTTGGAGCGGTTTTTCTCTTTTCTTTATTTCCACTCTCGTTGCCACGGGTTACACGCGCAAGACATGTGATAACTTTACACGCATAGTATATTATGTATAGCAAATACAACGCGTCGAGAGTGCTGCACAAAATATATTATTTTATTTCTATTACGTACCTATATTACGGTTGTATCATTTTAAAATTAAATCAAGATAATATTATAATCGTATGATTTATTAGCACATAAATATATTATGTTTTAGGGCTGGATACGAGTTTTTTGTTTCCGGCAGATCTTTCGAAAGGGTTTCGTTTTAATCGTTTACGCACAAAAACGTATTTATGATTCATAGATTTTCCTTTTAGAGAAAAAATATCGAGTAAGGGACTATAGCTTCACAAATCACACATTTTATAAATATATAAAAAAACCGGGCGAGTTTTGATACACTTCGGACTTCGGAAAACGAGAACGATGTGTTGGCGTGACAACAATCGATTAACGTGTTACGGTCGTCGTAATGCGTAATAATATGATACTCTTTTTTTTTACAATTCATTGGTTGGTAACACTCTGTGTATGTGTGACAAGGTTTTTACCACTATGGACCCGGCTGGTCACCCATCCGGGAACTAGTAGCAGCGGTCGTTACTTTCAGCCACTGCGTCGCGTCGAGCCACAATATGATACTCTGTATTGTAATAGAAATTCGATAAACTAGATCGGTAAAATTATTTCACGATATCCTGCATCGGTATTATGCACCATGTAAATGATATAGTCCAAGTGCATTCCAGTGCATTCCAGTGCATTATTTTTAACATTATAAAATCAAAATTTTAAAATCTAACTAAATTTTTCAGGGAAAATATTAAAAACTATAGTTAATAAATATCGTTAGATACTGCAGAGATTGAACAGATTAACTAAATTAGATAAATATAACTATTTTCGAAAAATTCGAATGAACTGTAAACTAATCAAAACTATGACAATGGCATTTTTTAGGCTAGAACGGATGATTATCATAATATCCATTGCATATTTATATAATTTATGGTCACACTCTATACTGTCAATAACAGTATATTATGAAATTTATGTATCTATAAACAACATAGCGTTCGTTGAAGTAAAATTATTTCAAAATTCATGAACTATTAGCACCTATATCAATTTCAAAAAGCTTAGAGTTCCTGAATATGAAGGTTAAATATAGAGTGTGTGAAAACTCTTATCGACATCAAATTAAAACAACGTTAAAGAATTTATTTAAATCTATATTATAATATTTTATTGATTGTTAAATTTGTCTTAACTAGGTAGTGCTTTTGCAAATCGAAGTTATTCAATTAAGTTATTTTATTTTAAAACAATATTATATAGTTGTATGATACAATATCATTATTATATTCAAAATAAAAAATTGTATTGTTTACACAATAGTTAGTTATCATTTTATGATTTCAATAATTAATTGGCCGACAGATCAATGAACATAGTTCAGTTGCGCTTGATCGTTATAACTTATGGACAATGGGCATAATATAATAATACTTTTACAATATCATATTACATTTTTTATAGTTTGATATTTTATTTGAACAATCCAATCATAATATGAGATGCTAGGAAAATGCCTCCAAGACCGGAATGTACCTAAATTGCCTATGCAGGTCGCCGTGTCGTCATATCTTAACTAGTAAAATAATAAATCAATTAATAAAAAATAAAAACTACGCGTCTTATGGCTTACATAGAAAATGTACACAATGATTGAATATATTCCGCAATAAACTAAAACAAAAACAATTGAAACACTCCACTTAGCATAATAAAGTAGACACTGTACTATACGGGATGTTGTAGAATTGAGTATTTTGTGACTAAATTATATAATAATACGAATAGACCGAAGTCATGTGAAAGTAGTGTGACCACGCCCTATACTATTCTAGTGCGATGCATTTCGAACAACGCCTATTGTATAATATTGAATACAGATGGGTCCAGTTCGTTTTGCATTTTAATAACAAAAAACCTATAGACGTATGCGAACAAAATAATAATTATCCTGCGATTGCGATACCCTGTGAGTCGGTGATATTGTTTGATTGTAGGCAGCGTTGGAGTAAACAATAATTTCATATTTTTAATTACTATTTAATATAACATCTGGTTTTGAATGATATAAAATTGTATGTACGAAAAATCAAATGTTATAATATTTCGAGTAATAATATTATTATGACGTCATTACACGGTGTATTTGATCGGAATAGAGTGATTCTAGCTGAGCGCCGTGAATGTGAATATTTATTAAGAATTGCATTTTTAATAAAGAAACTCACCGAGTGTATAAATTGTATCTCGAAGTATCTCTATAATCGTAATTAAGTTTAGCTTATATTGTGAAAATTATATTGACTAGCTACGCTTTAGTACTTGCAGGTCATATTATAAGTCACGTCGTGTTTCGAATGCCAATACGACTGGGCGTATAATTCGCATGTGTATTGCAATTATATGATGACGGACGAATTTATTTAATACGTGTGATGTATGAAATTCACATATCTAGTCGCTTTCATGTTTAACACATGATGTCTTGAATATTTCAGTAAGTATACTTGCTTAGTTTTGTCCGGTGATAATATATTAATTTACATCGAAAGTCATCCGTTTTGATGAATATTTCGAGAACACATCTTAGAAACACTGAGGATAATACAATTTAAATGTACATAATTTAATTTATATAAATCTAATTCCCTGTCTCGCATAGTTGCCGTCGAAAACGGAAGCGTTTGAATTCAGTGAGTTTTTATTGGATTTAAAATTGCACCTTTAAAATTATTTAGAATTACATTTCTTTCGTCGAGATTGTATTATTTAGTTTTACGTTCAGCCATGTTAAAAAAGATAAAACACTATACCGTTAGACATATTAAAAAAAAATACTGCACAAGTGTTGTGTTACGATTCACAAATTACATTATATGTATACGGACGTACCACCCATGACCTATTTTAATATGTTACATTATTTGTATCTCCGTGAATAAAAATAATATATTCAATTCCGTATCAAGTCTGCAGCGCGTCAAGTTTGGACAAGTTTGTCCGTATTTATTTTAATTATACTTTCGACTTTAAGACAATATTGTAATCGTTTCTTCTCGTTCTATTGTTTTTAGCCGACCAGTTTTTCCTGCAGAAGACAATCACACTTTTCGAGTTTGAATAATTTAATACGACCAAATTTGGTATTGAAAATTATAGGGGTCATTCCTAGTCATAATATATTCTTATTACTCGATGGTACAATAACATTTATTTGAAATTGTAACGGTTCAAATTATCGGGACGTCCGTGAAAATTAACCACTTCAAAAAGTATCAGCTGCTCACTTTGCTGCAGACTATAAGCTGCCTTGTTCACAGTCTAACGGGGGGAGGGGGGATATTGATGATTTTTATGTACCATTATTACAATAATGGTAACTTATTATTGCTAATTTTGAGGAGAATATTGCAAATAACGTTCGGATGGTTAAATTCACGTACCTAGGTATTAGGGTATATTTTTGTTGTAACTCTACTGTGCCGTCACTTGATAGATACATGAAGGGGAACCTGTTAGATATTTACTTCAATGACATGCCCCCCTCCCCTGGTAAAAGAAAAGTTTTATTGGTGGGTGCGTAAATTATTATAATATTTATGGCTATAATTTGAAATAGCTAAATACTGTAAAAAAACTAACAACAGCTGAACCACACTGAATTATGATATTATATCATAATAAATTATATACAATAAAATGTATCATAAACTTTATATCAAACAACTATGAAAGCGATATTGTATTGTGTTAAATACGCGTTTGTTGTGCAGTTTTTTTACAATATTTTGATTCGGAAAATGTAATACTGTGCCGTCTCTAGACGCAAGGAATGTTACGAAAACGACATTTTCGATACAAATATTATATTTCTAATTTTTAGTATCTGAATCAGTCATACACAATTAATAATTTCGTAGTCCATTTCTTAATTATTATTCTTATTTCGTGTTAATACACGCCAATCTGAACTGTTGTCTGGAATTTTATTTTTTATTTGACTATATCGGCTTACACGGGGACCCAGATAAATACATAAATAACGCGCATCCATTTCAATGTACCGATTTTTTTAATCAGTTGATTGAAACTTATTTCTTCGTGTAAAGATATGGCCATTATACGTAATAATATGAAATCGATCTTATACTGTTTAGTTTATAATTATAACTTGTTCGTAATGTATCAAAATGCCACACCTATCCCTAAAATTTTTTAGCGATTGTTTGGCAGTAACCTGTCACAGGCGTATATATATATACTTTGGTGTACATTATAATATGAAAAACAACTCAGAAGACGTAGTATCGTAGGTACCGCAGAGTGGGCGGGAAAAGGTTTGTGCATAATATGCTTTTCCCTTCTTTTGAAAGAGTTTCAGGATCCTGAGCATACGGTAAGTTCACTAACTATAAGCAAATAAAATATGAAAACAACAAACTGCAATATTTACCGAGCCAGAGCCGTTTGGCTATGTTTGGCGGGAAAATCGTGTGCAAAAGACTGACGTTCTTCTCCCTCTCCTTGTCGACGGCCAAATTGGCTTCTTCGATCGAACTCTTCAACTTGTCCATTCTCCTCCGAAGGCCATCCTGTAAAAAAAGACACATTATGATTATCGCTTTTGGAATATGCAAAAAACCAATGTTGAAATAACGGCAATAATAGAAGTTCAATCAAGTGACTAGTAATTATTTTAGGTTATTTTTTTGAATTTGTTTTCATCGTTATATTTATTTTTAAAATGTTTCCTTGATATAATATTTATTTAATATTATAAATTGAATATTTCCATGAGCGATAAAATTTTCGTTGGTGAAAATTATTTCTGGAATGTTAGGTCAAGTGAAGTTTGAAAATACTGCTTTGAAAATTAAGAAGTTGGACCAATGAGTTATGTAATATCAAAACTTGTAGGGAATGAATCCAATTATTATATTATTGTAATACCCGATAGTGTAGATGTGTTTTATAAATTTTATCGGGGAACGGAGTGGCCGAGCAGATTAAGGCGTCGGTTGCGACGCACACCGACGCCGGTTCGAACCCGGCCGCGGGTGGCATTTTTTTCGGGCAAGAAGTCATGGTTTCCGGAAAGAAGTGCCGCCATCCTCGCCGGGCATGGCAATTACTTACAAGTGCACACAAAAACCACAGTTCTCTCTCCTGCAGTACCACAGGCTAATAACTTCAGTAGTCGAAGACTTAACCACCCTTCCCAAAATAAAAAAAAAATGAATCCTAATTAAAATGCTAATTGAGCAAAAGTTAAGATACAATTATATTTTTTTCACAAAAAACATATTTGTGTATAGTAATTACCACGCTGTCAAAATAATAATATTCAAATATATTTTATTCTTAATTTAAAATTCAAATTTATACATTTGCCGTGCAAATATTCAGTCTTGAAAAATATTTTTAATATAACCAAAATTAGATAAGACGCGTTTTACATATTATAATAATTATACGCTGTCGTGTGATTATGGTTGAAAATAAAAATGTGTTTATAATTCTAATAAGCTATCTGCCCAACTCTAAGAAATACTAGTGTCAACTGTCGATAATAGTTAAGAAGAATCCATCGTAATTTAAAAAAAAACGCCACAGATAACGTAATCATAATAGTATTAGGTACACACTATTTATTTATAAAATGTAAATCTTGAAATATATTTTAACTATCTTAGGTATTTTAAATTTGATTTTGTGTGTGATGATTTAGTCAGTATTTTATGATATTTGTATTTCGTTTAGACGATTTTTATTTCTACCGATGTTTACTTTTCAGTAAAGAGAACAAATACATCTTTCTCAAATTTCAGCATACGAAAGTATGATAATATTATATTCTAAATAATATGTTTCTCGAAGGTTTAATGTACAAACACACATTCATCTGGGTTATAATATTTTAGTCTTGAATGTCTCGTCTACTATTGATATCAATGTTTATCCGGGTGTATTAAAACAAATAAATACAAATATAATAATATATGATAATATGTTTCGTTAAATATGAAAAAAAATCTAGTAAAAAGTGGTGGATAGACAAAATGTTTTGTTATTTTTTCTTCGAGAAATTTTTTTCTGTTTAGTTCCCGCCAACGTTGGTGTGTGTGTGTGGGAGGGGTGAAGAGGTGAGACTTCGTTAGCGTAACTTACCATTTTTCGACCATTTAAATGGAAAAAAAAATGGATACGCAAATATAAATTGTTTTTTCCAATGATTTAAAGTGCATTCGCGTGATGTTTATCCGGTACATATTTTTAATAAACATATTTAAAAAGCTTTAGGTATGTAGGTACTGTTTTTTTTTTCGTTGACATTTTTTTCATTTCTCGTTATTTCCGTCTGAATTTTTAACTGCAATAGTTATCTTTCCGGGGTGTATAATAATTATAATAATAATTTTATACTGTATACACTATTCATAATAATATGTTTAATAGTGCAATAGTGTGTATGCGTTAATTTTACGTCATTGTATGTACATAATGTCACGTTTTTTTTCCAGCGTTATATATCTGGTACGACACTAAATCGAGTCATGTGAAACTCACTGTACCGGTGTATGCGGTTATAATTTCTTTTACTGTTAGTTGTCACTATTATTATCATTATTGTGTTTGTATAAATTGAATTACATAATTCATTGTAAACGTGGGGCGTGAGGTTTGCACTATTTGGAAAACTGCAGCGTCGTACACTGCAGCAGTTTTATTTTTTTTGGACACATTATGTCGTATAATTTGAAACCGATTCGACATGACGCACAAATATTAAAATCGAAAGATGGTTATTTCACACAAATACCTGCCACCTGTGAACCACTTGGGCGTTATTTATCTGGTTGTCGAGTGAGGACGTACTTTTTTTCAGCCAAAAATCAACCTATTGGTTGTCACTCATATTTCCTTTTTGCCCGAATTTAAAAACCAGGGTTTTGGTTTTCAAAAATTATTATTCTTTATAAATGAAAAAAAAACACATTTTAGAACCTCTGGTGAGATTCATTTCACTGGAGCTAATGTTGCGGTAAAGGCTAATGTTAGACTAACGTTTTTGTAAGGTCAGTAAACGAGGGACACATAAGATGCCGACGCGTATAATATTAATATAGTTTACTTTTTAAGGATTTTATACATTTCAATGTGAAACTCATCATACAATTATTACTGCAACTGATTATCAAAACGTGCCATGTATTCTTGTGAATAATAATATACTGATATTAAATTGATTAATTTATTTCCTCATACCATTGGATGTTTAAGACGCGTTTAAACGAATGATGTGATAGACAGTGATATTATGATATGGCTACAGACGACTGGATACAATATTTTTTATAAAAAAAATAAAACCTCGCCACGAAGACGTCTGAGACTTTTTAAACATCATTCAGATACGCAAAGTTTAACGAAAACAAATCACCCACGCGAGACAATTTTCATTTCTCTGTTTGTTGAGATAATGCGGTGATCAAAATGGCGCAGCAAGTATAGAGAGGGTTTACTGAGGCAATATTATTATTTTATTGGTGCGATAATAAACTGATAAAAAATGCTAAGATGGGTAAACGCCTCTTTATTATTTCGATAGCGAATTCGCTGTTAAGTATAGAGTTTGACTGCTTGGCCCGTTTGACATCGAATTGAATTTATATAATTTTAAAACTTTCCATTAACCTTATCAAATACCCTATACCTAACTAATAATACCAATAATAAAAAAAATAGTAATTTCAAATAAATGAGGCCAAGAAAAAAAATGCATTGAAATTATTAGCAATTTATTGTCCACGATATAAAAATAAATATTGTGACGTCGGCCAATACAAATAATACAATATAACATAATATATAAACGGTTAGTTAATTTATATATTTAAGAATCCATCCGCTCATTAATATATACCTATTCATTTTTATTATACTCATAAATTGAATGTCGTTACTCGTTATAAGTCTGAAGTCCATTAGATAATAATATATTAAAATAAAATATGCTATCAAGCTCAGCTTTTTCAACAGTTTCTTAAATAATTCCTGACAGACGCTTGCAATATTATGCACGCGTTGTACATAAATTATGTGCTCATACTTATATATATATATATTTGTATGCATAATATGTTGTCGAGTCAAAATGAAATTTTGTGTCACTGTCTCACAAAATATTAATTGGGCGGTCGTCAGTCGGGCGTGGGTGCGGGCGAGGGGTGTTCAACAAGTGTTCTTCGCCCTGCCATGCCATTGTTTTTTGTTGCACTGGTGCATATCATTTTTTCACGCGAGCATATTATGATTTCTCGAAATATTTAAACAAAAACTTAAAGAAAAATATAATTAGGTCGTCCGATAACATCGCATATTATTTCCATGACATAATAATGTCCGAATATAATTAAATGTTATGCATGAAATTATAATGTACGATAACATGCATAACACATATGCACTGTGATATAATATATATGATGGGGGACGGAGTGACCGAGTGGACTAAGGCGTCGGTTGTGACGCACACCGGCGCTGGTTCAAACTTCGGTTCACGGGCGGCATTTTTCTTCGGGCAAGTCACGGTGTCCGGAGAGAAGTGCCGCCATTCCCTACCCGGGCATGGTAGATACCCACGGGTGCCCACTAAAAAATCTGCCAATTCAACACACGTGTTTATTAACCTACAGTTCCTCCCCTACAAACAAAAAACAAACAGCTAATGGCCATAGATGTCGGGCTTCACGATCAATAGTAAAAAAAAATGTATATGATGATATAATACAATGATATAAACCTATATTATGTATATTTTATAATACCGTAATATTATCATTTCAATTCAGCCCTGGAATTTCACACTTTTAATACATTCTCCATAGTAATGACTACTAATGAGTTTGCAAATAGTATTATATTATTATTATCTTTTCCACCACACCATAATCATCATTTACGTGATTTCAGGAGTATCATCAGAGTGTGTTATTTTTCAAATTAATCGAGATCCTAGTCACAATATTATTAAAATATAGGCATTCAACTTACTATCAAGTAACTAAATATGCATTGAAAATATGTAATGAATGTGTCATATTTAATGTAAAAGTGTTAAAATTTCTGTAAATATATTGCGTTACAAGTTGTAATTGGATAAAATATTCATGGAAATCATATCCAATTACAACTTTAAACGCATATTTACAGACATTTCCCTTGAATTTTAGTGAAAAACGTTTAAAGTAAAATCATTGCTCATGAATATTTGAGTTTATCATCAAAGCATAAAATTATACTCAATGTAATTGCATCAAACACGTGTCCCAAACATTTTAAAACATGTAATATGTACACACCGAACATATTATAAATGAAAAACTTGTTCTTTACGTTTAATTTCAAAATAAACGACAGTGCGGACTGTTATATTTTTTACGGTGAAAAATGAACATCCTAAACATAGGGTAGGTATTATTATTTTGAATACCGTCAAAATGCAGGTTTTATGTCAGTGTATGCGGTATACGATATTTTAGACTTCAGGGAAGTTAAAATAGGTATGGTAAATATATGTGTTGTGTAACAATATATAATATTGCGCAGGTGCATATTTTGGTGCGTATAATAAATTGACATGCTCTACATGACCACACCAAACTTAAATTTCGCCCGAGGAAAGTAATAATATAAGGCAATAACATATTTGACCAAAATATTTTATATTGTGACGACGTCAGCAATAATTTTGCGTCTTGACTTGGACGATTCGTGGCAACCACAATAATATAATATATTATAATTCTTATGATCCGCCACCGAGTCAAATCATCTTTATGCAAATCGTTGTACGTACAATATTATTGTTCACCAGTCATATTTTAATGAAGCTGCTCTTATTCACTATTTTTGATGGGACATATTATATCGAATCCTTACTACTCTAGATATAGTCATCTAATTTCTACTCCAACCCGATCGTGAGTAACTACCTATATATTGATACTACAGCGTCGTGTTATCAAAGTCTGTATTAGTTATCTATTACAGTAAGTTGTAATATAATATAAACAAAATATTTTGAAAAACCATTCTGACCGACCGACATACTGCAGTACCGACTTTCCTATGGAAATGACTTTGTCGAGCGGATAAAATAAAATAAAAATGCATTCTTATCGTCATTTAAATCACACCAGTTGTACGCAAATCGTAAGCCAAACACACTCGTTGCATGTGCTCTCGCTGGAAACAAAATACCTACCTACTGCTGCAGATTACTTTGATTCCGATTGTTCGTACAATATTATACTGCATTTGGACGGAAATGCCACGATTATATTACAATACAATACTGTTTGATTCGTAGAACGTTAAATAATACGCATTGTGTGATTTCATGAATCATGAAAACTATACCGGAAAATGTTTTGTTTTATTTCATATTTAATAGTTGTGAATTATTATTATTAAATTCTGAGCGGATTGATGGAGTATATAATAATTATTGGTTTCAGTAGGATACATTTTTTTCGTTTCCGGTCTTGAAGTAGGTATTTTGTAGCTCGAAATGGCCATATTGTTTTTTTAACAGAATTTTAATTTATAAAATATAATATCGAACATAATACATACAGTGTACATATTGTTAAGAACAAAATATATGCCATTCACTGCGCATCCATTTTTTTTTTAAAACTGTGAACACTTTTGGAGAAAATTAAATTTGATAGAAATCGTTTTACGATAATTTATTATTGGTTTGAAAATTCTCAAAAATGAATGTAGTAATTAGTTTGCGTTGAGGTAATTGCCCTAGCGAAGGGATTTCCAGTCTCTTAATCTCATAGTTATCTACGTTTTTAATCTCATTAAACATTAATTAAACTACAGAAACACAAACATTGCAATTTTGTACTAAATGTTTAATAAATAAATCTTGATTAACTCACACCACGGTGATTTTTAAATTTCGAAAAAATGTAGGTACTCAGGTATCTATAAGAACTAAAATATTCAAATATATTAATACTTAAACATATTTATTTTTTAAACTTAAAGCAACGGTTTTACAAACTACAACTGCTAACCTATTATTTAAGTTATTTTCACATTTCTCATAATAAGACGTATCATTATTAATCCTAAATAAATTATTAAACACATAATATATTATTATTTTTTTGAATTAATTATGTAGGTAGTTTTGTTTTTATAAAAATTAATTAATATTTAGTAAGAACTATGCCATAACATTATATTCGATACAATTTAATGATGTGACACGAAAGGGTAAAAAGTGATAAATTATCATTATATTAAATACAATATATCAACCAACGAACTCAAGTTAAACCTGTTTTAATTCGATTGCTAAGAACACAAAAAGTCAGTGTAATCACATTTCATTAAAGATTTTAATAGTTCTGACATACCTAAAACAATTTATACCAACTACATATGATTGAAAGTGTTGAAAACGAAAGTTTTTGTTTAAGTATATTAGAGAGATTAACTTACTTCACGATCACTGAAAATAATAAGTAATACGCCTAATCAATTAACAATAATTTGAATAATTTAACGAAAATCGATTTGTTTTTTAAAAAAGCTCTTATTTTGCTATAAAACTGTTAAAAAACGTCAATGAAGTAAATTAATTACATACTAATATTATTAATGCATAAAAACGATTATAAAACGTAATTAATCTTGACAAACTGTCTCTATTTCTATTCATTTCTTAAATATTATCATGTTCATATAAGTTATAATACGTGACGTGTCCCAATATTCTATAATAATTAATAAGTAATACAATCTTTCCAATACCGTAGAAAATAATATATTTTATAAAACGTATCAGCTTATTGAACTGAGTTTGTTGTTTTGTCCTATATACGATAATATAATTTTTATTTTCTACCTATACTTATGATTTGATACAATACACAATCTGTTTAAACTTGCGTTTGTATAAGCTCCAATACATATAATACTTTATAAGTCGGATACATTATGAGAATTCTAGATTAAATTTATTTAAAAAATTGTGTACCAATATTTATTTAAATTCTCGTATGAATTATTATTATATCGTTTTAATTTTTTTCTCGACCCAATAAATTCGTCGACGTGGGTATGGACCGTTTATAAAACTATATTTTTTTTCCATTCCGTTCCATCACTTGCAAAATATATACAATATACATATTATTATTATTCAGGTATCAGGTGTATACAGCAGATGTACGTAATATATTATTATGTTTAAAAAAAAAAAATAAAACAAAACGTAACGATAACTTACTGACTAACAATTATTATTATTATTATTATTATTATTATTATTATTATCATCATCATCATCATCATCATCGGTCTAATAGAGGGTGATAACGTTTTACATTGTTCCGTTAAAACGAAAAGGAAACTTGAAATTTGGCGGCGAGATAGAAGAGGTTGAGATTGTTTTGGGATGTGGGGAAATACTTAATTCGATTCCTCTCGAGTTTCGAAACAAAATTGTTGTTCAGCAGATTCGATTCCTGTTATTATACATGTACGATCTGATATAATACAGTTTACGCCCACCTCCATAACTCTTATCAATTTAATCGAACTCAGTATTGTTGTTATCCGATTCCCTCAAGTTGTCGTTCTTATAATAATAATAATAATAATAATAATAATAATAATAATAATACGTGTTCGTACATTGAATTATCAAACAGAGCTACGACAATAATAACATTATACTCGTTCGAACACGATAGGGCTTAACAGAATAATAATAACATGTAGGTAATTATTCAATAATATATTATTGCTATCAATTGTTTTAATACAGAGCGGCTCGACCTATTATAAAAAATCTTTTCTCCCATAGTCCGCATAATACCTATAGTGTTAATATATTGTATTATTCAAGTGAGGTTACGTTTGAAAGTTTTTGCGTGGCTTTTAAAAGTTTACGCGTAAACACTGGATTACCTCTCAAGTGGAATCGGCGAACACTCATTATTTCCTAAGAACTTGGCGTACCTAATAGTATAAGACCGTCTCCGAGTTGAAACAGATTTTTCTTCTAGGTTTTCCGTCTGACGCCTTCGCAGAAACATTAGGATATGGCACACAGAGTCATCCTTTCGACCACCCACGTGACGGTACACTGCTGGATCGCAAATAATAAAAACGAGTGCACGCATTATAAGGGTTCAAAAGAATCATGATTACCATATCACTTAGAATTTAAACGAAACACGGTGGACCCGACAAACAGCTATAGCAGCAGTCCTCTTAGAGGTAAGTAACGAAATGAACTCACTTAAACTATATATTTTGTCCCTCGTTCTCTCGTCGTATTTTATTCTTCACACGCGATATTATGACAAAAAAGCAGGTACGTTTTCGTTCGCCTGAATAACGCCTCAACCGTAACACAATAATTCGAAATATGTATGCTTTTTTTTCATAGCAGAGTGCCCGCTATATCGTTTTTAATAAAATACGCCTGTTTAATTCTAATCCAATTTAATTTCGAATATAAAATGTACTCTACTGTAATTAAACGTAATTGTTTTCATTAATTTTGGTGGGACGTGCCGAGGAAACTGCCGTTGGAATTTCCGTTCATTTTGCCGTTTTCCATTTTGTTTCCTGCGAGGTGTACAATATGGATACAGGGATTACACAAACTATTAACAACTATATTATAAGGTTTGGGCATAATATAAAACTTAAGCTTTTGTATGCGATGTGAATACTTATCGATTAAAACACGTCAAAAGTATTATACCCTGCGTGATTAAAACTATTTCAATAACGAAAAATATTAATCGAAATATTGTAATTTTATAAACGTATAATGAGAGTATTTTAAATTAAACTTGTATTATTTTCTACGTCGATATATTTTATCGTTCGTCATAGTTTAACTGCTATAGTAATATATTATGTTAGGGGTTTCAATATTTTTTATTTTACAACCCCTCTTGTAAATTTTCAAAATTCTCACCCCTCCAATTGATTAGAGTTTAGACGACCCTTTTTTTCTTTTCAATTATACAAAACAACTATATATTATTATGCAACTAATGACTAATTTATTTTTTTTTTCATTCAAAAAAAATAAAATATAAGCCATCTCAATAATATTATAATAATATATTTTTGAATATTTATTAGTTTATATAAAATGTTCATTATTTCATCATCACTATATTCAGTATGTGAATTCCCCTCTGGGATATATTTTCTCCTGGTTGGGAACCACTGTATTACGTTGTTTATGAATCTTCAATAACTATTATTTCTGAGAAAATGACAGAGAAACTAAGCAGCAAGTGGCAGCTGTCTAGTGACGTATACCAAAAGATTTCACGGCGCCAACGATTATTATTATAAATCTGGTAAAACTTAATTATTAACACGAGATCATAATAAGATATACCTATGTTGTTTGGACGTGTCTAGTTTGAAGTTGTTCCGTAATTAAACTTTAAAAACATCTCTTTGACTAAATACTTCATAATTTGCCAACTGATGAATGAGGAGAGGGTGAACTTTTTCAGCGCATATTTTAATTGTTAATTACATTGAATTGAAAATAAAAATAAAACTTTTTATAGTTGAAAACTTAAAATTTTCAGTTGAAATAAAGTTTGAGATTTGCCTTCTTACAAGTCTCTTCGCATTTTACTGCAGTTATTTGTAATAGCGGTGATACCTGAGTTCGTATTGTGTACAATAATACGTAATTATATAATTATAATTTAAGTATATACTATATTATACGCTATACACAATAATATTATTATGTACCTATAGTTTATTGTTTGGGACACAATTAACATTCGTCTCCAACGAAAGGGTTAAACCAAAATAATTATCAACGAACAGCTGATATCTGCGTTGTGCACATGAGACGAGAGGAGGACAAATTATATTGTCTAAGACGTATTAATTTTAATACCAACCAATAGTTATTGTTAATGCATACCTAATTGTCATACACGCGTAAGATACGTATCTACACGCATATCAATATTATATTATATTATCGTGGGTCTTCCTAACGGACAATCCGTAAATTATACGTACCAAGGTATCATAAACGTTCTAAAGGCAAGTAGTGAATATTGTTCATGGTTATAATATTAATAGAGACTAAGGTTCATTAAGATGGATTCACTTAGTCAGTTTTCCAAAGTTCAAAGAGGCATCATGAACACTGCAAAGGTGACTAATTATAAGCCCCATTATATATATATTGATGATTTAAATTACAGTTTATAATGAATGCGGAATCGTTTCAAACTAGTCGAAAAATATCACGCTGCTGTTAAGAAAAATAACAGATACTGCATAATAATATACAGTTTATTTTGTTGGAGCCAAAATATTTTGGTATTGCACTCGATTCGGTACGCACATTACAATATTGTATTGCCTGGAAATTCTGAGATTAAAAAATAGCGTATTAAAAAGTAATCAAAGAGTTTTGAAACTTAATATTATACTAATAATAATAAAAACGAGTCTTACGGTTTTAAAAAAAAAATTTAAACTGAACTATTTAGCCGTTTGATATACGCCACGATGAAGTGAAACTGGTCTTTGCAGTGTATTGTATCACCGATGCGTGCATTTGTGTATATTATGTACGTTTTATTGCACGAATGAACATCGAAGGGAAAGATTATCTGGTCAGCGACTTCGCACATTATTGTTTACGATAAACGTTCGTGTACACTTTATCGGCGATGAATTGGGATATTGTATAACCACACTAAAGAGCCAAACGTTTATCTGTAAATTCCGACGACTATAATATTTGGGCCTAAATCGTGCATAATCTGACCATGACCCATAACGTATAATGATCACATATCGTACTTGAAAAAATTCGAACTTCAAATGTTTATTGAAAAAATTGTCACTACCTATATATTTTTAATAATTTTCAACTGCCATTGTAAAAATATAATATTAGGAGCGTTGTATTAAATTTTCGAGCTTTTTGACCCAATGAATACAATTTTATTGACATTCTTAGGAAAAAAAACCTAAAAAATTGGAAACAGAAAACGTCCGTAAACAGCTTAAACAAGTCAAAATATTTTGAAAATAAAATATAAAAAATTAAATAAAATGCGATTTGAATTCATTCAGCGAAAATTGCATGTACTTACGGGAATTTTTTGTAGAGTACTACACCAAAAACCAAAATTGATTTTGTCGAAAACCAATTTTGCGTAAAACTTTCCGGGTTTCATTGATTTGAAGACTTTTGAAAACTACTAGGAATTTTAAATATTGACCTCCTAAATCCATCAATTAGATTTACTTTTCCATTAAACAAGATATTGAAGTTGAAAATCGAATCATTATTTTTACTACTTATCGTGTACACAGAAACAAAAAATAAAATAAAAAAACACATCATTGTAAAATCAATACATTTTAACGCTCAGCTTAAAATCTAAAATTAAATATTTATACAATGTGTATTATCAATAATTATATTTTGTATTTAATTTATTATAAACTAACGTAACTTGAATTCGATTAAAAGTATCTCGTTTTTTATTAAGGCAATAAAAATCAGTTAAGTTGAAAATTAGTTAATGAAAATATAATTTTAAAAAGTTAAAATTGACTTATTTAAATTTTTATCTCATTTATGCCCAGGCTTGCCTAATTCAAATATATCATGTAACATTTACTCAACAAAAATAGACCTCATAATATAATAATGCACTTGGTGCACTCAAACGCTGCCGTACGTATAGGGCCGTCTTATACAGTTAGATGAGGTAAACTCGAAATGGTTTCTTACGTGCCTTAGACAATATTATTATGTTCGCAGGACGCCACACCGTTTCGAACAAGATTGCACATAATATATTTCGTTTCACATCGAGAACAGCTGCTGAAAGTAATGGCGGCACGCAGTGTAATGATTTGGTAGGTCACACGGGGCAATCATACTACGTTGAAGTATGTTCCATAATATTATTATCCTCCTGATTCGTTATTATACTTCTTCGTCAGACAAAATACTGACTGTCATGGTGGCGTCAATTTTTCACGTCCATGTACATAGTATATTAATTCTATTGTATTAGCTGGTATAATATCACTATTGTTCTTGTGTTCTAAGACTGAACGTTTTCATTCCATAATATAATATTATACAGCGTAATATTTTAAAATAAAACGCTCGTTATCCCCAAAAACACTCGAAAAACTTTTTTTTTACATCGTTTTAACTTTAAAGTAATATTGTAAAACAACGTTTTTGAAAAACAAAAATTAGATTTTTCACTATTTCTCATAATTGTCGTATTTAAAGTTTTATTTTTTTTAAATTCTCTTTCTTCTCTGGCATCACAACTCTTCGAGAGTTTTCGCCTCCACCGACACATCCTTCTATTTTTCACCTTTTCATCCCAGTTCGGTGTCCCTAATTTTTCCAAATACTGCTCTATTCCGTCTATTCATAGTTTCAATGGACGTCCTTTTTTGAATGATTACAAGACATTATTTTTATATTTCATACTTCGGAAAAGAATATGATCCAGAGTAGGTATGTGGAAATATTAAAATCAAACTTTTAAAAAGTCATATTAAAATATCAAGTATTTAAAATTTAGACGATGAGTTTACCTACAAGATTTCCGGGACACGTAGTATTCAGTCAATATGTTCGGATATAGAATACGATTCTGGTTGTGAAAAACCGTGTTGTGGCAGCAATCGGCAGACAATTTTTGGGATCCACTCTATAGTTCCACTCTCGAGCTGGTGTACGACGCTTATTTGATTCGCAGTACGACACCTCTGAAGTGCAGAGTGTGTCTGACAATATTATTTTAGGTACATCGAAATTACATAATATGTCATGACTGCGACACACCCTGTGAGCAACGTTAAACAAATTTCGATTTCCTATGATTGTTCGCACGGCGACCATAAAAAATAGAATATCGAGACCTAGGGTGTGTGAAACGATCCGTCGTCGTATTTGGTACTTAGGTACAATCATATTATAATATAACAATATATAATAGACGTGAATTGTTGACTGAGTGCCGCGTGTGCGCGAAATATATGTCCCCGACGGGCGCTAAAGACGAACCATAATAATAATATATACCACACCAGCGATCGATCTAACACGAACGTGTGTAATGTGTGAGTGTGTGTGTGAGTGTGTGTGTGCGTGTGTGTGAATTCGGGTGAAACGATTCGACTCGGGTGACACGACCCGCTAAAATTTCCCGGTTTTGGCACGGGAAATAAGCAGAAGACTTGGATAAAATACGAGTTTTAAAAACAATATAATATATTAGAGACGACTACAACATGTGTCGGGATACTAAAAAGAACATTATATTCCGAATAGTTTCCAAACATAATGTTATGTTTTTTACGCACGAAAAAAATTAATTTTTAAACTTAAAAAACTACGGTAACATTAAAGATACCACAAAGGCTAATATAATACCACACACATTGTAGTATAATATATACGTACTATGCAGTTTATAGCACGGGACGGTTATTTGACGCAACACACTCATATTATAACCTTTTAGTAATTGGTTGTGTATTTGGAGAAATAAATTTGAATTATTTTGTATAAATTTTAGTAGGCATACTAATAATTTATTATAATTGCTACGTAAAATATATTATTCTTACAATATATAGAACCCAATTTTTCCCATTTTATTTTTAATGATATCTCATATTTTTTAGAAAAAATATATTTCAAGGGAAATACGAAGAACAAAAAATCTAAAGAATATTGGACTAACAGTATTTTTTTCTTTTCAAGCGTTTAAAGTTTGGTAATTTAGATAAGAAAACGTGTGAAGTAGCAGGGGATATACTTATAAAATTATGTTACACATCCCCGCTCATCTAAAAATACTCATAAATAAAAAACTATTTAACTAAATAGTCTTTATTATTATTATTATATATTAAAATTTTTATAGAAGTATACGGCTTCAGAATATGAAACTAAAAATACAAATTATCAAAAAGTTAAGAAAATAGTGTTATTATTATGGAAGTACTTTATATAAAACATTTTTTTTGAATACACAAAAGTTGTCCGGGGTAATAATTAAGTGTTTTGTGTGTAAACTTACAATATTTTATTTTATTTATTTTTTGTTCTTAAACTTATTAATTTATTAGACATTTTTAAAATATTGTATACAACATACTATAAATACCTACCTAATGTTTTAAAAATGTTTCAACAATATTTATGTATCATTATTTTTCCGACGAAATATATTTATATTTTTATTAAAATAACGATAGCATTTCATACTGTTGCTGAAAATACGTTTAAAGTTATATAAATAGTATACATTATTGACGTGTAACCAAACGCCGGACGGTGATGACTTCGTCTTTTTAATTGGTTGGGTAGGTACTGTGCCGGATTAAGATATTTTGCGCCTGTAGGCAAACATTTTTCTGGCGCCCCCCTACCCAGGCCTTTGAAAGTAAAAGTAAACATTATGTATCTAACATAATATACTAATTATTCGTAAGTTCATAGGATTATAAAATTAATAATATATACTTGATAATATTATATTTATTTAGCATTATTATTAGTTAACACAGTATTCAAATTTGGGAGGAGATGCTGGGAGACATTGTTTTTTTAGCACTAGGTTACACTTTAGATATACAAAATACAATATTTTATCATAAATTAGATTAAATTAATTTTGTAGTTTGTACATAAAAATAAAAAATAAAAATTTGTAAATTTGTATTAATTATTACTACTTTATTTATTTTATAAAACAAATTGTCGTTTTCTAGCCTTACATTCAGAGAATTCTTTTGTTATATTAATAAATTATATTTCATTTAAGAGTTCACTTTCTATGTTTAGTAATGCTAAAGAATTTAAGCGTTCAGCACTAGTAGTAGACCTTAAATAATTTTTGATTCAATTGATATTCATTTGATACAATTTGTTAAAGCCGTAGACAGGTACATTCGAAAAACTATTGATAGATTAGGGAATACAGATTCAAGGTCATTTTTTTTATAAACGTAGGTATAAAGGTACCTATACAATTTACTATGAATTATTATAATGTACGGTATTATTGTTTTAACACGCACCAAACCCGTGTTTAGTAACCAGTTCTGAAAATTGCAATGAATCCAGATAATTCCATGAATCTTTTATATTTTGTATCTAGATACTTTTGAAAAAAAAGATTCTGTATCTTCGACACAAAATAATATTGTGATACTATCAAGATACTTTTTAAGATACGATTATTACTTTATTAATTAAACAAAAATATACTGAGTATGTAAATTTCTCCGGTTCACTCTGTATACCAAACTATAAAAATGATTTTATTTAAAATATAATATGTATATATATATTATTAGTTTTACTTTAATTAGGTGGCTCTACATATTTCTATTACATTAAATCAGTACGAGTAGAATAGTTGGATTTGCTAAATGTAACCTAAAATGTACATATAAAGATACCTAATCTTAAGATACCTACTTGTATCTGTAAGTCTAAGTACTTTCAAAAAAAATGTATCTGTATCAACAGTTACCCAAGTAAGATTTAAAGTAAAATATCTGTTTCTGTTTCTTGATACTAATTAGGCATATATCTAAAGTTAGGTATCTTATTACGACATTGGTAATAACAGGGTTCCGGTTGTATACGCAAGTACCAACAAGGCTAAGATTCCGATTTCGAATTATTATTATGAATAAAAAAGGGGCACTGATAATGATTCGGTTCAAAAGCAGTCAAACTGTGTTATTAATATATAAGGTGAGGCAAATATTGCGTCATTTTTGCTTACACTGCAGTCTGAATGGAAAAGTAATCCCACAAGATTCCTTCTGCCGAGCACCGACCCACAGATTACACTTATATACATAATATATATATATTACAACATTATGTACATTATGCAGGGGGATTCATCAAGCATTTTAACCCCCATTTCTTCTTCAATAACGCAGCAGTTATTAAAAATCTGATTTTTTTGGAATTTTTAAATACCTACTTAAATACTATATTTTAATACTCTTGAATTTCATGTACAACTTAAGGAGTGTCCTGTGTGTATAGATAAAAATATTGCTTAATTTTTTTTTTTGAACGACCCTTTCTCCACCCCTATTAATTCTACTACAAATTATTTAATGGATACATTTTCTGAAAATGAAGTATAGTATGAAAAACCTCGAGAATCTTAATTATATATAATTTTAATATGTATATTGTGTACTAAAAGAAAAATGGAGGTGAACATGCTCAGCGGATCACTCTGTACATGTATTATAGTTATAGTCAGTATTATGCACTTTTCCTTCGTCGGCAAATCATCGCGTCTGCCACAACTTGTAATCTCGCGCACGCGTTCATCGATTTCTTTTCTTTTCCATATTATTTTCTACTACGCGATCACTAAACCGTGGTCTTTTACATTTTCACTTATTGATATATATAGATATATAATATTTTCGAACAGTCTTTTTTTCCATTTCATTTCAATTTTTTCCCTTTTCTTACATCACCATTTTTTTTTTTCCCCTCTGTTAGAGAGTCTGCAGGTTCCCGTGTATTATTATATTCGTACTGCGGCTTTATCCGTTCGCTCACTATCATCCCTTTTGGCAAAAAAGTATGTTAATCATTAGTCCTTTATCCGAAATTTACAGCTCTTCGAATTGTTATCGAACAAAAAAAAAAATAAAAATACATTACAATAAAATACGCCTATGAATGTTTGAATACTTATTATACGCTCATACAGATTGACAATACATTTTACATTTTTTTTCTTTTATTTATTTCTTAGCCGTTTCGGTTCGTGTTGGATTAGCGTGCTTATATTTTCCCAACATGACGAATTCTTTTCATTTTTAACGTTTCATTATTATCTTATTCTCGGGGAAGACTGATATTTTATTCCATAAGGACCATTTTTAGCCAGTTTTTTTAGTAGAAACTCACTTTGAGAATCGTATTACTGCCAACATAATGTTTCCCTTTGATTCTTGAATATAAGTCTTAATGAGAACACAACTCGAAAAGTAGAAACTTATTTAATTCTCAGAATGAAAAATTGATATTTTAATAAATGTTAAATTTTTTAAACATCAAATCATTCACTGTTATTATAAGATATTGTTATGTATATTATGTTTATTTAACAAGCCCGAATAGAAAAACGCGTGTGAAGTATGAAGTATCACAATGTTTTGAATACTCAACTTAAATCCGAATTCACAGAACTATATCGTACACTACTGACAGTTACTCATACATTTTTTATAAAATATACATAGCATACGAATAAAAAAAATACAATTTTAGCAAATCAAGAAGTAATTAATATAGGCCAATTAAGAAAATGTGCTGAAACTACATAATCATTATTGTAACCACCTTCGCAACGAGCGAGGAAAGTGTCTCTTGTGTCGAATTGAAGAGTATGTGACGGTCTTCATATGGTAAGCCACGATCAGGGCACGGAAAGTGTCTACTCGAATTTTGTGTTTGTTGAATTTTAATAAAAGGTTCTCTTGCAAATATATTGTTTTCCGTTTTTTTGGAGTAGTTATACAATACCTATTACCTTACCATTTGCTCGAATCCGATGTGAAAACGGTTAATTATTGCAGAGTGTTTAGAACTGAAGGAAATAGTGAAGTAATGCTATGGACTTCTGTGAATCTAACTTAAACCAGTTAATTCATGGCCTTTCAGTTTTTCAAGACAAGTGTTAGTGAAGTATAGTTCTGAAAAGCGACTATACGACACGTGTTTTAAACTGGTGCACTATAGAAAAGGTTTTGTATGATAATTTTTTAATTTTTAAGTGTTAAATAAAAATAAAAATGTCAAGGGGGGATATGTCTGGACAACGCCATAGACTTTAATATAAATTTAAAAAAACTTGTCGACTTGTAATGGCTATTTAAAACAGAATATATTATTATATCAGTAATTACTTATTATAATTGCATTATAGCTACGAATATAATATATTACCGTTCTTGAATAGGTGACTTAATTTTTGTTGATTCGTTAATTGTTGTGTCAGGGGCCATAAGACAAAATAGCATAAGTAGGTACTTAGGACTAATTACTTAGCACTATTAATGCTGAGTGACTTCTCTGTATATATTTTTTTTTCGCACATAATATGCTTATTGTTACCATTACAGATTGTATGTAATGCAATAAATGTAAAAAAAAAAAAAACTATATTCTTAAAAAAGGAACATTTTAAAAATATTTTAGTATCATTATTTATTATTATGTTGATTTTATTTTATTCGTAAAATTTAATGAATTAAAAGTATATCATGACTTAAAACGTGGTTGTGATCCACTTAATTAGATAATATTATTACTTTAAAAATGTATAATAGATCAGAACACTCTCATTAAAAAACGACACAAAATAGATTCTGCTAAATACAAATTTGTTATGTAGTATGTACGTTTAAAGGATTACGAAATATCATGAGGGCGTGTAATGTCAAACAAAATAGTTATATTTCTTAATTTCATTCATTCTTTCTTTTTTTTTTAATTATATTCTAGAAAATGGGTACATCATGTTCACTGTTTAACATATGATAATAATTATATAAAACATTCACAGGAAAACAAAAAAATATAAAACTTTTTTAAACAATAAAGATGTTTACATGTTATGATTCAGAAAATATTATAGAACTGTGCTCCACTTAAATCCAAAAATCTATGAAAGTAAAAAAAAAATTAAATAGGCAACAGGTTTAAATGGAAACAAGTCGACAGTTACTGAGTGATAATAATTTTATTTTTCTGGGAAAAAAAATATTATTCTAAGATAGTATGCTATGTTATTCCATACTGGGATACACCGGATGTGTTCAGATCGGAAGTAAAGCAATTTCAATAAATCTATTTTACTTGTGAAATTTTCATTTTAGTTCTTAGAACGAATACGGTGAATCAAAAAACCAGGTCAGATGCATATCATATTACATATTATTATTATTATATTGGATTTGTATCAATATTATGATTCAGAGTGAAATCAAGCGTGGCTTTTCTACAGTTGTAAGAATTAAATATACTATGCATATTATCAGTGATATTTTATGCACGTCATGATAAATAGCAAAATAATAACCATATTTATTAGGCCGTTTATATGATCTGCGCTGATGTTCTGATATTTTACAAAACAGATGCAGCGATAATATTATCACATGTACGATTAATCGCGGTAACTATCAATATAAATAATAATATGATTTTATGCGTAAGCATTGAATGTATTATTATGTTTTCGTTTTAAATTACAACATTATATAGCCGCGGTCAAGAACGGTTTCGGGGTGAACTTAAATAGATCAGCACCGAGATGCGGTGCGAGGGAGGGGGGGTGGACTGGCTGGTGGGGAGGGTTGTGCGGTGAATTTTACGACCTACTTGGCAAGAATGATGCCAACCAATTTCGGTAAACACAAACGGAGGGACGACACGCAGTGCTATAATAATAACAATAATAATAGTAATAATTCGGTCACCCTTTTATCGCGTAGAAAATACGGCGCGACAAAAAGACGAACGCACTGTACACCGTCTACACAGTAAGTAGTAAATATACTATAATAATAATAATATAATATACGAGTATACGACTTACTATAGAACGCCGTACATAGAATTATTGCACTTAAAATATATTATAAACTGACCAGACCGACCGTTTCACCAAAGTCACAAACACGATGTTTTTTTTTGTTTTATATACTCGAGACATCAGTTATTTTCAAAGTCGGAGAAACGGTGAAACATTCATAATATGAATGCTATTATTAGTCGTTGTAAATTATTATAATATTTTTTGCTGTATTGTCATGTGCATTCAGTGCGTGTGCGCGCAACAAACGTCAATTATAATTTCGGTTATCGTGTTATTTATACATTTTTTTTATTTGGACTTAGCGTCCGCCGAGTGCACCGTGACAACGATGACGAACGCCACTCTCATAATATTATAGAGAATATCTACTAAGTCTGTCGCGGTTCCCAGTCCCGAGTGTGTGGGTCAGTGGCGTATTTACAGGGAAGGGGAGGTCAAGGGGAATAATCCCCCTCCCCCATAGGTTGTATAATTTAATATGCATAAGTCCTTAACTTGAGTCCTCTAATATTAAAGGCGGGTCAACTGAATAAAATCATACCCCCCCTCTGCAAAACAAAAACCTAAATACGTCACTAGTGTGGGTAAGTATTATATAGATCTATTACCATTTGGACAGTAAAAATAAAATAAATTCCGATCGAAGCAGATAATTTAATATTTAAGATGCCACGAACGTTCCGAAACGGTTTTTACGTACTTATACTTAGATTCCTCTCGTCTGCAGTTTGTTGAATGAAATAAAAATAAAATATTTTTCCAAAAACAGTAAGAAAGTATACCTATATATTATGCAAATATAAAAATACTTAAATACGAATATTGTGAACGGTATTTCGAATAGATTATTGTATGATTGTTTCTAATAAAATTATATGACCATGATTTCGCATTGTTGTAATCATAACGGTTATTGAATATTACCGATCGGAAATTTTAAATTAATATAAAATGAAAAAAAATAAAATTTTAACCGAACTCGTGAAGTTTGTGTTGAATACCATTTTCCCATTTCCGTAATGACCAATAGGAAATGTTTACATTGGTACAGAACACAATCATCGGATCAATTATTCCAGTGTTAATGTGACAACTGTGTTTTTAAAATATTTAGATCATTTGTATAGAAAATATTGTAATTTAAATGCCTATTATTTTTTTACATAAAATATACATGATAAATACGATAGTATGGTACCTCTATAATATACGTTTTGTTATATTTGTATAACGTGGTACTTTAAATCTTACAATATTATTATAATCTGAAAATAAACTGATCAATATCCATAATACGTGAATAAAATAAAATAATAATATTGTAAATACATACAAGTATATAACCATGTAGGTATTTTTTAATCTAAATAAATATTTTACTATCATGTAAACCGTTAAATGTAAATAATATTATGATTTACACACGTTTGTTCTTTCATGTTTGAATATTCAATTGCTTTTCTAATAAAGATAGAGATCTGCCCCCCTCCTCCAAAGTTATTGGATATACCTAACGCATTGATTATTTTTAATTTAAAACTTTTAATGAAATTGCAAACATTGTAATTTCGTCTTTCAAAGGAAATAAAAAGATGAATATATTTTTTTATATGTTAGTTTATTCTTGTATTTTTTATTGTTTATTTCTAGGTAAATTCAGGAGATTATATAACATAAATAGTTGTATTATGTTGTGTACCATGAGAAAAACACAAGACGAAACTAATATTTAAGTGAAAAATTGATATTTAAAATAAATTGATAAAAATGGAAAATATGTAGTCTATAATACATACACCACACACACACACACACACACCCATATAATATATATTATAACTTATATTATAAAGACATAAAATAGAATGTTCGACAATGCAATTAGAACAGCTACTTCTGTAAAATGGGTTTGAAACTACGTGTGAATTAAATAGTTTATTTTACTGAAACTACTAAATAATAGTATTATGTTTGGAATAAAATGCACGTAGTTCAACACGAAATCTCGTCAAGTAAGTTAATTAAGTTTAAAAAAAAAAATCTACTTCTTTTAGGGGGGAAAACTTTCATTCAGGTTGTTGCTAATTATACGAATGAAAAGTAATTCGCACAACGTTATGTTTTCAGTTATTGACATAGTAGGGCCGCCTTTACTCTAAGAATTATATAGTTCTGACTTTATGTAATTCACCGATTGACAATGATGTTTAGTTTTATACGATACGGATAAATGTATTTATTTATATATATAAATTGTATAAGGTGACTTATATAATTATTGACACCTAACGTGTTCCATTACGACATACAATTGCGAATAATCAAATTAATAATATGAGTAAACAAATATTGTTACTTTAACAGTGTTTATGTTACCAAATAATTAGTATACCGTTAAAGAAAATATCCCTAAAATTCATAATCAATCATTATTTGTACGAAATACAAAATTGTTTGGTGCCAATATCCTAAACCTTGTCGATAACTATACTGGTTATACTATTAGGTTAGGTATTTCTGGACAGTTATGGCATTATAATAATATCTATATCCATTGACCGATTTAAATTTAAAATCACTAATATTCGTCCAGACTGATTGACTGTTCGTATTACATTCAACGTGTCTACCAACAATGTTTAATATTATAATAATAAATGCGAACGAAGTTGACGTGAAATAACGCCACTGATTGTGTACGGAAAAAAGCGAATCAAACGATTTTGGATAGCTCCATAGTACAATTATTCATATAATATTATTCTGGAATATCGGTGGAGCAAAAATGACTTCATCGTACAGCTAAAATATCATAATAGTACAATATGAGGTGCGCATACCACAACCACGACTGTCGGTAAACTGCAGAACGAATCGGATCGATCATCACACGCGAGTTTAATCACGTTTTAACATCTTTGGCACAGCCTATTACATATGCCTATAATACTTCTGCCCATGAGTCCGAGTAAATGAGGTGAAAGTGTGTGTCGACACATTTTATTGAATGTTGAGATCGGCATTATATATAACTACGCTGTATATTAATTAGTACCTATAGTTATCGTTAGCGTGTGTTTATATGTATGAGTTCGGCGTTCTTATACACGGGTTATAACGGGAAGACCTGACAAATGAAATAGCTTTTGTCGTTATCAATGTTTTTATTTTTTAATGGGTAGATAAGTACTGAATATAAATAATTTTAAAACTGGTTTTTAGAAACATTTCGAGTGCAAAAACATTTATTTAAGTCATGTCGTTAGTTGTTTAATTTTTTTGAAATATCATTGTTTTTATTAAATAAAGTTGACTTTTTTTATTACTCTGTACCCTACACATATTTTTGAATTTGATTGTGTTATACAAGGTACAAGGAGACTTATCTGTTGGATAATAAATCCCTATGACTTAAAATTTTTAACCCTCGAATTTTACGCGCACGCAACAACTACACTTTATCCGTAACTCATCTAACCTGACCTGTTTTCGTGGAAAAACTACGATATAGGTAATATGTTATTAGGCATATTATGTTAGGTTTAGTGTGGATTTAAAGTTTTTGTAGAGACCGACTGAAAGTGATCGAGTCTATGAAATACGTATAATATGCATATATATGGATATATTACTGTACCAGTGTAGACAGATGATGATGATAATAATAATATTATATCAACAAAACACTGACAAAATTGTTAACTCGTTAATACAATAGGTATACGAATAAATATGTAACAAATCGTGGTAATTTACCTAGCTTTAGTCTATTATATATTATTATTGTTATTCTTGTAACTGAAATACTATCGAATTATAATATTCAAGTACGACTTCAAATATACTAAATATAGCTAGTTTATTAAAATCTACTTCTGACATATTTTAAATTCGCACCTATCATATGGGTGATATATTTTTTGTTTTCAAAACACACCTAAATTAAATTAATATTATAATAATATGTCGTGGCGTCGTCGACTAAAAATTACTTACAACAAATTCGGAGTTTATAAGATTTTGATTGGATTTTTATTCTGTTCGTTCCGATTCCATTATTAAACTCGACACGAATCCGTGAAAGTGAAATTAAACGGCCAAGAAGACGTATCCCTTGAATTGGACGAGATGGGGTAGAAAAGAATAAAATATTAAATAAGACGATCACGTGAGTTTGACAGCAATGGGAATTGATTGCGATAACGTTTCGTAATAAGAGCGCGTGGTGACGGGTCGCCGTCTCAGGTTCACTACCGTAATAATTCGAATTACGAAGGAGCACAAACCGACCGACATTGGCTAAGGTAATCTCGGATGTGTCGTACGCACCCGTATTATAATAATACACGAAAGAATTGATATCGAATTGATACCGCGTTTGGTCGATACAATATACCAGCTATATTATAATGATCTTTCCATCAACCGCGGTACGTGAACGCATACACAGATATTAGAATATTTTACGTCCGTTCGACTTTTACGGCGACCTTTGAACGATCGTTTCAGTGACACTTTAAGTGTATAATAGTGCAATTTCTGTACATTATCTTAACTAGGCTAAAATAAATAAAATAAAATAAATGCTCATCCATTGGCTTATGTACACCGAACAGCTGTCATTATAATCAAAATTCGTCAAATAGACCCACATTGAAGTGACAGCCGATTACTATTGCAAATATCGATAAAATCTTACAAGTTCATCGACGAAAACATATTTATTATTATCTACTCGAATACCTGCTCGATCAACGATTTTACAAGCACACTTAAATAATAATACGTTAATATATTTAGACAAAGCACAGTGTAAAAGCATAAATATGTATTTGGGTTGGATACACGTTTCTTTGTTTTTGACAGATTTTTTTTTCATTAATATAGCATTTTTCAGTTTTTTTTTAATGGTTTTAAATACTTGTAGTCTAAAACACTTTATACTCTGTTCTACGAGGGAACATGCCTGTTCTGCGCATCTTCCTACATCACTAATTTCTCCTGTAGCAGAGTGTCACGTGGGGATGCGCGGAAAAACCCGTAAATATTATTTTAACTACGAACATAATATTTTTTTTACTTTTATTAAATTCACGTTATGAATTATAGATAGTAAATATTAAACTGAATAAGGATTAAACAGGATTTAATTGATTTTAACAATACGGATAGTACAAAATATATTTGTATTGTTAATTTAAATGTGTAATTTATATGATTTAACTATGAAGTTGATAATTATATTTGTATATGTCTTACGTGTTAGATTTAATTTATTTGAAACAGAAGTTTATAAGAAAAACGTCACCAGGAAATAAAATCAGTTTAACTAGGTAATAATAATATATAATTAATTACAAGCTTAATTTTTATACTCTCAGTAATTAAAAAAATAATACAGTTTCAGGGTTCCAAAGCACTAACGGTTTTTTTTAAATATTATAAAATTAAAGGAAAAAACTTGTTCTGATTTCATGGACTTTTTTCGCATTAAAAATGTAATTGGAGTATCTACCGTGGCCGTGTCAACATTCATTCTGTTCAATTGTATTTATTACGGTCATCTTACTTCTTTTTTATTTCTACGATACCAAGATCGTATTTTTTTGAATTAGGTACGTATTATCCCAGAGAATTACTCCGGTCAACTACATCGTAATCAATAATTAAATTGGACCGTGCCAAGAATTCATAGCCGATAGTCAAAAAGCCAATTATGCACCTACCAGTGTGATAAGTGATAACGACCATTTAAAATTATTAAACACGTAACTCCGTCTGAAAAGCAACCCTTCATGGGACATTTATATACAAACGTTATCAAGACGGCTCCAACTTAAAACCATAATATTTCTCTCCTCACTATAGTATAATATTTAATATTTATACATGAAAAATATAATATCAGTCACGTGTTCTAGCTATTTCAGAACCAATCGTAAACAATTAAAAGTCGCAACACCTATCTGCCTATCTGCCTATCTGCACCTGGCTCATCTTCTAACCAAAATGCATCTGCTTCGTAATCACAACTCCGGAAAAAACTAAATACATGGTTATTCTTTCTTCTCTCTCAAAACATGAACACTGACCAAATCAAAAATAATTTTGAAACCGAACAAATTTGACATAATTGAATGTGTACCTACAACAACCATACTACCATACTCGTTATATCCATTATAGGACTGCTCACAAATTTTTGCGATGTTGTCCAAACGCAATATGTTCTAACTTCTAATGAAATCAACTACCTGCAAAAGTTACTTTAACATATTAAAACTAACACATTCGTCTGGTTTATTCAGAAAAGTCATGAACCAAAAGACGAAAAAAGTACGTTTGACACGTATCAATTAATCTACCAAGAAAAACAATTTTGTATGGTTTTCCGTAATCTGCGCCATACTATTAGTAATGATTTAATAAAAGAGAAACTAAAATATCTTGGTCATACGACAGCTATTCAAGTAGTCTTTTCATTTTTCAATCGTGGACAAAAACTAGTTTGCCTCTTTTCTTAATTTTTTGGTTCTAGATTTGCGAGTAGAACTAGATTAACGCAATTCAGATACTTGTAAACTAACTTCAATCTGCCCCATCTAAAATAAAATTCGGTGAATCCGTCTTCCCCGTCGTCATACTGTTCAATGTCAACGTTGCCAAAATGTTGGCCATACAGAAACCTATTGTAACGGTTGAACCACATTGTGTTAAATGCAGTGGATTTCATATGACTAAAAACTGTCAAAAAATACCCGACCAACCGCCATCAAATGTGTACCTCATGTCAAGGGCAGCAACCCGCTAGCTACCGAGATAAGATTGTTGTTTATACAAATGCATTCAATCAAAACGCAAATCATATTCTGGAATAAAAGCTGAGAAAACTAAAGATTTGTATCAGACCATCGCATCCGACCCAATTCCAGAAAATATTGTACCCAAGAACCCATAGGCAATACCCATGCACATAAAAACCCAAATACCCCTCCAAAAATATGCTAAAAACTAATACTCTAAAGTCAGCATGTCAATAAACAGTATCATAATTATTATCAAAGTGACCACGACCCTCAAAATTTCACAAATCAACTCACTTCGTTTATAAATTAACATAAATCCACTCATCACTCTACTTACAACAGTAATTAACACAAAATCGACCCAAACATTTATCCGATTATCCTAATATCCCTTCGACCTTTCCGAATCAACAAAATTAACCACTCAGTGCACGTGGCGCATAGATACCTATTAACTGCAAGAAGTATTACTATTGGGTGATCTCCGCATAGTGAAATATCGTAATTCATGCAGTGTTTTATTGTTAATTAATTATCTAATTTTCTTAATATCCCATTA
Organism: Sitobion miscanthi; assembly: GCA_008086715.1. Taxonomy (NCBI): domain Eukaryota; kingdom Metazoa; phylum Arthropoda; class Insecta; order Hemiptera; family Aphididae; genus Sitobion; species Sitobion miscanthi. The sequence goes on from CM017799.1 coordinate 5,874,227, forward strand.
TGTGTACAGAAACAAATTATGCAATAAGGTACTAAACCTTAATATGATAACAATATAATATACAGTTGCGACTTTACGAGTTTAAAATATGACAATCATGCAGGTGGTTCTACTAGTAGATTATCAAAATATTATGTTGATCAAAATTAATATATATTCGGTGGAGTCGAATAATCAAATGTTTTTTTTTCTTAAAACTATGTAATATTCAATTATTTTTCCTTTATCAGAACAATTTTAATATTACGAAATACAATAACTTGCTATATGAAAGCCGCCTATGGCGATCGAATTCTTTTTCTATAGATACCTTTTGGAATCTTCTTGGTGCCTGTTTTTTTATACTTTTTTTTGAAGTCCTATTGGTTAATTAATTATTCGCGTTTAAATGCAAACTCGGTTTCAACGTTTAATATTTTTTACAGTATATACTTAACAAATAACAAAAGGATAATAATATAATGTTCTATGCGATAGTTGTATGTATAAGCGAAATTTTAGTATTTTTTTTAGTAAATAAATTACTGTTTTAAATTAATTTAAAAGACAAAAAATTCCCAATTAACTATTAATCGCAGGTGACAGTATAATGTTTTATATACGAAATTAGTAATTACTATCTATTGTTTTTAAAAACATCTTTTTTAATTTTCAAATTCATTCACTCATTGTTTAATTAAAAACAGAGAAACAACAACACATACAATAGACCTACATAAATAATAGTAAGTTATTATATTTTTTCAATCCTTAATTTCTTAAATGTATTGTAGAGATAATCTTATAATATTGTATAGTAAATTAAATTATGCGACAATATTCTTGACCATAGGACATGAACAATTAATTGGTTTTGAAAAACAGACCGGAAATATGACATTTCTTTGGCAAGTCTATTTTATAGTAATATACAAGAAGTGTTTTTTTTTTTTACATTTTTCAATCACATCGAATGAAGTGGCTGTTGGCTTTGGAGTTAACTGGGAAAATTTCCAATATTTTTTGTACGAATTATTATGAATAATATTATTTTATACTCTATGTTTCATGAAATACTAATACTGATATACATTTATAAAACGTCAATCCAATTTCAATACCAAAATGCGCACGAAGTTTTTGATAATTCAATATTGTATATTTATTGCCTGTGTGAAGTGAGGTAGATATGTGTATTGGTTTTCGTATTTTTTATAATCATTTTCTCGGAACATTTTTTTGAGGTCGAAGGAGTAATCAAAATGTTTCACGGACGGACCGTATGGAATTTGAAAAATAAATTCATCTTATCTAGTGTAACATTTTTAAAACATTTATTTGGTCGTCATGGTCATATTATTCTACTAAGATTGAATCAAGAAAACAAATATAATCGTACCGTACTGAGTTTGCATAAAAAACTATATATATATATATATGTTAAATACGTTTATTAAAATGAAAATTATCTAGGGCGCCAACTATCATTTGGCAAATATTATAGGTATCAGTTGTTATTAGTTTTTATTCCTTAATAAGGTTTGTGAACAAAATGAGTTGCAAAAGAAATCTATCGACAATCGTAACACGTACCACGCCCACACAATCAATGACATAGACGAATTGGAATTGGTTTTTATATTGAAATTTTAAAGAAACAATAATATTGCAATTTAAAGACAAAACATGTTGGGCATATTATCGAATACCATTTTTAGGGGTTTAATATGTTATATTTAAATATTTTTTTGATTGCCAAATTTGTCTCTTAAAATTGACTTGACTGCTAAAGATTTCTTCGGGTTGTACAATTCATTTTTTTTATAGTTTCTCGTTAATATTGTTTAAAACGTCGTCGATGCAAATTTAAAATAACCAAGTCAACAAGGTCAATTGGAAATTAAACGCATACAAATTTTCACTGGAAGCTATTAATTTGAATATTATGGTATGACCATGAAATTATATTAAATTCTACGTACATACATAGACAATTAACAAAGAAAACTTCACCCGCTGTCATTAAAATGAGCAATAGTAATAAATTAATGTTTAGTAATAAACGAATCTGATGGATTTACATCGACATAAACAAGAGACTGTGTATTTATAGACTAAACGATTCGTTATAATTTATTAAAATATTACCTTGCAAAGTTATTAATTATTATTGTCTATTTCAATGAAGTTTTCTTTAGTGATATATTCAGACATGTGTTATGGTAATGTGAAAACACAAAACAGGCATATTTATCCGTGTGCCTCGAGTATTTTCTTAGGTTTGTTTGGTATAGATGTTTTTTTTTGTATTTCTAGCACTAAGACCTTTAACGTCGATTTTAAGTATGTGCTATTGTATTTCGTGAACTTTTCGACAGATGCTTTTTCCAAAAACAAATACCTGTCATTCAAAACTACCAGATTAATTAATAATTAAAAGAATCATCTGTTCATCCCGTCTTCGAATTTTTAATAAAAAAAAGTCATAATTATAATAATACGTTTTTGGCACGGCATTTTATTAATTTAATTAAACATCAAAACAATTTCCTCTCAAAAGACCTTTAAACATTTTAGCAAATTATATTTCCGAGAAAAAAAATTAAGTTAATTTTGAGTTTGATGTAAATCCGGGGTTTAGAGTCACAAAAATTGATTTTCCTTCGAAATTAATATAATATTTTAATAATATTAATAATATTTGGGTATTCGTCGATAATTTAATAACTCACATATTTGGAATAACATAAGTTACATTACCTATAATAATAAATTGGTTGATATTCAATGGATATAAAAGAATAATACACTGTATTATACCTACATATAATTATAATATATGTTTGGAAATATTTTGTTGATTGATAAAAAGCAAATTACACATTTTATTTCTTTAAAAATTTACAAAATTAATAAATATTGAATTATGACATATAATAATATAAGGTATGCATATTTTTACATTTACAAAATGTATTTATCTTATTTTTAATTTTAGTGGCACTTACAAAAATTAATATGTTTTGACAAATCCACCAACCTTGGATGTTTGAGTAGTTATTATAGCTACTAAAACATTGCTTATTATTACCAAGTTTTAAAAATGATTGCTTATTTCTGTTACTGTTAAAATATTTATTTTTCTACCATAAAATTTATTCATTTTTATTTTAAATTAAAACATAAGTTATGCAAACAATTTATGTACTTCTTACAGCTAAATTAGATTTTGTATCACACAAAGAATTAAAATATTAAAATGTTGAATTTTTTGTTTTATTAAATAATAATTAATCTAACTCGTTCATTAACATTTTAATGTACATTGTTGCATAGAATATTAATATGAAATAACTGGTAGTTTTATAACATATTTTCAGTAATTACGTTCAATATGAGATAAGTTATTTTATAAGATTCAAATTTAATAAAACTCTTTAATGAATGTATTTAGACTAAATTATTTTATTTTATGCCTTATTTCTTTTACATTAACACAACTTGTAGTTTTCTATGAATTCTCCTTTCAGAAATTTTTGAATAATTTCAACTAGTCGTTATAAACTATTATATTACATACTAAACAATATGTATATTTCCAAGAAATTACAAAAGTAAAAAAAACATTTTTTTTTTTTTTTTGTGAAATTGAACATAGCTTATGATCTGTGATATAACGATTTAATATAGCATTGTATCTATCAAGCAAAAATCTTAAATTGATTTATTATTTTATTATACACAATTTATTGAAATTGATAGACAAATAAATAACAAATAAGTTGTCAAATTTATAAAGTAATTCGTTGAATTTATGGTTATATTTGAAAATTAAATAAAAATTCCAATAACTAATGTACGTATATTGTTTTATTATTCAATTTATCACGCTTGCAATTTCCCGTGGATAAAATGTTTTCAATATTTATTTGTTTTTATGATAATATATATTTATTGTCTATTGATATTATAAACTAGAAAATGAATCTTTGTGATTCTAAAAGCGGTGTCTGGCAAATGATCTAATTGTAGTAATTTTTAATTTTTAAATTAATTTATTATGCTTATTCGAAACCGTTTTTCATGATAAAATAATGTCGAGCGTATGTTAATGTCCAATAAATCGAATATTCAAAACGTAAATCCATCGTTGATCCAAGATCAAGAATACTTTTTAACATATCATTTTGAACCATAACTTCGATCGGCCCAAATAATGAAGAAATAACTTTTTTATAGATAATTGTTTTGATAATTCCAACTAACTTTAAACTTTTTTTTACATTTATTATGAGCATTGTTGGAATACCCAGCCCGTGTACCCGTGAAATTAATAATATTAAACATTGTATATTGCTGTAGGCATTGATTATATTTGTAAATGAAAATGTATTCTGGTTATGAAATTGGATTATAAACCTATATATGTGGATAAATTAATATTACATTTACTGACATTTAAAAGTATCATTTTGTATAAATAGTAAAAGTCACAGAGTGGGTAGGAGGTAGGTATTAGAATAATCTTTTGGAAAATTAAAAAAAAAAGTTTGCAGATTTTTGATTTTTTCAGTTCTCACTGATTACGAGGACTATTATTGTATAAATGTGTTAAATAATGATTCAGAGGTCCTAAACCTTTTTAATTTTTTAATATTTTGACGAATTTATGAAAATGTTAAATCTTTATTATTAAGTTGGATATATTATTAGTTTCCTTGTTTTAGTTTTCAAATAATTTTTTTTTTATATAGGGTTAAGGCTACAACTACTAGATCATTAGCCTATGGTACTGTAGATTTGTTTGGGTTGGTATAATTTTTGATTTTGGCACCCGTATGTATCTGCCATGCCCGGGTGGGGGATAGCGACACTTGTTCTCCGGACACCGTGACTTGTCCGAAGAAAAATGCCACCCGTGATCGAGGTATCGAACCAGCGCTGGTGTGCGTCGCAACTGACGCCTTAGTCCGCTCGGCCACTCCGTCCCCTTTTTAAATAATATGATACATACAAAATACATTTTATAAAACTAATGTTCACGAAAATAAAGCATCGTTGATCAAATAATACATTAGATTCAATAACACTAAAAATAAATATGTACCTATATATTATATAAATCACTTGTATTGATTGTGTGCAGTTATTATTATTCATATAATATGATATTTACGATATTTTCAAAACCCATAAAATCATTGTTATACGAACGATATACGAAAATAATAATTGTTAATGTTAGCGAAACAGCAAAATTTGACAACTTAATAAATATAAAACATAAAATATTTTGTAGCATATACCTAGGTAGTTAATACACCGTTAAAAACTGCTTTTGTTTATTAATATCTAAATTAATATAGTTATTATCCGACAAAATTAAAATTTGAATTATTTTGGCTATTAATTCCGACGAAAACGAAACAAACAATAGGAATTATAGTATTTTGGTTGCCACAGATACTATGTATAAAATAAGCAGATCAATTTCAAAATATGAATGGCATTATCAGAGTGGTGTTTTTACTATGCATTACATTTGAATTATGACGACGTCGCGTACGTTGATTTATTTGGTAACGTATTTCGACAATGGTCGATATCGTTAATGGTGCGTTTGTGACTCGACATTTTTTTACTGTGTAGTTAGTAATATTATTTATTAGTCGACGTAGTATATTAATATTGAATAAATACTAAAATAAAAGTAAAAATCATAATCGAAAAAGAGGAACAAATTATTAGTTTCAATGGCGTTGGTTATCTATACAGATTTTGGACATTTGGATTTATGCTATTTTTTGGTTAATTACAAAGAAATAGAAATCGAAATACGTTATATATTAGTATTTACAATTCATAAGTGTATACAGGTGAATATTATACTCGTAAAATATGATATGATAAGAATATTATGCTAGGCACCGTTGAAATACGTGTATTTTCGTTCGAGAGTACACCAACTTAATATCTAGTTGAATTTTCTATCGGAAAGGTACCCACGTGTTATCATGGTCAAAATATATTCTAAAGCATATTACGTTTACCAACAACTGATAAGTGATATATGGCATACCGCAGCGCACACATCGGACGAAATGACACGATACACCTACACGTCGATGTACCGAAATTGCCTATACACTGCGCCGGCCAACGGATATATCGAAAAAGGATCTATGTCCTAATTCTTGAAATTTCTTCTGTATTTTAGAATCTGAACTATACACAGTTATCGTGATTCGAATGGCTATGATAATCGAAATAATATTCACCCTCGCAAATATCTGTTATTAAATATCACATAATTTTAATCATAAAAAAAAGTCGTCTCACCCAAAATAATATTATGTTTCTTGTCGAAACAGTTAGGTAGGGAAACGTATGATTTTTATCCATCCACACGGTTACTTGTGGTTTATTTTTATAATATTATTGTGTTATCAAGTCACAAAATACGTCATACCCACAAAAGTATTGCGCGTTTTAACTATTTGGTTTATACGTTTTAGGTTTTTTTTTGCCATCACGCATGGTCAGTCTCTGCTGGTCGTTTGAGTATTCATCTAAGTTTCCGGATCATCAACCGTTTTCCGTATATTTACCGCAGTGTGTGTGTGAGCCTTGCACGTGTGTAAAACGGTACCTATACAAGCTATAGTATACCTCTTTGTAGCCTCACGATGCGGGAAAAGCAAATACGCTATATTCGTTTGCAACAGCCATGATACTATATAGTTATTTCTGATTTGATTTCCTGTTTAACTACCGCTAACTTTGTTACGTTTGTACAAAAGTAATAAAACAAAGTCTGTTGCAAGATAATAATAATAATAATAGTACGATATAAACAATGCTTAAACCGATTTCTGAGTAAGCAAAAGATCATCGGTGTGGAGAATCGTGAATAAACAACACCGATCGATCGGTCGAAATAATCACGGTATAGTAATAGCAATAGTAATAATAATAATCATAACGATAATATTAGTAATAATAACAATAATACGGATCAGATCGTCGAGCACTATGCGTAGGAATCCATCGCAGTGCATATTATTTAGTTCACGAAATTCCATAAACGGTTTTTGAACAGTTGGGTGAAATAATAGTATTTATATTGTGACGAAACAAAACTGTATAATTCGATATACGTGTACAGCTTCTGCATAATATAATATATGTATACACACGTAAAATTTCAACGTCCCGTTCGTATAATATTATAATATTTTATTCTGCACGTTCAATTGTTGTGCGGTATAAACCATTTTGGTATTGTGCGCACATTATTGGGTGGCTGCGAAATGATTTCGAAAGCGCTGATTGACAACATAATATCATTTTACTATGGTTTTCCGAATAATTAAAAGGATGTCGTGTTTTATTTTTAAAAAATAATTTTGTCATTTCGTTTTGTATTCGATTTCACGCTGTCTTATTTTTGTACTCTAAACGACTAAAAAAATATGCGTACATAATATATTATTTCGTACTCGTGCACACCAAGAATTTTATCGAACTGACGTTATAACTCTGAGGTTCTCGTAAGAATTTCACGCACATTTCCAGTCGTGAATAATATAACAATAAAGGCGTGCGAAAGTCGTATTTGTGTTTTATAAAAATTCAAATAGAACACAATAACGCGTTGTAAAATGTGTGTACATGTATAAAACAAAAGCAATATATGCATCATAATATCACGTAATATAATAGTTTGATCGTCAAACAAATCATCGCGACAATACTCGGACGCGTAAGACGTACTTACGAATATTACAATTTTTGCAGTACTGTAAATACTACAATATATTATAATTTTATGCGTATAATAAGTGTATAATATAATATTATTATAATCGTATTATAATATAAAACATTATTTTTGGTCCGAATAATAATTAGAGTAATTGACTTGTGACCCGAATCAAAAATGTGCAGTGACAATCACGTATTATGATAAATTATAACAATATAATAACTAATAATATACAAACACGGAATATTCTTAATGACAATTTTAACGACTTGTTGATGCACACTATCGATCATCATGCAAAATTATTACGATTCGTCGAATTCGTAGCACAATTTACATATTTATGTTCTTACTTAACATAAATATATAACTATCATGTTTATTATTCATCATTGATTAAACCCCAAAACCTAAAACAAGTTTGACGTTGATACTATGGACTTAAATGAAACCATTAAACGCCAATTTAATAACTATTATTAAATAGTAACAAAATCATAATCAAAAAAATATGTAGAAATATGCAAATCTTATAACAATAATCTAATATTAACGATTTCCAGTATTCACGGCTTGTTGTAAATATTATTCTGATTCTATTTTTTCATTACGTTATCTGTATTTGCACGTTTATCAACAATTATTATTATTATTATTATTATCAATTGGTAAATAGCTTTAATAATAATATAGGTTTTTAGCCTGTATTATCTTAATATTCAAACACAGAGGTATTGATAACAACAATTATTATTATTGATTAAAAATACGCAGTCCTAGTTATCAAGACATATAAGTAATATTATATTAATTTAATTGTAATAAATAGATAACATTTGTACTATATTATTATTTATTCCCTACGATATACTGTTTTATATTATGTTTAAAATTTGACGTTATTGTGTTTATAATATTATAGTATATCTATAATATAATAAATGGGTGTGTATTGAAAAATCGCAAACAAAATCAAATTTTTTATTTTTTTGATAAATGTTTTACAGTTCAACGAATCGGAAAACCAATTTCTAACACGTATATGCGCAAGGGTGTCATTGCTTTACGTCGTTCACTTGTCTGTTTATATGCTTGTTCATAAATATCCCACAAACCGTCGTCGTAAATCACGTATTTATTTTGCAACCATTATAATATTATTGTGTTTACGTTATATTCTGCTGACACCACACCTGAATGCAAACAACCTAAATTAATTTAAATACGATATTCAAACCCGTAGAATGTAAGTTCGTATCGTTCAAACCTGAACAAATATCTGTCGTTTTTTTTTTTTTATATACGAGTATTGTACGGGTACGATTGTATACATATTATTATTTTTGTTACTTTTATGTCCACAATAATGATTTGAGTATAAAACAGTAATTCTAAAAATAATAATAATAATAATAATAATTGTTAAAATAGCAATAGGTGAGTCTCAGTGTTAAAAACAAAATGATAAATCACGATTATCCCATTATTCGCGTACTGTTTCATATTGCATAAGTTTTATCGCGCATCGTTAAACCAATGTTTTCGTAGCACAAACAAAGAAAATTAATGCACATAAATAAATGTGATATATTAAGTCATGTTTGCGCGCAACTCTATATAATACAATATGCGACGACGAAAAAGCGTAGGAGAAGCGTGACGATGAATCGTTGTCGACACCTTAATCGGTCAGTTATAACGCCACTGTGAATTATTATTACGTAGGTACCTGTTATTTTATTTATGCAGCATACCAGCTATAACCAGGTGTATCCTACGTTATGCCTACAAACGGAAACTCTTCGAAAATGGTCTCCAGGGGGTGCGGTTATGACGTCGTAGAATATTACGACCACCGAGGTAATGAAGTACGGAATGTTATTATATTGGGGCGTGTCGAAAAGTGGAGACAATATTTTCTAATGGCGATAGTCGTTCGGGGCAAATTATGTCTTTCGGATAAAGAGAACATAATATGTAGCACAGAACTTTGTCCTCGAGGAACGAACGAACTATATAATGTTTGCACATTTGACTGTGCTGACGTGTTGTTGATCGCACTGTCACTAAATTAAAGATATTTCAATAGTGTGCTCGGAAAATATGACTAAAAATGAGAAAGAAAAACCACCATTTTATTATTACGCCAAACGACTAAAAAATAAAAGAATAAAAATAGTTATCGAAAGTTCAAGTCGGGACGAAAAATATCTTGTTCGCGTGTCGTGCGTGGCAATAGAGATAATATTCAGTCGTATTGGTGACGAAAAATAAAGTGCAGCTACGAGCCGACGTTAAAATGCGTATTGGACTTATATTATGTTGTGCAGTAGAAGTAGTCGCGTGTGTATTACAGTGGCGTCGTCGACGTTATCAAGCGGTCTGTCACGTACGTTTAATAAACTGGAGCTCGGGAGTATAAAAAAATAAATATAAATAAATAAATACAAATTGGTGAGTAGTCGTTTGCAGTGTGGAGGTCCTCTGCAGTGGACGCGGGTTTAATAAAACGACGACCGCGAAACGAGATCATTATATATCGGACGAAAGAGCCCAACTAAAAGGACTCGTAATAATAAATATTATATTATTATTGTGGCTGATATAGTTGTATAATGTTATTATATTATTTATTGCGTGACTTTTCGATCCATGGTTGGTTCGCCGGTCACGTATTGGTATACGCACGTTATCATATTGATGGTTTCTCGTCGCCGAGCCGCACGCCGTTTGCATCGAGTTTCGTCCTTTTTTCTTGCTGCGCCAACATAATCGGAACTAGGGGGGGGGGGTTGAATTCAGCACACCCTAGCCACTGTTATACTATGCCAAAAATAATGTGATAAAAGAACAATATTTCCTTATTTGATGTAAGATTTTCTTGTATTTGACGTATTTATTAAAATAAAAAACCATTCGAAAAGATTGCTTCCTAACATAATTAAGTTATTTAAAATTACAGTTATAAAATTATTACAATAAGTTCTATTTTCTGTAACATGTGAATGTAGTTTTTCTAGTAAGTATATAACGAATTAAAAATTAGTTGATGTCTGAGGACAAGTACCTATGTTACAGTAATGATTTACCGACTTGTCCATTTTAAATATTAGGAAGGATATTTCAAATAATATAAAAATATAGTCAGTGTTGGATTATCTACAGCACAAAAACAAAGAAAATAAGTTTAAAATAAAACATTATTTTCTTATTAAACAATATAAAATATCTGTTATTTGGATTTGTTTTATGGTATTTAAACTTGTAAAATATTATATTATAATAATAAATTTAATTATTTATTTTGTGTAATAATGATATATACAGTTGAAGTTATGACAAAACGTTGTTGTTAATGATTTTTAAATTTATGATAGGTGGTTTGTAGGACAAAGCCCCCAACGAGTTTGGCATACATAATTTTAGCACCCCCTAAAATGTAGCTCTAGTTGAGCCCATGTGCATAGTTCGATTTCGAATGCGTTCCGGCGGATCTAACGCCGAAGGATGGATTGACGAGCGAAGCGGGAAGTTAAATCCAAAAATCATAATACTATTATACCTAGCTAACACTAATTACTGTGATGGAATAACATGTCATACGCATGCGCGTGTGTGTGTTACACATTTGCGAGCTTGACGTTTTAATTAAAAATCCACTGTCGTATACGTATCTATATAAGCTCGGTGTGTTTATATATTCGTATAAGCCACGCGTTCGCATCTCTCTGCCACTGTCGATCATCAAGTAATGTGGGTGGTGGTAGGTGAGGGTGGTGGGTGATGGAGGAGTATGGTGAGGACTCACGCGAGAAGAGACTGTGGCCTAAGTCGGGTTTGCACCACAACCCTTTAACCGCAAGCGCGTGCAAACACGCTGCGCCTACCTCCACGACTTACCCTTCGAATTCGTTCCGAAAACAATAATAGTATATATACGTACGTCCGGGCAGAGACGAGGAGGTGGCCTTTACGCCGTTTGGCGCATGCGTGTCGGGACAGCCTTCTGATGTGATAAACACAGCACGTTAATCCTATTAGGTACCTGTATATTATATTCTCGCAATGAGTGCGCTGTTGGTAGTATTTATTTAAAAAGTATAATATAATTATATTTCATTATATTACTATAATAGTACGTGATGTATTACCTTAACGTCGTTTTCACTGACTTGTAATAGTATTAATAATAATTATTTATATATTTTATAAACTGCATATTATGTCTCAAGCACAGTATGGGTAAATATACATTAGTATAACTTAACTATATATAAAATGGTATTAACAGAGCATAAAATAACATTCTATAATTATAATATAACTTTAAATATCTAATAGTATTAAAAGTAATGTAATAATAACAAATGAGTGAATAACAACCTGTAGAGTTCAGCAGATTTTGGCAGTATACTAAGGAAACTCGGCTTATCAAATGTCACGTATAAGACAAATCAAAGTTTTACATTCTCTGGAAACACGATCCAAGGGATTATTATAGCCGTAATAGGTACGACGAAATAAAATAAAATTAATTTGTCGTCGAAAAGCTGTTGTATATTATAACAATATATATTATTATTATACTTGCAAGTTGCACAATACGACGCGGCATAATAAATAAATTATTTTTTTTATTTTTTTTATGTGAATGAAAAAAGAGAACTATTAAGCCACTGCGTTATTGCATTGATCACGTGGCCGAACTACACTTATAGTATATAATATAATGGCTATAATGGTCGAACACTTAAAACGAACATTATACCCGAGGCATGGGTAGTACAGCAGTTGTTTATCTCATTTGTTGGTCAATGTAAACGTTCAGATTATGGAACGGCATCCGATCGTCGTTATATATAATATTATCATGTAGAGACGTTTGCGTTCGTTGCGGTTTTAAAAATCGTAAATTTAATGAACGGCGTTCTATTATTATGTAGAGTTTTTATGTGCGACGAAATATCATTATATTATAGTTGCATTTCAAAAGGTTATTGTTTCAGTTTCGAACATTTTCGGTAAGCTGGTGTGGTGATGGCTTGTTTTAAACCTTCGGTAAAAATACGGTGGCCATGTTTTGTGCTTGAATAATAACAGTGTTTCATAAAAGTAATTTGAACATGATATTATGATGTATACATTGTCGTGTATATCCCGTCATACCTGTTACCTTGTATATAATATTGTATAGCAATAATAATAATAATAATAATAATATGCACAGCGACGTCTATTTTACACGTGTAAAATAAAATGTTGACTTTTAATTATTAACTCTAGTCTCTACTAGATATATATGTTTATACCAAAGGTAAATCATCGAAGATTATTTCAATTATAATGTGATTTTCGAGTATATCGTAAAATATATTATGCGATAATAATATATGAAGGTAGATAAAAATAAATACTAAAATCCGCGTAGTACAACACGGAAATCCACTTAAAGTCATTCGTTATTTAATTTAATTGGTTTGAATTAAGAAAACAATTTAAATGTAGCTCGTTTTGTGCAACTATATGAATGCTATGTATATTATAAAGTTTCTCGTAGAGAAAAATATATAAACATATTATAATAATTGTTTTTCGAAGACATTTTAAAACCGCCATCATATACACTTTGAATTTTAATTTTAGGCATGTATCAACCTATATGCTGTGTCTGTTTAAAATTATTATTTTTATTAGATTAATTGAAAAGAAAAAAGAATGTCAAACATTTTCCCGTAATACTTTAAAAGTTTGTGAGGCGTATCGAGTGAAACGAAACAACAACTGTCAAATTATTTTGAAAATATAATTTTCATTTTATCTTATATAGTACGAACTCGGTAATCCATTTCAGAACTTTGCGCTATGCTACAACTTTTTTTTTAATACCTACCTACTTTTGCAGGTATTTTATTCTGGTATATGAATTTCGTTTAAAACTTGAACCTATTTAAAAATTAGTTATTAACGCTATGATGAGTAGTTTTATTCAATTTTAAAAGAATACTCTGAACTCTTCCTGACGTTATGTTTTAATAATATTATTATCTACTTTTCTTTTCAATATCACACTGTAAAATAATATATATATTGAATTATACGTATCCAAACACAATATAAAATAGAGAGTATATAATAAATTGTCAGAGAAATTGACGGCGGGCTACGGTGGTATTAAAAATGAAAAAGAAAAGTCGAGTAATCGTCCGTTATACGACGAGATCGGTCGAGGAGATGGACAAAACAACGCACGAAGTTTAAAACCATTGCCATAAAAATTATTGATATCGCTGACAAAAGGTACGTTTCTATTTTTAGGACGAATCATATACACTCAAGACGTAATAATCACGTCTGGTGGACGCCGATTTAAACGCGCTTATCGAAATATCTGTTACTTCCGGTTAACTTATACACGGTTGTCTGCGGTAACATCGAGTGATACCACTATATACCTATTAGAAAGCACACATGTTCGCTTCACGGTGCACGCGATTTTATTGTATATTTTTTACTGAAAAAGACGTGAATCTCTGAACGAGACAATTATTATCGTTGGTTCCTCGACCTCGGCTGTCAAATTGCATGCGCACGCACGCAAACGCCTGCAAGGGGAAATGTTAACCGTAATCTTGTCCTATACTGTTTAAATGTGATTATTATGCAAGCCCCGGGAAACACTACAAGTTGGGTTATTTTTTTATTTTTGCAAAACGATCAAATACGACATACGTATTTTAAATTTATATACACACATATATATAGGTACGTTATTGCTACATACGTTTACATGGGTATATATATATATATATTATTATCTTCAACGGGTCACGATATAATAGTATAGTATTATTATTACATTTTATACGTGCTGGAAAACGAGATCGAAATATTGCGACAAACGAATCATGAATATAATTAGTTTATACGGTCGTCTATAACAACCTCAACTGCTGAAAACCCGTATACGACTATTGTATAGGAATTTATATATTTATATACAATACATAATATTATAATATGATAATGTAATATAATATTATAGTCATAATAGACATTTTTTTCATCACTAACCGGCCAATATTGTTTACAGGAAACACGAGGAGTTTACATTTTTTTAAAACGTCAGAGGACAGATCACCTGAAGTCCTGCAGTATTACTAGGTACCAGCTATCTAATTTACACTTTTCTACGATTTGAATATTGCTAGTGTTTTCAAAGATAATCGAAATGCTATGTTCATTTACGTTAGTTAAAAAAAAAAAAACTGAAAAAATCAAGTGAAATTAAATGAAATTATCTGTTTATAATCAGATAACAGTTTGATTTATCTAGATAAGATCAAAAGATATATTGTTTTGTCTAGATAACATATTACCTAGATAAAGCACAACACTAATCATAATATTATCTATAGTGTAACGACAGGTCACGACATGACTTTGACGGTCACAGCCACATTCGACCACTTGAAGTCGAAAGTGCATCCCTAACCACTGTTTACACTGTTGATCGGACGTTAATTTGCTTATTTGTTTTTTACCACACGTTTTGATGAGTCAAAGATCGTGAACACTATCGGTGGTGGTGGAGGTGGTGATAAATAAACAACGAGCCAATTCAATGGTACACGGTACGTGTCGTTTCGGTGCCAAAACGTTGTCAGCAAGTTTCCCGGAAGGAAAAAAAATCGTCAATGTTGGACCGGACATGGCCAGGTTATCCAAACAATCAATACGGTTTTTATTTTCGAAATAAATATTATTTTTGCTTACTTAACCTTATCGCGATACTGATAATATATATTATATATATATATTGAAATTTTAGAATGAATAAAAAAATAATAGCATTTGTTCACTGCACATATTTTTATCATAGTTATAATATTATATCTAACCGTCCGTTTGATTTGCATGTTTTATTATTTTATACATATATATATATATATATATATATATTTGTTTGTGTAAAAGAATATGTCACGACCGACTTAACAACGCGCACAGCCAAATTTATGATGGCTATAGAGACTTAGAGAAAATATTTCCTCGGTAGTTTCAAACCAGGTGCACTTAAGAATCGATTTTTAAAAATTATCATTTTAAATATGAGCTCATACAGGGATTTTGTTCCGGTAAATGGAAATTGAATATTTTCTTGGATTACTTATAATATACATATATTATAGTCAAAGTAATAGATAAATCACTAGTAGTTACTTTTACTGACGTTCATAAATTGCGGAAGTGAATATTTTCTAAAAGTATCACTTATACTTATAACTATGTTTTTGGACTGGATACAGATATTTGTATTTTCTAACCGATTTTGCGTAACGCTTTGTTTAAAAATGTAAAAATTACCCGATAACCACAACTCGCAAGGTAGGTATATATTTTATAATTAATGCGGTTAATTGTAAATACATAATATATACTATTATCATTCATACATTCTCTTCGAAGTGGATAATATCGAGTTGCGTGCTACGTTATGTCACACGATCACCACGTCTTTACGACGAATAAATGCGTGTGTATCACGGCCGTTTACAATGATAGACTGTTTTGCAATAAGCAGGCGTACGTCCTAATCACTCGTTTATAAAAAAATATTCACTCGCCACAATTTATGAATACAATATTTTTATGATTACATTGTTGTTATAATAATAATATGTACCGATACGAATCGTAATTTAGCTGTTCAATCGTTAAAAACCCCTCTGCAAATCAAACCACCCCCACAAACGTCTTGGCGGGTCATCGCAAACGAGAAATATTATCGATTCCACTACAGTCGCGATAGTAATAATTTCTGTGTGGCTTCCGCACTTGATCGATTTTGAAATTAACAGCCATTTACCGGACTGTTTTATGGGGGCGGCTTAGTGCTTGACCCGCAGCGGCGTCCCGTCAAACAGTTCCAACATAACACGGCTTGATTCATTACGAGTTTCAGATTCTCACATCGACGGGGTGAAATACGGGCGCGACGAAGTTCCGACCGAAATTATTGGAACTCGGCAGAATTCACATGGAGTATATAGGCACTGAGATACAATATTATTTTTATTATTATGACATATTTATTTGTTTATATTATAATATACGGGGTGATTCGCCAAGGATGCTCAATACCACCCCCCTCACCCCATATTTTAACCTGATAAATTTATTCGAATCCGGATTTTTGCAGTTTTTAAAATATATCATACAGAAAACAATTTTTTCAAATGGCGATACAAATTTCTGTTGTCAAAACAAGAACCCTTCCATTTTTACTGTAAATTATTTAGCGGAAAATTTTTTTTTGTTGTATCTAATTCAAAATTCGAACGAGCAGTTTATTAGTTATTTAAAAGTCTGTACTACCCAAGTATAATAGTATATAACTATAGTTTTACAAAAATTTAAATTATACATATTATTAAAACTAGTATTTACTATACTTGGGCCATTTTCACAAATTATTAATGTTAATATATTAATATTAAGGACTAAAATGTACAAATCACCATTGCCCCATAATTATATAAGCCCATTACCTTGGCCCTTTTAGCCTTATTAGAACACAAAGTTAATTAAAACTCAAAAACTACTTGTACAAATAAGGATTCTGATAAGTCAAATTTTTCAGGACAACTATCCACTGAATAATTTACATTTGAAAAGGAGGGTTATCTTTGAAAAAACATAAGCCTTTATCTCCACAGGATATTCCTTAAGTAGAACGGGAAATCTCGAGAATTTTAAAATATGGTCTTGAGTATATTTAAATCCATAAATCAGCTTTTGAATGACTGCATTATTGAAGAAAAAAGGGAGTGAGCGTGTTTGGTGAATCACTCTGTATATGAATATATTTATTTGGTTATTTATTCATTTATATATTGAGTTATTTGTATAAATGATAAAAGGCAAGCCCCGAAACCAAATAAAATTAGTGTAGTTTGAAGATAATTAATGGTATGTAGGTAATAAGAAAATAAAAAAAGTACTCGAGAAACTAGGCTATTCAAAGAGTAAATGTGAGGTTCTCATTGGCGAACCACAGCATATTATATTATATCATTACTATAATTCGCTGTTATGTGTGTATTGCATATTATTATGAAGCACGCATAAAAAATGTATTATATATATTTTATAAAATATTTTACAAATTATCATGGGCGTGTGTATGACAATTATTATAACTAGGTAGGTAGGTATTATTTTATTAGTTTGGGAAAGTTTATTATCATAATTATAAAAGGTCTTTATAACACCGATATAATAATATTTCCGGGTTAAATGTAATAATGTAATATTTTGTTATCGAATACGCTACAACGGAAGTTAATCGTTTTGCAAAAAAAAAAATACACATTTATTTTTATAAAAGTAGACATAAGCTTTTTATTTCAGCTAAAAAGTATAATTTTCTTTGCATATAACCATTTCAGTCGTTTTATAGAATATTTAAATTTTGCAACGGTTTAATAAAATAATATTATTATTCATTAAGATAATATAATGCTGTTTTAGATAAAAATTAATTTTTTTCGATGGACAAATGCGATGGATAAAAATTAAATTTTATTTCCCATAATAGGTAACATTTTATTGACAATATTAATTCGTAAATAAAGTATTAATTATTAAAGTATGAAATATTATGAATATTATAAATACATTTTATTTTAATGATACTCGCGGCTATGAATATAATAATTACTATAATAATGTGAGGAATCCATTAATTTATAAGAAAATTATTTTGGGATTATAATAATATTACTAGGTGGGAACGAAAAATATTTTTCAGAATTGAATAATGAGAATCGCGTCCAAGTGGTTTCGTATGACCTACTTTACGTAATCCTTAAATCTTTTTTTTATGTTTATCCAAAATGATCGATGACAAAAGAAAGTGCATGTTTTTTAGACGAAACGATGCATGCCAACTAGGATTATATGTGCTGAACTTGAATCCTGTTTGCAGATATTTGATTATTCGAGTCTCCCCATAACTGATATATATATATATATAATATATACACACACAATTTATATTGTGCGGTGTTATAGGTCGTCGTAGGGATGTCTACGCTGCAGTCTGATAGAATTATATCCTTTCAATTTACATAACTATGTATACAGTGTAATATATTATATTACATGGTATTATTTGGCGTCGGGTTATCATCGGCAAATAAGCAACTTACATCACACACACACACACAAACACATTTTTCATATATTTTTCGTAAGTAACATATATATTATGTTATTATTAAAGATTTTTAGATATCCCGATAAGTTTGGAAAAACAAAAGTGTGAGATCGATTAATAACCGTACGTCAAAACGCAGTTTCTACTATGGTTTTACGGTAACCTCGTTATATTATTATGGTATTAATATTTTTTATTTTCACCATTGTTTTTACAATAATTACAGATAATAATATTATTATTATGTCTGGCAATGAATTAGGAATATTAATATTTGATAATTGGCTTTATATATTATAATATGAATTTTGCATAACGCTTCGTAGTTTTTATAATATAAATAATTAAATATTATCATCATGTGTATGATTATAAATATTTAGTAGTTAAATATAATATTGCAACCCTGCAGGGATTATAATACGATGTAATATTACATACAGTTGAGTTTTTTTATTGATTAAACCAAAATACACAAACATCGATATCGAGTAAAATTTCAAAGGAAACATTAAGTGGTCGACCGAAAGGAACGAATGATTATCACGTCGCACGTCGTTATATTAATAAAATATTTTATTATTTTCAAGCAACACGATAATGCGTATAATGCGCTTATTATTTTAGGACAAGGTTTTTATATCAGTCAAGTATAACTCTGGCTCGAGACACCGTAAATAATGGAGTTGTCGACTGTATATCCGAGTGCCTCGGTCCGAGTTGCTTCCGCTATAACGAACACCGCCACCACTGCCACCACCGCAAAACGGCCACAACACAACTGAAGTCGTCTACTGAAAAGGTCTAAAGTATCTTAGAAGAGTTTTAACCCTTTATCTCTACGGCTTATTTTATGTGGGTCAGTAAATCCTTTAACTGCAAACGGCGCGCATATACGACGACTTAGCGCTCATACCCGTTTTCCGGAACCCATTTGCGATAACGTTTACACGGAGACGATTTTCAATTTGTCTGTCGGCGGTGCAGCGCGATTTAACGGGACGTACGATCGTAATAAGATTATTACTGTAATAATGCATGCATAAATATAATGTGTATATTTGTATAGTTGGTGGTATGGTGAATCAAAGGTGGAAAGACGCCTAAATCTTGAAAGGTGAAACAAAAAAAAAGCCTACAAGAAAAACAAGAAAATAAACTACGAACGGACGCGTGATCGGGGCGTCGTGTGGTGCGCGTCATAATTTTCGTTTCTGACTTAAGTTTTCCGTTGTGAAATTTACTGAAAATTGTAATTAACGATCCATCTGATTTGGCGGACCATTATATAGTAAAATAATATATTATTATAGTAATATTAAACCGACGACGACGAGATAAACAGACCCCTCCCGGCTTTCACGTTTATTTTACATAGCCGCGGTGTCATCAGCCGAAGTTGTTTAATGATGGTTACAACCGCGATCTTAGGCTGAACTGAGACTATATAGTTACAATTTGTTGGAGGATATTGTATTTCAAAATATTATTCTTTTTAATACAAAAGAAGATAAAATGTATGTACATATGCTTATTACGTGGTTTATTTCATGTTATTTCGAAACGAAAAATTATTTTGAGTGTTGAAACTATTACACGTCTTAGTATCGGATTTATATTACAACTGATGAAATATTTTCAGAATAATAAACGCGAGTTCCATATTTTATTATGAAGGCTCGTCGATCAAAATATAATACTATTATTTCAGTGACTGATAAAATATTAGATGCCATTAATCCAATTTTTCTAAACAAAATATTTTTTCAACAATCGTTCTAATTGTATTTAAACGTATAACTTTACTGTAAATTGTAATTGTAAAAACGAAATAAAAACAACATATTTTTCATAATTTTATAAAAGCACATTTATTCAACTTAAACGATAAAAAAACCTCTGTACCTGTTTTTAAACTATATAGCAAAAAAAAAACAATTAAAATTTAACGAGCTTAACTTATATTTACTTGAGATAGTAATTATGCAAAAGTGGTACACATAAAAACCGTACTGTGCAAATCATGTTCCGTCTATAGGTAGGGTGAATGGTGTGATTTGTTTGACTGCAATTGTTTTAATATTTCACCAGTGAAATTAAACCCTAACAGGAAAAAACCGCAGTGTATTAGGTACTGCGAGTTACCATCTATTATGAAAAGAGAACTATATAAATTTAGTAAAAAATGAATTGAGTATACTGTAATTTTATTTTTAGAAAACTTTATATGTTCAGAACACAAAATTATGTCATCGTATGCCTTAAATTATGTTTCGGGGGAGGCGGGAAACAAAAAAACATTCCTAAAATATTCGTTGAATAACATTATAATAAAATAAAAACAAATACATCTTATTGTGCCCAGAATTAGACGAATTGAGCTAAATATAAAAAACACGGATGAAAATGATTCATTGCCAATATATAACAAATTAGACACCTGTTGATAAATTACGTTAATAAAATAATAACATATATGGTAGGCATCTATATAAAAAAACAATACCGATCGGGCCAGCTAAGTTTTTGGGGGCTTGAGTATAAATTGAGGATGATTTTTCCGAATGCATATTTTAGCTTTTAATCATCAGGTAAATGTTTACAGTTGTTATATAATCATACCACGTTACCGCGAAACGATCGTCACGCACCACGGTTCAGCGCAAACGTGACAATTATAATTAGTTCAAATCAACGCAAAAGCCAGAAACTGGCAGTTATATACTATTACTATAATGATATATTTTAATAAAAAAATTCTGAACTCGACTGAATACGGCGGCGGCAGCAGTGTTGTGGAAAAAAAAAATATAAATATAAATAACGAAAATAGACTTCTCCAACACATTCTCGGAATAAATACGCGAAACCGTTGTATAGGGTTGTAGGCGCAGTAATGTTCGAGTATATCAGTCGGTGGGAATAGTTCCCGGCTGTGGGGGTACGAAAAAACACCGGCAAAACATCGTATCATCATCATCATCATCATCATCATCACCATTACATTTATTATTATTATTATTATTATTACGATTATTTATATTGTTGTTGTTGTTGCTGCTGCTGCTGTGGATCAGACGAAGTGGCTCGTCGACATAAATTCTTTACAAATCGTAACATTATATATACCACCCGCTACGTCTGTTTTGTCGCGCACCATCGCAGGTCTTCGCTGTGGTCGTCGTTTTTCCACGCGTGTTTGAACTGCGTTCTCCCTGATGTCGATTCGCCGGAAATATCATCGTTATAAGAATTTCGGGATGCACGCGATATTTTAACGACACGATATAATATTGTGCTATAATATCATATTTTATACTGTGCCGGCTGAACAACTATAGACTTCACTCGTTAAAGAAAAACGAACATATATATAAATACAGCGCTATAGTGTGTCGGTTTATTTCGGTTTTAGTGTACCTCAGTTAATGGACGAATCGCCGTTAGAACATAGAGTAGGTACTTCGTTCTGTGAACTAATTTCACCGAGATGGGCAATCCTCCTGTGGCAGATTGGATATAGCACTTGGTATATTTTCGAACTTCATTCAAACTACCTTCCAAACTTTACTGATAACTCTTGAGATTTTTGTCAAAATTGGTCAAGTAGTTTTTGAGAACTTATATATATTACGTACATTAATTTTTATAGAATATATATATTAAAATTTTAGATTAGATAAAAGTCTATTTTATTTTTATTACTAATAACTACCCTATTTATATATATATATAAAACCAAAAAAATATTCAATTTTCGCGAACCAAAAGGATATTTATTACATTTTATAAGCTGTCCTACCGATAAGGGATGAAAAACGGAGCTATAAACCTAACCCGATGCTCAAGAACAATAAGTGAAAATGTCGGTGTCGATTTAGTTCAGTAGTCTACAACTCTATAATCACCATACAAACGCACATTAATATATATATATATACACTATACAGATTACAGATAGATAGTATTATATAATATGCAGTCAAGAAAATGGATCGAATAAACTATGCTTGTACCTGTGTATTGTTTTCTTTATTGTTCTTGTTGTTTATTTTTATATGCACGTGGATGACGTAAGGTGCCTATTTTCTCTCAATCGTTTCGTTTTTTTTTTCATGGTTATAGGTATACTATTAATAAGTTAGTAACATAATTTCGGTAACACGTTAAATACAAGTAGGTTAGGAATATAATATTTAATATCGCGTACCTCACGAAACGTATTTTTTCCTTCATATACGAAGACTATAAAACTAAGATATACACGCGTTTGTATACGAGTAGTGAAAGTTTATTTCTTACCTGAGCCCTGGCTTGCTCGCCGATTAGTATCACGTCTCTGGTGGCGTCGTGTAATGGTATGTCCGAAATGAACAGACTTCTGCTGGTCAGACTGTCCAGTCCATCCAGCAATGGCGAACCAACGTACAGTAACGATCCGGACTCGTTGCACAACACCATTTGACCTTTGAACTCCAAGCCCTATACGATGGGAATACAGAAAAAAAGTGATCAGTGAAAACGTTAGCAACGTGTTTTTATTATTATTATTTATTTTTATTGAAAACGCAGATTTTTACAGATGCGAGTTCAATGTTTAAAATCTAATACTCTGTCGACGAATCCGTTCAGAAATATTATTATCATTGTTGTGTAATATGGGTTGTGTTATAAGAGATGACTGGAAATTTGTAAACGTAAATCTGCAGTGTATTTGCTCGTATATAGTGGTAAGTGTTGTATACAATATATATAGTGTATAATATATTGTATCGTGTTGGTTAACGATTTGGATGTGCGTCCGTGAATACATAATGTTTCTATCCTCGTCTATACGACAGTAATAATATAATATAACACCCGAGTGGAACATTTTCAGTATATCGATACATACGTTTACGCCATGTGAGATTTCGTCTGCAGAGACACGTATGTACATAATATTATTTGGTCAATATTGCAAACATGTAGCTCAAGAAAAGTGTATAATATAGACGCTGTATACCATAATATATATATAGCTACATAATATTTTATTACGAAAACCTACGTTGCCGCCGTCACTATCTGAGTGTACGAAAAGCATATACTATTGTATAGTAACGGGGGTAGGTGTTAAATTGGTATTCTTTCCCCCCTTCGATTCTTCTGTCTCCGGGCCAATATGATCGGTAGTCGGTACCTACTGGAGCCAATAATATTATTATTATGCGTCATGTCACCGCGCGCACGCGGTTCTACAGTTTTTCGCGACAATCTCCAAGCACGATTTTCCGCTACCGTTTCCAGCTTTCGTCGATAACAACGCCTGCAAGTTCTATATAATATTATACCACGAAAAAACAGATAGGTAAGTATAGGTATAATCACAGTTGTAATAACGTTGTAATATCTCCTTCACCTCCGCGGGCCCATTATGTCGTAGTTCTCCACTTCTGATTGGTATTGATTTGTTTCTATGTTATGTATTATGTATGTATATAATATGATCGGTGGCCAATAAGAAGTGGTGAACTACGCTGTAAGTGAAGTAAACAGCGGAGGACGCGTGTAAAAACTCTGATAATACCTATCTATTTCGCCGTTCTCTATACCACGACCGAATTTATTCGAACGATTCGCCGTTTATAGTTTCATGCGAATTCCAACTGATCGACCAACATATATGTACCTATGGCGTTTATCACTGCACACGAGCTGGCATGCGAGTGCGCACTAGACATAAATATTTTATATAAGACATACGTGTGGAACTTTTTTACTGTATACGTTTACGTCGTATCAAATCCGTTTTTTTCTATTTCCAGGTGAATATATCGGTACCAACCGCAGCCAATATTATTATGCGTCATGCCATTGCGGGCACGCGGTTCTACAGTTTTTCACGACGATCTCCAAACGCGATTTTCCGCTGCCGTTTCCAGCTTTCGTCGATAACAACGCATACAAGTCCTATATAATATCATACAACGACAAAATAGATAGGTAGGTAGGTATCATCACAGTTGTAATAACGTTGTAATATCTCCTTCACCTCCGCGGGCCCATTATGTCGTAGTTCTCCACTTCTGATTGGTTGATTATTGTTCCTATGTTATGTATTATGTATATAGGTATATAATATGATCGGCGGCCAATAAGAAGTGGTGAACTACGTTGTAAGTGAAGTAAACAGCGGAGAACGCGTGTAAAAAAACTCTGATGATACCTATCTATTTTGCCGTCCTCTATACCACGACCGAATTGTGTACGACCGGCTTGTCGACGTGTACATTTATCGGCAGAATTTATTCGAACGATTCGCCGTTTATGCGGCTTCTCGCACGCTTTCCGACACGTCGACCGACCTACGCCGCGCGTATCTCATCATTACGACTGCACACCACACGAGCTGAAGGGAAACGCTTGGGCACCAATCGCCGTCCGAAAATAATTCGAATGTAAAACATAATTATTATGACACTACCGTGGGAGCACGAAAAATAAATAATTAATTAAGAGTTCATTTAAGCCGGCCGCCGCCACGCGGAACCGACGAAATTACCATCGCCGCGGCGGTGTTTTGCGTAAATGCATTTTCGAAATTCCCGAATTTGAATAATTGACCCGTTCGCGGCTGTAATAGACGTCGAGTAGGTATACATGCGTTGTACGGTGCCGGAAAAGGGCCACGTTTTACATACCACTCGCCGATGTTTTCACCGCAAATAAAAACCCTACCTGTGTTGAGTGTGCATTATATATTTTATGCACGTGCGCGTGTTACACGCGCGTCTTGTGTAAAATATATTTAACATGTACACACACTATTATTAATATGAAGTACCTGTAGGTTCTCGAACTTGTTCGATCCACGTATATAATAATGTTATTGCGTGTATAATATATTATATATACCACACTCACTCGTTTCCAATAGCGAGCGGTCCTTACCGAAATTACGCGTTGGGTACCTAACGTCCGCACATATATTATAATATGAATGGAACGAAGAAATGCCAAAGGGCATTCGATCGCACGTCATTATTTCGTGGAAAATATAAAAATGTACCGAAACGTTCGTCGAAGATATTATGCAGTATGTATATAATATACGTGTGTACGATCAATTATAATATACGAGTATAATTTTAAGGGTGTAACAGAAAGATAAAACAAAAAAAAAAAAAATGTATATTAATCCAACGTAAGACAAAAATTGTGAAAATTATATGGATAATAAATAGTTTAAGAAATATACTCATGTCAAAAATAATATTTTGAAAAAAGTTACCTATTAGGTTTTAAATCAACTTAACCCGGAAAATATTGATATTAAAAAAATTCTAAAAAAAGTAAACTACTTTAATTGGATAAATGTTATCAAAATTGTTCTTAAAATCAGATTTCCGAATTGGCTATTTTGAAATTTCCAACAAAATTGTTAAGTATCAAATTTTAAAACTTTTAATTTCAGTTCAAGAGATAAAAATTAAAAAAGTGTTCTATAGGATATATAACGCAAGTTTAAAATAATTAAAATTAAAATTATTGATTACAACAAAAGTTATTGCGTTAGTCTTTCTCAGTCTCAGTTGATAGTTATTTCTGTTATGCCCTGTATATAATATGTATACATAATAATATAATTAATACGTGTGCGCAGAGGGTTGTAGAGACGAACGTTCAATAACCATCGTCGTTTAACGGCTCATCGTTTTAGAACACGCTAATTAGACGAGTTTCCAACGTCACCGGTTATTTTCGAGTCAGTGCGTGTAGGACGTAGGTATTATAGCTCAACGAATCGCGGTAGTTTGGCTGATTTATTAGTAGTAACAGACTTATCTATATTCGTCGTGTGTTATATATATAGTAGATATTACTTGACCATGCTTCCCAACAATTACTAATTTAAAATAATATGTGCACAGTATGGTTGTTACAGCCGAACAGCAGTTTTTAGTATCATCACGAACAATACATATACAGCGTTATTTTCGTTCGATCGGTTTTTCGCTAAATAAAACAATAGTATGTAAGTACACTTTTTTCTTCCGAAAACCACCCAACGATAGAATTAAATAATTGCTCAACAATTGATACGTTTTTTTATGTATTTTTATGAAAAACATTCTGAAATTATTGAGAAAGTTATAATATAGTATAGGTATGTATAAACAGTAAACATCTTCTATTAGAAAATCAAATATTATGTGTGTATACTGTTTTTGACCAATAGGTAAAGATTTAAAAATATAATATATAAGAGAATAATATTAAGTCTACATAAATATAATATATAGAAAGTTTGATTTTATATAAATAATGCTAATTAAATAGGTTAATGGATAATATACAATAAATCTACAGAAGGTCTGAATAAGGTTTATGATTTACAGTAAGGGTAAGACTTTAACTCCGTTATCCAACCAATTTGCATTCAGTAAATTCTCTCGGGACACCCTGTGTGTAATGTATTGTATTATGTAAATTTTAAATACTTACATCCAACCATCCTAATTGTAACAAGTGACAAATCAGATTCACAAACTTCTTATTGATACTGTAAATCAAGTTCGTATTTATTTCGATTCGTTGGTTTATACTGTTAATTAAAACGCGGTTTTGGTAAATGATAACAAAATTATCAGACCCCAGATGCCCATTAATTTGTTCGTTACCTTGGAAGTTTTGGAATAATCTACAGATGAACTCGTTTATATACTCTATTTTGCTTTAACATAAACCCAGATTAATTACATCTTTAGGACAGTTTAAAGGATAATTATCTTAATTTATAAATATAAGAAACTAAAACCTGCATGAATTTAGGCGCACTGACTTCGTTTTATTGTTTTGTACAATATTAAATAGGAACACTGTAACAGTACCTATTATGTCCACAGTGTTTATACTATATGCGTGTATAGAAATTATAATATAATAATATATCAGGTGAACTTTATTTTAAACACCCTAATTTTTCCAAAAAGTCCTAACATTTTCAATAATAATATCATAAATATGATGGACATCATTTTATTAAAGATAAATTAACGAATTTTCACATAACTTGTTTCCTTTTTATCGCAACATACACTTTTTATTTCATATTCCAAAGCAGATTATTAATTAGATTACTTAGATTTATATAAACTGTAGTTAATTAGATAAAACAATTTTTAATTTAAACTAGAGGAGTAGTGGGCCAATATTTTGGTTGTTCACGGATATCACTACTCTGTTCATCTAAACTTATAAGTTATATCTAATTAACTACTCGATCCAAATACTATGTTTATTTTAATTATTTATCGATATATTTCGAAAAATATTCTGCATAGGTAAGAATATTTAATTAGAAATTAATGTTGTTGTAAAAAATAATAAGTTATAAATGAATATTTGTATAAGAAAACGCGCGATCTGAGAAAATAATTTAGAAAAATTTATAATAATAATAATAACAATTTAAGCTGCAATTTCTTAATGACATTTTCTCGTAAAATGTCTTCTCTGAAAACTTGGTAACATTATATAGTGTTTAAAATCTGATGTACTTTATAGATAGTCGCCACATTAATTAGTGTGGTTAGTTTCACGGTTGAATCCCGCTACATTGGTCATCAGAATATAGACGGAGACAATTATAATGTTGTGGCCGAGGGTAGAGCGTATCTATAATATTATCCTAACATACCGTTACTCTTATACTCAGTACTCCGGTGTCAACCAGAAGTCGAAGCAAATTAAAAAAATAACTACCGAATAGTAATAAGTCGAAAGAAAACTACCGTGTCCCAGTAATATAGTCGAAGTGCTTCATCGTATATCTGCGAGGTGCTGCAGCAGCTGTAGTTAAGCCGATAAACCGTTAGCTTGGCAAACCATAATAATATTATTTGACCGGGTGACGTTTCGTCAACGCACCCACCCTGGATCTAGACCCGGAGAAGACCACCGTAATGACATATCAGAGCTTAATCCGATGAAGCCGCGTTGTTGTTGTACAAAAAATAATAATTAAAAAATAAATAATATTGTATAAGGAAAAGCGCGATGCTGAGAAAATATTGTGGAAAAATTAAGCTGCAATTTTATAATGACGTTATCTCGCAAATATTCTTCTCTGACAACTCGGTAATATTAAAGTGTTGAAAATCTGATGTACTTTATTCATAGACGCCACATTACTTAGGTCGTGCGGTTAATTTAATAAAATTGGTAATCAGAATATAGACGGAGACAGTCTGCACTGTGGTCAAGGGTAGGACGAACCTATAATATCCCAACGTACCCGTTACTCTTATACTCCGTACTCTGGTGATAACTGGAAGTCGAAACAAATTTAAAAATCACGATCAAATAAAGCCAAAGAAGAGCTTCGTCGTATATCTGAGAGGTGCTGAAAGCAGCTGTATATAGTTAAGCTGATAAACCGTTCTCTCGTCAAACCATAATAATATTATTTGACCTGGGTGACGTTTCGTCAACTTACGCACGCTGGATGTAGACCTGGAGAAGACCACCGTAATGACTTATCCGACCTTAATCCGATGATCCCTTGTAGAAGCGCGCTGACAGGTATTTGATTCACGCGGAGACTTGGTCTGATGCGCGTAAACACATCGGAAAAGTGCGAAAGAAAACGGCTATACAACCCGTTATTTCTTGTATATTATATTATTATTATTATTGTGTACACGTGTAATGGTCGCACACACGTGACGTATATTATTTAACATCAGTATTACTATTTATGACGGACAAACAAAAACCGTCGAAAGTTATTATATTATACATACGACGGCCGTGGCTCGATTTAAACTATAATTTGTTATACCGTGCGGTCCATCGTCGTTTTATTGATAAATTAATTTTTTTATTATTATTATTAATATTTAAACCACGGAAACATAGGCCGTTGAGTGAAGGTTATTTAAAGTTGATTTTTTGCTGTGGGGAAGGGTACGGTTGGTTTGATTACGTGCGTATGGGCACGTATCAGTTGCCTTCAAAAATACCTTTTTTATACCAATTCACCTCAAACTACCTAGAGCAAAATGTATCAGTTGCACTCAATAAAATGTAACAGTTGCCCCCAACTGAATGTACCAGTTGCCCTCATATGTTAAAATATACAGTATTATACACTAATACAATATATAGCCCGTAAAATAGGGAAGGTAAATATACAAATAATACATAAAATTATTTATTAAAATAAAGTAAAATAGTTTAAAATTATAGAATCAAATTTTGATATTTGCAATTATGTAATATGATATTGTATTTTGTAATAAAACAAATACATACATTGTTATAAGCAGTGTAAACGAAATTAAAATATTACTAATAACTGATACTTAAACAAAAAAGCCAGAGTTGAAGATTTTATAAATAAATATAAAAACAAGAATATTAGTAGATTAGATTTTATAAAATCTGTTGGTAATTATTATAACAAAACATAATACATAATATTATTATATCCAATATTTTTTTATTTTTTATTTTTTTTTGACAAATTATAACATTGAATGCCACATCGTTATAATATTTATTATTTTATTGACTATTGCATTCATATTATTTTGTTAATAGTTATTACAAAATACAATAATAGTAGGTTTATAATATAATTCCAAGCATATGAATTTTTTTCAATAATTTTATACTATTTTACTTTATTTTTATAAATAATTTTATTTACTATTTGTATATTTACCTCCCCTATTTAACGGGCTATATATTGTAATCGTGTATATATTAACATTCAAGGGCAACTAGTACATTAAGTTGGGGATAACTGGAACATTTGGTTGAGGGCAACTGGTATATTTTTAAAATCCTGATAACAGCCGGGGGGGGGGGGGCAACTGGTCAACACCCGTGAGTATATATTATGTGGCAAGGATTTGTCACTAATAGCCGGGTGGGCACTCATCCAGTAACTAGTGACATCGGCCGATGCTTGATCTCAGAACTCGTTTTGTGACAAGAGCCAACCACCGTGCCGTACCAAACCAAATTATAATAAAACCACATAATATTACACAATATTCAAAACTTTAAAATATAACTATGCATTAAAAACAATTTTACTCTCGAAGCTATACGCTTGTGGTATAATTTCAAATTATAACATCATAATAATATTTTAAACGAGGTCTACTAGAGGGTTCTTGGAGGGAGGGGGGAATGTGTACCGAAATAAGAAGACCTATACCATACGACGAGGGAACATATTATAACCGTTATTTGATCGACAATGTGCGCTTACCTCGGCTGAATTGTGATTAAGCGGCTCGGGCAGGCACAGCGTCAACACGAACGGCGAGTTTGCCCTGTTCACGATGCCGTCGAACGAGAGCCGAACATTTTTCGGTCTTCTGATCTTGAAATACGTGTGAATCGATCGACCTGAGAACACAAAATACACAGTCCGTCATTACCTATATTATATAATATGATTGTGTATAATATTATGTTTCATGTACCAGTGTGTGTCAGTGTATGAACACCGCGAAATCATAATATACGCTCACGCCGTTATGGTTGGATGTGACCAGTTCGTTTTATTATTTACATAATTCATAGTTAATTATAATATTAGAGCGTTTTTGCACAACGCATGTAGGTTAAACACTCCGGTAAAAATAACGTTTGGTTAAATCATTATACGACGGTAATCAGTTGTAATATAATAACGTTGTAATTGAAACTTTAGTTTTTACACTATCGGATGTATTATATTCCGATAAACTATTTTATCACATTGTAATTTGTAACCTTAACCAAAGAACTTTAAACTGGTTTATGTTTTATGGTTACATTAACATTATAAAGGGGGGTCCACACCGTGGATATTATATAGAAAAAATAGATAGCCGACTACTATACAACAGCATGCAATGTTTTGAAGTTGTTGTCGCCATTTGCCTAAACAGCGGTAATGTTTACATTTCATAATATATTTATCATTTTTATCATATTATAAAAGTGTAAAAATTGCCGTTTAGGCATAGAGTGGACCCATAGCGGACGCAGCTTCAATACCAAATTACATAAAGTTAACTATCTATAGTTGTTCTTTATGTCTATGGTTCACACTTTCAAACGTCGTGTAGAGTCTATTTATGATAGAGCCTTCGTGTCGTGCGGTTTTCCTTATCTGTATACCGAAATTCAATACCAGTGATAAGATTATTGTACCCGATGATAACACTTTATAATTTTTTTTAAATATAATTTTACATGTCTGTAACCACACGGCCAAAAGTTGAATATTATACTCAACTATCCGGTATCGTTTGGTTACCGTGATAAAATAACAATATAACATGGTATACTTTAATATTGAACCACGCGGTATAACCAATCAGAGAAAATTATTTTACACAATACGACACGACAGGATGTAGTGTGAACTACCCATTATAGATATTTTATATTTTGATAAGGTAATTAGCAATATTAACCAGGTGCCCGTTAAAATGTTTAAAACAACCGATTACGATAATCAAATAACCGTACCGGTATTCAAAGCGCATGCGCAAAAGCTTGTTTTGGTAAATAACGCTATCGGATTCAAACATTATATTTTTTAACCAGTGTTGTGGAAAAACTCTCTATTATATTGTATTGTGTGTGTACTGTAATCACCAAACAAGTTTAAATTGTTATTATGTTTTTTTTATATTAAATAATATAATACTATATAAAACTAAGTTATGGCTAATATTATCATAATTAAAATACATTTTTAAATCGAAAAAAAAACAGTTACCTATGGTAAATTGGTTATATAATGACATTATTATGTTTGTCGTTTGCCTATATATGACGCTGTCCAAATAATATTGGTTAATGGTTACTATTTTTTCCTAAATAAAATATATTACCAATTAAATACTATCCGATTAATGGACCATTATGAGTTTATAATCGTTAGGAATTTGTTTATTTTATTTTTAAAACTTGCCTTGAAAAACACGTTAATACTAATTATTATTAAACAAAAATATATGTATTATTCACAAATCGACGATTACATAAAAATTCTTTGCTTGAAAATATATATTTTGTCGTAATATTTTTGATACTTCAATCACTATCCCAAACCGTAGAGAACAAAACTTAATTCCCCGTAAAAATATGGTACCCCTTCAATATAAAATCCTATTAAACTTTATGTTAATCAGTTCAAAATATTTAAGTTTTTTTTTTAATTCAAAACTCAATTATGTATAATTTAATCATTCTAAATATTTAAGCACTTTTATCCATTAATATTTATAAACACTTGTTTAATAAAAAAAAAAAAATAAGTTTTAATTAAATTAGTAAGTATATTCTTTTAGTTAGGTATAAAATAATTAAATTTTAATATTGACATGAATCATGTACCGTTTAATTTACCATTAAAATATCGTTAATATTGAATAATTGAATAAGTATTTGAAAATAATTAATAAAATGTATGTATAAATCGGTTGGTACATATTATATTTGTTATTATATTTTGTGCGTGAATAATAATATTATAATAGCCGATATTTTCCTATTTACTAAACATTTTTTCAATATATTTAATATTTGTTTGAATTTAAAATATGGGATATGGCTATACATTTTTTATAGAATGTAAAGTGTCCCTTTTTATATTATATAACTAAAAATTTAATAGTGTTATAATAATTTTTTTATTGTTTATTTTAAGTGAATATATTTTGTATATATAACATAAATAACCCGTAGTACTTAAATTAATATTTAAGGTATTTTACCTTGATTATGACTTGGTAAGATATTATTATTAGCAATATTATTTCACACTAAAGCACGTCAGGAATTTAATAGTGTTGCTGAAATACTTTAGCGCAGTGATCTCAAAAATGTGGCTCGTGAACCCTTTCAGTGTGGTGTATGTGAAAAATTTATATTTATACTCTAACAATTTGAAAATAAAAAAACTAATTATTCAACGAAAAAACAATATATACATATTTGTAATGCCTAGTATTAAATCCAGTTAAATTTATATTTTAATGAAAATCATGATCAATAGAAGAAATATAAATTAATTATGTTGTCTTAATTTATTTTGTTTATTTTAGTATTAAGACAAGTAAAAAAAAAAAGGTGTTTTGTCTTCGAATTTTTGAAGCTTTTTCAAATATTAGCTTGATACCACTGCTTTAGAACATTATCCATGAAATTTAATCATAGTGTTATAAACAAATTCATTTTGTTAATGGAAAATAGGAAAATACATATTTAAAGTTATGTATATTTTCATTGTAAATAGGTACTAAAATCATTGGTTTAGAATAATATTATTTTAAATTTTATAAAATCATAGTTTAAAAAATGGGTGTTATTTTTATATCTTTGAAAAACATACACCTTATCAATATCAATATCTCACATTTTTTGTTTATCGTTTGTATATTGAAAATGTGTGTTTTTTAGAATACGGTTACACGTCATGTAATATAATTTTCAGTGTAGGTGTACCTACAAATATTGTTGTATTTTATAATAATATTATGCTATTCTAATATAGAACCATATTATGTTACATAATAGAAATATATTGTTAATATTATGTTCAAAATAACACCGGAAGGCAATATCACTTGAAAAATTAAAGAACTTGATTTTCAATCCGAATATATGTAGATAAAAATGTCATATTCAATGAAGTGGGCCCATATGTTCCTCAGTATTAAAAAAAAGTCTTGTCTTAAAAATATTGGAATTCCTGCGGATATAATAAATCAATAGATATTCTTATGAACCATGAGACAAATTTCTAAGCCATGACTCTTCCCCGAGAATAACGACAACGTTGGCTCGATCAAATACAGTGGGATTTAAATCATAAATATGAGAATATATCTAGAATGGACTATCGAGTCATCGAGACGGCGGAACTTGGTAGAAGCAGCCAAAAGAACTAATAAACGGACTTGTAAACGGTTAAAAATAAAATTAGTTTATATTTTTTTTATTATTATTGAACTTAAGCCCTGCAATATGGCCATTAGCTGTTTTGATAGGGGGGGGGGGGTGGAACACTTTTTTAGGTTTGGCAGAATTTTAAGTTGGGCACCCCTAGGTTTCCACCATGCCCGGGTGGGGGATGGCGGCATCTCTCTCCGGAAACCGTGACTGCCTGAAGAAATATGCCACCCATGGCCAGGTTCGAACCGGCGTCGGTGCGCGTCGCAACCGACGCCTTAGTCCGCTCGGCCACTCCATCCCCCTAAAATGAATTAATGAATACTATTATTAACCTTTTCATGATAGGAGATTATATTTTTAAACAGTAAGACAATATTAGTCACATCTTATTTGCTTTGAATAAGCCGATGCCATTGCCTGTTTTACTAAAGTCTGTGTTTAAAATGATCGAATATTGAAATGAGGAACAGGAAAGTGTATTACATAATTAAATTACAAAACAATAGTGTAATAATTATATTACGTTTATCTCAAATCATGAGATAAATAATTATGAATATTTAATATGTCACGAAGCATGGTTTAAAGGATAAGTAATTTCTCATTAAATAATATTGGTATTTCCAGATGATTATGCGCACAGATTATAGTGATGTTTTATTAATATTTTACGAATATTTATTATTAAATCAAATTGAAGTTAATTGTACAAACAATAAATATTACGAGAATACACACAAGTATTATTCACAATTGTATTTAAACATAATCAAGTTCTTATTTATTCAATCTAAAATTCAAACAAATATGAAAATCATAAGATCCCAAAACGACATAGTTATTATTATTGGATTTAAATGTGAATTAACTGAATTAAACTTTTATAATATTTAACGTAATGTATAATAAATGTAGGGTTCTATCACCGGATGGTTTTCCCCCTCGCGTGCTCAAATTATACGCTGGATCGCATACTTAAAATGATATGCATCCCATAGTTGCATCCATTGTAAGTTTTTGTCCAAATCCCAATACAGCATGGGCTCGAAAATAAGAGATTATCCTTTTGGACACGGTACTTGGAACTACATGAAGCATATTATGATACCTGAGCCTGAATGAAGTATGAGGGTTAGATGAATTAGGTTCAAAGTTAGTTTGAAACTATATGTTTTTCATGTCTACATAATATTATAAAATAATATATCTTCTCTATTATATTCAGATATTATGAAGTGTAGGTACGTTGGAATAGTTACTTAGTAAACGAATGCCTATGTAACAAAAATAGTATTAACAAATCGATGTTACCATTCATAATAAGATACGCCAAAATGTGATAATATATTCTAATTTAAAGTATAATATAGTCGATATATTATAATGGTCATAACAATACTATCGAATAAGTACGCGACACTTCATCAATAACAATAATTCATTTCATATTTATATTATTTTTTTAATATTTTATTGTTCTAAAATCACTTAAGGGGACACTATCCTTGCGTTTATTGTTGCCGTCTTACCAACGTATACGATATAGCAAATTTTTGCTAACCAGTTTTCAGTGTGGTGTTAGTTTTGATATTTTACCAATTAAACTATCAGGTAAGAACATTATCTGTGCTTTAGCGTCGACGATTTTTTCGATATTGTAATATTTTCAAACAAGATACGGGTACCAATACACTATTGAAACTAGTGAACTAAAATTTAACATGCCAGATAAATTGAGACGGCGGCGGCGCTTTTCAGGAAGTGTAGCCCAAACTAGTTGCTGGCAGTGTGGTGCAAAGGTCACACAGTTGGGTACGACGCGCGCAGTCACCAGTTCGAACCCGCTCAGTGCAAACAATTTTATTTATTATTATTATTATTAATTTATTTACAATTTCTACTTTTTGTTCTTAAATAAAAGATTATTATCAGAATATTTGATTTTAAATTAATATCGTAAAACAATTGTTGTGACAATTTTTGGTTTATTGATGTATTTTCGGTAACAATATTCAAACACGGAGAACCTCTGGTTTTCCGTTATCGTACCGCCGCCGCTGTCTCAGTTTATCTGACAACGACTGTACGTGTGTAAGACGCATAGGTTGCGTCCTCTTAATCAACCATAGATGATAATATGACAGTAATATTATGTAGATATACTGCTCGTCACAAGACGTTAGCAGCGGCGGTGATGTATTTTCATACAAAATATGAAAGTAGCAGGAATTAATAACTGCAATTTTAAAACTTTATGAGCATAGGTTATATTTTTTACAGCATATTTCAAATTTAAATCGCTTTAACATTTTTAGGTAGTGTTTTATATTAATGAAAAAAAATCCCATAAGTTATTTGTAAATTTTAATTTTTAAAGGTAATTAATTAAAATAACTAATATTTATATCATATATTTACTAGGTAGGTATTTATTTGATTTTTATTCAATAAATTCTTAACAGTACTAAGTACGGTAATAAGTACGAACCATATTATTATATGATGTATTTGAAAATGTCATTAAATTTAAAAAATAAGATATTTCAGTATTTTAATAAATGTTGTTTTATTTTTAAATAAGTTTATATTTACATATAATTATTGTCATAAATCATTAAATAATTATAAACAATAGATTTATTGGAATAATACATATTTAATCATTGCTGTAAGATTTTTAATGATATCCGTAAATAAATTTACTTTAAACTTTCAATACATTTACAGTTGGAAGTCAAACGATTTTTCCCGTGGTTTATGTTATTTTTATTCACCCAAATACAGACACAATCTACTACACAATCAATAATACTTTTGAAACTACACAGAAATTAGTTTTACAGGGCCATAATAAAACTGAATAATAGTTGTGTACAGGTGACTTTAATATCTAACTCTGTAATATTTCAATAGATTCGAAATAACATCTATGATATTAGATTGATCCTATTTGAGTATTATTATTCTTGTGCAATATACCAGGCAAAATGATGAAATAGTACTACTACTGTAACGTTTTAAAACTATTAGTATACCTGATAATATAGGTAATATATCAATTAAAAAAAAAATCTGAACCCATTGCATTGTTCTGTAGACAACTATTTTAGGTAACAGTAAATAACTATTAGGTGCATTCCATAAAACCTCTCTTCTATAATACAGTATAGGAAAATGGTATAACTGCACAGGTTCGACATGGACAATTTTAAACTTTAGATGAAACGCATTTTATTGAAATTATTAGCCGATTATCATATTGCATAAAAATTGTATTACAATATGTTAAATTAGGAGCTGCCGTTGCCACGACAACTGAAAGCATACTTATTGCCTTGTCATGCACAACTACCCACCATACCGAAAGATGAAACAAATAATTGAAACGAAAGAATAGATAGTGCATCGACCATCACTTAATTTATTTATGGCCTGTGGCTGATTCATTTACTCTGCACGAAAATTCATCACAAAAACCCGATGAAATAGCAATATGGAATTCGATTTCAGGCACACGCTGATGGAAAATAATTTAATATTCTATCATTTTAAATAATTAATCTTGTTTGACAAACAAAGTTCACGGAGGTATTATTTTTCTATGGTTTACAATTGCGTTTCTGATTACTAAATGGATATTATAATATACAAAGGTAGGTACCATTAAAATATTCCCGAGAGTAAAATTGTATGTTTTAGATTGATAAAATAAAATAATAAAATAAAATAATCACTAAACAATTAATTCACCATTGTTAGGCATATAATATAATAAATTGAAAAAACGTTTATTGCAATTTTTTTTTATTCTTTAACTTTTAGTAAACTTGATAAAACATGCCAACAAAACGAGTACGGGTATAACTATGTAGGACGTAGGTAATTAAATTCTTAAATTTTAAGATACTATATTTGAACGATTGGCATTTTCATAAACTGTTGTGTATAAATCACGAACGATTCAGCTTGTGGCTTATAAAAGTCATTTTGTTTATTTAACTGTAACTAGGTACTTTATTAGTTCGTGGGAAAAGACTAAAAAGTGACGTAAACCAATCCTATGTCAAAATAATAACATTAATAATAATAACAATAATAAATAACGAGTAATATAATATAGGGAGCGATCGGGAATAAAATTTTTCTTCATGAATCCAAAACAATTGTACGACCACAAAAATGAAACATGTCTGAGATCCCATTTTAATGTGTATAATATCCATTGTCACATTACCTCATAATATATTACAAAATTACTTTCGTTTAGTTTAATTGTGTAAATTCGTTATTAATAAATGTGCATACTATATATATTACATTTTTTTTTTTTATGATCCATTTTATGACAAAAAATAGTTAACCAAAAATAATTAATTTTGATTTCGTAAAATTAGATTGTACGAAAACGATTTATTAAAAGATTTCCTGAAGTCATCAGTTCTGAACATATTATTATATCCATAAGAAAAAATGGTTGTGTCAAGTGATGGATGAGAATATTGTGAACGGCGATTTTGAAAAACAATTAGAATATATAATGTTATTTTTAAAATCCATTTGGTTATATATTTTATAATATATTAACGTTTAGATGACAATCCGGATTGTATCCAGAGTTTAAATTATGATATTTAATTTTACTTTTAACGAATAGGTATACATTAAGAAACACATCAATAAATATTTTTTTCGAAATACTGATTGAGCGTGTAGAACTTTATAATCGATTTTTGGTGGCTGAAAATAATTTAGAATATTAATGTTGTGACGCCAGGCCAATGATCTACCGACTAGTTTTTTGTTTACCATAATAGCTACAATAGTGTTACAACTACAGTACAGTCGACATCAATAACCACACACAATTATGTTTTTTTATTGGTC
This sequence comes from Sitobion miscanthi, assembly GCA_008086715.1. Classification (NCBI taxonomy): domain Eukaryota; kingdom Metazoa; phylum Arthropoda; class Insecta; order Hemiptera; family Aphididae; genus Sitobion; species Sitobion miscanthi. Next base: position 5,914,024 of record CM017799.1, read on the forward strand.
TAGTATGCGGATTACGACGGGGACTTAGAATGTTGCATTTGAAACGTCGTCGTCGCCTTGACGATGTACCTATTTGATTATAATAGTATTGTAAGACATCGGCGGAAAAAGACGCTCCGAAAAAATTAACCATCTAATTCCGCGGTAAAAATACGAGCACGGTATTATATATATATTATTAATGATAATATTATAGTCTATGAAATAATAATAATACAATACGATACAGCTGATATATCAGTATTTTTTTCATACCTCCGGACGCATTGAAGCGACATTTGCGTACTACGGTAAAGTTCAATTCTACAATCGAATGACACTAAAACCTTTAAGCATCTCCGGGGACCGGATGTGCGTTCACAGATCATGGGATTCTTAAAACGATCGTTCGAACCACTCGTAAAAAACGCTTGGACAATTTTCCCAGAGAATTCCCAAACTCAATATTGTTGTCGTAAGGCAGCATAATGGTATTATGGCTATCGATGTGTAATCGACTATAATAATATTTCAGATAAACTTTCATCACGCTACAGTGCTACACCAAAGATATATATTCTAATAGATCACCGAGACCTGCCGGGTCAAACTATATCACCGTCAACAAATAAAAAGTCCCAAGCTAAATCGTGAACGGTTTTGTACCGTTTTTTTTTCGGAATATTTTACAGTATTATATTATATTATATGAATAAAAATTTAATATTTTTATGGCGAAATATATTTTCAAAGCCCCGTGGAGTTTCAAATCCATAATAAATGTTATAATTATAATACGACAAAATTAACTATGCTATACGGTACTGTAAATCGCATAGGTAATAATTAATATACTGAAATAAATTTAGTTAAATCGTTTTAATTAAAAAATATATATATATCGTTCGTACAAGTGTACAGGTACCTAAGTAGTTTTGTTTAAATTCGTATATTCGTTCAAATGTTTAAACTCGAAGTAAAATTAAAAATATTAGAAACTACCACTTTTTATATTAGAAATCCAATGTTTCAACTTTTAATAGAGCTTGCTAAGTTTCAAATCAGAAATATAGATGCAAGTTGATTTAATAGTAAAGCAGGTAGCATAAGTTATAGAAATCATATAATGTGATATTAATTATTATTTATTAATGTATATTATTTAAAAATAAATACTATTTTTATACTTTGTAGTATATATATATATAGGTATTGTTTTCTATGATAATTGTTTTCAATAATTGTGTCATAACTGAGTTTACCTTCACTAAGGCCGGTAGCGGATATAAATGTGGCAATTTTTTATATTCCTCATACAGTTTTTAAAAAGCCAAATCGCATTAATTTATGTTAATAAATAAATATCATAATTCATAATTAAATATACTATATACTTTTAAGTGAAAATAATGTTTTACTCAATATCTAAACATATTATGACAGCACTCAGTCATAGTGTTGTGCATTACATATTATAATATACTGTTAGTGAACCTACTATTGAAATTTATTTTATTTTTTGTAATCTAACCTTTTTTTTTAGTTATTTTCTCCTTGGTATTTTTTCTACCGGTCATTTTTCGTGGAATTTCTTACCCTTGCCTATACAAATTTAATCTAAGTACTAAATGGTTGGATTTGTAAGCCACATAGGTAGATGACCCGAAAACGCTGGTTGGTACTGATAATAATATATTCGACAATAGACTTTGCCGATCGCAATACGTTATTACATCGCGAGTATTACCTAAATCGATTTTGGCTTTGTAGTCCCTCCCTCTTGCTGTTGTATTCATTAGGTCGTAGAAAATTAAATTCGATTTAAGTCATTCGTGTTTACATCACCCCAACGGCTGCTTAATAAAACCACCGAACCAGTACATAGGTGCCATTATATTGTCTGGCATTAGAAAGGCGTAGATTGTTGAATTACTGATGCAATTATTATTCTAAACTTCACTACTGCTGGATCTTATTTCTCAAAAAGATCTCTCGTGTTACGCGTATAATGCGGACTTCTCCCAACATTTAATCAGTGACATATTTTACACTATGCATAGTCATATTGTTACATATTATTATGTTTTATACGTGTATTAGTTTTGTCTTTGCTCGGTATAGAACAATGTTGAGAAAACAACAATGTATACTATACCCACATTGAAGGACACGAAAAATTGTCCTTTGAGAAAAAGCAAAACTTGTCCAATTAACGGGTCGTTTATTATTTGTATATTATGATACTGTGTTAAAACTTTTGAAGTTTTTGTTGGTAATAATTGATAGCAAAGTTTAATTATACAACTATTTTTGAAAAAAAAAGAAAACCCCTAACAATACACATAAACTACGATGGTAGCTAAACTTAAACTGGGCAGTAATTAATTATTCGTCATAAGGGTTACAATGCGAATTGACATTTAAAGGTTAAATTCAGATGTTTATAATATTAAAATCGAGTAACAAAGTATTATTTAATATTTATTCCGTAACATGCTCAAACGATGCTCAACTCTACTCTAGAAAATAAACCTTTATTATTACCACCGAGTCACCAAAGAAACGAAATAATATATAAATCACAGTGAAACTCCCTACCAGTTCTAAGATGATGTACATTACAATACTTGCTATAATTATGAGAAACGAATAATATTTTATATAAACCTTATTATCTTCTAATATAATATATAATATTATGAAAATCTCGTATCACTGTGTCTGTGGTCGTACTCTTCCGAAACTGCTCGGCCGATTTTAATGAATATTTTTGTTTATTTGGTAGGTATTAGAATAGGTTGAAAAGTAATTTTCACCTTTCTACCCCCCATTTTTAAACAGCAATTTTAGTAGATTTACGGTGGACGGTTTTCTTTATAAAAAATATACTATTGGTTATGAGAGAAATAATTAATAGAAATTAGTATTTATTATTTGGGCAGATAAGGTGCAAGCATGCATCAAATCAAAATTTCACACATTGCCTACTTGATATGCTATCGTACATTTTCCTACCTGGGAGGCTGGTTACACCCAAAAGGAGTTGAACAGATACAATTTTTTTAAATTTGTAATTTTTTACGAGCGACGAAGTGCGCGGGATCGTACCATATTAATACAAAATATATGTGCTACTATCAATTACAATATAATTATAGTCAGTATATAGTAATAGTTATTCGAATCGTAACAAAACGTGTGTAATCCTTTTATAAATACAACAATTAATATTGTACTTACCGAATTGTTGTAGGCATTTTCCGAAAAGCTTCATGAACCCAGAGCCTAATTGTACAAACTCTAGTCGTTTGTCCAACACCAAGTGCCACGGAAAAGCCTTGCAGAAGCTCGTTACACCCATTTTAAGATCGTTGGCTCGATGCGACAAAAACGAAGCAGAGTCTTGAACGTCTTCATCGTCGACCGTGGTCTTTATTGTGTACCTGAAAAATTATAATATTCTGTTGAATCATCTATCGTACGTTAATTTGTTGCCAAATTTGCGTATATAATTTGAACGAATTAATATTATTATTATTATTATTATTATCTTAACAAAAGTATATACTAATAAAATATATAATATTAATATACAAAGAGTAAATTTGGTAAACTGAGATACTACAGCATGAAATTACGTGTGGATGGAGGCCCACCAGTGCGGAAACCCTCTGACTAGGGGGTATTATTATTTATGATAGATAAGTAATAAAGTTACATATTCTTTTGTTGTTATAATAAACTTTATATATTATGTTATAGGAATTTTATTACTAGTAGTGATGAACAAGAATGTCCATGAATATTGATTCCTCAATAATATGCATAAAATACCTACCCGTAAATGGTTCAACTACGTGTTCTGAGAAATATTCCGCCTAGAATTTTCTTATAATTAACCAAACTTGAAAACCAAATTATGTTCTCACGCATTTTCTCATTAAATTAATATTACGAAATTTATGTGCAGAGATGAAATAATTAGTGTAACAATTTCCCTATTTTCGCTTTCGTTTCATTCGGATCTTGACCCGAAACACGTAGGAAGTCTAACGACGTAATGTATATTACCTATGGTCTATTTTCTAACGGATCTGTGTGAAAATCCGTCCATTGTGATGGACAAAATCATCATTAGCAATCAAATAACAATGTTTTGTGATCGGTCTAATATTATTCTTATACACGTACGATATTTCTGACCCGACTAACCCCTCACAATCCGTGGAAACAAGTGGTCCGGATTGGTAAGTACTGCTGTTGGCATGGCACACACACGGGGGGGGGAGTCGCTAATGAGGCCATTGCCTCCCCTGAGATTTTGTCAACTGTACGCGTAACTTAATAGCACGCATATAATATTATGACATAATACATCATATTATGGTTTATGAAATATTTCCGGAAAAAAGTGATAAACAATGAAATGTGTGCTTCATACTTTCATGTGTGTTGAAATAGAGATACTACCTAAAGAAATATAACAACGACGTTCCAAATTTAGCCATTTCGTTTCAACGTTGCCCCGAGTGGAATTTTATTTCGCGATCGCTCTATCGGCCGTCGGTATATTATATGGCATAGGTCTATCTATTAGTATCTAGTATTATAAATGTCGAGGTGGTATAGTGATTTTCGAGGGAGTGTAATTCACCGGACAAATCGATTGTGAATATCTTAATGGGATACTTTGAAAAGTCCACATGGAAAAGCAGCACATTCGTGAGCACAAACAATTGACAGTTGACGTGTTGTTTAATCGAAGCGCTGACGGAGTAGATTGTTCGAAGATTAAACGTTAATTACTTTTCAAAGACAGCGAAAACTGCCCTTTTGTCTTCGTATAAGTTACGCAGACTCGAGAGAAACCACCATCAGATGTGGTCAACTAACTTGGGATTTACGGCATGGCCCACAATACGGTATATAACAAAAGATTGTAGTTGGCGACGAGCTCTGTTGAATTCCATGTGTTTTAGACTTGTAACACTATTACTAAGTTTAATCTGGACCCAAATTACTAATGCTACAATGAATCGTGTTAATTTGATTACATATCATAATATTAATATGAATATACAGTATCGTTGTGACGCGACCGGTCTGTTATAATCGCAAAGTAAAATTTTGTTTATAAATTAATTAACTTTCCAGGTGAAGAGAATACAATACAATTTACACATTTCATTTTTATCTCGTACGAACGGTTGAAAATAATCCCCTAATTTATATTTATATGTTAAATAGGTATGATTATACAATTATTATTTCACCGTTATGACTTATATATTATGACGTCTAATTTAAAACAACGAATCATAAATAGTACCTAAATAGAATGTGTACAATTATATTATGTTAGATTTTATAATATTTTCTGAATAGTATTATTTTTATTCATATACCAACGTTGTTATGAAATATTACAGCTAAACTCTATATTTAATCTATTATATGATATTTCGCCAAGGTTTAAAAGTAAAATGCATTTATTTTAATTGAAAGTACAATAATGGTTTCAAGTACAATATTTTATTGCACCTGGAAAAGTATATATATATTATGTGTCGTGGTCTCGAAAGTTTTCATTTTACCTATATATATTTGTTTTCTCTTAAAAATAATGTTATATGATATTACATTTCTTTTAACGAATTTGCACCGTCGTTAAAATGTTTAATCTTTTTCCAACTTGATGGTTTTTTGTTTTCTAAAAAATATCTAATACATTTTAAAATTTTATTTTTTAATTAAATAATGTTGGTTTTTAAACTTTTTCGAAAATCAAAAATTCTAGTTGAAAAAATAGATTAATAATTTAAAAAAAAAAACCAATGCCCACTCGAATCTCGATAGATATAGTAAGTACTATTGAAACATTTTTAGAACACTTTTAAAATTTCGGTTGCAAATACTTTTTCCGATTAATTTTATGTTTTAGTGAAAATATTAGAATGCGAATAAATTGTAAAACATTAGTCGTAAAATATTCAAACTGGTTTAGAGAAGCTTTACGTACCTATACCTTGGTTTACACACAAAACACATCTAATAATAATTATTATAACGATAACATATTGAATACAAAAACAATTGATTTTCTGGTTAGAACCTAAATATATTTTTCATAAACACAATGTAATACTACGTGAACTCACAAGCTCGTCCGCATGAAATTGTAAATTTCGGTCGTTCACGTGGAATACATAAGTTTTTTTTTTACCTACAACCACTGACGGTGAATCCGACATTAAAAAGATTTATTTTGACAATATTCCCAGAGGAACACACTGCACAACCTCTGATTTTGAAATAACTGGTTTAACGCGCCGTCAACTAATCAACTTGCAGGGTTAAAACAGCTATAGGGTTATAAATAAAATAAAATATTCTCCAGCTGAATATGATTCAGACGTCATGGGACTCTTGCAAAATGAAAACAACTATTGTTAAAAAATAAACCGTTCACACTTTTTAAACAATAGTTCTTCTTAAAATATTAATATTATAATAATATATTATACCTACTGTGATACGTATGATAATATTATGTTTTAGTTGCGACAAGTTACCCTTTTAGCAATGTGCGTTGATACAATTTTTTTTTTTTAAATGACAATACTTTATTATTTTAATTAAATTCCCCTTATAATATTATAGTAACTTGCTGCATTACGTGTATTTATACGGTTAATGCACTGTTTAAATGTCTGTACAGCGTGCAAAAAAAATGCATATATTTGAAATGCTGTACCTATAATAGATTTTTATTATTATTAAAATAATTAATTTGTTGTTATATTATATGTCAAATAATGTGGTGGTAAAGGTATTATAGTATTTATTGGTGGCTAATAGAAAAAAACTAGGTTACCGATCTGTTGTAGAGTATATGCCCTGGAACCTAGTCTTTGAATAAGTCACTGTAATGTAGGTACATAGTAACAAATTATTATGAATTTGAAAATATGGTTTTTTGAGGTACCATACATTTAAAATTCTAAAAATCAGAATTTGAATAAATGTACTATTAAATGAAAAATGTATGGCCAGCATCCTTAATAAATCACCGGTCTATATGTCATATTATCAGAATGTTGCTATTAACCTACTTACCGTAGAACGAAGTGAATGGGTTCGTGGTATTAAAAGCCCTCCATACTATTTGATTCTTAGGAATATTGTATAGGCAATTTCTCATACATTCGACAATGTCAGTCTTGTCGTTGTACTAGTCGTAAATGATCGTAAGTACTAGTAACCTACATCTGATTTTTCTAGGAACAAAACCTTTACGATCCGTAGGTGATATTTTATTTTTGCGGTAGCTATACGGAAGGATATCGCACACAGAAATGTCATATTATAATAAATTTGTGATCGCGAAAAAAATGATTATTTTTCATTCAAACAGAGACTACTCTTATTCCAAAAATACGTCGAAACGATAACCTCGATTTGCAGTCTGTCCAAATATTTTCATTTTCCACAACATCGATCGAGGCACTTTTTATAATTTTATTTAGTTAATATATATTTAAATTTCAAACTTTGCGAATTGTCGAATATTTGAACAACGTTTATTGCAATCTAAATTATAAAAATTAAAAATATAACTCGATCGATCCTTGGTACAAGTTACGAAGAATCCGAATATTATTTTCAGAATTAAATCGTGATAGTTATCGACACGTATCATTGGAATTAAAAACAAAATTTTTTGACAAAGAAAACGTGCATATACGAGGCAATAGCATTAAATTCATCTAATAAGTTTTAATATGTCATTGTGTTATAAAATATGATAATATAGGTACGTATAAATTTCAAGTCCCATACATAATATTTTGAAATTAGCACAAAATAACAAAATCGTATTATTATTTGTTTAAGTATCTAATTTCGTCAACATTTAAACTTCAAATGTATATATAAAAAAAAATGTAACAAAATCATTTTTGATTTTTGGTTTAAGTATTTATGAGAAATATTGAATACAATTTTCAAATCTCAGAAAATATGGCTACTAAATATTTAAAAAAATTTAAAATGCAGACGCTCGTAAAAAATATTTGTGTAATTCGGGCAAACTTTTTTTTTTTAATTCCATTTATAAAAATTTAAGTGGAAGTTTGTATTAACTTTTTAGGCTTTTGGGCTAAGCGAAAATTGTTCTTCTTCGGACGCAAAAAAAAACACTCTCTTCATTGTGTTTGTAATATTATCATAGATCCCCTCAGAGTTCAAAATAACTTAAAGTTAATTTCGTTATTACAAAAATCCGTTAATTTATAAACTAGAATAGTAGAATGTATTGTTGAAATAATTAAACAACAGTAGGCTGGTACATTGTGATTAACACACCAATTCGTGTTCTGTACAACAGTTTATAGTATTATATAATATACATCGTATATTTGGTCACAGGCCAGAATTGTAATCAACGAATTCCCTCTAATCAGGTGTGCTTGATATTCGTACAATTACATTTTATTTGTACGCAGCTTAATATTTTTCACACCAAAATCCAATCAAATTCTATGAAAGAAAAAAAAGTAACTCTGTCACTCTGGTTTTCAATGCCGTAATATTCTTGCAGTTTTCTTTTATTTATAATAATATGCAGAGTAGGTATAAATGTATAATACTATTTTAGGTGTTTGTTATTATATTAAAATTATAATTGTTATTATTAAAATTCATCAATTTTGGGTTATGACTACTTTCGAAAAGTGAAAAAATAGCTCTATAAAATGCAAGAATCCCACATTTAATATTATTTTTCATTTAGCCACTAAAATATGTGTCAGTGTTGAACCACTAAAATGTTAGCCAATTATCAAAGCAAGAGAGGCATATTTACATTATACTTATTTTAATTTACCCAATTAATCACTGTAGTCAAAATTCAAGAATGCCTATTTCGATTTGTGGTGTTCTTGCAGTAAGCAAAATATAATTATCGTGTTGTGTGTAAAACGGCAATATTTAGAGTTGTGGTGGTATTGCATTTTATAAATTGTTATATCGCAGCCACAATATGCAATACAATACTGTCATATTTTAGTATATGGCTATCTTGAAATCAATAACTGTATACAATACAGTCACATCTCAAAATATGGCAGTCTTGCACTTAAAAAATTCTAAAAAGCCACAAGTCTAGCTTGTTGGGTTCGAGAGAGTATTTCATAAAATTTGAGAAAATCATATTTTAAAGTATCTTTGCAAGTATTTAAGTTTTTAGTTTCAAACGCATAGGTAAAAAACTCTTTCAAACATCATAGATATCAACTTCAAATCACTGTTTCTCAAAACTATAAATGTTAAGTTGTGACAGTCTTGTTCCAGAGATGCGACCATTAAATGTATTAATAAATTACAATTTATCATTTCTTTATTAACTGTTTCTAACAAAGCGAATGCAAAAATAAAACATATTATAAAAAAACTAAAAACGTTTATTTTTCGTTCGTTGGACACATCGTGGCTTCCAATCCAATCAGATACGCAAATAGTATGAATAACTGAATTATGAATGCAGCAAACATGGCTTAATTAGTATGAATATTAGTCCGTTTAGTAAGTTATTGCTTTTGAGTAAGTTACATAAATATTAAATTAATTGGATAAGAATTCGTTACTCGACGTATTATTGTAGAATGGTATTGTGTCTCAGAAAACAATAGTAAATATTTACCACTAAAATTATGATGTTTTTGAAATGGCGTTAAATGTTTTAATCCCATATTCGCTTCTTAGACCCATGGTATATTATATTAATATCATTGTAGAATATGTTTTGTTATATACACACCATAATAATATCAAAATTAGTTAATTTGGACGTTTGGTTAGGAAATTATTACAATACAAAAATGATTAAAAGAATACACGATGGTATATATTTTAAAATATTTTCTATTATTTATTTATTTTGAGTAAAAGTTAATTACACTGAAGTATTCACAAACAGCAAAGTTCTCATATTATTATTTAAATAATCAAAAAAAAAAAAAAAATGTTTTTGTGACTTCTGTTTAATATATATTGTATCAGAATGACAGTATTCTAGATGTTACAATGAATTGGAAACTTGATATAACGTCAATATTTGATAAAGCGTAGAACAATAGTATGCATTGTATGTAATTTAAAATAATAGAAAAAAAAGTACTAAGTTTGTGGATACATATTTTTTAAAGATAATAATACGATTTCGTCACAATGAGATTTTTATTCATAGTAACCGTCTTTATCTTGAGCACGTCGCGAGCAAAAAAAAAGTTTTTGTCTATATCGGATTATTATTATAACATTATTATGCACAAAAAGATCGTAAAATATTTTCTGCTGACCAGTGGACCAATGACAGCCGTAAACGTTAAACAATTTATGACTATGACCTAGTTTTTTTGGGGGTAGGTTGGTGGGCCAAAATCGGGAAAAACGGGAGGTTTCGGTAAGTCCGCTGTTTTTGTGACGTTGATGAATCTGAAAATGCATTTATAATACCGACACGTTAGCGGGAGGGGCCGTCTAATGGGCCTGTAGAATAATGAATCCCGTGAAGTTTATTGTGGCCCCGCCGAAAGTTTTGGACGTGCTCCCATATATAAATGTATTTCCAAACTTCATTCGTAGTTTTTTTTTTTTATTTTTTATTGGATTATATACCCACCTAGGTGGCTTCGGAAAATTCTTGGAAAAATCCGTTCTTATTTATCCCGTTCGTTACGGCATTCGCGCACACGTCAACCGAAAAATAAAATAAATAATAAGCACAAGCCCACGACTCCACCCGCGTGGAGTGTTGACTAGCATATTATTATACTATGATATTGTAAACAATTTGTATACATTGTCGTTTGATATTATTGTGGAACTCGATTTCATATCAAAACGAACCATACATACGAACCGGGGGAATCAGTATTCAGATTGTTGTAATATAATATAGGTATTGATATAATATGAACATGATGAGTAAATTGTATAATATTATGTTCGCAGTTTGTGTGATATGATATACCGAATAACGTTACGTTTGATATTATGAAAATAAAAAGCTATTTGATTATCATTTTGATTAATTTATGGATTTTCGCTTGTTTGTGTTATTATTACGGAATTTTTATTTAAATTTGCATTCGGTGGTTGGAGATAATAAATCAGAGTCGACGTCTATGATCACATTGAAAATATTATCATATCACGGCATATAGTCTGCAATACCTCATAACTGAATAATTAAAACACTATACAAATTTAATCATATTACATACTGTGTTTAAAATTAAATAATGCTTACGTTCATCATTTAACGGACGTGTAAGAGTAGTGAATTAGTTCGAGTTGCATCGATAAAATATTAATACGCATAGGTATTGCTGATTATTTTAAATTTCAAATTGCATATTTTTTTAGTCGTCTAGAATTTAGAAAACATTAACTTCCTTTTATCTGAGCACGCGAATTTCATTGTAACAATTATACTCATACAGGTAATACAATATTTGTAGAAATCAATCTTTGAAAGATTTTGAATTATATAGCTCTGTCTAAAACATGGAACATAAAATAATGTTTTGATATAATAATATAATATAGGATATGTGTTACGTGTGTATCACATAATTTATTCCACTATTACTATAAAGTCACCGTTATTATTCTAAATGTTGTCTCGTTATTCATTTTCTTATCAACATCACGTGTTGAAAATATATGAATATTCTAGGAATTACATGTTTAAAATGATTTACGAGGTTTGTATAGGCTATGTGTGTATATATATATTATTATAATATTATAAAAACATGCTTTCCTAACACAAAATTGTTGGTATTTTGAGATAAAAAAGGTCCGACTATGTACGACAGTTGAAATAATTTTTACTCGAAATAATATCGGCATATATTATATTGTCAACTATAATATTATTATATTTTCAAAACGTATTTATTATTTATTCGCCAAATATAGATAAAAAAAAATACTATTTAGCATATTATTCATTATCCGCGTATAGGTACATCATATAAATTATATTATTATTCAATGCAGATAAAAATATGTATTGCAATTTTTAATCATAATAATAACCAATAGTTTTATTATGCGTAAAAATAATATGGTTTTGGCATAATTACAAAAATTAAGTATTAACCGACCAACCATCTAAGATCGTAGGTACTTACCACGATAAGCTGTTTTGGTCAAATAAATTGTTTTGATTTAAATTATTGTGTCACTTTTTAATATTTATGCACTTATATAAATGTGTAAAATAGTATTAATATATATACCATATATATATATATATAAATAAAAGAGAATGCTATTTCAGTTATTTTATGCGTGTATTATATTATTATAATAAAAAAATGAATAGACTATCGGATTTGAATAGATCATAATGGGTACACAGTTTTAGTTCAAAATATCAATTAAATATAGCAACTAGTCAACGACCGATGTCTCTGATTTCAGTTATTTCCGATGCCATAATGAAAGCGTCATGAAATCAAATTAACAACTCAAACAAAAGATGACTCTGTACATAGCGATACTACAAATATAATAGTATAATATTAAACAATTTTAGATAATTTCGTCCAACTCAATTCAGTCAATACCTACGTTTTCGTTACAATATTCAAATAGTGTCGGTTGTGCTGATAAAGACACCTGTATAATATAATAATATACTATAATATATACGACTGTATAATCAATAATCTAAGTCTTACTGAAATTCATCCCGTAGAGTCGAACATGAATAAAACATGGTAAATACTTCAAAAGTTTGGTGCACTGTAATTTGAAAATGTGTGTCACATACGTAATAATAATTGAATTCTCTTTTTTTTTTCAGCGCTGGTTTCGCAGTAAAATTAGATAAATTCTCTTATTGGTTTTTGTGTTTATCGAAATTTCATATCTCCAATTTCAATTCTCGACAAAAAAAGAAAAATAATCATGTACCTACTGCGAGTTTGATAATGCTTTTTGTGTTGGTAATTTATGGCAAAGTGGACCAACCCTCGGGGATGGCCATTGCGAGTAAAAAAAAAACTATCATAGTTTCATGTACAAATAATTAAATGGAAATAATAATGGATTATTGTCAACCCGCTCCTGCTGCATAATTATTATTTTATATTTAATTATGGTTTAGTAATTATTATGGAATAACAATAATATGCGTTTCGAAACATCTGATTTAATATATTATTATATCATATTTTAGATTAGGTTAGGATTGGGATTTTTTCAAGCGTTTTATTTTTATTTTTAGTGTAAACGTTTGAAACGAAACAACATTTCGATGTACAAGCTGATGAATGCGTAAATGTGTGATACAAATGGTATCATACGGAGATATAAAAAAAGAATAAAACCTTTAAAATTATGTTCAATAAAAATGGGTTGCACTTGTTGGCAAAAATAATTAATTTACGACGGTAAATTGTATATATTATTAACTACGCACGTGTTTCGTTATTTTATTCATAGGTTTTAGTACCCAGGTAATAATACTTTGTTAAAGTTTTTGAAAACATGAAGGTAAATATAATATTATATTTCTGAGCATAATATAGCTTTTTATTTTTGAGCATTTTTATCATGATGAACAAAAAAATATCATATCATAAATATTCTTTTATGCAATAATTTTTTTCGAATACAAATTCCAGTTCTAAACTATAAAAAGCTATTATTATGATATATACTAATTATTATACATATTTCTAAAGTCAAAGATTTTGATATTCAGACAAAGAAAAATTATCATGCCTTTTATAGTAAAATATTTTTTTTACAATACGAATTATTCATACCCTAAAATAAAATATTATTTAAAAACTATGATACATATTAATACTCGCCAACTACATATAGGTAGATGTGATATAATATTATGTTTAAGTTAATAATTGATAAGCTATTCAATGGATTCTAACATTATCTATATGACGCGTTAAGTGTTATCGGTCAAATATCGTAAACTTGTTTCATGAACTTTTGTTGAGTACAATGCGACTTACCTAAACAATGACGGGTCACTTGGATGTGTGCCAAGTCGGATATCTGGTCGTGACCCGTAGAACCTGGTTGCAACACCGTACAGTGTGCCGGTCAACAGGTGGGCCACACGCATTCCATCTGGTCTACTAGTCCGAAGGGTCAAGTCCAACACACCTGGCTCATCGCTTAGCCGGCACGTTAAAGTAGAACTGGCCTCCTGTAATGATATAAGACGTTGAATAGTAAATAGTCTGGTATGATAATTACTATAGTTTATAAATACTGTGAATAATGTATTAGATAATTAAAAAGTTAAGTTTTTATTAAAATGTTATGAACCGTCAAACGTATTGCATTATCATTCGAAATATTTTCAAAAACATTTTGATAAAATTGTATTTCATTTTAAATATTTCCATTACTTTGGTGCTAAACGAATCGTATATAAACGTTATTTTTTTACACACGATAATTTCTGTGCAAACATTGTTGATTTTAAATTTTAATAATATTTAATGCTCTTAAAATGTTCGTCCATGGATTACTAATTTTTAAGTAATATTATAATATATTATAACTAATGACAGTGCACAATAATTATTTGTGCCGCGTTCACAAGAATGTAAAATATTTCCTCAAAAATTAAAATAATCAATTCAATTTTTAATAATATTATATTGTTATAATATTGTCCAACTATGGAAGGATTAAATTATTAATTATATTTTTTGATCTGTTAAATAGCTATTGTGTTATTTACTGGTTATAAGTTTCAATATTATACAAAATATTGTATTTATAATAAATTATTTAAAAAACATGTTTTGTACAGTATTACATAATATTATATATTGTGAACCATGTGATATTGGTAAGTACTTGCCTATATGTGTATATAAATAAAATATGTTAAATAGAAATGGTTAAGTAAAAATAAGGTTTCTTTTGATATTTCGCTTGCAACAAAACTATAATATAAGTAATATCATCTACTGCTGGTTGTTGTCTTATGTAGGTTAAGTTGACAGAATGCAGTGGTGGTCGATGGTTTTTCAAGGGTGGGAGGATTTTTGAACATGCACTATTTAATTGTAAAAATATAATTTATAGTTATCAGCGATCTTAAGCATCGAAAAATAGGTCATGGGGGCATCTATCTTCCTCATCACAACTCGCGTCGGTCAATAGGCCGTCGGACGATAAGTTTACGATAACTCGCCAGCTCTTCTACCGAACTGAATATTATGTAGTTTTGTTTTAAATTTACAACAGTTATGGCGACGTGAAACGTTTCCAATGTTTCAAACGGTGAATAATCTAATACGATTTTTTCCCAGAATGGTTATCAACCATTACGATGATACACAACAAAAGCACTTTTGGATTGTGTAGCAAATTGCTCGCACCCGTACGAAATGCCATTCGAAGCCTCGGGTCATAAAATGGCTACCACGTTAGTTTATTCGCGTCTAAAGCTAAGGGGATGACGGTGCCTGGAGAATAAGAATCTTCTTGAAGCTTAACAGAAACCGTCTCTCTTTGGGTGATAATTGAATGCGTCGTTCGAAATGGGGATGGGTTTTATGGAATAGAAACAATGTTCGCGGACATTCCGAATGGAATGAAAATCGATCCGAACGTAAACATAATAAAATCAAACGGAACGGTTCGAATTAAATTAATTCAACCCCGATGAATAAATAATTATAAAACGGACGTAATTCGGGCAAATGTGTTTATATAATATATTTAATTGGTCATTTTACAACAGCGCACAGCAATGTATATAAGTCGAAAAAAGGCATAATATATAATATAGGTACCTATGTATCACATTACCTACAATAGTATGTGTACACTGAAGCAGACCCCAATTTTTTATTCGATGCTGCGCATTAATAAATAGGTATGTTTGAAGTAAATATTTTTGCCATTTCACTGAACAGAAATCATTAACGTGTCGGTATTATCGTGTTGAATGTTGTTAACAGTAATATAATACATTGCATATTACTATGTTCGAATACCGTACAATTCGTTGGAATTATACTGACTTTTTATCTGTTTTTAAATCACCATTAAAATAATTTGTGGCGTATATAAATAGTAGTGATTTAATTATTTAATGCAGAATATTTAATTACACAAAAAGTTATAAATATTTAAAATACTATAAAGGTACTGCACACACCATAATAGTAGGTATTCAATTAGTTTCGATTTTAAACTTAATATTTTACGTTTCAGATATATTTTTATTCCACGAATATATTAATACCTCAACTCATATTATGAAAAATGTTAAAAAAAAATATTAATTCAATGAGTTTAAACTAAATGTTTATACTATGTATGGTTTGAAATTAAAATTTTAATCAACTTAAACCAAATGGCAGACCTTTAGGGTTTCAATGGACGTACTTTTAAAAGCTCGGTACAAGATCACTGCAATAGTTTACTTTTTGTTCGGTTAAATCGAAAATAAAATAAATAAGTTAGGACAAAAAAGTCCCATACTTTGAGCATCGTAAGTTAAATATAAGTAGCAAATATCTGCGAACAAACTATAAACATAAATCTTAAAATTTTCGAATTGATAGCTTATTATTTTTCTTGGGTTTTCGCTAAAACTTTTTATAGGTATTAAAGAAAATAAAAAACTTACGCCTTGTAAATGTATTTTTAATGAATAAGCTATTGACTTATGATACAACAATACAGTTTAAAATAAAAAAAAAAAAACTAAAGAATACTAATCATTAATTATTTTTTGATTGAAATATTTGTGTACATAATATTCTATTGTTAATTAGAACCATAGAAATAATTTTACTATTCAGTAATGGTTTCAACGTATAAATGCATTCTTTAAATGGAAACTCTCACACGACACCAATTCGCTCACTATACGTGTTTTTTTTTTTAAATAATCTAAGTTGAATTTATAACTATCAAAGTTGCATAAACTACAACTAGCGCCTGGCGCTCGGGACTACAAATCCGATATCGAAAGAGAATAGTATACCGCAATAATAATAATATAGACTGGTCGTTTGATACATATTTTCTATGCTCTCACTAGTTTGACATCAATAATATGGTTTTTGAAAATAATACGTGACTCGTATTCAAAGTCGTGGAGCTTTCTTTTTTTCCCACCGACTCACACCATTCCAAAATATACAGTATTTGTGTGTGTGTGTG
Source organism: Sitobion miscanthi (assembly GCA_008086715.1). NCBI lineage: Eukaryota > Metazoa > Arthropoda > Insecta > Hemiptera > Aphididae > Sitobion > Sitobion miscanthi. The sequence continues at coordinate 5,931,238 of CM017799.1, forward strand.
TGTGTGTGTGTGTGTGTGTGTGTGGTGTGTGTGTGTGTTCTAACAGCGATTGTTTTTCCTCTCAGAAAAATTCATATATTTTTTAAGCGTTCACTATTTGTATAGAATGTGATGTGTTTTTTTTTTGCGAGATATAAAACGGTAGACGAAAAAAAAAATAATAATAATAACTTTTGAAATGGTGAAAAATAACAATGGATACGGGTATGCAGATAGACAGCGTGTCAGTATAATGGTAGCTTGTTGGGACATTCCGCATTACGTTTTAATATATAGTACATATGTGTACAACAGCGCAGTATATAAATAGTACTAAATAAATAAATTCGAAAACCGCTATGGGTTTTAATTCCCATTAGGGAAAGAAGTGTACCATAAAAATTATTTTCGACGCAGCAGCGAGCGGCGGCGGTGATATCCAGCCGCAGTTTTAACGGAACAGCCACCGTCCATGCAGCGGATACAAAATATGTATAATAATATACTAACCGATAATAATTTATGATTATAATTGTTTTGTTAAAAATTCACGATAATCTGCGTACTTCACTGCACTTTGCCTGCACTTCCTCCCACCTCACATTGACCTTGTTTATCGAAATAAGTGAAATATCACAAAGCTCTATACACATATAGCTACCACCATAGTAAAATTTACTAAATTATTTTCCAAATACCTATCGTACAAATTTTCGACATTATCCAGTAACCTTTTACTCATAATATAATACATTATTCAATTTATAACAGATTATCATAAAATAAATATGAGTAGGTAACCCAACCAAAACAATCGCCACTATTGACGTGTAGTTTGGGCTAAAAAACAAAAATTAGTTGTTTTATATACTTTTTAATCTGGTTTTCTAAAAAACAGTTAGATATAAATCAAAAAATCCAAACGAGATTAATAAGAACCATTGAAATGCTTGCATACTATTAGATGATAAAATATAATATAACTATAATGTTGATATTGAGAGATATCGAATGGCAAATAAATAAATACTACAGCTGATAAATCATATTAATCTAGCTGACGGAAAAACGTTATCAACAATTAATAAAAAATGACCAAATGGCAAGGCGATGGATAAAACAGACGATTCTTAGACCTCTATAATACTCCTTTAGGCAAGTGGACGATTTAAAGCACTTAATAGTCAACAGCAAAATAATAAAACGTATAGAAAAATACAATTATGAATAGATAAATTCTGCTGTAATCCGATCCTATTTTGCAGTGAACAAAATGATTGGCTAAAGGTAATTGTTACAAACTACAAAAGATAAACGCTGGTGTACACTTCCTATATTATTGTGACCAATAGCGATATCATATGGCGTATGTAGGACGAGGTCCTCGCTATAGGTATTTATGAAGAAGAAGGAATATGACTTGTATGGTATACAGTGTCGGAAAAAGATAACCAAAAAATCATTTGGATAAGATAACAGATATTTCATTCAAAATTTATCTAGATAGGATAAAATATAACATCATTTTTTTTTATCTAGATAAAGATAAAAATACACATATATTTATCTAAATAAGAAAAATAGATAATTTTTTTTAAAATTATACTATCAATAATGTAAATTATTAGTAATTACTAATTACTAATTAGATAATATTTATAAATTAATAAATCCTCAATGTCATTTCTCAACTAAAATAATATACAATTTAAATGTTTAATACAACTTGAATAAAAATAAAATAACAAAATAAAACTGACAATATTTCAGTAAACATATCATTTTTTTTTAGATTCTGAGCGAAGCGATGAATGTATTGATTTTACAGTGATGTGCATTTTTTTTTTATTTTTGTTTGTGTCCGTCATCATCTTTTAGGACAGTAAAAGTGCTTGGATTTTCTTCAACGGTAACTTTTCTGATAGGAAAGTGAATCTAGTTGGTACTTTGGGGGGTCAAAAGTTAAAATTTCTCAGTAGTTTACAAACGCGAAGTGAAAAACAAAAGAAAAATTAAGAAAAAAGGGAATTTTTACGCAAAATCTGTTTTTGAGAAATCGATTTTGGTTTTTGGTACAACTCTAAAACAAATTACCAAACATTTGATATTCACTCGATATGTCATGTAACGATTTTTTTATTTTTTTGTAATTAAAAAACGTATAACTGTAGATACTTGAACATTTCACTGAATTTTTATATTAGCATTTTCTATGCACCATAACATTTTCCAAATATTTTGACTTCTTTTGAGCTGTTTACGGACATTTTCAGTTTCCATTATTTTTAGTTTTTTTTTCTATAAATTTCAATAAAATTTTATTTGTTGGGTGAAAAAGCTTGAAAATTTAATACAAAGCTCCTACTGTATTGTTACAATGATATTTGAAAAATATTAAAAATCCTTAGTCACAGTTTTTATTTATAAGCATTTAAAGTTCAAATCTTGACAAAATATGGAAAAATCACGAAAATTAGCAAATTATTTTGAGTTAAGAATTCATAAACATTTTTCTTTTTAAATCTAAGATTTGAAAATGTTATACAAGACTACCCATAAGTTTGTCTACCTTTATCAAAAAAAAAAATGTCTACAAGCAAATCAAATTAAATTTTTATAAGCGTTTGAAATTCATATTTTTACAACATTTGATATTCACTCGATTTCTCATGTAACGATTTTCTTATTTTATTGTAATTAAAAAACGAATGACTGTAGATACTTGAAAATTTCATTGAATATTTATATTAGCATTTTCTATACACGATAAAGTTTTGAAAATAATTTGACTCTTTTTGAGCTGTTTACGGACATTGTCAGTTATCAATTTTTTTAGTTTTTTTTTCTATAAATATCAATAAAATTTTATCTGTTGGGTAAAAAAGTGTGAAAATTCAATATTAGGCTCTTGATATATCGTTCTAATAGCAGTTGAAAAATATTAAAAATACATAGGCACAATTTTTTTTATAAGCATTTAAAGTTATAATTTTGACATAATGTATCAAATTTATAATTTCATAATTATTTTGTAGTTTAAAATGTATAAAATGTTCAACTTTTATAGCTAAGGATTGAAAATTGATAAAAAGGCTCCACGTAAATAGGTTATATATAAATTACTTTATTCACAATAATATCATCTAATATACTTAGTATCATCATAGGCTGACTGACTGTTTTCGCTCAGAATCGTTTATCTTATACAATGATATTATATCATTGAATTCAAATTTAACACCATCCATTACAGTGACCCACTTGTAACCTACTTTACAGCAGAGTGACATCCACTTATTAACCTTTTTTTAACTATAATAATATTGGAATATGAATCACTACTCGGTTCTCGTAAATTATTGGCTATTTCAGTACTTAAAAATATTCTTATTATTAAATTATTTATCTTGATAAATTACCACAGATAACCATTACATTTATCTAGATAAGATAATTAGATGATTTATTTATTTTTATCTAGATAAGATAATTAAAGAAATAATTTTATCTAGATAAAATTATCTTGATGATTCCCATCACTGATGGTATATGGCTACAACACAAATATTTCACGGAAAATACACAGACCTGTGCGAAACCAAAAAGGAGAATATGAGAGACAAAAAAATGGTGAACCGGAAAGGTTGTACAACAAACTATATGTATTAGAATTTTCTCAAAGAAAAAACGATTAGAGTAAGAGCTGGCAATATCAGGGCGCTGACTGATGATATACGAATACGAAATTTCTTAGTTTAGAGACCTGATAAAAAAAAGAGCCAAGGAAAAGGTCCCGACCTCGGTGGTTGTTGGAAAGGCTAGATATTTCAGATGTCAAAGCGTCAATGGAAAACTGCAAGAGATCCGGATGGATGGAGAAGCTTGGCAAAAGCTTGATGGTCTGTCTATAGTACTACTAAAAAAAAAAGAAAAAAATCTATTCAATGTTCAAGGAGGATGGTGGAATGAGTGGATGTGCTTAGAAGGCCGGTCGGGGAGGAAGTGAGTGCAGGGGAGCCAAACCGGGTATATAAGTCGGTCTTACTTGCATACAATATTATTATTATTATCATCATAGGTGTGTGTCGTTTGTGTAGTTTATTATATTATATAGGTACTACAAGCCCGAGAATCAAAATATGCTTTTACGAGTCTCCGTCATCGGATTTCCTCCTCGAGAACAAACTGTTGATGTTCTACTACACAACTGCGATAATGATAAAAATAACAATAATATTACATCGCCTCTAGTGGACGTCGCAATCGGACAGGGAAACAAAGTGAAGAGACGTTTCGTGTTATTATATTATTATTATTATTATTATTATGCACATTCGTCCGTATTATTATTATTGTTGTTGTTATTATTTCAAAAAACACACGCGATATTATTTTGCGCGACTTTGAAACCTTTGACGACGTATTATACAATATAATATAATGATGTGTATACGCAGCAGTATGGCGTGCTGCGTGCAATGTTATAATCCTATTATACCTATATTATACAGACAACAGACTCTTCAAAAATAATATAAAGATAATCGTATTACGTTTTAACCGATGCGACATCAAACGTAAAATCGTGGAAAATTAAATTTTACATAGGCGTCAGTTTAGGTAGGTACCTACCTATGTGTTATCGTCTTTGCGCTTGTGCCTGCCATCAAACGGCACATTATTATGTTTATAAAAATATTTTCTTGCTCCAACATTGTTTCGTACATTGTTTTATTTTACCAAATATACGCGTTGTAGTCGAGGTAAAGAATCCCGGGCGGGTTTAAACAAATACTTAGAATTATTTTTGATAATTTACTAAATTAGTTGTTTACTGCGATAAAAATATGTAATACTCGATGTTTACTTTGAGCGTATAACGGTAATACGCTTAAAAGAAAAATTCGCGTCCTTAATTTAACAAAAACATACATTATTCATCTTAAAAAATGTAATATAATTAATTTCCAAAATTGTAATTAAATAATACTATAATATAATGTACAATAGTCGAAACTCCAAACCACTTTCATAACAATATACCATTACAGTATTATAATTCACAGTATTAGGTACTAATTGTTTTATGCTTGTTGCGAACAAATTATGTTTAAAAAATTCATTGCGGATGACAAATGCATTTTTTTTTCGTATATACTATTTGTATTATGGCGTTTTAAACACCGAGCACAAAATAATGTGCATCGTATATATATATATGAATATTAAATACGATGTGTTACACAGATGAAAATACGGATCATAAAATGCAGTTTTTTATAATTTCCTCTTTAATAGGTAGTTTTGAGATTAAATTAATATACTTATATTCATAATGAAATTAACGAAAAAAAAATGTTTTTAGATCCAAACCACTATATTCTCAGGTATTTAGTTTAAAGTCTAACTAATAATATTAGGTTCATTTTATTCGTATACTTATTAAAATATGTAGTTATATCAAGCTTCTAGATCAGATTGTAATGTCATTAATACCATAACAACTATGTACTGTATAAAAGTCTATACGTAGGTACCTACACGTTTCAGTACAAAAATTCTCATTATTTATAAGCATTACCCGATACGGCTACAATCATTACTGTACCTGAGAGGCAGAAAGGACCAAGTCTATTTTTATCAAAATTGAGGTTATGTTTTATTTCTTATGTGAAATTTTGACGCATATTATTTTACCTATTTTCATTCTAACCCAATGACGTGTATTTACCAAGATATTGGGAAATAACAAAAAGAACTAAGTCCAAATATCAATTTTGATTTATAAACTATGATCCAAGTCCATGATTTGGACTTGGATCATTTTGCGAAAATCTTGTAAAGACTTGGACCCAATCGATAAAATAATAACATTTTTATATTTAACTGGAATACAATGTAACCTTACTATTACCTTAATTCCTAAAAATTGTAAATTATTTAATATAAATATAAAATATTATAATTTTTACCTATATTACAATTTACAACAGTCTTCGTCATAATATTATTATAATATTATAATTTATTTTTTTAAATAATCAAAATTAACATAGATATCAACAGTGTCCAAGTCATTGTGTGTATGAGTAAATGGATCTAGGTCCAAAATATTTCATTTAAATCGTAAAATAAACAATTATAGGTAAGTTATAATTAAAAGAAAAAATATTTATCTTATTGAAAATATCATAGCCTATAATTTCAAACAAACCTCATTGGTATAATCATTAAATTGAATTTACACCAGCCATTTAAGTAAAATTTAAAAATAGTTGAAAAACAGTGTTTTTATTCTCCTAAAAAGTTACAACATTGGACTTGGTCCCTTCTACCTCTCAAGTACAGAATTTGATTTCTCTGCTTATAATGGTATTGTAGATATGTATACTTGTAAAAACCTGAACTAAACTATTGATTTCAGATTTAAAGCTTATAATATTTTAATAGCTGACCTACCTATCTGCCCGTAACTGCGAGCCTTTTAATCTTTTGAATACCTATTAAAAACGAGGCGTGTTGCGTAGAAAAAAAACATTTATTTTTAATAATTCTAGGCATATTATTATAAATGTGTTCACTGAAAACCAATCTCAGACATTCTCGTACTACACCGTGTAGTTTTATCTTTGCTCGTTATTTGTTAGTTTACGTTACGAACTACACCGTAGGTATCTATATAGGAAGGTTTTATATTCGCTTCAGACGCATAATGATAATAATAATAATATACAATGTGCTTATTGAAACAATTTATAATGGTCAAACAGTTTAATTTCCTGCAGGTCGTCCACGCTCTGTTAAATTATTATTTTCTTGGAAATCGAGGGTAAACTGCACCCACGTGGTACCGGCGTATATAATCTATAATGGAGTGTAAGGTGAGGATTTTAGAAAATAAATAACATTATATAACAATTTATTGATTTAAGTACATTAATAGTAAGTATAGACGCTTAAAATATTATTTTTCTGCCGATAGTTATATACTATAATAAGGATGGAGTGATGGTGGTCCACTCAGAGTAGCATATCACAATGGTGTAGACAGGAATTTCCATTGGTAGGGGGGGGTCTGGATCCCATACAATACGATTTTTTAAATATGTTTACCCCCCCCCCCCCATACATCCATGACATATCAGGTACAATATCGGTATGGAAATTTAGTATTCATTTTTACGAGACGAGAACTGGCGAAATGGTTTGCAAATATCGTGAAGGGGACTCACTGTTGTATCTTTGTGTGCGATCGAAAGAGACAGGTCAACATTTCTGGACGGGATGAAGTGTAGAGAATTTAATAATAATATGTGACAGGGAGTGACGGTTTTGATAAGAAAAAACACCCCTCCCCCCAACCGTTCGACACGATTGTAGGATAGTGAAAATACATTAGGATCGTGATCTACGTATAGCTGAGATTATATTACACGAATAACACAATATTGCAATATAGTATGATAAATATGGGTATTATATTATTATTGTAGTTGGGGGTTTTTTATTACCTATCTAAGTTAAAATATTTCGCATTTTTAAGATTATATTTACTTTTTAATGAATTCTCGTGATTGCAATTTAGTTGATTCAGGAAGTTTTGAGTTTCAATTTAGTGTTTTTATTTTTTTTTTTATAAAAACAAAGAACGTTTTCTAAAAACCCAAGCTTGTTTAAAAATATTTAACTCAATTTGAAGTTCTATTTAACTTATTTTTGACAATATGTCCCGCTAGTTAAGACGAAAACAATAGCTGTTACTAATTAAAGAGTTGTAGCTAATGATCTGTCAGGGGTAAGGCTGTAAATCCAACCGAGTTACCTATAATATACTTTTTTTGTTGCGACAAACAAAATGTGAATTTTCTACAAGTATGGTACCTGGTTGTATATAATATTATAGCATTATAAGGTTCTTCTGTATTGTGTGCGTATCTATGACCGGCTACAGATTTAGTGATTAACGAAAATTCGTAAAAGATTTGGTAATTTATACGGTACAACATTTACTCTACTACTACCCAGGTAGTGTGCATTAAATATATATCATCAGTATTTTGGTGGTACGTCCTACGGGAGAAAACCTCTACCAAGTCAATCACCATACATGACAAATTATTTACGAAAGACAATTTTTTTATGAAATATCCAATACCAATCGGCTCTTAATAAGACAATTGATTGTTTTATTTACACATAATAATATTATAGTGGCATTCAATTATTATTCAATTATTGGAAAGTTTTTGAGAGTATTGTTGAATTCGGTTGTTGCACATTTTTAAGTGCATGAAAAATCATGAAAGTGTTGTGTCAACTGTAATGAGTTCGTGTGAAGTGTCACAAAAATAAAAAATACGTGATATTTTCATTGTTATCTAACTGAAAAAAAAATCACAGTACTTATTGCCTTATCTTATAATTTTCAAATTATAAACAAAAAATGGTTATTCCAATTATCACAAAATATTTGTAAAGAGACCGGTTCCAACAATGGTTTGCTAAGAATGAAAATTTACAAAATTTAAAAATATATTTTAACACATTATTATGACTAACTTATTATGAGTAAATCGTACATAAGTTTCTCATTATAAATTGACTTATAATTAATCGTCAGAAAGCAAATAACAATAATAATAATAATGTGTTACAGTTCTGAAACGAAGAAGTGTCTTTTTATGTGTTTTGATATATTTTATTGTATCCTTAGCGATATTTAAAATAAACCATTAAATCACGAATGGAAAAAAATATAAATATCAACCTTTGAAAATTATTTTCCATTTTTTCTTTCACGTATGATTATAATAATTAGTATACCGTAATATCTAGACATTATTTTTATATAAAAGAGTAATATATATTTTACCTCTTTAATTATTCAATGCAGAAATTAAAACATAAATGATTGCTGACCAAAGTCATACGAATTAAAAGTAAAAATTAATTAACTTTAAATGTGTATTATACACGAACCTATGATATTATAAAATAGCATACTTTTTATTAAGTATATGTTACTTTTTAAATGTAACTTTTCAGATTACTCAAGTCAAATAAAATATTATTAATTTTACAGATAATCTATAATACTATACATCGTCAACTATGGAATAAAAATATATTCTAAATGGGAAATAGCACGATGTTGCGGTGGATGCTTTTATTTTTTATTTTGAAGAATGCGCTTATGTTACACAGCGCCTAATGATTATACGACACACATTACGCTTTTTATTGCTCTGAAATCCTTTAACCCCAAATGGTTGGTTATTGATCATTTGGAGTCTGCGAAAGTGCTCTCTCTGAAATAATGCATTATGATACGAGTATTTATGACTGATGACTTTTATATTAAACGCACAAGCATTCTGTCCAGATATTATTTTTACGGATGGTTATAAGAGAACGCGCGCAGACTAAAATATTGTGCCGGGAGAATGATGTTACCGGGGAGATGCCCTAACGAAAGAGCTATGCAATTGATAATCTGTCATCGGGGCCATTGCACTTGCTTAGGATCAGTAGTCGTACGGGCATATTCGGGTCACGTAAAATATTTTCGCGTTTGGCGGGTGAAATGTATAAATGTCCAGAAAAAATATTAAAAGTGTGCGGCAACAAACTGCGAGTTTTCTTATAGCAATATAATATTGCAGTCGGAGATAATTTATTTGGGCAAGTGGCGGAGAGGTATTCTTTGGAGAAATTTGGTACTCCGTCACTTCGTGTTGCCTCCTCCCCCGCCCCCCCCCCCCAATCCTAACCTAACCGGGAGATGCAGCTTTTCCGTTTGTCGAGTAGCTGGATTTAATTAAAGGATATTGTTAAATTTCAGCATCACTAACAACCGTGCTTGCTACCCGACATTTCTCCGTCACGGTGAAAAATAATGAGAGAACAGCAGCAGTCACGGTGAATACGTTTATGTATAACTGCAGAGAGCTTAGTCGCCGCCGCCCTGAAGTCACAGTACAAACAAAATGGAATTTAATCGACTGTGTAAGGAACGTTGGAGGTGTGATGAACGTTAAAATGTAATAAACGAAAACCCTCATTCGTGCCCTCACCCTCGCCCACCGCCTAACCCATAACCCACAACCTGAAGTGGTGGACATTAGATATGTAAGCCACATTAAAAGTCCATTATATACGGAACTACACCAGCCGAAAATGGTCAGCTTATCGAATAACATACGGAAGACCTTGGCAGAAAAAGCGCGTGAAACACCTACGATGAGATAACGAATATTTAAGGGAAGAACAGGTGGTCGTTTTACAGATTAACAGATGCATATTATACCAATGTATATTATAATATTATGTATTATGATTATTATGAAGCATATTATAATGAATTAAATTTATTAATCTGAATATTTCGTAACATAATAATATGTAGACAATGAATGCATTTTTTTTTATTAATAAATGAATACATTTTGACAACAGAAGATAATAATAACTATTTTTTAGTACGCATAGCGTATGATATATTCAGTGCTTGGAAGGAACGCGTTCAAAATAACTCATTTCAATGATTCCGTTCAATTTGCAGAAACTTTACTGGAATATCAATAAAATCTTAGAGAAACATGAACGATTTTATTTGTTTTATTTTTTTCAACAATTTATTCTTAAATATAGCGGGGAATTAAAATAATTTTTAGAGCAAACATTTTTATAATTTTTTTATTTTAGAAATTTAGACAATATAATATGAGCTATATAATTAAACCTTTATGCAACAATATACGATAATATTGACAATGTTTACAAAACGTAAATTCAGTTATGGTGGTATTATCGGTCTTAACTTATAAAACGTATATTAAAACAAATTAAACATTTTAAAAATAAAACGTCTACCTAATTGACCAATTTATTAATATATTTTTAAAATTATTAAGGAACGATAAATTTTGTTTCTTTAAGCCTTTAACGAGAAACGAATTAGTTCCTTTTAACAAGATGAACATGACCGTGAACTAATTTCTTTGTTAAAGGAACCTTCCAAGGACATGCTATAATATAGTAGTTAAAATGTTATTTTTATATTTTTTAGGTACCTATAACAAAAGTAATATACTTTAATAAGTGATTCTAATATTAAATATTGTAATATAATTAATGATCTTACCAACTCTTAATGTCACGAAAAAATATATGATATTAGATATAGCATAACAATACAATAATAATATATTAATACATACAGTGGCGTAGCCAGTTGGGGTTTTGGGTGGTCAAAAAAAATATATAAATGCCTATATGAAAAGGAAATTGAAAATGTTGCCACAAAAATTCATCTCAGATAACCGTTTCATTTAAATATAGATGGATAAAAACATGCTCACTTTAAATTATTTTTGTCTAGGTAATGCACAACACTACACGTGGGCATATTTCCTAGCTCAATTTTCTGTGTAAAGAGTAGGGACTCGATAAAATTTCGCTAAAATAATGCTACTCTGTAGTTTGTTGTGTAAATAAATAAACACATAGCTTGTGATTAGTGTTACCAGAGCTATCCCGTGACAAAAATATCCATTTTAACTTAATGACCGTTATACTGTAAAATGTTGTACCCTGTTTAAAAAATTTTTTTTCAATGTTTACTCAGGACACATATAAAAAGTGTTTGGAATAAAATATTAATACCTACCAAGTCTATAGAACACTCCTTGTAAACTAGCCTTTGAAAATTCTGACGAAATAGGTTCATCTGTTTCGAAGATTAGCTCGGACAACCAGACGGACACTATTCAATTTAATTTATTTGTATATAGATTAATATTAAATTATAGTTTTACTCATAAGTCATAGGCAAATAGTATTACAACTTAACTATAACTTTCACTTCACTATAATGTATACGAAAAGAATAAATAGCATTTCAGAAAACCAACAAAAATATGATCGATAAAAAATTTAACTTACAATTGCAGCTTTTTTAGGCCATGTGATTTGAAGACAAACAAAAAAACATAATCACATCATTTCATTTCCATAAAAACTAATAATAGTGGTCATCTGAGCTTATAAAACAAAAGAAATTATCATCTGTAATTATGCAAATATTGTTAATCCAAAATGTCAACTTGTTTCGTTCGCTATGATAATATTAATGATTACCATAATATAGGTAAACTGCAGTGTACAGAAATGTATTGTATATTTTGTGCAAAAACAACGTTAAGCTTTTACTATTATGTTTTAGTCGACAATGTTTTCAATAATCTATAAGAAAATCGTCGATTTAATTTCAAGATAAGAAGTCAGTAGTCGGATTTACTTTTTTCTGACGTTTTGGCTTGTTTGTCTACCAGCAATCTAAATAAACGTGAACTATAGCTGCTGTCTATTTACGCACCAAACTTTTCGCAACTTCGGTTGAAAATTGTTGTGTATTTTAAAAAAGGTTCTCGATAGGCTTATCTTTTTTTTATGATATTGATTTTGATTTCATATGTTTTTTTCCCTTTGGCATATCAACACGTGGCAACTCACACGCTTTTGAAATATTTTCAATTCTTAATCATGTATAATATATTATACAAAATAATTAATGACCAACGTATATTATTTAATGTTAAGTATATGTACCTAATGTTTAAGTAATAATGTTTTTTTAATCTGAAACAGTTTTAATAAATCATTTTGATAATTGCACCTAATAAGTTAAACTTTTTTACACCACAAAACGTATTACATAATTATGCTATAGTGATGATCTCAGATCTGACGGAGATTACAGCAGTGGCAGGTATAAGATTTGAAAGAATCTAACATTGCAATGTTCAAATAATATGTTAAAATGTCAACATTGCTCATAAAAAAAAAAATTCCAACACTCGAAATAACATAATATCATATTTTGACGCTTAGACCAGTGAGTACTCGTGTATTGTAACGAACGTATAAATAATAATATAATTTTTTTATATGGGTGCCTAATATGTTTTTGCTTTTTTTTAAGATCAAACGTCGTGTTTTTGCCATACTATTTAGTTACCCATCGTAATAACGTGACATTAAATAACATGTTAAACAACAGTAATGTATTATTATCATTATTGGGGTGAGGTCACTTACCTTATCGTCGCCCATTTGCAGGACGTCGTGAACGCCGTCCAACGTGGTCAGGAAGTGGTACAGGTTGCCGCCCAAACTCTTCAGCGCTCGGATTTGCCGGTCGTCGAGGCATTCTTGTATGAGCGTCGCGCCAACGGCTTCGATTACTTTGGCACCGTCACCTGCCGGGCGGGGAAAAAAATTCAAATAAATTATCCACGACGTCATTGGCAGATATTTTTTCTTTATTTTCCCTTCTTCTCGGACGTAAAAATCGCGACGGCGAAAAAATATACATAACATTATATTTATAGGTAATGCAATAAGATAATGCATATAATAATAATAAAATATTAATAATAAACAGGACAGGGACCTTGCATGATTTTCAATATTAATTTAAAAGTCAAAACATAGCTTAGTGACATATATCATATTATCGTCACTAGACGGCAAAAATACGCCGAAGCACCGACGATTTTCCACAGCCTAACATCTAGACTAACTGTCAATAATGAGAAAACCGAAGCAATCTACACATTTTCTCACATCTCTAGGTGTTCTAACTCTAGGTTAATAACCGATCACGATGTTGAAGCTTTTAATTTAAATAATACGAAATAATATGCGTCTTATTATCATACATAATATTATATACCTACGTTTTATATTTACATGACAAACATAATTATTTGTTTTTTGAAATATTAAAACTATTTTGAAATATGATATATTATGGTTTTTAGCCAACTTTCTGATGGATTAAAACGACTCAGCATTAACAATTCTTTGAGCTATAATTATGATTTCTAATAAAATTAAAAACATCAACATTGTCTTTTGGGGTTGCCTAGAATAAGTATTTTTTTTTTTTTTTCATGCCCATATTAAACATTTCAGACCTCTCGACACTGTAAGTAGAGTCTTCGTATTTTTTGTAATGAAAACTTTCTGGAGTGTTACCTTAGTCAAAGTACTTGAAATAAAAATTAAAGCTCATCCTCTTTAACTCAATATCAAATCGATTTTTTACTCGTTTCATTCAATTTAGTAGTAATATTATGTAATACATATATATTATAATAATAATTCACCGTGATGGTAGCACAAATTTTTGGATTAAACATTTCAACATTTGGAATAAAACTTATATAAATATTTGATCAAAGATAATACATTTATTAACATGATAGTTTATAAAAAAAAGCTGGTAAGTGGATGTCGCTCTGCTGTACAATAGGTTACAAGTAGGTCAATGTATAATGGATTATATTAAACTAGAATTCAATGATATAATACCATTGTATAAGAAAAACGATTCTGAACGGCGACACTTTTGTCAGTCTGAATATTTAATATTGTTATTATTTATTTTATCCTGTAAGTTGAATTAATATTATAATACTGTTATTTTTTATTCGTTTCTATAATGATGATAATTGATAAACAAAGCGTTAGAAATTAAAATCGCATTTAAAGCGGTTTTTTGTAATTTGTCAGTGGTTTTTCCCGTGACATTTATAACTATTGAGAAAATCAAAAAATGACCTCTCTAAAGTATCTATCTTGATCAAATTTGCCTAAAGATATGATACTATGTGTTGAAATTAAAGCACTCCTTCCGGTGGAAATTTTATATACAGAATTAAAAAAATAAATAAATAAACACCGTTGTAAGACCACTAGTTTCCTCGCTCCACCCAGAATCTAAGATCTAATTAGTTGTAAAAAAAAAGGGAAATATTATATGGATATTTTAAACATTTTAATTAAATGAATGCTAAATAAATATATGTAAAATGCTAACATTATTTGTGGTCTGAGTAATAAATCTAAATGGGCTGTGGACGGGGCACATAATACACTTTATAATATTCGGTATGTTTCTTTGCAAATAATAAATGATTTTTGTATAATATTTCCATAAGGAGATTCACTTATTCATAGTTGAGTTGTAATTTCAATTATTTCCACCACATTTAAACAGTATATTTTCTCTGTCTCCCAGAACAATTCGTTTTACATTCATTGACAATTGTGTAAGAATATTTAACGGGTAAACCTCTTTTTTCGACGAATTGGTTCAATTAAAATGCAATTCAAAAGTAGTGGTATTTAATAAGATAATGTGATTCAATTGTTCAGTGGCACATTCAGCTACGCGCCTATACACTGTGAAATGTAAACACCTCTATTGTTGACACTATAATATATGTATTTTTTATAAAACGTTTATACGCAAAACTAATTGTAATGCTTTTTAATTTCTTTTATAATGCATTGTACTATTGTTGAATAAAAACTGATATCTCAAAACAATGATTGTGAATAGGTAAAATATTGTACAATACATGAACATAACTCAGACAGAGGATGTATTATAAGTTTATAACAATTATTTGTTTAAACACTCAATTAAAAGTTCTATTAATAATATCATACCTCTGTTTTTTATTTATTTTTATAATAAGGAATTTGCTTAATAATAAAAGGTAAACCTCAAATCGCTAATAGTATTTAATCTTGGATACATCGAAAACATTGTCTGTTAAAAATACTAGTGTAACTGACAATTTTATATTATAACTCAAAGTTTTCATATGAATATAAAATATGTAAACGAAAAGTTAATGTTTATCAATATGACAAATTATTATCATATTATTCCTTTTACAGTATTACCTATATGTTCTTATTAATACTATACCTATACAAGAACTTTAAAAAATTATTATTATCTTATCGCATTATTAATTTCAAAAACTTTGCTCGTCTAAACCTACCGAACTTCACGAAATAAATAATATTATTTTTCCACATCATCTACGGTGACTTAGTATAATTAAATCGAGTAGTTGATTTAAAATATGTGGTAGGTAATTTATATTTTGCTAAGAAATCGAATACATTAAATATTATTGTGATGACATTTTTTTTAAACGATATTAAGCTTATCATATGCAAAATAAATGAAATAAACCTGTTATAACAACTTAGAGTCTTAACGATAATATACTGGAAATAATACTACCTATAATATAGGTAAGTACTGTTAACATAAATGCAGGTGAGTTGTAGTACAGCTACGTTTTGCGTTGGACTGAATAAAATATGTCAAATTTATCGATCTGATTTATGTCATATTTTCCCCTGATTAGTATCTCCGATTCGAGTCGCAGGTTGCAGCAGGAATCTCTGAATTTATTCCAAAAATAGGTCAAACACAACATTCGTTTCCCAATGAAAGTTTGGGCTCGTCGGCCAAACATTGATATTTCAATAATCCCATAATATTGCAGGGATCCAATATCGACGTCAAAACTGGATTGATACATCGATTAGTTGTTCTAAAACGATATCGGTATTCATCACCATATCGAAAACGTTTTCCACCCCAAGTGTTTATAATATTCATATTTGCCTAGTCTCTGGCACGTCACTAGCGCGCATAATATTACGATCATCGCATCACAGCATATATTATTTTTTTTTTATATAAATTGTCGTATCGGCAAACCCGGAATGTATAATTTTATTTTATTATATTTCGCGATGGGGAGACCCGCCGCCGTCAACATAACAACGGACCCCGGCGCCGTATGTGTATAATAATATAATATATAAAGCTGCGGAAGCTAAGAGGTAAATATTTGACGGGCACGGACGGTCAAACCGCATTGGTCGGGTATAGCAGGTGGGTAGCGCTATATATTGGCGTGTATCGTATGTAATAATAATAATAATAATAATAAAATAGGTATTTTACCGTTGCGCAGCGGGGGGTTGGTGACGAAATTCTGTTTTACGAAATATTTATTAAAAGTCAGTGGCTGTTGTGTGTGTGTTTGGGTGAGTGCGCGCGCGGGTTGGTGACCTCATCAATATATCGGTGGTTTGCGGCTGCCGCGGTGGCAACGGATTATGTCTACCGATCTTGTTTTGGCATTTAGTTTCCGATAAATCAACAAATCTGAAAACTGCGCCACCCCTTCCCCGCCCCCTCCCCGTCCCTACAACAACCACCACCAATGACACAGTGCTTTTATTTATTGCCTCGTCCGCGGCACGAGCTTTTAGAGGCCGGTCAGATTGCAGTCACCTCGGGCACCTGCTGCGCGCTTCGACACGAAATTTCCAGGCCATACGTATAGTAATATAGTCGCAAACTCGATGACCACACTAGTGAAAACATCCGTTTACGATATTTAGATATAAAAGTGTACTGTAGAATATAATGTTTTTTTTTCGACTAACAAAACTGATACAATAATATTTAGTCCGACCATTCCGACCATATTATTATTATTATCATCACGACGATGTCAACCGCACACGTGAGAACTGACACGAATCGTATATTATATTTTTATTTTCATCAATTTTGTCATGTTATGGTTGTTATTAATAAGCTAAAATAAATATTATTTAATATATTGTGAAAGTTTATGCATTATTAAAGTACTAGTATATTATTCGGATGATAATTTGTTAAATTGTATCATACAAATTCAATTAAACATCCATTGCATATTGTATTTTTCAAAATAAACAATTTTTTTTTATACTATATATAATACATTGACACCTGTTTTTTAATCACACTATTAGGCACGTATAACAGTGCCTATACGATTATAATTTTTAAGAATGTTTTTAATGTTTTTCACTGTTTTTTTCTTACCCAAGATAAGCTGATTGCTATTAGCAATATTATTATTTAAGCCTCAATTCAATCCAATTGCTATAGTTTATTACGATAAACGTTATTTCATTTAACATCAAACATTACACGCGAATATTATACGATCCAATTGTAATCCATAGTGAACATGCATATATAGTTAAACTACATAAAGTCTAAAGCTGATAAGTAAACTAAACAACTCCACACTCGGTTAAGCTTTAGTTCATAACACTGTAAATCGTACTCTTGCCCATTAAAGTGAGCATTTTCGCTTTATGGATATAGTTGGAAACGGTGCGTAGAAAACGCAATTAAACACATCATAATGACGTATACCGCAAACATAATGGGAAATAATAATAAAGTTTGTAGTATTGTCTTAAGACTATTATACTTTATATTATGGATATGAATCTTCTAATTGTTTATAATTATTAATAATTATAAAGTATAATAATAATAATATGTCTGTACATAATTGCATTTATCACATCATACCAGCTAAATAAGACGAGTCAACGTTTTAAATTTTAATAACTATAAAATATCCATGCGTTGTTTCACTATAATTGCAATAGATGCATAAGAGTATACTTATAAATGAATTGATTCTCAAATTCGAATTGTTTGTATAATATTATATTAAAGTTTAAAACTGTTGAGTTTATCATCACCTTAAAATAAGCATACGTCATGTAGATAAAACAGAGTTGTTACCTATCAGAATTATAATATAATAGTTTATATTGTTACCGTCGAGAAGACAATCTATTTCCTATGATGAACAAAAATATTTGATTTTGTTTCCTGTACCTATGTAAAAATAAAATAAAACTGTACTTGGAGATGGCATAATGTAGATAAATATCATTCGTTAGAAACTAACTTTTTACCTAAGATACAAAAATAAAATTGTTGACTTACTATTTAATATCGTGCTCTGAATTTTATTTAAATTAATAACTTTTAACTATTTTATATAATATTTATTTTTCAAAAAGTGTCAGTAGAATATAACATTTATTGGAGTATCATCGTTTAAAGTGCAACAGTGCATATCTCGAAATTTAACAAAATGGGTTTATTGTTAATATTGATAAATTTAGCTATTGCCGACCAATTTAAATCAGAGAAATTTTCTGTCAGATAAATGGTTACACTGTTATTGAGAAAAATAACAACAGTCCTTATCTTGATTTTTAGTAACAACATAACATATCTCATTGATTACTACCTCATCATAGTTTATTAAAACATTTCTGGTCTAATCTACATTTTTATAACATTAAAATGGATTTTAGTTAGTATGTTATTCGTATAGTAATAAGTTATAACATTAAAATAGGAAATACATTTTGTGAGATAGGTGTTGTTGTCAAAATAAATTAATTGAGATAAGTGTTGTTGTTAGGATACTAAATATTTTATTGATTTATTATTTTATTCATTTTAATGATGTAATTTATATTTTAAAGTTAATGAAAAATTTATAAATTATAACATTTTTAATAATTTTTAAATTATAAATTTAGGTAATCATGTCAGATTTAGATTCAGAGGTTAGTGAGACTGAAGAATTATTTATTGACGAGTTATTTGAAGCTGTACAAAATAAGTCAGCGTTAAAAACAAGTAAAAAAAATACCAAAAATGAAGACTTAGATAATTTAAAAATCAATCTCCACAACATTGATACATTTGATTTCATTAATGATCACATTACTGATGAAAGAATTGATGAATATGGTGTTCCTAATATGTATGATCATCAAGCTGAAATAACCTAATTTAAATGAAATTGAAAATTATCAAATTACTGATGAATTAATTAATGAATTTGATGTTCTTAATGTTAATGATAATCAAGCTGAAATAACTAATTTAAATGAAACTGAAAATGATTTAAAAAATATTGGTAGAAAACGCAGTATTATACCAAATAGAGATTCTTGGAGTAAAAAATATACCTAATAGTTTGTGATAGTATAAATTGTTAAAACAAGTGTTACCTATAGGGAAAATACCTAAACTTATTTACTTGTTATATTATTTTAACATACTATGTTTTTTATTAAACTTATCAAAATGACAACGGCTTGGAAGTGACCAACTTCCGACATTTTAATTAGGTATATCATTATCTATTGTTAAACTATTAGTTGGAAAATAAATAAACAATAAAGTGAAATATATATTTTTTTGATTCTGCAACTTTATATTAATTATTAATATGATAAAATATTTTTTAAGGAATCTTTTAATTTTATCCAACGTCAAGATAACTTTTATTGGTTTTAATGAATTTAGTACATAAAAATGATATACAACTTTTATCTTTATATTGCTATTAAAATCGAATAAAATGTTTACAACCAACTATAAATGTTTCGATAAAGAAAAATACAATTTAATTCTACAATATATACACCACTTGTTTAAAGTAGGTCATAAATACAAGTTTTATGAGAATTTTAAAATACTATTTTGTTTATTTAAAGCTGTTTATACCATAAACAGTATTCAATATTATTAAAAAGAAGGCAACGCGATTTTTTTATGGCATATGCATTGATTTAAAATAAAATATTAGCTATATCCATATGTTAAAAAATGTATTTGCAAGCGTTGACGTTTCAAAATTGAATATCTTATTATTTGATGAATCACCTTTATATTTTTAATTGCAGAAGTATAAAACAATAAAAAATTAAAATATAAAAAAAATATATGAAATTAAAACCTATTACTTTATTCTTTAATTACTAATAGTAGATAACTAAGTAGGTACCAATAATTTATAAAAGAGTAATCTTGCATATTTTATTTGATCTATATATATCTTTATTCGATCACTATAATATATTCAAATGTATGATCAGTCAGCTGTTTTATTTATCATATATTATTTATAAATATATAACTAGCTGTATCACTCGGGATTGCACGGAGATAAATGAATCTGAGATGGGAAATCCACCTACGGAGGATAGAAAGAAGTATTTATTTTTTTCTTACATGAATCAATTGCTAGCAGGAATAAACGAAAATACGGTTATGATTTTAATATTAATGGTTTTATCATTAATTGGCCCCGCTGTAAGCCACCCTAAACTAACAGGTTGAATGTATATCATCTAAATATTCCACACAATATAGTCGAAATCACATAGTCATTAGTTTTTAGTCTGTAAAGGACGAACAAATAGACAAACATTAATTTTTATAATATAAACATTAGAAGAATATTATAGAAGTACGAGTAATGTGTTTTTGAATTATCGAGAAAGAAAAAAACAATAAAAAAAACAAAGTACAAAAAAACCACATAAATTACATAACAAACGTATAATACTATAAATTACTATTTGGAAGTTTTTTTTTATCGTCTGAAGAGACTGCAGGTTCACATTAAAAGAATCACTCTGTATACAATATAATGTATCATACATTTAACATAATGTAGTATTGTTTACGACATGAGGAAATTACGACGAGCCGTCTAACCAACGGCGAGTATTTTCGATGGATTAAGACGTGGAAACTGGTGTTTAAAATGATTACTGAGGAAATTAAAATGACAATAACGCAACGAATAATCATCAACTGATACAAATATTTATTGTTACAAACCAAAACTCTTTAAACCACGGTATTTATATGAATAATTGAATTATCTATAGTCCTAAATTGTTTCCACACGTCATAGTAATTATTATTTCTAAATTATATTGTTTAAAATACCAAAAAAATGTTTATTGCTATATCATTAACGAGTGGCGAAAAAGAAGATTGACTTCAATAATATTTCCATCAATAATAATGATTGTCCGTATGCAGGCTTAGATACAGTACGTACCATGCGTCCATGTCGTACAATTATTTGTTATTATTTTTAACTATTTTATAAGCAATGTTGGGTTAGTTGACGATAGTGAACAATTAAATAGACACCAGGCAATCATTTTCCAATAATCGTATATTTTGTTAAATAATAACTATTGCCCAAAACTTGATGTCTATGCATCTTTATTTCTAATGCTCACATTTGAGGCTAGTCTTTACAGAAATTTGATTCATGGAATATAGAATTTAAAGGTACAATTTTTATCTTCAATTTTTTCAATTTTCAAGGTATTTTATGCTTTACGGTCATTTTTTAGTATTTTTGGTGGATTTTATTAATTTTTCTACTTTTTTTTTTACATAATATATTTGCATTCTTCTTTTTGAAAGTTACATTTATTGTAACACATTCAGTTTCTATTAGCTTGTTCATTATCTTTATAGATGGTCGTCGTAATATACGATAGTTTAATAAACTGTAGGCAGATACTATTTTAGGCCAAAAAATATTTTTGAAGAATTCTTCGAGAGTAAAAATTTTTAAAGAGCACTTATACTAATTACGATTTATGATAGGTACATGAATAATTCAGGTACGTATTGTATAAAACGTACATTTTTAAAAATGTCAAGTATTTAATTTTTCTTTTTTGTGTGCATTTTTTAAAGATTTCAGATCATCAAGTTCCGGGCCCTAATAATAGCGAATAAACATATTTTGATTTAAAATTAATTTCACTTCGAACGTTGACTTAACAAAATATTTCAAGTTGTCCTGAGCACTTTGTTTTATTACCCTTGTTAGTGTCTATACTATTACCTATTATAGTCCGGTATTTCGGCAAGTGTTTAAAACGAAACGTACACTTTTACAAAAACGTATAAGCCAATGAGCAAAGTTTTGGCAAAGTTCGACTTCGGATATTGTTTGTGTGTATCCAACCAAATACGGATTTTACCCTTTAGTTTTTCTTACCTAAGTTAATTTTAAGGAAACTATATATAGCTTAATATTTGGTGCAAAAAACTTTCTGTTTGTTTTGTGTAAACTTTTTATAAAATATCATTATTTGATATCGAACCATTCAAAAACGTGGATTTGATTGTATAAGTTTCATTTTTTTTTTTTTTTGTAATATGTAAAAACTGTTTTTAGTTAAACAATTTAATACATATTTTGTAGAATGAAATAAACACCGAATCGTTGAATACAACCGCAATACATTTTAGTATAGATACGAGCTATTATTAGACGGATATTAAAAAACATTCCACAATAGTAATTATACTTATTATTAATACCTTCGTATTATAGCTATATAATTATATTTAGAAAATATGAGTAAGTTTTCAAAGTTTCAACGCTCCACGAGGGCGCAACAATAATAATTTAAAACAATTTTAAATAGGTACTGTTAATAACCCAGTTTAACCGAGTTAAGTACTTTATGAATTTTAAATTCGAATTGTGTTTAATTTTTTCATTTAATTAATAATAAGGACGCACAGAACACTTAGATTTATTAATAGTACACTTTTTAATGTTTGAATTTTTATTATGGTTGGTTCTTCTTAAACCATAACTTTTATGATTCATTCTTAAACAGTAAATTGATTGTTATGAATAGATTAACTTCCTGAGTGTCTGATTGATTTTCGTTGATTTAATTGAATATCGATAGTACGATCGGCAAATGCGATGGAAATTATAGTGAACAGTGAACGAACGAAAGTAATCGCCATGCACTTAACAATAGTACCTAAATGAACTATTCACGTTCATTGTATAATATTTTTCATTATTGAAGGCCTACCGATTGTAACGTCTGAAAGATTATTAATACAGAGAGCTGTTGGTAAGAGGACTCTGAGAAAAGTTTAACGGTTGTAATCCTTAATAATTTTAAACATTTTATACTTTCAGTGCTGCATAATATTTTACTTTAATAGTATTGTAGTACTGCAGCACATTTCATATTTTACTTTTAACTTCAATTTTGGTGCATAACTTTTTTTTTAACCGATCATAATTTTGAACTAAAGTATAAATATACCTACAAAGAATAGTACGGTAAAATAATTATTTAAAAATTGATTATTCTGAAAAACAAGTACCTACAATTGTTGTTATATGATTTCTACAGTATTTATTGTTCATAACGAAAATGATTGTTTCAGTTATTTTGATACTGGTTCAACAATAGTACCGAAATACAATGTATAAAAATAAGAGTAATGTACGATTTGTTTTAAACCAGTTGTATGTGTAGTCATGTAGATGTCAAGTAGGTTATTTAATTTATATTTTTTGAAATTTATAAATAATATGTACTACAAAATTAAATAAAACTATACAAATAATATCACTTTTATGCGATAAATCTATCGTAATTATTTTTCATAATTCAATAAATAAGTCATCATTAATAGTTTAGAAGCATTGTATTTCTTAATGAATAGTATTGGAGATATGTTAGTTGAAAAAAAAACTGTCTTTAAGTCAATGATACCTATTAATATTTCTATACAATAAGATAGCTGCTGTGTCGTTGTTTGAACAGTCGTATACGCGTCAAGTGTCATAAATATTTATTTTATATAATGATATAATATCATGTTAGTTACATTTGGATAATTCAATCTACTTATGACAATAAAAAAAGAGTATTTCTTAAGTATTATTTCACTTGATTCGTATTATGTATGTGGCAAGTTGTGCGAGTGTATTACACTATAATAATATGTATAATGACTCGAACATGGCGGACAAACGCTAATAATAATATGTGTAAAAAAAATAAATTGATAATCACGATGTCGTTACTTTTATGCTTATAGTGATGACGTACATTTATGGTATGAGAGTGTATTTAAGGAAGGGGGGGAGGTGAATACAGATACGACATCAATAATGATAATATTAATGGAATTCCAATAATGGTAAAATTACAAAAATCTATCAGTTTTCTGTCATTCGTCCACGTTGAATGCGCAATACGGCCATAATAATTATAAAATATATTGTACTGAGCATTATCGTGTGTCCACGTGGATGTTTTTCTTTGTTTTGAGCAAACGGTTTTCCGTTGGGAACAAGTAAAAACACATTCCACCCTCCGTTTACAAAACAAGTAGAAAATCTAAGTCGTCACCTCGAGATTTTAGGGCTTCACTATTATTCATTAAATTTAATCATCTCTATTTAATAATTATTATTTTATGTAAATGTCGCGATATTATTGACTGCAAGTCCTCTACACTGTAGTGCCACTTAGACTGCGACGGAATCCAAAATATATACCTAGGTAGGTATGCCGTATGCGTATTACTACGAACAGATTGATTTGCAAACGTTTTAGTTGTGAAACATTCAAACGCGTATAATAGATGTGTGAGAAGTATTAGTACGGAAAATTGAGGAGTAGGTATAGTTTAATGAGTGTTGGATACTCATTATTACTTACCTGTGAAATATACCGTATTCTATTAAAAATGTCTTAGGTTTTGACTTGTGACGAAATCCCAGTTTTTTTTCTATTTACGTTTAATATAACAAGAACACATGGTGAACAATTTTTACGGTGTTTAGCTACGATTGGTGCAATAAATATGAAAAAATGACTAAAAAAGAAGCTATGTCCATTTGATATAATAATAGTAAAATATAACGACTACCATCTACGGTTAATTGTTTTTATATCAATTAAAAACACTTATTCGCGCTTTTAAAATTGCAAGTGATGAATCAAGTTCTATAATGACTATACGTACTATAACGGTTTAACGAAGTTTAAGTCCACAAACTTTAAGATGAAAAATTGATAAAACTTA
The DNA here is from genome assembly GCA_008086715.1 of Sitobion miscanthi. Taxonomy (NCBI): domain Eukaryota; kingdom Metazoa; phylum Arthropoda; class Insecta; order Hemiptera; family Aphididae; genus Sitobion; species Sitobion miscanthi. The sequence goes on from CM017799.1 coordinate 5,956,652, forward strand.
TAGTTAGGGAGAGACGTTGAAAACGTAACATATATTATTATTATACAGTTTACGGACCATTAAGGGTCAAATTAGGACAATGTCCCATCACTTCTACTTCTGTTCATAAATCATATGTGTCTTTCGTCGTAGTAAGATTATCACGTACTTGCATTATGAAGTTACACGAAATGATGAACTACAACTGTTACGACATTAAGTTAAGTATAATAATATAGGATCTAATAGCTGTTTATCCGTATTCCCAGTTCCTAAAATAATAAAGCAATCGCAATCGAGTTTGTTGTGACATTTTCATTATATTATATTATTATTATTATTATTATGTTTATAAACTGCATAATTTGGATTCCGTATAATATTATGTATTTTCCGATGACGACAATTAAATCAAAATTCCAACAGGATTATAACATTAAATTATATTATATTATGTAGTTCATTTAGTGCATATTTTGCATTAAATAAATGATTATAATATATTGGTATTTATGATTGGATAAAAATCAATATTGCAGATAAATAAATACGATGACTATCACTGAAACTCATCGATTAGTTATATTTTTACACCGATGACATTAAATTGCATTAAGTAATTACAATTTTACTTATACACAGAGTGTAGCAGAAAGACCTAACAAAAAAATAACTATTTTACTAATGAATATTTAAAATACATTTTTAATAATTTACAGAAACTTGTGCTACAATAATACAATGTAATATATATATATATATATATATATATATTTTAATACCTATAATAAATAATTTTAAATGTTATTAAATTTTTTTTTTTGAAATAATTCAAAATAGCCACTTTGTATAGGTACCTAATTTTTAGACAAAGTTTGATGATAAAAACGTTTAAGTCAATTATTGCCATATGTTAATACAATATATAGTCAATTAGTAATCAATTTTTCAATTTTCCAAAATACCAATATTTTTTATAGTAAATTAATTTTAAACGTAATTCTAACCTTTTTCAAACTATTATATTTGGGAATTTCCTGAAGTACCCATATAGTTTTTAAACTATTCATCATCCATATAATTTTCATAATACTGTTGGCGTACGTTCAACTAGTATACATTTTTTTTTCGTACATTTCGTCAGGTTTTTCTGTTACACTCTGTATATTATAATAATATGTACTAGCTGTATAACCCGACAAAGTGGACAAACATAAAATGCGGCAGTATATCAGTGTAACTACTATAGGTTCTGTTGTACCTCAATTCTCGGTAAGATCTTCATCGGGGACCTCGCTTTGTGAACTAATTCAATTCGACCGAGATGGACAATCCGCTTGTGCGTCGGATTGGATAGGTTGATATAGCACTTTGTGTGTTTTTGAACGTGATTCGAACTACCTCCTACATTTTTCTGATATCTCTTTTCGAACAATCTGTCAGACTTTTGTGAAAAACTGTTAGAGTGGTTTTTGAGTCTATAATCAACAGACATGGGTACTGATGAGACTCCCGTTTACTATACGTTCGAATAACAAACGATTCAATGATTGAATATTATATTGTATTATTTTGTCAAAGACGAGAGTACGTTAAACGTATTAATATAATGTACAATAATTCTTTTCAATTAACCGTATTATTAATTATGATATTATAGTGTTTGAGCGGTGTTAAGTTAACAGGTGTCAACTGTCGTATGAATGGTGTCAAATGTTCCTAACTGTACCACACCAAAACTAGTATGACAATATTTATGTTCAAGAATCTAGAATCAAGGACACGGGAAATTCGATGTAAGACATTTTTCCATTCTACGAGATTTAAAGCTAACGTTAAAATAATAATATTTAACATTATGAAACACCGTACTCCTCCCGAATACGAATGTTCGACGCAAAATTCGCCGCAACAAATAATATTACATATAGGTAAGGAATAAAATAATATGGCAAATACGAAATCGATAAATTCTAGTTAGTTTCTACCAGAAACACATGTGTGTTGATGAATTACCTCGACAACTACAGTATATCAAATTATAGAATCCTTTCAATATAGATTGGATATTATAATTATATGAAGGTCTATAATACTATAGAAACATCAATCTGCTTAAACTATTTTGTAATTTGATTTAAAACTAATGGTGGCTATTATATTGTATTATATGAGGTAGAACACATATTTTGGTGACTCGACACATAAACATATTATTATTGATAATTTACTATATCATATTCATAAATATTATAACGCTTCTTATGCTATAACCGTTAACACGTCATATTGTAAGCTAGTTTTATTTATAAATATTATTACCTGGAAACCTTAATGCCTCGAAAATGTCAAAAACGATAGGTAAAAGAGGCACGTAGTCGGGAATTTTTTCATAAGTGGAGCAGTATTTTTTGGCCCAAAGCCGGCGTAAGGGCTGTGTAACCAGTGCACTTACGCAGGGCCCATCTCAAATTTAGGGCCCCGTGGAAACGGAGCTCACTTCAGAAAAGCAAATCATTACTGAACAAATATTATAATTTTGAAAATATAACATTCTTAAAACTACAGTTGAAATAATAGTTCTGTGCTTTTTGAACGGCTACACGTGTAACCTCTAACCTTTATATTTCTACAACAATTTAAAAATCTCAAAAATGTTAGCAATATTCAATATTTAAAATACACTGATAAGGATAGACAACGTAAATCGTGATTAGATATTGAATTAATTATCTACTTAAACGGTCTAAATCCAAATGAATATTTCGAGGCCACTTACTTTTCTTAAAGGGGTCTAGCCCCCTGAAGCCACGTCCAGCAAGTATGGATAAAAGTATAATAAATTGTTTCACGAGCATTAAAATTTTTTTGTAAAAAAGTCAACAAGTTTATGGAATAATATAGCCTTTATTACGGTACTTATATAATATCTTCTAGAAACATTGAAATACTGAAAACTTTTTACGTAAAAATGTGGTCTCAAAACCTAAATGCGATTACTTACATTTGTTTATACAATATAAACAATCATGGCGAATAATAATCGCAGTAAGTTATTATTGTATTGAAAACTGATTTCGAATATCCCTTATACTATATAATATGTTGGTGAAAATTTCTCAAGTAGACTTTTGGGTAATGTAAATAAATTATTTATCGGTAGATAAACTCTAACAAAATGAAATTAGTTTTAAGGTTCGTGTCACAAATCAGAAATAACTATTACCCGAAGTTAGAAAGAACGAACAGCAAATTAATGATAGCAATAGTGAAAAAATATTACGACAGATTCCCATTAGAGATCGACGTCGTAATTTATTTAACGTACTCCATAGAACTGGAATAGTTTTATGATTGAGTTTTTCGATCAGTTTGGGTGTCGAATGGCGGTTGTATATTGTTTTCAATATTCGTTTATAGGAAAAAAATTCTTGCGGATTATATCATTATAATATTATTCGACTATAAATTAAATTCGAAATTGAAATCGAAAAATCGAATACAAAAATATCGGACAACGACGACAGTGAATAACAATACATAATTCCAACACGACGTGTCTTAGACAGAAAGGATATTGTGATTTTTTTTATGTGAATATTTACAAGATATTATATCATATAATTAGTGTTAAAACCATCAAATTCTCTGAAATTCGTCGTTCGTTTCATGAACTCATCAATTTATGGACATTTTTTTTATAATACCACCGAATTGAAACATAAAGCTATATAATACGAGTACCTATATACAATACTTATTAATATTACCGTCGAGTAAGTATAATAGCGTTATTTAGATGAAAATATTTTGAATCTAGAGAGTCGACGTATAGATTATGAATTTCTCCACAGTAAAAATGTAGAAGGAAGCCATTGTTTGTAGACTATAACGTCACTCCTAGAACAATGCATCAATTAAAACGTAGTATATATATATTTTAATATTTTTCGGATAAATATTAAAAACTTAAAATTATTCCTAATAAAAGAAAATCTAGTATGAATTTTTGATTCTGATCAGGGAGATGAATGTAGTGGACATGAATAAAATATGATAGGTGAGATTTGTATTATTTTTTTCTTGTAACCATAAAAATGCTTCAATTTTCATCATTTAGGGTGGTTTCTAGTAGACTAGACTGTACACTGACCTCCTATTTAACGGGATAACACGTAAAATCATACAGTAGAGTGACTTACTGTTTTTTTTTTTATTGTTTAATCTAAAATATTATAGAAATATATTATTAATAATATAATAGGTATGCTATAAAATTGTAAGTATAAAATAATTTGAGTGGTTTTATGAATTTATATTTATCTACCTACATAGAATTCCTGGTCTTTTTTTTACAGTAGTCTTTGAGTAACGAAATTTAAATTAAAATTCTTATTTTTAGAATAATATTCTCATTGTTCCAGACATCCTATACTAATCCATGAAATATATGGTGTAATGTAAAGAAATTATAAATAACTTTCATATTGAATAACTCTTTATTGAAAAGGATTATTTACGTCTTATTCTTGGAAAAAATACTATAAAATATTTTCCCGTAACTGATGTGTTACCAAATAAAAATGTTCTTAATCGTAATTATTTAGTCAGTTCAATATTGATATATCAACTTACAACTTAAAAAATATGATTTTATTGACAAAACATTGAATAAAATAATCATTTTTAATTTTACAATATTTATATAAATATAATATTATAATATCCTTAAGTTAAATGTACAATATGTATTGTGTTATATAGTTAATATTTTTTATTGTTGAAAAGTGAATACTACAATTATTATATAACCTTATCGACAGATTATATTATTTTATCGTGAGAAAAAAATGGTTTAATCTTAATGCCGAAAGCTATCAGTTCACGATTTATTTAAATGAACATATTGTGAACCAACTAAGCCATTTATTATTATGGCATAGTACCAGAGCAATAAAATACAATTTTGGGATCGCTAAACACAACTTCTGAACAGTTTCCCTCAGTGTTGATCTACGTAAATGTATCAGTTTTCCGTGTAAAGGACTTAAATAAACATGGGTATCATATTATTGCTTTTGCAATATATTTTGAAACAAATACTGTCTAGTTTGTATAGTGTAAAAAATATATATATAATGTGGTTATTCAATAATTGATCCAATCTCCTAGCCTGAGTTTAATGGAAAAAAATACAATCTTACACTATCCAAATATTATAATACAATAAATTATAATATGTGGAACGATTAATAACTAACACCAAAGTTTATTTTCTACGATTTTTCTTACGGAATTTGAATCGTATAACCAATTTTTTTCCATACGATTTTGAGCCTAATTAGCGACTGAACAGCAATATAGTCTTATAAGCGGTGTCTACTGTATGTGAATCAACATAATATAATATAATTTTGTATAGTGCAATATCATGAATTTAACTAATTTAACTTTGATTTAACAAATTTTAACATACTTTGATGGATACAAACTATTATAATTTGTTTACAATTAAAACCCGGTTTTATAATAATCACACTTACTAATTATAATAATTGTATTGATTTTAATTATTTTATGAGTTTTTTAATACTAACATTTAAAAGTTTTTAATAATATTTATAGAAATATTAATAATATGATACTCACCAAATACAATTTGTGCAGAATCGTACAACACATCCAACAACTTAATTTCAGAGCTTGAGAAGTCGTTCGGTAGCTCATCCCTAAAAAATAGTAAGTGAAAACAATTAGTTATTAATTATTATTGCTTGATATTGTTATTAATATAATGCATAATATGTATTCCTCTTATTAGTATAAAATTTTTAAAATCACTATCTTTAAATAATATTATAGAAATATGTTGTATAATATGTTTTTATGTCACGAAATTGCTCACATAAATATCTTTTCAAACATTTGAATATTTTAGTGAACCTTGAGATAAATAAAATATAGGTAGTTGATAATTGTACAAAATATGTTAAGACCACTATAGGAAGACGTATATTAAATTTATTAAGTTCAAACTGATAATAATTATTATAATTGTATTAGATACTTTAGTAACGTTTTAGCCGATGAAACATTTTTTAAATGAATTGTTGATTGTTTCGTAACAAACGAATTATAATATTCATACCATTAAAATGTATTAATCATTATAAATCAATATGCAGTAAGTACTCAAAGTTTCGTAGGAATAATAATAAAAAAATAAATAAATAGTTAAATAATATCTTCTTTCTTGCGTCCGAAATTGTCGGCAGTCTTCGTATTTGAGGACCGTTTATATTTTACGCGACAGAAACAATCGGTTATTTTGCAAATATACATTGCTTTTTGCTTTTTTTTTCTACCCTCCATATCAAGATACACATAAAAAGGATGTTATTGAAATATTTCTTGGTGGCGCTGTTGTAGTAGTATATACTTTGCACAATATTCTACAGAAGAAATGGTGGGCAAACAAGGAAAGAGAAAACAACACGCTCATCAATCAGTGTCAAAGGCTCGTTGGTTCTTTTATCTCCTGTCTTTCTCTGTATCTTTCTAGTCGTCTACCCTTGTTTTGTCCATTCTCTAAAATTTCCCACACATATTAAGTTTCTCCAAGACGTCCACACAGTTAAAAGTGTAGCAGCGTTATAAATGCAATTAATATGAATGATGTTTTCTCTGTTTGTTTTTGCTTTTTTGTTAAGTGTAATTTATTTGAGTTTTACGAGTTTTTTCCTTGTCCATTCACTGAATACTTTTTTCCCCGGTTTTAATTCAACGATAATTAATCATGTCCAAAGTGTGCACAGCAATGTTTTCGTGTACACAAAACATGTCACCGGGCCTGATAAAACATTAAGGTAAATTTGATCGCGGAAAATGTAACGGACATAATAATATAAATAAACATATACATATAATACGATGCGTGCGATAAGACATTACTATGTTTGTAAACAAATTTCAATCCATACTATCATCCCATAAGTCTGTCACTAATAACAAATAATAATATTGTAAGTAATGGGTCGTTTCCAAAGTCAAATGTATACATATATAAAATACAACCAAACGTATCATAATGCGGTCTGACGATGAACCTAGAAGATCAATATGTGTGTCTAATAATATTGTGGAATTAAAATAAATAAAAACTAATCAAGTAGTATTAATAGTAACTAGTAATAATATAATATAAACTCAAAATTGTATACACAAAAAATATGTTTACGAAAAATTGAATTGTGAAACTAATTGCTTTATTCAATTTTAGAAATACAATCTAATATGTAACGGTGTCGGGCCCAGGAGCTTAAAAATAATAATTGAACAAAGAATTGAGTTACACCAACGAATAAAGTATAGAAAAAAAACATATGGTTTCAAATCACATAGATAAAATCCCTGAGACGTGGTATACGTGCATGTATTTTAGGAAATAACTGTAATTAATAACAATGAAAACATTTCTATTACCTATCAAATTTTTTGTTGAGCTTAATTGAAAAGGTACCTAGTAATACTTTGGATCAGGAACAAAGTTGTTCTAATATTCATTGTTAATCTCATAAATATTGAACTTGGTAATCTATTGCACAGCGCATTGTGTATGCAATTTCACCAAGTCCATAAAACAATATATTAAATTCTTTATAGTACGTAATAGCATTTTAGATTCCGAGCGTAGGAGCGTCGGAGCTACCTATTGGTTTTAAGATGAGTGTACATTTTTTTACATTCTTTTTACGGTTAATACTTATTGCCTTTTTGTGTGTAAAAAAGCTCAACAATTTTCATCTGCCCTCTACGTATTGTTCTACTTCAGACACCTTATTTTCAAATATTTCCAAATAGTTCATAAGAAATTCACAATAAAAGGAAACCAAAATTGATTTTCTCGTATCGGTTTTTTATTTATTTTCTCTAGCAATTTTTCAATACAAATGTTGATACATATGTTTACGAAATCTTGATAGGGTTTCTTGCGTCGTGAGCGAGAGATGGGTTCCATTTGTCGGATCTAATAATATAGGTACTTTTTCCTATAATCAAGTCATATTTTTTTTAACAATCAACGTACTTTTAATATAATATAATATTGTAATGTATTGTCTTCATTTGCTGTGTACAAATTAGTATCAAGTAAATACATCAATGTGAAAAAAAATATTGATATAATATTTTGTCTTACACTTCGTAATATTCTTAAAAAAAATATTGCTATTTAAAACGTAGTTCAATCTTCAAAAAAATAATAATAATAATAAGCAATTATAATTGCTAACAAGAGTGGACAAGATAAACTGCAGGCCGTAAAAATGTATGATTCTCTTACAGTGAAACGACAAATACGAATTGATTAAAATTAAAATTATGGAATATGAAAAAATATCCATCTCACTTAATTTTGATAACTATCATAATATTGTGAACGTATGAAATATTTTGTAGTTATTTTTTTTGTATTAATTAACTTGCGGTAACTTAGGCCAATGGGTGGTTTTTACAATGGAAGAGGGTACTGTAAGTTTAAACACGTGTGTTTTTGGTTTTGGCAGATTTTTAGTGGGCACCCGTAGGGATCTGCTATGCCCGGGTGGGGGATGGCAGCACTTTTCTCCGGACACCATGACTTGCCAGGAAGAAAAATGCCACCCGCGGCCGGCATCGAACCGGCGCTGGTGTGCGTCGCAACCGACACCTTAATCCGCTCGGCCACTCTGTCCCCTATTTCGTGGTTATATTTATAAATTATATCACATAAGTGTTGAATACATAATTAAAATATACATAAAATAAGTGCTGTTTAAAAATTGTTATTAATTATTTCAATGGCGTGATTATCGTAGTTATAAATATAATAATAATCTAATAAACTACAATAAAAAAAGAACATGAAATATTTATTTGTGATTCTTTTTAAATTAAAATGCACAGTAAGTAAACTTACAAAATATCATACACATCAATCACCTATTTTATCATTATATTAATATTTTGAAATATCATATCGATCATTATTTGTATAGAAAATAGTAATTTATTTTTAATTTTTATCTCATCGAGTTCATCGGGTATATACCTTGAATTTACTTTAATTGCATACGTATATTGTTTACTATTTTAATAACCTACGATGTGGAAAACTTGACAAATATAAATAAAAATTAATAAAAAATAATGATACATTTATGCATTCTAATATACAGGGTGCACCGAGATGATTTACCCATTGCGATATCTCCTGAGATAATAAATATATCACAAATCTGTTTTTTTTATTATACTCACAAAGACGAGGACTACGCATATTTTATTTTTTAACTTAATTAAAACTGTTGGTGTGATCACCTGTGACGTATCTTTTCCTTATTTTGCACGTTGTCAAACAATTTGAACCTAACGAAATGTATTAACTAACAATTGTTAAACCACAGGTCGTTGTACACAAAACTACCCAATTTATATGATACATGGCCGTTTAATGCAAATGTCCGTGTGTGGGTCCATTGTTATCGTACCGGACACAATGTGACTACTGGCCATGATAAAATAGCTTTTACATAACAAACGTGTAAGGACCTCAATTATTATTTTACTTTTGCGAATCTCAAACAAAAAATAATTATATGACTTGCGTATATAATAATAATATGTAAACTACCTATATATTTTGACAAAATAATGTGTTTTGTGAATATTACAGATTATAAGGTTAGGCGCTCAGAGTTCACTTTTTTTTCTTTTTACATTAGTTATAGCAATAATTATAGTATAACCTAACCTTTTTTGAGGTCCAAAATTACGGTTCTTCTCGTTTCGTATCATATTTTTTCTTTTTTTTTTTTAGTCTTTCAGGTGAAAATCTTTATGGGTGGCTGAACAGGGTTCAGTTTGGGTAAAGATTTATTATTACTTTCTCCAAACGTTAATATGCGCAGAGTACTAATTAGAAAGAGGTAGTGGAGGGTTTTTTTTTATAATGACGAAGGATGAAAAAATGACTGTCGTTTTAATCTTAAAATTATTAAAGGTCTACAGTAATCAACAGTAAAAAACAAAAAATGTGCCGACAAAAAACCAGTTTTTAAAAACGTAACTAAAGTTACATTATTGTGGCAAAAAAAAATATGAAGGTCGTTAATATCATATTTTTATAAAATAGATTGTACCTATACGTCTTAAGGGTTAAATACATTTTCTTAACATTACACACACATTTCGTTTTAAACATTTTAAATTCACAAAACCATTATATTAATTATTAATGAAAACCCATTATTTTAATTATAAGACGTCAATATTAGGAACTATAAAATATTTCTGACTTAATTACGAGTACGTGATATTCCAGGTTTGATACATTAATACATTATTGTTTATAATATTATAATATTATACTTATCAATATAAGTCAATGGTTTTAAACGAAATCGTATGTCACGCTCCACAATTAATTGTTTACGATTATTATTGCCTAAAATTTGCTATGTTTACGCGCTTGTAAGAATGAGACAACAAAATAAACGTCTGTGTAGTGTCCTCTTAATTATTAAAAATTGGCATTGCAAAAATGTTTTTAATATTTAAGTGCCCCATCCGTACACAGATTTTGGATCCTTACTTGGGTCCCGTGCCGTACAATAATATTATGCGTTACTGTTCCAAGTACGATTTTATCCATCATGGTCTACTTATCTCTTATCTAAACTTATCCATTTAGTACGTGTCAGCACTCGGCAGTTATGTTACACATCAGCTTTGGTATATTACAAGTGAAACAAAAATGTGCGTCCTGATTGTGTACATCAACTGATATGTTTTTAAATAGGTAAGTAAGTAAATAAACTTATTTACAATGTATCAGTAAATATATATTTTATAGTCTGATGCTAACAATTCCATAAGGTAAATAATTTATATCATATATTTTATTTGTTTACTGTGGTAGTTAAATTAAATTTATTAGATATTAATACTATAATATATTATTATAATATTACGATTAACAAGGATAGAATATATTCCCACAACAACAGGTGTCCATGCTTGAATTTATGGTAGGTACAAGCTACAATCCCGTTTTATTGTCATGTAAACAGTATAATAATAATATATACAGTTATCATTATTGTTTCACAATTTATAGGATCGGTTATAATTGAAATTAATTTAGGATAGTTTCGGTAAACAAATTCAATGATATTATGTTATTTTTAAGGTACATAATTTAATCTAACCACTTGATTTATTATGTAATTTTAGTATTCATCACCACCACTGCTATATGTTCAACAAATATAAAATAATTATATTGTTCCGATAAATAGGTCGATTTCAGTTTCAATAGAAGTATTATATATCTTAATACTGTATACATTACAATCATAGTAATTTACATTATTTACTGTACAATAATTACAAGGCTTAAATTTCAACTATACGGTTATTTGTTCTTGAGTTACACTAAAAAAGATTTTTTTGAATACTGGTTTGCGTGAAAATACCCATTTTTCCTTAAATTTTGTTTTATGTTTTTCACGATTTCTTTAAAAGATTATGAGAACTTATAACTTTTGACCACCTCAAAGTGGAACATTTTAATATCTTTACTTCTCCTAAATGTAATTACAGACAGAAAAAAATATTTATTCAATCAAAATCCAAAATGAAAACAAGAGTTGAAAAAAAGATTAAATATAGTAAAATATAAAAAGTAGTAGCGTAACTAGTAAGTAGTAGTTGATAATAAAATATTATTTAAAAAAAAAAATGTTGTACACATTGGCTTGACTCTATATTCGGATCGATTTATACTTTATTTACAACGACGTGTTGTATGACCTTTTAATATTTTTTTCTTAAATATGTCTTACTTGGAGTCGAACAAAACGCTATATACCTATACAAAATTTAAAAATGTAAAAGTCTCAGAATCGTGATATGAAAAAGGAAGCATTAAGTAGAAGCCACTTGAAATATACGTCATGAATACGACTTAACTGAAAAACGTACTCAAAAAGTAGATATTTTTAAAGGATAATAATAACAGGATTTATATATAGATCTTCAGAATTTTTAGACTATATTGACGCTTTAATGTTCGAAATAAATTTGTGTTTTTTCGTTTATAAAAGTAAAACACTTTGAAGCGATGTTCCTTATTTTGTCTTGGTGAAAAAAAAAATCGTTTGTGAATCACACTTATTGGTTATGTAAACCTTTAAAATAAAATACATTGTAAATTCCTGGCATTCACCGTGAATTGTATTAGTTGTCGTCCTTTGTATTATATTTATCGAGTAAGGTCAACTGAATCTTTTGAATCAGTTTTTAAAATAATAATTTTTAAGAAAAGAAAAAGGAACGATACATATATCTTATAATAATAGTACTTTGATAGGTACAGGGAAAATATTATAATAATGAGAAACGTTTGAAGAATTTTGGTTTTTTTTTCAATCAGCTCGCCGTGCGGTGTACTCGTATCATACATTAGTCAGTTCTAATAACATATAATTATCATAAAATAATGTAATGGTCGGATAGCCGCCGTTGTGTTTTGCGTTTGTTAATCACCACCTAATCTGTTTCGGACACAACAGCCCTTGGGGATAATTAGATGCCAAATTCACGTTGGGTGAAACGTAGGTATAGTCTGCAGAATTATAGTACAACAGTATAATATTATTATGGGTTTTGCGTTCGCCCAACAGTTTTATTGATTATTTTTTTCTTAAACGCGCATATATATTGCGATATTAAAACCAACGTAAACGGCCAGCGATCTTGTGCGGGATGACAGAAATATTGGGAATTATAATACTGTCTTATCATACCGCTGTTGTGGTCTTCGTCCGATCGGTTTCGCGTGCCAAAGCAGCTGATGTGGCCCGACATCACGTTATCACGAATTATTAGCTCACCACTAGGCCACGCCGAACTAAAAAATTCAAAATTATATTGTTCACGATTTTCTACATATAGTTATATCAATGAGAATATGGACGGCACGGGTTAAAATAATATCGTCTTGACGTCTCCGAGCGACAATTCTACAGGCCAAAAGTCGTACGTCCACACCTATTATATTATCTTGCTGTAACGTTTAAAAGTAAATAGAAAGAGCCCTTAAGCCCGGTATACGTTTCTAACGGATTTGCCTATACCTAATTAAAATGTGCCATTTTGAAGATACCGATTTTTTTTTTCTTTTGCGGCAAAGATATTGCAAGAAATAACAAAGGCGCTTTTTTTTTATTTTATCGCTGCCTCGGGAGTCCAAGATATGTGCTCGATTTTTGAATATCTCTTGCAGCCATCGATCGGTATACTATAAATTGTAGTACCTACCTATCGTTGTAAACAGACATTATTATATTGTAGACGCGTATTATAATACGACGTGCCTCGACATATTATTGTTGTTGACGTTTTGTCGAGTAGGAATACCGCTGCGGGGTGTAAACTATTATATACATATGTGATATTTCGGTGGCCGTTGATTAATAATTTGTGGCGATGACTGATGACCTTTCGGCCGATAGTCATGCAAGTAAAAAAAAGAAAGGTGGCAGTGTCGAGGCGTTTGGCACACACACACACACACACACGGGCGCGCGCGAAAAAGTTATAAATTACGAGCGGTATCGGTTTCGGTGGTAATGGACATCGTCTGGATAGTGTCGAGTTGACGCAAACAGTCTGAGGACCGCGAGTGAAAAAATGATTTTATTATTTGAAATTAAAACACAGGATGTTGCTTTGTGGACCCCCCCCCCCAGCGTAGCATGGTCAGCGGACAGGCCTGGTATAGCGCCTTGCATTCATACAGGTGCCTTTATCTAATATATAAAAATAAGTCCGGTTTTCCTCCCTGACGCTATAACTCCAGAACGCACCAACCGATTTCCATGGTTTTGCATTCGTTTGAAAGGTCTTGGGCTACGTGAGGTTTATAGCAAAGAAAATTCTTGAAAATTCAGGAAAAATTCAACAGAAAAGTGTTGAAATCGTTTTTCACATACTCTTCTAGATGGCGGTCGTACTGCACATTCTGCGCTTAAGTTGCCACTCAATTTAAACACAATTGATACTCCAACGTGCAATATTTCCCGATCCAGTGCAATGGGAAAATTGTTAATGCAATGCAAGCTCATTGTTTGGGATGAGTGCACAATGGCACATAAGAAATCACTTGAAGCACTTAACTCTTCAATGACTTCAGGGAGAATAAACAACACATCTTTGGCGGCTTGATGATATTGTTGGCAGGCGATTTCAGGCAGACGTTGCCAGTAGTTCCCCGTGGAACGCCTGCAGAGTGATAAAGGCATCACCTTTATGGAATAACGTAAAAACATTATCGCTAACCACTAATATGAGAGTTCAACTTCAAAATGATCAAAGTGCTGCACAATTTTCAAAAGAATTGTTAGATCTTGGAAATGGAAAAGTCCCAGTTGATGCGACATCTGGATTAATTACTCTTACCAACGACTTTTGCCGATTTGTAGACACTCAATTAGTTCTTATTGAAAATGTTTTCCCAAACATTAGTGAGAATTATAAGAATTATGCTTGGTTAAGTCAACGAGCAATTCTTGCAGCAACGAATAATGATGTCCACGCACTGAATTTCACACCATTCAATCAAAAATTGCTGGCGATTTGGTGACATACAAATCCGTTGATTCAATAACAAATCCCGATGATGTAGTAAATTATCCAACGGAGTTTTTGAACTCTCTGGAGATACCAGGATTTCCACCACATAACTTGCAACTGAAAGTTGGTACAGTTATTTTGATACTGCGTAATTTGAATCCACCGCGACTTTGCAACGGTACTCGTCTTTCGGTAAGAGACTTATGCCGAATTTAATTGAGGCAACCATTATTAACGGAAAGTACGCAGGTGAAAATGTATGTATTCCTCGAATACCAATGATTCCGACTGATCTTCCGTTTGACTTCAAACGATTGCAATTCCCAGTTCGCCTTGCGTTCGCAATGACAATTAATAAGTCGCAAGGCCAATCGCTTAGTGTTTGCGGGATATTTGGAAAATCATTGTTTTTCACATGGACAGTTATACGTTGCGTGTTCACGAGTTGGGAAACCATCCGCTTTGTTTGTGTTAACGACAGACAAAAAACAAAAAATGTGGTTTACCAAAGAGCACTACAATGAAACAATTAAATAACACTTCATTTTAGTAGGTAATTGTAATGAATTTATTACTGTTGTGAAATGAAATAAATATTTTCCTTTTCAAATATATAACAAAAAAAATTACAACGTTACTTAAAACGAATCTGGTGGCGAAACGGAGTTCGACGGGTCTGCTAGTTTTAATTAAAAATATATGTATGTAATATGTTTGGAATTTTTTTTTACGATCAAAGTATGTTTATATTAGTTAAGTTCGTGAGACTGCCCGTCGTAAAATGTCTACTTCACCCCTGGGGTATCGTAAAAAATACGAGTAGCTAATATTATGTTAATTTATTAGGTCCGTACAAGTAACCTATACACACATCACACATCGTGACGTATCGATGACGTGATAGTGCGAGGGAAAAATATTTTATTCCTACGTTTTATAAATGCAAATGATAATGTCAAAGATAGCAATAGTAATGTTTCATCGAAAACTAATACATTTGACAATATACATACCCATTATAACGAATAGTTCTTTCAAAACTTTAAGAACTGTAATAAAATAAATAAGTGATATATTTTTTTTAAAACTATAATTTTAACGAAATGATAACTAAAGCATAAGTTTTAAAGATTTCTCAACTTATAAAATATATGACCAATGAATCGTTTGTTCGGCATGCCCTTAAAATGCATTAACATGGTTACCAAAGTGATTTCCTCTAGCATAATTGAAAGACATATTATATTATAATATAAGGATTATAAATATTCACAATTAGTTTCAGTATATTATTCAAAAAAACGCTGTAATTTACATCAACGACATTATTGTGACAACGAAGTTTTAAAATAAATAAAATGCATCGTAATCAACCATCGTAATAAATAATAATTTATAAAACTATGTGGTCTTGCAAGATTTATAAAAACTGTCTGTTTCTTAATATTTCACCAAACAACCCTTTTAATAATTAAAATTATTTATCATTTTTTATAAACAAAATATCATTAACAGTTTATGAAACAAATTTACTTGTCATCATAATATTTACACACATGGTATTTCTATTCACTATGGTCTACAATACTTAACATTGTTCTCCATAATATGTCAATTAATTTGATTACTAATTTATTATTAATCAAATTCTATTTTATAAAACAAATGTAATCATCATATTTATACATACATTTCTGTACCCACATATAGGTACTATGGTCTTCAGCATATATTAATGGCCATTTATATTAAAATTAAAATTGTTTTTAGGAGTAATTGAAAAAATTCCCTAACTTAAGTACTTGGGAATAAGTGCTGTTTAGTTAACTCCAATATACCCGTCACCGGGAGTTGATTTTGGATACGACATAACGGATTACAGAAGAATTTATGAAAATATGGACACAATGAAAGATTTTCAAGAGCTAATAAATAAACTTCACGATAATGGTTCATATAACTTTTAAAGATATAATTATATACCTAGTGTTTTTTATATTAATAAACTATAAATGTGTAGGAATCAAAATTATTCTTAACATTGTACCTAACCATGCAAGTGATGAACATGAATGGTTTGTTAAATCTGTACAAAGCATAGAACCGTAAACAGATTATTATTTATGGACCTATGCAAAATATGTAAATGGAACCAGATAAGTCCAGAATAATTAGGTGAGGATGACATTTTGGAAAACTAAAAATAACGTCATTTTACTTTTTATTAAAACAAAATAAACAGTTTTTTTCATTAAAATATTATCTAAGTGTGTACATTTTTTTACCCAGATGTCATTAATTGGAAATAGAATATGGGAGTGGAATGAATCACGGTAGCAGTATTACTTACATCAGTTCCATAAGCAATAACCTGACTTGAATTTCTGGAATCCGTTAGTTCGCGAAGAAATAAAAGTACTTTAAACATAATAACCAAAACATAATTGTTTAATCAACTTATCGATTGTTTTAAATTAGGACATGATGAGGTTTTGGTTGGATAAAGGTATTGATGGATTACGAATGGGCGCTATTCAACACGTATTTGAGAGGCAGAATTTATTGGACGCGCCTATATTAGAAATCTACAAAAAATTGGATACACTTGAAGCATTAGATGAATGTTTTTATGAAGTTTATGACTGGAGATCTTTATTAGACGAGCGTAAGAAAAAATACGGCAGAGAAGAAGACGTAACATGGGACTCTGTTGTCTCCGTTGTGTGGTAAATGCTAATGAATATACCTTATCCGTTCAAGTGGTCAAGTGCTTGGTATAATGTATGACTATCATGGATTTAATGTGTTTTGTATTTTTTCTAAATTCTATAAATACATAGTTAATATAGCTAATATTTAGCTACACATAATCTTAAGTATTTTGATTATTATATTATTACCATGTATAGGAATTGGTAATATAAATATTAAATAAAAATTCAAGTCTCTGCTGTTATTAATAAATAATTTGGCGGTTGGGCAAGTTTATTTTAGTGAAAACAAAGACAAATCGTACGCATGGATGTTAAAATTCTGTGTTTTAGTTATAATATTTTGATTACTCTAGGCCAGTCGTTTGTCTGAAATGAGTAGGTACCTGCCAAATGCCTGACTGTATTGGAAGTATGACCGTATGAAAGCTAAACAAAGTTTCCTCTCAACACTTATAGAATTGTCTTAAATTGGCCAAATTAAATCTGCTTAGACACCTAAAAGGTGGATTTTAAATACTTACAAAAATAAACTTTAAAAAATATTTGACGCGGAAACCCCTAAAAAAATTTCCTAGAACATGAAACTAATTTATTGTATGTATTTCCGTTAAAAAGTTTAAAATTGTAATTAAGTTAACTTGTTTTTGTTCATTTATGCAATTATATAATTTATTATATACAATATAAATTCAGATATTGCATAAAGCAAGTAAAAATATATACTTTCTACTAATAACCATTTGTCATCTACTTTTCATTCATGCCATCTTCACGGTTTAAGTTATTACAACAGAGTAAAATGTAAATACAACTAAAAATTAAACAACAAAAATACTTTGAATGATAACATTTATTATTCGTATATGTAAGTACTTCTGTTTTATTAAAGCAGAAATTTAAAATAATATATTTCTTTAGATTCATACGATTTAACTATATTGTTGTTCGTTGATGGATTATAGGACCTACAACATCTTCGTCCTTTAGGAAATAATATGATAAATGTGCAGTTCAACACAATAACTACTAATTTTCCAAAAAAGTACATACAAACAGTGCTGAACAATTAAACGTGGTTTCAAGTTGTGTCCCAAACGACAAAATTAATTAGGTACTTACCTATAATATTATTATCCTTATATCTGGATTTGTTGGATTGTAGCTTTAGGTAGGTAGATACCTACCATAAATCATAATTATATTTTTAGAAGAACTGATTTGCTAATTAGGTATTAATTTTATTCAGTAAAATAAACTATATTTACTAAACACTAAGACTATCATAATTATTAGTGTACTTATTAGAAATAATTAAAAATTTAATTCAGGTATAACATTAATTAACAATGTCGACATCATAAGAAATCAATTTACTTAGAACCATAGGTACGACCGTTATTTAATTTACCATTAAAATATCTATTTATTTACATACCTACCTACATAGAAATTCATATTCTGTTACTTACCTATACTTTAATAGAAAATTATTACGTTTTAATGTATGTTACCTTGTAACCTCGTGAAATTTTAATAGGTGTTGAATGTATAAATTAGGTATCGTATACACAGTGTTAGGTTTATAATACATAGTAACATTTCAATAAATTAATAAAATATAATAATGTCGTGTATCTAATAAAATAGCAAAATGGGGTACTTACCGATATGACGTGTGTTGTATGAACTTAGAGTTATTGGGTAACTTATGACTTAACAGCCGTCAGCGAAATGAATAGGTAAAAAAAAAACACTAAAACTGAAAACTTGATGGCAGACAAATGACAAAGATTTTAAAGAGAAACGGCTAAGTACCAATGGTTGAATCTTAAATGGTGTTTGTAATAATTAATATAAAAGTTGTATGCACTGTGTTCACTGTGCGTCTGTACAATCGTGAGTACAGGGAGGCCCGTACGGCGTACATAAAATCTTAGGGTGCGGGCCGCGAGGTTGCCGGTCGGCGATCGCCGTCCGCGACGGCGGTGCGTCGTTGGCTTATCTTGGGTAATTCCAAAAATTGAACCTTTCTAATAATAATATTATTTGAATGATATCACGGCTGTGTATACTTCGCTCTCCCGTCCACCGACATCCCATCCAAGTAGTCACCAGTCGGTACTCGGCTTCTCGGCCGACGGCTTCGCAGACGCGACGTTGCCAAATTTCGGATATTATCATAAATCATAGTAATAATAAATATTACATCGGAGGTATAGCGATCGCCGATCGGGGAATCCCCGTTTACGATTAATGTTAAATTCCAAATAATTGTTAAAATAATTATATTACATACTATTGCATTATTGCCATAATGCCATCAATAAATAATTGATTGATTATAAGACGGAGACAACACATGCGGGTGTCGCGTCCTCTAAACATGATATTACAATAGGTATAATGACATTAACACGTTTATACTTAGTCTGGTGAAGTTAATACCTATGCAACATGATATAAAAATTATTTATATGGCTGTAGGGTCTACGTTTATTGTATATATTAATCAATAACGACTCAAATTCCTACGTCCCTTAGGTACTTATTAGGTACTTGTTTATTAATATTAAATAGGTAGTTATATATTTATAGCCATTAACCAATTAGATAGGCATAAGACGTAGCGTATATACTATATATTATATAATATTATAATATGTATTTATCCATAAATTAAATTAAATGTATAATAATATAATAGAGATGATACAAATACTAACCAAACCTAACTTATAACCTACAATAACTATTGTAACGATTGCTACATCGCATTACTTATATTTTATAAACATAATAATATAATATATGTACAATAGGCACATATAACATATTATAATATATAATTATATATGTACCTATCTATTATTTACAATAATATGCTGACTATATATTAAGCGATTACCATCACGCGCACCTGCACTCCGAGACAGTCCCACATTTTGGTATACTTTGCTCGTATAAGTAATAATAAACATTTGTATTATTTATAATATTTGGATCAATCGACATTTATGATTGTCATATTAAAATCCTAAATGTATATGCTATAATTAATCCTAGGCTCCTAGGTTGTTGTATCAAAGACAGATGAAAAATATTAAAAGTCCTTAGTCACAATTTTTATTTATAAGCATTTAAAGTTCAAATCTAGACAAAATACGGAAAAATCACGAAAATTAGCAAATTATT
Organism: Sitobion miscanthi; assembly: GCA_008086715.1. Lineage (NCBI taxonomy): Eukaryota > Metazoa > Arthropoda > Insecta > Hemiptera > Aphididae > Sitobion > Sitobion miscanthi. The sequence goes on from CM017799.1 coordinate 5,977,210, forward strand.
TTGAGTTAAGAATTCATAAAAATTTAAATTTTATTTTGTAGTTAAAAATTTTTAAAATGTTCAACTTTTATAGCTAAGGATTGAAAATTGAAAACAAGACTCCACGAAAAATAGGTTATACATAAATTACTTTATTCACAATAATATCATCAAATATGCTTGGTAATATCATAGGCTAACTGACTGTTTTCGCTCAGAATCGTTTTTCTTATACAATGATATTATATCATTGAATTCAAATTTAACACCGTCCATTACAGTGACCTACTTGTAACCTACTGTACAGCAGAGCGACATCCACCTACCCACTTTGTTTTGATTATTATTATTATTTATTGACATTATATAGGCGTCAAATCTTGGTCGTATTGTAATTTCATAATATTATTATTAAGTGTAATTTTTTTCACCTGACCTTTCAAATCGTATAATCTATAAGAGAACGAGTTCGAAGCCTTAAACGAGAAAACGGCCAAAATTTATGACCTCAATTAGTTGTGAAAATGTGATAAATTAGAAGTTCTAAGCCTGCGGGGAAGATATATAATATATATATACCCACATACATACACACACCTAAAGCCAACGTTTTATTTATTCTGGTGGTTTAAAACGAAACTTAAAATAATAACTTTACTTGACCTGTGGTAATCATATTTAAAATATCTAAAAGTCTACAGCACAAATAAAAACAAATAACCAATAATGATATGTCGAATTGTTCATCAAAAATAATAATGCGATAGTTGAAAATCATGACGTTTTTGAAACATAATCGTGAAACCATTATTATCTACCCATACAATTTAACACAATTAATCACGACACGAAACGTAATAAAATAACAATAATTTAAAAACAAAAAATGTGTCGCAATAAGACGTGACGGGACGGGCAACTATAATACCTATGTATCTTTACAGTAGTATTATTGAACCGATAAAAAATATTACGACATTCGATAAAGTCTCATCCGCGTACAACAACTTGTATAATACTATGTAAATTATTAAATCCATTGTCAAATCACGGGGTTTATGCATGTAATAATGATAAGCGAGCAGATGTTCTGTCACGAACGATATCACAGTATTGTGCCTGTTCGACTAAAAGTATTCGCACGCGTCTCTGTATTAATGGAAACGGGCAATAAATAATAACTATACCTGACTTGTGGTAATCATAACTTTTAAAATATCGAAAGTCTACAGCGCAAATAAAAACAAATAACTAATAACATGTCGGATTTTTCATCAAAAATAATTTCGCGTTAGTTGAAAATCATGACAAAACATCGTGTTACCATTATTATCTACTCATACAACACGACATTAATCACAATGCTAAATGTTATACATTTTAAACAAAAAAATTGTCGTAATAAGTGACGACGGGACGGGCAACTGTAAATAATGCTTCTTTACTGTAGTATTATTAAATCGATAAAAAATATTACGACATTCATAAGGTCTCATTCACGTATAGCGGGGGTGACCAAACAGTCGATCGCGATCGACTGGCTGACCTTGAACGATTTCCAACTCGATCCATCTTATTAGAATTGTTTTATTATTGTTATACCTACATTTGTCATTTAGTATATTATACAGTTATTAAATACAGTTTTCGGATTAACCTCTTAGTGTAAAATGGCATTTTCTCACATGGAGTTATAAGAGCTGAATAGGTACCATGCTATGCTTTCTGATGATCATTTAACGCAGCGTCTTCGTTTAGCAGTTGCCAGTCGATAACTATTATCGAGATTATAATTAACAGCCCATGATATGCAACGACACTCTTCTACAAATGTATAATTGTACTCTATTACAAACGTTAATACATATTTAAATTATTTAGAAATTTAATGTGAAACACTCATTTTAGATGACTATTTACACTTAAATTTTATCGATTATATAAGTATGTCTATTATTGATATAAAATAATTTTTTACATTAGTCGATCCCAAAAGGAAAAATATACCCTCGGTAGATCTTAATCAAAAAAAATATGGCCACCCCAGGCACAACGACTAGTATACTACTATGTAAATTATTAAAATCATTGTCAAATCACGGGGTCTATGCACGTAATAATAATGAGCGAGCAGTGTTTTGTCACGAACGGTATCATAATATTGTGCCTGTTTGACTAAAAGCATTCGCACGTGTCTCTCTATTATGGAAACGGGCAATAAATAATAATTATTATTTGCTTGGTTGCTTTGTCTCGTAACCGTGCGCAACACTCAAGTTGTGCGTATAGAAGCTTTCGAAAACTATACGCCGAACGCGGTGTGGCTGAAAGCATTTAGATAATTAATACCGAAACGTCGATAACACATTATTATTCCTCGTCATTAAAACCGTTCCCTCGAAAAGTGGCACGCACACGAACGATTCACATAGTCTTAACAGATACCTATACGCTATTATACGCATACGATATTTATATCGACTTCAGACGTCTCGTCGTACCTGGTGAAAAGATGAAGTTTCCCCCGCGAACCGATCGCTGTAATTACCGAGCGAGTGCGTGTTCGCGTACTTGCACGATAATAATAATATGACGTATTGTACTGTATATTGTCCAAAGGTTATAGAAACGTGCTGAATCAAAACAAATAAATAACAATGCGATTTTCGAGGGAAAGCGGATTATGTATTTCTGTTGATTAAAATTTCGACTCGATTGCGCGGGTGGATCTTATAGGCGGATTAAGCAGTTTTCATCCTTCCCCCCCCCCAGGGGTGTTTTGTCAAAGGCACATCATCGACCTGCCGTCGCCCTTCTGTTTCGATTCCAGTGTCTTACGCCGTCACATTTCCATTGGGGGTTTTTTTTTTTTTTCGTTTTACTTATAATCCATTTGACGGTGGTATCTGAATTCAAAAATCCGGATGTTTACATCGGAAAGATGTGCTCTTGGAATTCGAATATTTTCGAGCACTTTCTCTCTTAAATCACTTTTTAACCTCAGGTGCCCCAGAAGCTTCTTAAAAAAACAAACGTCGAGTAAATATTTTACAATGCACTTTGCATACATGAGATAGAACTATTTTGCATTCAGTATTCACACAGTACCTACCTACTTATTATTATCATTCCGGTAAATCCACGAGACATGAAAATGTCAAAACCGTTTTTACATGATAATATGTCATGCTCATAATATTTGGTGTTCTGTGTGATTTATTTCACCTTACTAATAACATAATAATGTGACTAAGTAGTAAGTAGTTAGGGTTCGTTGGTTATTTTACAGAAAACAAAATCATAGTTGTTAATTTTGTGTCTTCCAATATCATAACTAAATCTTGATTTTCGCAATTTTCGATTGCTATTTGTCGAAAACAGTGAATTTAAGAAATTTAAACAATCAATTGGATTTAAAAAAGTCGTTAAACATAAAGATGTAAATAATGTAGTGGTAATGTATTTTTCAAATTTATTCTAAGCAGGAATGTATAATATTAAGGTATAAGATGAAATAGTAAAATTAATAATATTGAACATTCTTTGATTTAATTAAATTGCTATAGGTACACATTTATAATATAATATTGACTGAATATCATTTCCTTTCAAACAAACGAGGTGTTCTGAGAGACAATACTTAATCGGTAATAACTTTGACTGGCTAAGGCGCTGGATAAATTCAAAAAATTAACATAAGTTTGTGTTTTTGTATTATTCGATAAACTCAGCTACCCTGAAGTCCTGCTCGCCAAAACCGTAAAAAACTGTAATTCATTTTTTCAGAAATGATTTCGCACATTGTTAGTTTGCAATTTTTACACTTTTGCAACTCACTCTACTTACTATGGTAAAACTGGTTCGGTTGACTGTACAGTTTTATATACGGCGCGCGACTCAGCCTCAGCAACCAATGGCTCTGACAAACTTCCGTAAACAATTTCGGATTTTTGTAGGCAGTTCACGTTTTTTGTTTGGTGGTTGCACTACTAATTTTTATTTTTGAATATTTGAAGTTTATAGTATGGTAGTACAGACCAGTACTAATAAAATATGAATTGTTGTAGCAAATAAAAAATCCATTTTGTTTTTAATTTATCTCGCGATCCTAAATATGTCCGTACTATGGGGTAATATTCACATAATCATAATACCACCTATGATTGTTTGTCTATGAGAAACCTACCATTGTGTTGTGTAATATGAATATATAATAATTATCTCTTGTTAACCATACCTACAGCTCGAATCGATAAACAAATTGAACTATAGTAAATATTAATTAATATCCTATTGAAAATTCACTAACAAATCTCGACAGACGATCTCAACAGCTGCGCACGCTGTTTTACAATATAAATTATACCTATAAATAATTACCACTACCGTGTTTGGCACTCCTAACCGTGTGTAATATTGTGTATCCTAACCTTACAGTAGGTAGGGTTAGTAATTGGCATTTTAAGTTGGCATTTTACAGTATATGCTTGCGTTATTAAAAAAAAATAATCATGATTTATTTTCCAAAGTTATAACTACGGGCAATACAGGGCCAGTTGGTAACAATATAATTAATCGATTTTGATAAGCGTACTTCTATTTTTTTCACCTAAACGATTAGTTAAATATTTTCGTAGTACTTACTCTAATTGTTAAACTATGATAGGTATGTACTAGAAGCTAATAATAAAATATATTCAGTTATACAGGTATATAGGCATATCAATTCATTTTTTAATCGGTAAAAGATTTTGTTAAAATTAAAGTTTATAAAATTGCATAAAGTATATATCTTTTTTGGTTTTTGACACGATGGAATGTAAAAAAAATGAATTAATTAATTATTAGGTATTTTAATTATGAACTATTTTTGGTTTTCGAATTATTCATATTATTACATATTGGTTAAGCGTGAGGTTATTTCCACGTCACTACGTAAACCGTAAAAATTTCTGGAATTTCGCATAATTTTCCTTGTCCGTAATAGCCAGAAACGATTATTTGAAATGGACATTCTTTTAAAATAAAAAAAAATTCTTATGCTATACAGAAATTACTTTTCCGGAATATAAAATCAACGAATTCATTTCGAAAAATATGTACTGATTAATGTTGTGTATAGTGTTACTCAAAGTATCATAGCTTTATATCTATTTCGTATTGATACATAGAATATTCTTTAAAATTTGAATCGTGTTATTCCTATTATAAAACATATTCGTATTAAATATACGCTTTTCTTGTTAATATTAAATTATATTATATAATTTATCACCAAAATGAAAACAAGGACAAAAGAATGTTTACAATTTTTTGGAGAAAAGTTGGGGGAAAAATGTATCTCGATGTTTATAGTTATTACGAGTTAATACCCGTGAAAATTGCTAGAACCATGCGAATAACTGATATTGGCATTTGATTTTGCTTACACAATGTGACGTATAACGGTCATTACCTATATAATAATAACGATGATATATTAATTAACTATCCGACTGAATATACTTTGGAATCCATCGTACTTCACTGGTGGAAACTAGAAATACAGATAACAGACATACTATATTATTTCATGTTTGTTTTTAAACGAAAGCACAGCCACTGCAACTATTGTGCAGTCATCAGAAATTGTGAGGAACAACAGTTTGCCCTAGGGAAACAATAATGTCACAAAGCATTTTTCTAAATGATAAAAGACGCTGAAAAACAAAAATGTATTAAATATAACACCTTCATATAAAATACGAGACATTATATGGATCCACTGCAAACATTGCAATATATTCTGCAGCAGTTGACCCATTTATGTATGTGCTTCAGACTAGTCATTGATAAAACTATGAAAACATTTTTTGATGATTCACAGAATTTTGCCTGTGTAATAATTGGCGTTAGGAAATTGAAGAAATTTTTCTTTTTTTTAAAAAAAATTTAACTTTATAATATACAAGTCTGAACAATGCTTTCATAATTAATAATGTTTTTTAATTATGCAGAAATGTAAATAATAAGTTTTCGTTCCGCCATTTTTGATCTGTTTTTAGCTTTTTAAAATTTTACATTTTAATGTAATTTTTTGTTATTTCAAGTAATTTAAAGTTAAATCCCGTTAATATGTTTCGTTTATAATTGATATTGAATTTGCAAATTTACTAAAAGAAAAGCGCAAAATACATCGATAACTCGAAACTCCACAGGTGTAATATGTTGTGAAAGCACTAGGGGTGGCCATTATTCTGGTAGATGGTTGCTACCACGCGTTTGTCTAAAATATATGTGAGCTATCTATCGATCGGGCGTCGTAACAAAGTATACAAACGAAGTGAATCTTTGAATAAAATGAATGTCATCTGTTATTTTTTTTTTTTTTTTTGGTGGAGGGGGGGGTGTGAGAATAGTCTCACTTGGCGAGTGATAAACATTTATGTTGTAATAATTATATCTCAAACTGCTACTTCATAAAATAAAATAAAAATAGCTACTGATTCAGACCACTAAGTGGATAATGAGTCTGAATTGAGATCCAATTATAACATAATTTGAATTTGAAAACGTTTCAGATCATAACTTGCGAGTTAATCATAAATACTAAAGAACGTATCAAAAACTAACGGTAGTCTATTGATTATTCGTATTTGTTTTTTCTTTTATTTTTTTTTTTTTAACTTACAATTATTCGAAATTTCTAAACAATATCTATGGAGGAGCTTCTGTGATATAATTGTTTTGAGCTACCTAACAAAAAAATTAATTGCATAATATATATGAAAACCTAAAATTACACTTGCGATAATATTAAAAATTAAATTCGTATATATTGATAACTAATAAAAAAAAAAAAACTTTTTATGTAGGTAAGTAAGTGAATTTCAGTCATAATAGAAAACATAAGGAGGAAAATGGTACATTAAATATAAAATCAATCTATTAAGGTTTACTATTTTTCAATTTTATTCTCGTACGCCATCTCACGAGGAATTTTAAAATCGTTGAAATGGCAATGATAAAGTGTGTTCAAGTACCTTTTCTACAAATAGTTGTTTATATCTAATTTTTTATTTAAACTATGTACACCTAATCATATTATAATAACACGTATATCTATAATCCTTAAAAAATATTTTAATATTAATATCAAGGGACATGACAACATGATTAAACTAGTATCCCTTGAACAGTTTCACATAATATTATGTACTTACCTATTTATTAAATAATGTGTAGCCACTAGCCACTTACAAAATAAACCAAGCAGAAGATTATGTCATATTTATAGATTTTTCAAAAGTTATTTTCTACTTTAGAATTAAATATTAAAACAATAAATATAATACAATGTTATTTAATTATATTTGAGAGATGGCGAGACCTCTTGAAGGCAGCAATGGTCCTCAACGGACCGGTAAGCTGAGAAGAAGAGAAAGAGAGATTTTATTTAACCATCAATTCACAAGGTACAACAAAAATGAATATTATATTTTATGTATATTTATTAGGTAAATATAATCATTGGGTGATATATCACAATAATATGAATGATTTTATTTTTATTCTGACGATTGGTGAAAACAAATTTCATTACACAACTGCGATATTGAAACTCGAAACGTCATGTGGAGGAAACCAAACGTTTTGTTATTAGTGAAACTCTGCGAATCCATAAAATAAACTACGTCAAAATTCTTGGAAGTAAGATAAGGCAAACATGTTTGTTGAAAACGTTATACCATGTGGTCTGTGTGTGTGTGTGTGGACACGAGCTTATTTTTATAAAACAGAAGAGAGCTCTCTATATATTATTATAATGGATATTGGGCGATTTTATTTTTGCTTCCGCCAAGTACAGAATTTATTTTATTAAACCTTGCATAATATCTTTACTCCGACGTCTGTGCGCGATGCTGTTGAATAGACCTCTTTTTCCGAGAAAAAAACGGGGCAATAGACAAGTGCGTTAACACACACACACACACACCACATAATTTTATTACCTATCCTTATAAGAGTGCACCTACACCGAGCACTGTCTCACAATAACGTGTCTACTCGCGGGTATACTATCGGTCTGCGATTAATCTCAAACTCGTCCATTCCAAAAATCCCGTATCCAATCAAAAAATAATATACTCGAACTCAATATCATAATATACTTCAACGCATAGGCCAATCGAACTTATTTCTGACGGTTGTTGTAATTGTTTTTTTCCGTATTGCGTTTCGGTTCGATTACCCGCTCAGACCACATCCCGCAAAGCGTACCTATGCCTATATCATATAGGTACGGTTTTGAAAAATAAAATTCCGACGTCGGGAAATTCCGGTAATTCGCGTTTGATTCCGTTGTTATACGTACGTATTATTATTATCATTACATTATTTCGCAACGCCTTTTTTAACATATAATATTTTCCGGTCACGAATATTGTCCCAGTGGAGAACGAATACGTATACAGCGTACACGCAATCATTATAGATCAAAATTAAATAAAACACAAAATCCTCTGTTCGTCGCCATCGTGCACGACGCGTCGTTTGAAATATATAATTATTTTAATTAAAAGGATATTAAAACGCGATATATTATAACATTATTATATCAAGTCTGAAAGTATCGAAAACGTTGGACTACAATATTTTAAGTGATATAAAATTATCATCGGTTCCTTGATGATAATAATTATTATTAAGATCTTATTATCCCGCAGGTTATCTAAGCGGTATTTAGCGCAGGATTGAATGTATCGTTAAATAGTATTAAACGATTTCAATTTATTTCTTTAATTGATATTGAAATACCTACTTTTAGATTTAACAATAAAAGTGTATTATCCTAATAAATCCTTTGAGTGCAAATCAATTCAGTTCTCGGCCGTTTCTTGATTTACAATCGGATTTACAAAAGGATTGGTAATATTGTGTTGCCTACTTTGTCTTATTCCTTTAATGATCAGTAATCACTGACACGGCAATAACGCACGTGCAGCAACGTTTAAATTACAATGAACAAATGAACAAAATTGCTAATAGATAATAATATTATATCGTTTGTCATTAAATAAATTCAAGTACATATATATTTATTTTAAATAATTAACAGCCCCTAACAATATCTTACTGTCAAGTATACAACATGGCGCATTATTTTCTTGCCCTTTATTTTTTGTAAAACTGTAAAAACTGAATTTTACTAACTATCGATTTCAATATGAACATTGCAGCTGTATAACGAATGGAATCGAGTGTTTAAAAATTCTGGACAAAAAAAATATCATAATTCATAAGGAGTACAAATTAAAATTACATATTATTTCGATAAAAAGTCGTGCAGTTGTTAAGCGTAAACATAATTAATAATAATGATAGCATATCGTATAATACGGTTCCATGAAAAATATATGAAACCGTATTAGTTTTCGCACAGCACAACCGCTCTGCAATATTTTGTTGCATTCATAGAGAATAATAATAATAATAATTATAATAATAGCATTATTATATTTCGGCAGTACTTACCAGAAATATTCTCCTATAGAGTATACACGGTACACCAACTTTCCGCGGAAACTGCGTAGGTAGACAATATTATTATTATTATTATTATTATACAAATTTCCTTAACTATAATACCGTATTTAATGCATATTGTTATTAATTTAGCGTTTCTCCCCTTTGGCATGAGGTCGGGCCATTGTGAGCATACTGCAAACAGTAGCTGCCACAGAGCTGACGATGCTTATGGAACACACGAAACAATAATGCACACCGATCAAAAGTGGGTACCTGTACAGAGTATTGTCATAATAGTGCGCATTGAATTCGAGCGTTAAGGCGAGCCGAAAACCTCAACGACTTGTTGTTATATTTGCATATTACAGATAACATTTTTTGCACGACAATATATTATTATGGCGGTTTTCTGTTTGTTTATGAGCTTTTGTAACGTATCGAGTGCGCATACTTATAATACTCTACCGCGTTATATACGTAATATTTGACGTCTTTCGTGTGGCGAGAGAACGAGATCTTCGAACAATGATCGTATTTTAGGAAAAACGATTTTGTTTTAAACCGCTGCGATCGTTATTCTCGAGGGTGTCTACTGACATAATAATATTATGTTCGATTGCGGCAAATCGAACGAAGACTTAGACGAGTAGCCGCAGTTCTTCAGTCTGCAGTGAATAGCGAGTGGTACCTATATCCTACAACGATGGTCTTCTCCGCTCGTAAAACCGTTGAGCACTCAATGCGGTTAAATATACGATTTGTACAATTTTTTTACGTTCGTCGATGGTAATAATATTATTATATTCATTATTCCGGCAGTGTTCGCCCGTAATATTGTTCTATTATAGAGTATACGTGGCACACCACCTTCCTCGCTCAAATATACAATATTATTATTGTTATTATTATTACTATTATACGAATTATAACACCGTATTTAATACATTATTATTAATTTGCGTTTTCTCCTGTTCGCACGATGTTGGGTGTAATGAGCATACAAACAGAGGCTGCCACAGAGCAGACGACGCGCGTGTAATTCACGAAACAAACGCACACAGATCAAAAGTACCTACGGAATATCGTCGTGATAGTATACGTATTGAACCGTTATTATACGTTTTGTACCTGCGGATGTTCGAAAAAATGTTAATCCGTCACAGAATGTTATGAATTAAAAATAGTACGGTTTGGCTGCTCTTGACGGACACGTGGAAATCCGTGCGACGAGAGAAAAATCAGACATCGGTAGAAAGCTTCGTTATATGTACAGGTTTATACGACGGGTACGTCATAACGCATTAATTATTACACTGATAATATTATGTGAAACGAAAGAAACGAACGCACGACGATTCGTCAGCTGAGAAAATGACGGTCGGACAATAAATGTACCTACCCAATACAATATTAATATAATAAAGTCAACATTGTATAGAGGCGCGTACGGTGATAGGCCGGAAATATATAATATTATACATCAGTCAACGATTTCCACGAAATCACACCTTTGCGAGAATAATATTCCATAGAATATTCATACACATATTATCACTATTACTATTGTACGGGTGTAATAAATACACATCCTTGCACGTAGGGTAGTTTTTTTTTTTATACATATACCCCGCCTGGCCGTCTATCCGTTTTAATGTACTTTTCTTCTCTTTTCTCTCGTTTTATAATTTAGTACGTTTCATTCCTGTACATCCGTATGTTCAACACACAATGATTTATTGTTTCGCGGAATTTATGTGTGTGTTTTATTTTTTTTTTTTCATTTTGTATTTTTCCAAATGGCTTAGCTTCGAAATGTAGGTTTCCAGTGTTGACAATTTGGATACGCGTATGCGTGAGCGTAGTAGGTGCTTCAAAATATTTAAATATTTGTTGGTTAAAGTTTCCCAAGTACCTACATATTGTTATAATATACTATTAGCGTATATTATACCGCCTACCTGTCTTATATAGGATTAAATGAACCGACTTGAGTACTCGACGGTCCAAACATTACCGTAAACACATTATAACCACGTAATCAATTAATCCGGTTGTAAAATGTTTTTGGAGAATATCAATGTTCACGATAATATAGGTTTGTCTTGATAGTTATTTCAGAATTTCTTGCAAATCGCGTATTTTAGACAAATAATTATTATTTTAAGGAAGAAAAAAATTATGTTTAAATAACTTGTGCTTCAATTTCAACATAGGTACTACACGCGTTTACATTCATAATATAGACGTTCACTTTATATGGATCAAACGAATTTGTGACGTGCGTAAAAACCTTAGGGTTGATAATCAACAGTCAACTTAATGGTTGATGAAACAATTAGTTTGTAGAAAATATATAATGAGATAAAAGGAGATAGATATTGCATATTACTGGCCTTGATGTTTTATATGAGTCACTCGACATATTACATGCTAGAAGGGGCTTTAAGGTTGAAAAACGTTCGAGATTGGCTTTTGAAAATGATTTAAAGTAGACATTTTTTAGAAACTGAGTGGTGCTAGGATTATATTGGTTATAAAATCGTGATTTTTTGTTATCATGTTTGGCACGATCTAAAGAGTGCTAAAAAATCACGTGATATTATGACCCGATTACAGAAAATTATATTTTATAATATGCTGGAACATAAGTGACGTTATATTTTAATACTTGGAATGTCCTTATTGCTTTCCAGAAAAATGTGAAAACCAACCGATACCCGGCAGTCTTATGGGAAATTCGTAGAAGACCCGGGATTCGGCCATGACATGGGCTCGATTCCCACCGGGAAGAAAAACTTGTTGTATTTTGTTACAGCTTTTTAATAATTCAAGACACATTTGCAGCACTCGTCCACTGATTTATTTTTAATATTTTATTTGTGTGATATAATTTAAAAAATATCTTGACAATTTTATCGCCCTATATAAAATATTTTATTATGTTTCGGGTAGCTATTGTAAAATAAATCATAAAAATATTTTAGTTTTTTTGAGCTTTTTTTTTTTTTAACTTGCTATTATAATTTATAACACGGAACAATGGATTACACTAAAGTTGGCAATGTGAGGCAGTTACACATCACCCTACATCCAGTATGTTTTTGTTTTTTTTCCAGTATGCATCGACAACAGTTGTGTATTTACAAATAGTTACAATAAGTATCAATAGACTAACAAAGTCAATAAGTACAATAATTATACTCTCTCTGACGACAGAAAAAAAAATTATTTTCCAAAAATACAAATATCTTCAACAATTTTATCAAAAAAGTATTAGAATATATAATCATAATCTTCACTTCAAAATGTATGTAACACGAAATTATTAAAAAAAAATTTAAAAAATACGTGTTTTGTTAAATAATAATATTATCTTTTACATTTTTATTGTATTCGATTATTATATACTGGTAAAAAGTACCTATATTATATGGAGCGAGCAATTATTTTTTAAGTCCATTTAAATTAAAAATATCTTCATGTGTCATTAGATAAAATAACTGAATCGAACTTTCATAACTTTAATCCCGGTGTTTGCATAGAATATTTTTATATTTCTCGAAATGTCCACGTTTGATTTTATTTTTAATGAAGTGTAAAATATAATTTTTGTAATAGGAAAAAATTATTTAATTATTTTGCGACGGTTTTGAACATTATACTAAAAACCTCAAACATATATTATGCCATATACAATTAAAGTGATTGGTTTTAAAAAATATGGTTCTTAAAGCTATAATAGTAAAAAAAAAATAGGTACTATTTCCTTTTCTATAATTTATAAATTATTTTATTCACGTTATATTATAGTTTATGCATTTATGATATAGCTGTGCGCTGTTAAAATTGTTTTTAAATTTCAACTTGTTAAACCATCAAAAGTCTGAAATATTTAATATAATATGTATACCTACATGGTATAACCATAAGAATTATTTGTGTAAAAAAAATATGTACATTAATGGTTATTATTGATTATGTGGGTGAATCATATTTGTACTACGAATTATGTGTATACATTTAAAACTTTAATAAATCGTGTTGCACATATTATTATTTATATATAGACATAATACGAATGTGGATTTTAATATTTCAAATGTTAAATTAATTGAAACTCTAAAATCCAAATAAATATTTATATTCACATCCTATTATCGGTTGTTAAATTTTAAATATTCAAAAACAGTAAATTTTCAATGATATGTCTTGTGCATAAATATTCATATAGGTAATCATTATTTTTACAAGTTGCTATATAGAAATTTATATTTGATCGAGTTTGACATAAAATATGTGCATATTTCAATGAAATACGTATTACCTAAATATATATAATTAGTGTAAGTTTGTGCGAGATTCAAGTCCCTTTGATTAATACTTTTTGAAATTGCAACATAATAATAAAATTGGTAGAAGATGAATCGTTATTATTCGATTAATATTACCCAATGATATTAATTAGTGAATAATAGGAAAAATCATTAAATATTTATTTAGATTTAATTAAAATTTGAACGTTTATTAACTTAGGCAAAATTATTTCTGGACTTGCAAGCAATCAAATTAACATTATAAACTTTTTGACATCACTTCAATAATTAGTTATGAGTTTGTTCAGGTACAGCATACACCTAGTTATAGTGTAAATAGTTATGTAATGGTAATTGAAGAAAAAAAATAAAATTACAGAGTTTGCTAATAAAAATAAACGGTAACTCAATGAAAAGAAATAAATGATTTCTTGACTCTGAAAAACTTCTGGACACGGATCAAAAATTGAAATCTCCTTTGTAATTTTATAAAGCACGATAATCAAGTGTGAATATTTGAATCCAAAAATGTTTTAGTGCTTTTTTTTAACAATAAGTTAATTGTTTGAACAATATTTTCAGTGATTTTGTTATAATCAGATATTGTATAGTAAAAACTTTGTGACTTTTGTATTACCCACATAATACTCGTATATAGTTATTTCATAATAAATATTCAATTTTAATTGACCATAACATACTCGAGAGTTTAGGAAATTTAATCGATAAATAACATAGGCATTGTTTAGATGCTATGATTAGATTATTATTTCTGTACACTTTTTTCTCTTAAACTCATTGTAAAGAAAAACACACACATTTTAATTGCGTTATCCCGTGACGGAAATGCTGTTTGAAATTAATAATTTTAAATATTTTAATTTATACACTACACGAAAATAATAATTAAACGCTAAAAACTTGTCATCTTACAGTTTAATGCGACGTGATAAATCAAACAATTAAAACGTGTCATTACGAAATGATTTTATTCAAGTCTGAGACGAATGCTGCGGGTAACGAAGAATAAATACATTTTTAATATCAATTTAAAATCTATTTCATAAAGGTCCCTCCGTGGATGAATTTATTAATATGCTATGTCCCGCGAATGTTTAGTTATTCAAAGCGATGGGATAATGGAATCTACATTACTTCAAACAAGTAAATCGCCGTGGGACGCCCTTCGAGTTCAGGTACCAGCTATGTATACATATATGTACAATCACGAATTCGAATTCTATTAATTTTGGATTAGTTTACGATTTGAAACGGAAAGAATATATTGTTATGTAACAAAACTTGAACGGTTTTACAACTGAACATTAAAAAAAAATAAACATCAACTATTGAAACGGTTTTCCGAAACCAATTTTTTTTTTTACAGGAATATAAATACATATGTAGTGTAATTGGAAATCAAAGATGCGCTATATTATAGTATGACGATATTGATAGTAATTATTCATTAAATTAATTACACGAATAAAAATTTTGCCTTTCATCGGCGTTTGATATTTAAGACGAACGAAAAACAATTTTTATATAGGTATATTATTATATTGTCATTAAAGTTTAAAAAAAGTGATACATGTTTTTTAATAAAACAATGAAATAGTTTTTACTATCGATAAAAAATAACTAAAAGATATAATTTGATTTTTTTCTATTGTGTGTGATTTTATTCAATTTAATTTAAATATTAGATTACGAAATAATCGTTGGTATATATTTAGGTTGTTTAAACAATATTGGAACCTAAATGTCGTGAAATATAAATTAAGTATAAATCGTATGTATTACGAGCCCTAAAGACAGATATAAGTATAACTGTATTATTGTATAATGTGGGTAAAATTTTATTAGAAATGTTCTTATAAGGTGAATAATTAAAAAAATGTGTCTAATTGGTGTTATGTGGGATGGGATAGACGATGCCTTTCAAATTTTCAGTATAATATTTTACTTGTCTATACTTTAAAAAACGTGAAAATATTGTTTGTTTGGTGATAATATAACTGATAAATGGTGTTTTGTTATATATGAAATAAAAATGTTTGCACCTTGTTAAAAAAAAAAATGGCTTTACGTTTTGACATAGTAGATTTAAAATATCATAAGGTTGTATCACTCCTATCAATATACATCGTCAAATATACTGAACAAACTTGAGCACCAATTTATATAACTAATGATACCGAACGGTAGTCTTGCGATGTCTCTCGGGAACGATAATGTGTGCAAATATTAAATGTAGGAGGATAATAATATGGTTTGATGATATTATGAAATAACCGGGTGTTTTTCGACAATCGGTGACAACAGTCTTGAGAGTTCGATAAAAAGAAGAAAATAATTACGTTACGAGTTTGAAATAATATAATATTATATTATGGTAGCAACACTCAATCGTATTCGTGCGTACGTTACATAAGAGGTCGACTTCACCTGCTCGTTTTGGAAATCCGTTATCGTTTCTTTTTTCCTGATTTATTATTATTTCTCCGTCGTCAGCGTCGTTGTTTTCTAATTGACGTGCACGCCCTAATGAATCCCCCCGTAAAGTTTTGTTGACGCAGTTCGACAGCGGTGGTGGTGGTGGCGGCGGCGGCGTACACACCCGCGGCGATGGTAGCTGTTTATAACTGTGTAATTAACCCAAACGTTTAGCGGTTTTTGGTGGCGACTTAGGCGGCGGGGAGGGGGTGGGTCACGAGAAGTGGAACCGAGATGGGCAGAGATAAACGGAGAGTGAAGATATAGAAAAGAGAACTGGAGATACGCAGGCAGTGGAGAGGGTAAACGAGAGAGAGAGAGAGTGGGTGAGAAAGTGGGTGAGGTCTAATTGAAGGGCTCAATAACACGGCCACGTAATTAAGTGAGTGCGCTCGAGTTTTTCCCGGACAGACAAACAAAACGTTTTTACCGCCGCACCGCCGATAATACCTAATATACCTATCTTGTACCGTTTTTTAACTGTACACCCGCGCACCCTATTTCACAAACTCTTGACGAACACGAGGAGTGAGGACGACCCACGGCGGAGATTGAACGGCAGAGATTGTTTTTCATTTTTTAATCGTTAATAATACTTTTTGCTCACCGCATCATTCACGGTCGCATTATAATATGCATTTCGCCACAGATGCACTACAATTATATACACACTATATTAAGGTGTTAAAACAATAATATTTCAATGGTGTGCGTGCGTGCGTGTATGTGTGGGAATATAAATAATCGAAGTAAAGTTATATAAGTAAAGTTTTTTTAACCAACGTAGATATTTAAACGATCGCTCGTTGCGTTATAAAAATGATAAAGCTTTATAGTGTTCATTTTTATATTTTATTACCATAATATTATGTAGGTACGTACAATATGGTACCCTATATTGTTTTCACGATATAAAAAACAATTTTAATTTAACGATTTGTCAATTTACTAAAATGCTACGCGTTGTGATTTTATGAAACGATATTTCTTTGTGTTACATGATTTGAGCTTACAAGACAAATAGTTTCAATTACGTTCAACAGTATTCATCTGGTATAAAGTAAAAAAAAAAAAAATAGAAAAAATTGTATTTGGCAAACGGTGTGTAGAGATTCACTTTGCAGACGTTTTCCATTATAAACCTATAGGGGCATGACAAATGCCCGTGTGGTGGTCCCTTCCTCCTCTTCCATAAATGATGCCTCTGTTTGCAACACAATTTATTCAACGTATTTCTTTTTTACTTTGCTCTTACATCCATTTGCTTCAAGGTCACACTGCTTTGGATACCCCGGGATACCGTTAAACAAGTATGACCAAGCAAAACTTCGTACCCGAATAAATTGTGTAGAATCTTAATGTGTTTAGAATGAGCTTTTGGTTTGCCATTATTGAAAAAACGAACAATTTTTCCTAGATTTTGAAACGAAATTGTTTACAATATCAAACATGATTTATGCTACAGTCCTAAACCATGTTTACATTTGTGATTTAAAATGAAATATGATAATATCATATATTTTTTAGATTCTGAGAAAATCAATGGATTTGTAAGTTTTGGAAACGTATAATTTCTTTTTTCAACGATATTATACTACATATAGTTCATCAAAATATATTTTAATTGTTGAAACTGTCAATCCAATCAGACTAATAATAACGGTTTTGGTGATAAATGATTTTATATTTCACAAGAATAAATTGTATTACTAAAGTTAATAATATTCCAACTTAAAATGTAAGCATATACATATATATTATTTACAAGAAAGTAAAACGTAATTAAAAAAAAAACTGTTTAAAAATGGCAAGAAACGTTAATTTTAATCATATTATTTTAATGCGATAATCATTAGACTAAATTATACAACATTTTTCAAAATAAGTAGAACTTGTACGTTATCGTGCATTTCCTAATTTTAAAACATCGTTTCAATAATTTAATTTTCTATTATTACACACTAACAACCTATTGACATAAACATTGACGCCGTACACCCTTATTCTGCTGGTAACAATTAAAATTATAATCCAATTGGATTAAACAGACAGCATACCGGCTGTATTGGTTATTAGTGGAGGTTTTATTTAAATTTGATTGATTTATCGATATAACAGGAATAGGTATAAATTAAAATTCAATACAATCATTGTGATTTCGTGTGCCTATATTATAGGTATTACGAGGACAACACGCGTTTATAAAACCCTGAAATAATCTCCCAACACGTCGTCGTGGATACGCTAAAATATAATATTATGTTGTGTTGAACAGCCGGTTTTTCGATAATAATAATAATAACTATATAATTTTATTTGCGTGAGGTCATTGTTGAATAATATAATTTGATATTGATACTGGTAATTATTCAGAATATAATGTCATATAACCTGCTGGAAGTGAATTTAATTTAATTTACATATCATCACATATTACGTTGTGCGCAATATTGTGCCTCATCAAATTCCAAACAACGAAATATAATCGTAGAACCGACCACTGCACAATATTGACATCGCATATTATTGTTATCATACGCATTTCAGTGGGGCAAGTTTTGTTCGCACGTCGTCGTCGAATGACCTTTTTCGATACTTACTATTATACTCGCACGGCCGATGCACTGACCAAAATATGTATACAGGACGTGGAATTATTAAATCAACACCGTAGTCGTTTACAAATCCAGTAAAATCTCGAACACACACACCCACCCACCCTCCCAAAGTCTGTCATAAACACGGTACGAACGGACACTCGACGCGTAAGGGTATATAAAGCCACGTGGACTATCGATCGACACGTCAAATAAAAACCAAACTGTTTGCTATATTATGTTTTTGTTATTGTTATTATTTGTGCGCCACTACAATTTAATAATAATACAGTAAAATATTCGGGTCCGTACCGCATAATACGAAATCAGCTGGCATTCCGTTAAAATAATAATATTTTCAAAACCAAACAATCACACGTTTATAATATAACAATAGTAATAATAATAATAATAATATAATAGGTAGGTGTAGAGGTACTCACAGTATTTTACTGTACGCCGGACATTCGGTTTGTTCGACTATGGACTTGAAAGCCGAATAAATCACATCGTTCTGAAACAAACCGCGATAAAAATGATTAGTATTCAATAACAAAAATACATTTTAAGTTTAAACTCGAATAAAATAACATAAAACTGTGGTAAAACAAAAAAACCGTGATGAAACGGTGACAATACGACGAGGTAGCCGCGCCGGTATAAACCTCGGTGGGTCACAATTTATTTAATTAATCCGTTGAAAGCGGTTATTCTCTAATAGCACTCCATTTGGCTTTTAAATGGATCCGCAGGGGTGCAAAAATTAAATAACGGTTATGTCTATGACAGATTATTATTTATTTTTTCATTATTAATATTCCGTTATTCCCCGAACGAAGTATATACTCATCAAAAGTGATCGATATATACGTTAAATTAATGTGACATTATTGTAAAAAAAAAAATTATTAATAAAATCATAAAAAATAACACGAAACTAGAATATACTATACCTATACGACGGCATTTCACTGTGTTATTTTCCTGAATGTGTAGGTACATTGTGGGGCTATAGGCTTGAAAGTATAATAGGTACCTATAATATTCGTTGTTCAACATTTTATGATCAAACATTTCCATTATATAATACATTATACACACCATTGTTGTATATTGTATATACCGTAATATATATTATATATATATATACAAGACCTCTCGAAAGAGAGTATTTCTCTCAAATTTAACGCAAAAGGGTTCCTGAGAACTCGATTGGTAGTTTATTGAAACTACCAAAGGTTTTCGGATATATGTCGACAGTGTACGTATTTTCGAACAATGGCGTGGCGCGTTTGCAAACTCAACCCAACATCAATTGGCTGACCCTCTTGGGACTGTTTTTACTATGCAACACCCCCAAGAGTAACAAATTTGGCGAACATTTGTAACGATTGAAAGGCGCAATGGACAAATTGTATTTTTTTTTATTTTTTTACAATAATAAATCATTCTCCTTCAACGATTACCCTTTGAATGGGCCAGTTCCGTAGGGTGTAGCTAATGAAATATCGTAAAATTGTAATCCATCTTTTATTCATCGTTTTCACAAAATGTGAAATGAAGCTATAACATCAAACTGATTCACTCCTGATATCAAAATGTATGTTGTTGTTGGTATTGTATTATGCATTATTTATCAAAATAAATAAATAAAATCTATATTTTTGGTAACAATGTATATTAATATCTAGCAACGGATATAGGGGTGACAAGAGTGGTCAACGTTGGGCTCACATGCTCCAAGTGGTTATCAAAGCTAGAGTGTCACAAACTTCAAAAGGTATGAAATATAAAGTTCATTACTGAATAAAAATACCGTGAACATTAATTTTCAACGCATATTTTTTTATTACATTTTTGTTTTCTGTTAAGAACAAAATATATAATTATTTATCGTCAGATTGCTATTAATAATAGACCTACAATTGTATACCTATAGGTACCAATAATACAAATATGTAATAAACAATGTCACATATTATATTCTTGATATTAAAGTATCGGTAAAAATATTCGACCTCAGAAATTATACCGTTTTACTCGACAGTATAAACTGATATCGCAGTTAACCTATATAGACGAATTGGTTAGGGATAACTGAGCCTGGCGTGTGTATTTCTGAGGCTTAACAGTTATTATAATATAATTATAAATTACTACGATTAACATGTTTATTATCATCCATCATTGTTGAGTGTTCATTAGTTCTCGAACGAATATGTGTGAATGTCAACATATTATTCTCTTTTAACAAAATTTTTTTTTTCATCTATAGAACAATCGAAAAATAAATAATCATTGGCTAGTGGTTTCATACCGTATTTAATACGGCGTATTATGTACAGCCACCACAACCTTTCAATAAATATTATCCATTATATGTATATCAGCATCTATCAAACGCAGTTTTAGTAAGCCGAAACTTCCAAATCATATTTAAGGTGGATCACAACAAAACACAGACATTAAAATATGATTCGTCAACATCATATCCATTGATCACGAAGTTACTTAAGCCATAAATTATGAAAAAATTTTAAATAAACTCGCTACGAAAAAAAAAAAAACAAGAAAACCGTTATCCTAGACTCTATATATACACAAATCACCGAGAGAACGCAAGTCGGCGGCGACCAAAACTCGTCTGTTGCCGCGCATTCCTATCACTTTCCCAGTGCGAGTGCCACCTGTCAAACGTCACCGCCGCCGCCGCTAGACTGCGCAGCATCACCGTTGCATGGGCGTAAAAATATCCCGTGGTGGAAAAGTTTGGACCTCGAGACTGCAGTTTATTTGTACTTGCGTTCTCTCTGTGATTTGGGCATAGTTTATTTCATAGGAACCGAGTATGCATATTAGCTTATAGATGTATCGGTTAGGTTAGGTGTATTACGTTTCGACGTGTGTATACAACCACGTTTTGTAAATCACTTTTACTTTGTTGACCATCAGAATATGTCCAATAATGTCCGATAACTCCACGGGAACATATTGATGGACGTTTTTGTGTGGTTCCAACCTCTAACACAATATCGTAATAATAGCCAAGAAATTGGCTAACAAATTACAAAAACGAATAGACCAACGATAGTGTCCAACAATATCTAACAAGTTCACGTGCATATATTATCGGATGGTTTTTAAAATATTTTGATACACATGTTATAACAATTTCACGTGTAGGAGTTGTGATTATGTATTTTTAAATCACTATACAAGGACAATATACAGTATATTATGGAAACTTATATGGCATTTTATATTTCTAAATAATATGCACAAAACGTTATTTTTTTAACTGTCAAAATGGTTATTTATGTATTCTGTTTTTATTTTACGACTAATAATTAGTAAACTTATATAAATGTTTATCAAGTTTATTACTGTCCTAATTTAGATATTATTATAAATGGTCTCATTATGATAGGCAATAAAAAGAGAGATTAAGATACAAAGACATTTTATAGAATAGGTCATAAAAACATAATTTTAACATGATTTTAAAATGCATAGGGCACGTGATATAAAATTAAATTATGTTTTTTTCGAAACAGTTTAGTTTCAACTTTAATCTATATATGTATACTACTATCAATAAAACAATAAAATTAAGTTTATGATACATATTGTAAATAATTATATCTTATCTTCTCTAATATATAAACTACATAATTTCTGGTCTTGGTAGTCGACTTACACTATTTTAGAATATGCCTATGTGACTAGTGGATTAGATTTATATTCAATTCATCAAAAAAATGTCATTTTTTATATTTCTGTATTTTATTATTCTTGGCGTCGAAGCTGGAAATAAAGAAATAGTTAATCTCCACCATGAAGAAATATCTAGCATGAAGTCCAACAATATTCTTACTGGTGCTTTCAACTATCTGCAGAACTTGGAAAATGAAGTTATAGAGGACTACACGGAAAGTAAATTTACTCATTTTCAAACAACAATGTTTATTTTATTCATATTTTTTTCAATTTAACAAGGTTCTTCAAATAAATTTAGAAAATACGACTTTTTAAGCAAGAAAAATAAAACAAACTTAGATTGGTGGCAAACAGGCATTATTTATGAAATATACCCTCGATCTTTTAAGGATTCAAATGGCAATGGTGTTGGAGACTTACGTGGTAATACACGATTTATAATAGTTTTCTGTTTCTTAAGTGCACCATACAAACTCATATTATCGTTAAATTAATTTTATTACTAGTTTATTATTAATAAAATTCTATTTCATAAAACAAATGTATTCTTCATATTTATACATATATTTCTTTACCTACATATACTTCACCATAATATATTAAAGGCGATTTAATTAAAATTTATATTGTTTTTAGGAATAATTGAAAAAATTCCTTATCTTAAGTACTTGGGAATAAGTGCTGTTTGGATAACTCCAATATACCCTTCACCGGGAGTTGATTTGGGTTACGACATAACAAATTATAGAGGAATAGATGAACTTATGGGCACAATGGAAGATTTTAAAGAGTTAAAAAATAAACTTCACGAAAGCGGTTTGTACAATTTAAAATATATAAGTTAACCTATACAAGTTGTGTAGGTATAATATCATAATAGATTCTGAGCAGAGCAAATGAAGTAAAATAATTTATCGCGGAAGAATTTTGTTTTTTTGATGTAACTTAAAAACTAATAACTATATTAGATACTTTTAATATTTACCAAATATTTATGCGACAATTTTCCATACATTATAACATTTTCAATATATTTTAGTTTTTTTACAATAATTGTAAAATAATTGTTCTATTAATTATTATTCCCTCGATCAATATTTTTAAAATTGAATACAAGAATCATAATAATTTTTTATACCAGCGGTTCAATGTTTTTTTTTTTATCATGATTGAAATTTCTACCAAACTCATCAAAAATAAGAATATTTGTAAATTAAAAATTTAATCTGAGAATAATGATTTTAATTATTTTGTTGTAATTTAAAAATTCGTGGGTACTTGAAACTTCTTAAGTATGTATACTAATATGAAATTATTCATTGTAATGTTTTTGGCAAAATTTAATTCAACCTATTGTATCACTAATAATAAATAATACAATTAATTACATTAATAGTATGGAATAATATTATAAAATATTATGCCTCGTTACATATATTCTGACGCGTCTTCGCTCGAAATCATTTTACACTGATTTTATATAAATATTAGGTTTATCATAATGATCTCTTTCCCATATTTTTAATAAATTACACTTTTCAGGAATTAAAATTATTCTTGATTTTGTACCAAACCATACAAGTGATCAACACGAATGGTTTGTTAAGTCTGTACAGAGTATAGAACCATATACAGATTATTACGTATGGGCCGATGCAAAATATGTAAATGAAACCAGACAAGTGCCAAATAATTGGGTGAAGAAAACATTATTGAATACTAAAAATTATTGTAACATTAAGTTTTTATTTTACAAATATTATGTCAAATGATACACTCTAGAATTTTTGAGCACTACTTATTTTGTCTAAAAATATATACAAATATAAGTAAAATAAATACACGAAAAAAAAACCAAATAGTTTTATACATTAGATCATGTAGTTTTTGTACATACTTTATTTAGATGTCAGTATTTGGAAATAGTATGTGGGAGTGGAACGAAACCAGGCAGAAATATTACTTACATCAGTTCTATAAGCAACAACCAGACTTGAATTTTTGGAATCCATTAGTCCGTGAAGAAATAAAAGTATGTAGAATCGAATGAGCACAAATTTATTGTCCAATTAGTTTATTGACTATTTTATGTTAGGACATGATGCATTTTTGGTTGGATAAAGGTGTTGATGGATTTCGAATAGATGCGACTTCACACCTATATGAAAGGTCTGATTTACTGGATGCACCTGAACTGGGCAATGGGAAACTAGAACAATTTGGTTATACATATGGATTAGACGAATGTTTTTATGAAGTAAATGACTGGAGATCTTTATTAGAAGAATACAAGAAAAAGGATAACCAAACCAAGTACGAAACATAAAATATTTATACCTTAGCTATGTAGTAAATAATATATTTTTTTTTAAATTCACAGAATTTGTCTCATTGAAACTTATTTAGATTTGAAATATACGATGAAATATTATGGAAATGAAACAAATCTTGGAGCTCATTTGCCACTAAATTTATGTCTTGCAAATCTATATCATCGATCTGCAAAAGAATACGTTGAGAAACTAACAGAATGGATGTCAAATTTACCATCTGGAGCATGGTCAAGTTGGAGTGTATGTTATAAATACGAATATTTATACAATACCATGTTGTATATCTATAAATTTCATAAAAAATATACATTTCTTTGAAATTTTGATCAATTAAATAACGAATGGGCAAGGGGGTCACTGTAATGGATGTGTTAAATTTAAACGCATTGATATTATATCATTATGTACTATAAAAGCATATGTTTTTAAAATATATTTGTGGTTTAGATTGGAAATCATGATCTCACCCCTCGTGCAACCTCGAGATTTGGATTGGAATTAATAGATGGTATACATATGCTAATATTGCTCTTACCAGGAACACCCGTTGTTTATATGAGTGATGAATTGGGAATGACAGATACATATTTGAGATATGATCAGCTCGTTGAAAATATGTCTAAATCATTTAGTAAAGAAGTTCGTGAAACAATTCGTACACCATTTCAATGGGATTCCTCACCTCAAGCTGGATTCTCTAATAAAACAAAAACGTGGTTACCGGTGAATCCTAATTATGTAACGTTGAACGTTGAGTTTGAACAGAACGCTAGTCGAAGTCACTTGAAGATATTCAAAGAAATTGTAAATCTGAGGCAGTTGGAAATATTCCGAGAGGGAGACGTACAATTTTACGAAATATCAGAATATGTATTTGCTTTTTCGAGGTATAAAATATATTGGATAGAAAATCATCATGTTCATATAATTGGCATAGTTTTAATTTGAATTTTTAGAAGTAACAAATTTTTAAAGACGTACTTTATTGTTATTAACCTTGGATCCGAATTAGAACATATTAACCTCAGAAAATTCAATAAAAGACTGTCTTCTAAGTTAACTGTGAAAATCTCTAGTTTGTTTGCCGAACAAAATAATGGGTTAGTATACTTTAAATTTTTGTTTGAAAGAAAATAGTTTATTTGTCTTAAAATATCTTTTGATATTATAATTACCTAAATATTAATACCATAAATCGTTTATGAATTTGCAGAGACGTTGTTAGTGCTAAATCTTTTATTTTAAGACCTTCTGCGGCACTTGTTTTGGAGTCATCGTTTTATTAATTTATGATATAAAGATAATAAATATTTTTTTATACATTTAACGATTTAAATGATGTCCTAACTTAATTTAGTTTGTAAAAATTTATATTTTATTTTATTAAATTTTGCTTCAGTGACTATGGCCATTGGCCATTGACTTTTGCATAATGCATAAATTGTATCTTCATTATTTGTGATTAAGTGAGCAGAATATTATCAGTTAAGCAATCGACTTGCAATGAATTGCGATCTACACAAGATACGTTCATAAGTGTATAATTTCAAACTATAAAGTTTAAAATATTATTGGTAGGTACCAAGTTCGTCGTTTTTACTTAATCATTGAGTTTGTATACGACAAAAATATCATTTAAATTTTAATATAACAATTACAAGATACAACTGAAAACTATAAGAACATTATAATGGGATCGATGCGAACGAATCGCACTGTTTGTGTCCCGAAGTGGCAGTTGATAGGGACGGTACTCTGAACTTTCTTAGTGAACTCAAACAATTAAATTGCAGTAAAATGTATCGGAAGACACACCAACAATATAAAAAGTCTGTTTTTTCATAAATGTGTTTTTTTTAAATATATCACATGGCTACTTGTGTTGAGATTTATTAATATAAACATTTTAACTATCTATTATCTCATCTAGAAATAAATCCAGATGTTATCTATTTATCTATCTTAGATGAAACCTTCAGTCATCTACTGTAATTTATCAAGATATTTTTTATATGTTGTAGAAATTATTTTAATAAATTGTAATATTATTATTTATATTCCTAAAAATGAAAAAATACACCAACTCTACAAGCTGATAATAATATCCCGACTCAACGTAAGAGGAAATCCGCCTAGTACAACCACTAGTATTTCGATATTCGGTACATCACTGCTACTAATAAATTGTTCCTTGCATTGAAATATTTGGTTTCTGGCATAAAGTGATGACAAAATTCCATTTTTGGTTCCTATTTTATAGATCCATCATCATCAATAACACTAATATAACACCTAACAAATTATTTGCATCGACTTTTTCCTCTATCAACACAAGGCACTGGAATTTTCACTGTCGTTTCGACTGTTAGAGGTGGAAATTGATTTTCACTCAGTAATTTCATTTTTTTTGCTTGCGCAACTAATCCATCAGTAGCCTTTCCCGTGCTTTTTAAAACTTTGTTTTTGTTGAGATAGGTTGACTAAATTTTTTTCATTTTCATTTAAAACCTCCATTTCATTTTCATTTTCAATGAATACCTCCATTTCATTTTTATTTTCATTTAATACCTCCATTTCATTTTCATTTTCATTTAATACCTCCATTTCATTTTCATTTTCATTTTCATTTTCTACAAATTGTAGTAGGTCATCTCGTCATTTACATTATTAATTATATCATTGGGTGTAAAAATGACATTTTAATCCAAGACTAACTTTTTTCCAAATATAGCCTCATATGGAGGTTGTTTGATGCCAGTATGATAAGCATATTATTTGGCAAATTGACAAAATCTCAATCCTTCACTCCTTTCTAGACTGATTTCTTCATCCAAGCAGAAAATGATTTTTTCGATGTCCTGGTTAGCTCGCTCAACACTCCCCTGGCTTTGCGAATGACGTGGCTTCCCGTGTACAATTTTTTAAAACCATCCCCAATTAGAACTAAATCATTTATAATGTGATTTACAAACTCTCTACCATTGTCTGATTGTAGTATGCACGGAGCTACAAATATACAAAAAATATCTATAAGATTGTATGCAACTTCGCTTGCAGTCTTTGTTTTAAAGTCGTAAAGAAAACAAACTTAGTAAAATGGTCTTGGTAAACCAAGGATAAATTTAAAATCACCATCTTTTTACTTTGCATATCTATTAGATCGACCAGTGCACGAGAATAAAAGTTTAGATAAAATTGGGTTTATTACTAAACCTTTTTGGGATGAGCATGTTTTTATTACATATTCACATAATTGTAAATATAATACATTATATCCCTGTAATATTTTTGTATTTTTGTTTTATTGAATGCTCCATTCGGTTTCGACCACCATGACCACAATTTATATGAGCCATGTGCAATATTTCGAACAATTCATTGCATTTTACAAATAAAATAATGTCACATTGGTTTTACTTGGTGGAACTATTAATTTTTTAGACTCACCGATTGTGAGTACGTCAAATCTATTTAGTCTCTGTATTCGCTCGTGTGTTTTCTTGGAATTGACCTTCGCTTGTTCTACCTCTTTTATGAGTCATCATATCTTGTATCACTTATTAGAGCACATGCATTCACTTTTGTAATTCTTTAAGTCTTAATTCAAATTTAGTTTTAAATATCAGACACACACATTCGTTAGCCTGCTAAAGACGTACTAATAAAGCTCACAAAAAATTACGAATACAGTAACTACGGAACAATATTGTATCATTTAGATAAGGTGCATTGTGTGTTACCTTTAATATAGGTTACGAGTGATAAATACGATAAACATATAATTGTACTATGACACTACGGTTTGCCATTACGATAAAAGTCAGTAAACGGCTAAGAGTACCTAATAAGTATTATATGTTTATTTTTATACGAGTACTTAATATCAAGATATTTTTATTATTATTTAAGTTATTCAATTATATCTGTACAATATTTTATGATTATTATTTATTTGTATTAAATTAGTTAAGTTATTTAAGACGCTACGGTTTTTGCCCAAATAAGGTTGGTCATAACTAGGTTTGCCCGGTCAAAAGCCGAAATATGACAGTTTGCCCAAGGACTGTGGGCAGTTCGCGTTTTGCCCGGGCATTTCTGAGGTTTGCCCGATTTCGGCTTTTGACCGTAACATATACACTATAGTTAAGTGTATATTATTTTATTTTTAAAAAAAATTTGCAAACGAATTTCTGTTTAGATATATAAATTGTTTTTTGAAGTTATATGCAATTACAATATTCATACGGACGCATATAGTATATTAGATTACTGACTATTGGCAGCACGTGCATAAGTCTTGTCTGCACAGGCATAATAGTTATTTTTTATTATTTTATTTATTTTAAGATCATAAAAGACTATACTAGGCCTCGCAGATCTTAAAAATTAATTAATGTTTTTAACTTTTTTTAAATCTATTGTTAGATGATCTTTGGGTTTCATTAGAAAAATGGTTTCCGATACGTCAGTATATGTACGTGAATCGACATAATAGTTTATATTATAATATAATACTATAAAGATATACCGGGTTAGGTTACTTTGCATTAATTAGTACTTATATCAAAATCAATCTCTAAGCAATAAAACATATTATTAAAAACACTTCTTGTTGATGCAATAATTAAACGACACGATACAACGTTAGATCAAACGTAATAGGTGCCTAAATTGATTTGACTTTCTTATTTGGTCATATATTTATAGTATTGGAACGATCGTATAAAACCCAATTACGACGAGAAACAGTGAGTGGCGGGGGGGTTAAAAATCAAAAACATATAGCCGGTATTATGGCGTTATCACGTCTCGTTTATTTGGTCTAGTATCTCAATATATTATATAATAAAACGGTTGTTTTAACTATACCACTATTACAATATAATGGTATACCGTAGTCGTATAACAACTCGCTCGTATTATTATTATTATTATTATAGGTACCGGAAATATTATTCAAGTCGACTGTAAATCCTCTCCAACCGCAGCGGCGGCGCGCGGCGCGTCCCTGCGATATTATATTATAATATGCGACCCGTACCCCACAAATCGAGTTCACGCAGAACTCAGAAACGACGTCAATATTTTATTGTACCCGTGTAATATAATATGTATAAATGTATAATATCTCGAGCATCGTTACGGTCATCGCATTTATCGCAAGTTGTGTACAAAACGTTGTTTTCGGCACGTATACGTATCCTATAAAGAGGTACAGTTGTTGGACACAAACTGCGTCGGTAAACTAATAGCGGCAATGATGTATGCGCTTTTATGCGCTTGGAAAAAATGCATGTAATCCGTTCATACCGATATATATTATTATAATTGTACGTATTATAATTGTGCGAAATGGTTGTTTAAAAAAAATACACATAGGTATATTATTAATACTGATAAACGGAAATCACGTCATCGTGATCGCTGCGGCGTCCCACAAATAACCAACGATTTACGATTGCAACTCTTAAATATTATAACTTTTATATAGACGCTTGAAAAAAATAAATTGTAAAAACAATGTGATATACATGTTATACTTATGCTGTAGTTCCAAATCGACATGATATCGCTATAGATTTTAAAACGCCAAAATTCAATACGCAATTCTGCGTAGAAATTGGCCACGATTATTTTTTTCTATTTTCTAAATATCAGTTCTACTAAAAAATAATTTTCATACCAACACCAACGGATAAAACGAGCGAATACTAAACTACTGACTTCAGCCACTTCGTACAATCGTATATAAATATGAATTCAATACCAAACGCTGTGGAACTACTATACAAATTAAAAAAGTTCTAGACAAAATTGTATTCCTCGGTGAAATAGCATTATTATTTCAATGCTGATAACATTATGTCTATAACAGAAATGTATGATATAGGAAAGTCATAAAAGAAAATGATTAAACTTTTCCGCAATAATTCTGGATAAGTCGAACTAACCCGATCCCTTATACTTTACAAAAGACACGCCTTTTCAAGATATCCGAAATTCAGTTTCAACAATTTAATCCTAAAGAGATATAAACTAATAGTTGATATAACAATGTAAGCAATGTTTACTTCAAAACAAACAATTGTACAATGAACTGTATTGTGGAATCATTGTTTTGTGTTTAGCTATAATTAATACGCATTAAATATCCACCGAATTATTGTTTTTATTTCATTCGAATTGAATATATTAAAAACACTATAATACAGTTTCTAAATGTATACAGAGCAGCTATTTAAACTATATATATATATATATATATATTATAATATATTTAAACTTGTTTATTTAATATACGTAAGTTTCTATCGAATATCTTAAGACAAAATAAATGAAACAATCAGACATTCCCGCATGTACAATGAAAAATAATAAATAATTTATGCCGGGGGTGAGACTTTTTTTTATAATATTGTAATGCATATAAAATAACTTACAGTTCTACTATCCATAAACTTTGTAGGTTTTTTTTTTATACTTGCCAGTGTCCGTGATAAATAAAAGTATAAAAAAGTTTTTTTGTCCGAGAAAAAAACAAAATCGATGGTACACAGTATAATTCACAAGATTTTTCAAAATAAACTTTTATCTGATATCAAAACGTGTTTAGTATTATAAAAGTCTGAGACATTAACAGTTAAAACAAAATAACAACAAAAATTAAAATATACGATTGTATTATTTTTTTAGTATAGTTGGCTAGGTACATAAAAAATATACAATATTGTGATGAAAGTTTATTTTGTAGTTATTTGTATTTGAAGAACACAATAATGTTATGAAAATATTTATTTATTTTATTGTTTATGAACGTCGAACTTTAGAAGGATGTTAGCTGATAATAATATTAAAGATTTCAATTAGATCTTCTGTAAATATTAAACGAATACTTTCATATCACTTAGATTAATTAATTTTTCGTTCTGTAAGTTCGATAATTGTTAAGTTTGATAATCTTTTACCAAACTTTCTCATCTCGCCTCCGTAGTCCTATGAATCACTCAAATGGCATAGCTATAAGTTTAGGATCTACAGACAAAATAATATTTATGTGACTCTTATAATATTAAAACAACTTAATGTATTGGGAAATGTATTAAAACCAAAAATATTATTTTTCAATTAAATTAATTAAAAAATAATACCTCAACAATCACGAGATTGTATAAATTATGAACCATGCATTAAGGCCACAGTTCAATTTGTGATAGGTAACAGATAATATTGACATTATCAAAACTGAAGCTTACGACGGAAGAGCTTTTACAGTTATCTCGAAAAAAAAAATAATACGACTTTTATCTGTGTGATATATATTTATTTAATTATTTTTTATAAACATTTATATAATATAAAGTTGTCACTTGTATTATGTCATCATATCGACCATTATAAATATACATTCGTTAGTGAGATAAAAGGATTTGAAATTGAACTGTACACGAAAATAACAATTTAAAAATAATTGAGTCATAACGTAATAATCTACAACAGAAGCCAAAAAAAATGGAGCTGTCAAAATGTGTTTCCTTATTTCATTGGTAGTGACTTGTAGAGTAGACAAAGAACAATACGATTTTTTTTCTTTTGTAAGGAGGCATTGATTATCTATTTTGTTAGAGGCAATTGTTTATTCTACTATAGTATGTATTTTTTTTTAGAATTTAAAATGTAATTATTTAAGTTTTTTAAGCATAAATTATGCAGGACGTAAGACATAAAAAACAACAGATAATGTTTTTCTTTCTTACTTAAAATTATAATTAGTTTTTATGACTGTTCTACAAGCATAAACAATTAATATAAACTAACTCGTATGAAATTACAAATTATGATTTTGACAAAATTCATCATAATTAAACAACAATCGCAAATGTTTATGGGTCAAAAACACGTGTAGGTACATATGGTACCTGGTACCTACTAAATATATCATCAATAATTATTTTTTTTATTTAAATAATCTTTTAATAAAACTGCTAAATTTATATAATTACCCTTTAAGTTGAATCATATGTTTTATTCTCCATATCCAAATATTTTTAAGTTTTAAATAAACAATAAATATTGTAATATGTAATATGCTAAAATAATTAATTTTTGAAAAGTTGTAATAGTTGGAAGTGTTAATTTAGTTGTATCAATCAAATTCTATAACTATTCATAAAATAGGTTTTTTTATAAGACTATTTATTTTTGGACTGTCCTCGCTAGTTAATATTAAGTTAAAAAAGGTCCAATTTTATTCAATTTAAAACATACCTACGGTAACACAATTTTATAGATAATAATTTTTCTTATAAACTTTTTTTAGCTTTTTATTTTTATGTAGGTAATCAATTTCTATAAGGCGAAAATGTTCCATTATAACAATTTATTTCATAGTATTCAATAATAATAAATTATTATTGTTTATTCCGTTATATTATGTCTAAAGTGTCTCTACTAAAAATATAAAACAACAACATAATAATACCTACTTAAATTGTACCTAGTCGTGAAACATTTTGATATTATTTTCATTTCTGGTCTTAAGATATTTAAGTTTTACAATAAAAAATTCTTATTTAAATAGTTTGAATTTGACAATATTATAACAAACATGCTTAATATCGTATAAATCGACGATGTCACACATTTTTAAATTATATTTCGTTTTATAGATTAATTGTTCACTACCTAATGAGTATATATAATACAATATGATTTACTCTTGAATACGGTATCTGGCACAAATCAGAGTATATGTCTATCGTAGCAATAAAAACTTAAAAGTGTAAATAATTTTAGATTTTATGCGTCTGTGTACTTTATCTAGCCGTTACAGTTTGGAGAGCAAAAAATCCGTATTTGCGTGATAGAAAATGATAAAAAAAAAAATAAAATAATATTTGTCAAGGGTACTAAAACTGTCATCCGACGTGAGTTGTAGAGTAGGCTTGCAATAGGTAGTCAACTAGAGAACAAAAAAAAAAAGGTCGGTAGGTTATCATCCGGAAATTTAAGCATTCCGTTTCGTCATTATAGTATCCAATACAAAAGCTTTACTAAATAAATGCCAGTAAAATGTTTATTAAAATAAAACTATGTACAGATGCATTTTATATTATAATTTGTAGACACTCGTAATAAATATTGTGTTATACAAATAAAATTAGAAATATTTTATTTTCAAAATATATACAAGTTGTATAATACAACTAATAAAAAATGTTAATGATAAAAGTTTTTATTTCTTTGCAAGTCGTAACGCGTTGTTTGTTGTTATTTTCTTTAATATGTTCTAGAACATATAGGTACACAGAAAACCAAAAAAAAAAATTATATATTAAGGTGATATATATAATTTTCTTCAAACAACTGATCACAATATAAAGTAAATAAATATGAAAACATTTAAGGAGGTCTTACGTACCGCATATAAAAACAAATAACACTATGTTTGTGTATTATAATTTATAGTACAATGAGAAAACACAATGCCATTTTAAACATATATGACAGGCCATAAAAATTGATCTATGAAATTGTATAGCCTTAACAACATAAAAAAAAAAAATACAAATAAACGTCTTTGGTTCTGCGCCACTTGATGGCTGTATAGTAATAAAATAAAAAGGAAAATGTATTATAAAGTAAATTATAAACGTGACGGTAACATTTTTGACTTTTAAATGTTTTTTATTATTATTATTATAATTATTTTAGGATATTATTCTTAATCTTTGTACAGCAATAATTTAGGGATATTATTGTGTTTTTATAACTCATTCGAGATTGGGACACGACGGTGAATTTACGCCCAACAAACGCATAAAAAGCACTACCTATTTAAAGCCATCGTTTAACTCAAATACACGTGAAACCGTGGTGGAATATTGTTCATGGATATTTGCATGCTGTTTGCTGCAGTGTACTTGAGTGTGTGAGACTACTCAGTGGCGTATTTAGGAATTTTTCATGGAGAGGGTCCAGATAATTTTCCAAGCACATTTAATTAGGGTGCTTCGTTACAGAATATAATATATATTAGATGTTTAGATAGGTATTTATGGGGCCGACTGGGGGGGGGGGGAGGAGGAGATCCCCATGGACCCTCCTCTCGTAAATGCGCCACTGAGACTACCGGACTAACCTCACGATGTTAAAATAATTATGATATTTTTATCGCCATACAGCTGGCCATTGCCACTGTAAATGTAGGGGTTTTTTGAAAATATTATTTTTACTTTTTCTATTGTATTAGTAATTAGTTTATAGTTTTGTAATTTTTTTACACTTCAAAACTAATTAACTACAATATATCGGTTTGATATTTGATTTCTATACGTCATCGAAATCCTCAGAAAAATATTCCACTAAGGAATATGAACCAAAAAAAATGTATGCTATCGTTTGAGAAAAATATAATTTATTGTTTTACCCGTAACATGTGAAGTGTACCGACCTGTATAATATGGCTCCACGGTCTTAACGTCAAACACGACCGAGAAGAGACGTCATACGTGCGCAATCGTCTGTCTTTTGCAATGATATTAGCAAGTCGTACTCACAGAATATATAATAATCTGCTCAGCTTACAACGGTCTTGTGCCCGTGTACATGTGCTCGGACATATGTCATATTGATAATACTTTTGAAAATATATGAAATCGATATAAGGTAATTTTGAATACATTGCAAATATATTATGATAATATATTGTAAGAGCTGCTCTTCTGCACCAAACATTGTCTGTGTGAGTTTTTATTTGGAACGTGAATAATACGTTTATGTGATATAATAATATAATATATATTTTAACTATGCAATGAATGTATTGATTTTACAATGATGTGTGTGTGTGTGTGTGTACGGTGGTTTTTTATGTATTTTTACACGATTTATAGTAGAAAAAGTGCTTTGATTTTCAACTTCAATATCGTTTCTGGTAGGAAAGTAAATCTAGTTGGTGCTTTTGGAAGGGCAAAATCAAAAATTTCCAGAACTATTCAAAATAATCGGAAAAAACGAGAAATCGGAAACTTTTACGCAAAACAACTTTTCGGTAACATGGTTTTTTTTTATTTTTTTTTATTTCAAAAACGGATAAACATAAATACTTTTAAAATTTCCTCCAAATGCTCATATTAGATTTTCCGTACATAGTATAATTTTCAAAATATGACTTTTTGAGCTATTTATAGTAATTTGTCGTTTTCGATTATAACATATTATTACTATTTATGATTTTGGGCAATACGTTTTTTTTGCCCCTAGCAATCGATAAGTATCAATTTTATGCTACCACAGCGACCAATAAAAAATGGAATCGCAAAATCTGGATACAATTTCTTTTGTAATCGTATTTTTGTTAGGTTTGCTCCTAGTTGTGATTAATATAATACCATTTTTTACGAGAAAACACTCGATACTTTCAGTTTTAAAGCAGTGGTGCGGTTACCTACTTTCTCTCTATTTTGAATAGCTAGACAACGTCAACGGATAAATGCCAAATTCCCAAATAAGTTCACTTGTATTTATATTTAAACACCGTACCTAAATATAGATACTTAAGGTATGGCATAAGTACTAACAGTACTTATACGATAAGACTCTGTATGTGCGCAAAAGGTTGAAATTGTGAAGGAAGAAACCAAATCCGTTGCAGTTTGTATACCAATACAAGTTTCTGAGAACTAGCAAATGATAGTAAATTGTAGTCGACTCAAGCCCGGATTAAGACATTTTGAGACCCAAGGGCCAACGTTTTAAATGAGGCCCCTGTATGAAAAAAAAACAATATTGTATATAATATTATTATGTACCTGGTATAATAAATATATATAGGTATTAGGTACATGGCAATAAATAATGAATTATGTAACACTTTATTTATAAATTATAATTTACAAGCTTTTTTCCTCCTCGATTTTTCTTAGGTGATTCATACAGTGTTATAGGCTATAACGAAAAAAATAATGGACAAATCTGAGGACCTTAAATAAATTCCAACTATCGAGGCCCCCCCCCCCTGACCTGCCCCCTTAATCCGGGCTTCATTTGACTGTAGAAATCAAGGTGGATACCTGCACGCAAACATATACGTATTTGATACGACACGGTACACGTCCCATACCCGTTAAAAGGTCTTAGGTGGACAATTTTCAAAGTTTCGATATTGAATTTACAAGGAATATTATGTACAGCTATAGTACACCGGTCCATTGTTTATAAACAATGAGAAATGTCAAATCAATAGCGCATCAAGGTTAACTTTTACATGTATTTAAATACTTGACGAGTATATAATATTTGTGGCATACAGTTCTTATACGACAAGACTCTGTGTGTGTGTGTGTGTGTGTGTTTGTGTGTGTGTGTGTGAGTGTGTGTGTGTGTGTGTGTCTGTGTCTGTGTGTCTGTGTCTGTGTCTGTGTCTGTGTGTCTGTGTCTGTGTGTGTGTGTGTGTGTGAGTGTTTGCAAAATGTTAAAGGGGTGAAAGAAGAAACAAAACCCGTTGTTTATATACCTACGACTTCTTTCTGACGCGCTGCAAAATCCGTAGCGAATGATAGTAAATGTAGTAGACTGAAAGGGCGGATACCACACACACACACACATACGTATATGATACGATACCGATACATGTCCCGTTCCCGCTAAAAGGTCTTAGGTGGACGAATATCAATTTGTCAATATGTACTATACCGTACGCCGGTCCGTTGTTTATAGGTCGGCTTAGGTTTACGGAATGTGTCGTTCTACAACAGTCGGCCGATCGTTAAATCCGTTTACCCCCTCGACTTGTTCGTACCGTAAAAATGGCGCATCGTCCCTCCTTATATATATATATATATACTGCTGTATAGGTATATGTATATAGGGTATATACTTATAATTTTGTTAAAACTTCGTTCACCGATGTACTTACAATAACGGCTGTCGTCATTAATTACCGTTTCCGTAGTGTCGACGTGTCCTTTTCTCGATAACACAAATGGATTGTCCATTTGCAATACGGCCATGATTCCGTCTCGTTGACAAACGATACAACGCATTCAATCAGCTGACGACTTTCATCCGACTCATCTCGTTATTTACAAATATTTTTTTTTCTAATTCAACTTAATTAATATAGCGACATGATGACGCAAAAAAAAAATTCGACTAGATGATCTGATTGAAACGCATCACGTGGACAGTGGACTATAATAAGATTGTTTCCAATGTACTATTAATAGCTGTATTACTATATTTACTAGCTATTTAAAATATATTTCTGTCTGCGAGAGACATTATAATACACTTATGGCCCAAATCCGTATTCATATAGACAAATAATTTCCCAATCGTTAATCTTATTGGTTCTGAAATATTGAACTGAGTACATTAATTAATGTACATCTAAATTTAGCTTATAATGTAAATTCATACCTTACGTCATGTCAACATAAATAAACGTAGATTTAGAAGATAAAAATGGACGGTACATGATATTCGAATAGGTAGCTAGGTACATTAAATTGGGGACTTTCAGTTAAACGTTTCTAATTGAATAATGTGTGAAAAAATAAATACTGTTGTTATATAGACATAATATAATATTAGGTATTATATTGTAATAGGAAAAATAATATTCAATTTATGATAACATTTTTTTTCTCAATTAATAAAGTTTCTTTAAGTATGCTGAAACAAAAAAAATCGAAACTTGGCCCTTGTTCTTATAAGTATCTAATTTGTTTATGACAGGCTGAATATTAAATCTAACCTAACCTGACAGTTCATTGAAAAATTAATTCGATTTAAAATAACAAAGTTTATTTATAGTTCTTTATAACCGTATGGCGTGAAACTACGGCGTAATTTGAATTGTACAAAAAGCAATGCTACTTGAACTCCTTTTTTTATTTATGCAATTTAAAAAAATTATTCACAGGTCCACATGCAACGATGAACAACTATAATTAAAAAACTTTAACATTATATTTTATTCTATAGTATAAAAAATGTTATAGTAAACATAATAAAATGTTAATTTTATGAAAGAAACTGTGAAAATATCTGTTTATTATATGTGCTAGATTGAACAAGAACAAAATGGACTTGCAATCATTTTGAGTACTCAAAGACTGGACATCAAAAATAAGTACTTAAATATTTATAACAATTTTTAAAATTGCATCAGGCATTAGATAAACGAACACATTTTTGTTGGATATTTTTGGTAGACAAATATATGTTTTACTAAATAATTATATAATATGTTACATACTGTCATGGAATCAATAATAATAACGGTAAAACTAAAAATTTCCGGCTTTTGTATAGATTCACGGAACAAACAAAACAGTTTTTTGTACTATAAAAATAGTAGGATTGACTGTACATTATAATTGCTATAGGAATAGCTATAAGGTTAATCAGATTTACTAAAATATTATAGTCAAGTTATTATAGTTATTCGAACTGAAATATGCTATTTTAACTATATTTTTTAGTTAATTCAAACATTAAAAACTGCATTAACTATAAAATATAGTAAACCTAACCATAACTAATAACTATATTTATATAGTAATAATAAGTAAATCATTTTAGTTATTTTACCTATTAAATAGTTATATTTACTATAATTTGTTTAACTTTAATATTATAGTAATTTTTTTTCCGTGTTGATATACTCTTAAAATTATTGTAAGACAAACTCCAAATTGTCCAAATTGTCGTTGGCTTTTAAAAACGATAAAATGTGGTCATAGTATAAACTATTATAATATATATATGGTTGAAGTCCAAAATATAATATGCCAAAAAAAATAACAATATTAGTATAATATGAAAATTGTTCTACATAATAGTTAATTTTAACGTATTCCATTAATACAAAAAAAAGTATATAAAAAAATATAATATACTATTTATACTATTTTCAAAATATATCATCAATGAGATCAGAATTATAAAATTCCCTAAATTTTAGGATATATCAAATGCTGTATTCTTATAGTAAAGTAAAAAATAGAATTAAATGCATCTTATAGGTACTACAATGATACAGCATATTTTTTGCAAATCTATTAATATTGTAAATCATAGAAAGTATTTATTTAAATTATATTATTATATATTTTTAAATAAATTCCTATATTATATTAATGAAAAAAAAAAATTTTAATTTGACTTTGACTTTGGCTTTTATGCACGCATTTGATTTTAACAATTGGTTTTTTTGACAACACTTTTATTTTTCAGACATAATATAGGTATAGTGTATCCTAATATATACGCCATTTCTCGTGACCTGGACCGTAATAACCGTTTAAATGTTGACTTTATTATTTTGTAATATCCTAGAATTTACCAAGATCAATATCGGTAAATTCCGAGGAATTCTGAAATTTGCCGACAGAAGTCTGTAACCACTATTGGGTCTTGCACCCGTATACTCTTATAACCTTAGATCATATACTATGGATAGAGCTACTGCATTATAAACGCGTACAACGAGTTGAAGACAACATAGAGACCAGTCACAAGGTGACTGATTTCTATTGCGCATGCGTGTCAGAACTCGTCGCATATTTATCACTAAGCTAGCGGTGATATAAAC
This sequence comes from Sitobion miscanthi, assembly GCA_008086715.1. NCBI lineage: Eukaryota > Metazoa > Arthropoda > Insecta > Hemiptera > Aphididae > Sitobion > Sitobion miscanthi. Next base: position 6,017,750 of record CM017799.1, read on the forward strand.
TGCGTGTGATAACAGTTGTACCAATCGTGCGCGTGAATGCGTGATATCAATTGTGCGCATGCGCATTTACACCTATTCACCTTAGTTATGTTGGCTTCAAATATTTAGTCAATAGCTCTATCCATAGTATATGATCTAAGCTTATAACGCAACACAAACACATCAATAATATGTATATATATATATGGGAAATTGCCGGGCATGACTGATAAGTGTAAAATGCAATAGTCAATATTCAACCAAAGTTTGTTGAAAAATATAATTTTATACTACAAAGGGACTGAAGGCGGCGATTTAATAAGGGGTCGCGCATAGGCAATTCGATGTCTTACACTCGTTACGCAGTGGGGTTGTGTGTGAAGTAAATGATCATTAGTGTGCGTAGGTACGTTCGGAATCCGTCGTGTGTCACTCTCGCACGCACACGTCAATAAATCGAGGACAATGAAATATATTCTTCAATGCATCACCTATAAAAACTACCAAAAGTGGAAGTAAGCTAAACATACTTTCTGAAGTTTGATTGTAATTTCGAAAAAAGGGTTGAATTCGTATGCTCCTAGTAGGAACCACTTTTTTGATATGAAACCCAAAAAGCCGGAAATAAATACAAATGTAATTATTTCATGAGATTTTTGGGAAAAATATCCAAATTTTATGGCCCTTTCAAATTGAAAATTGAAAATCGACTTCCCAGAAAGTCTAGTTATTTTGCCAAAGAATTCATACATATATTAAAAATGAAAACCGGACATTCAGAAGTACCTATGTGTAATTTACTACCGCTTATTGGTGAAAAATACGTGAAATGTGATCGCCTTAAGACATAATAATATAATATGACGTAATATGTAACGGTTCACTTTAATTTTTCAAACCAAATAGAGTGTGCAATACAAAACTCGTTCGTTTGGTTAGTGTACTCGAATTATAATTTAGTTTCCATCACCAAACAAAGATTTTCGGTGCGATTGGATAAACGGCGTGCGTTTAGTGTTATTGATATTTAATCAGACGCTTGTACACAAATGCGGACAAAAAATCAACACGAACAACGATTTGACGTGTGGGCGTTAAAAACAAAACAAATATAGGTGCTGCGGAACTGCAGACATGACATACATCAGGGTCATATAACATTATATATTGTGAGTATCGATTTCCTTTTGTTTGGACAGGACACACACAATGTAATACACTTGGATTATGATGAAATGAATTACAAAACAACAAAAAAAAAAACACTAAAAAATTACTAGAACCCATCAAAGGGCGGAAAAAAAAACAATGTTTACACGCGCATTTATGAATGCCTCCTGCGTATACACAATAATAATAATGATAAACTTTATCGATTATAATATTATTATTTCATCGATCACGGACGTGTCACGTGACGTGTATCATACTCGCCAAAGGGAGATGCAAACGGCAGTGCGATCGTCGTCGGATATCCGCCGGATTAAACCATTTTCGGACGAAATTATTCTAATAATAATATTATGTCGGTTTCATCTCACTCGGACGGTATAGAGTCGTATCGGGAACCGTCGACCTGGTAAACGAAATAATAGACTATAATTACGTCGGTCGGCATATTATATACCGACTGTGTAGATACGCCGACCTCTTCGTGTATATGAAATTCGGGGGCGACCGGAAATGTTGTAATATCGGAGAGGTTCGTGCGAGAGTGTAAGTGGATAAGTGTGTAGGACTCGAATGTGAGCCAAAATGAAATCTGGACGCATACGCGGATCTGTGGCGATCGCTTCACTAGCTTCAGCACAATATATTATATTGTCAAGTTGATATTTTGATGGTTTCAAGTAAACTCGGTTGTAAACGTTGCTACTCCATATTTGATACTCAATTGTTAAAAAAAAAATTTTATTCGGAAATCCAAAAAAAAAAAAAAAATAGAAAAATAGTTCAAAATTGTACATAATATTATTATACCTTACGGAATATTAAATATTAATTTGTGCGGGGAGGTGTGTGTGTGTGTGCGTGTACGTGGAATCGTGAGTATGACGATAAATACAAATTAGTGTTAATTTAATTTGCATTCAACGTTCATTTCACCAGTTATAGCAAATCAAACTTGACGTGTAAAATTGAAATGTCGCACTGTGATCGATATTATTCTGTCGGCGGTGTTCCAATTTCTTGAAACAAAAATGGTGCTTATCTGGTCATTACACGATCGGATGAAAATTAATTGGAATTTAATTTAAACTCAAACTTTACAACAACAATATTATTATTTCTTTTTTTTTCCTTTCACGAAATTCAAATTAATTGTACAACACGAAATACCGTTTGATCATCGTGAACGATGATTTTATTGTTTCGAACACATCGCAATAATATTATTATGAATTGTATTTTTATTTACTGCCTATTAATATTTTCCGTGATCACGCGGCCAGCAGTAATTTGTTTGTGCATTTGCAAAAACGTACTCATAACAGTGACGACAGTACGAGATTGTGTCAGTTTCAATATGATTTAAATTCTGATTATCTTCCCTTCCACGATGACATTATTAGCGGGTAAAGTGTTGTACATCACAGTGTACCCATCTCCCGACCAATAAAGGGACGAATTTTTTTATTGTTCGATGGGCCGCGAGTATAACGATCTACCCCTATCGCACGATATAATGAGATTGAACTATTAATATTTAAATAACTATAATCGTATACTTATAGAGTGTGGAGTCTGTTACAGTACCTATAACGCAGTACAGACGGGATTTTTTTTTATCGGTCACCTTGCAAAAGATCCTATTGTCCACGTTATAGCAAAGGATACCAAAAATAATGTGGAAAACACCGTCATAATTATTATTGTATACCTACCACGCTGTTTATTGTTATACAATATAGTGCGTAGCGCATTTTTACGTTCAAACGAATCCGTTTTTGATGTTTTCGTGGCGTATTTACCACAAAAGTCACATATACGACCTCTACATACCGAATCCGCGCTCGCGTCATTTGCAGTTTTACTAGTGCCACCCCCTCGCAACCACTGCTGCAGAGAAACGCTGCAACAATGCATTTAATGTACACTAATATACAGGGTGATTCATCGAGTACCCCCTTTTTGTTTTCTTCAATAATGCGCAGTTATTCAAAGTCTGATTTTTTGAATTTTTCAATATACGTTAAGGACGTATATTTCAAATTCTTGAGATTTTTTGAACTACTTGAGAAGTGTCCTGCTGTGGAGGTACAAATTTCTGTTTTTCAAATGTCAACACACATCTTTTTAACCGTAAAGTATACGGTGGATAATTTTTCGGAAATTTTATGACTTATCAAAATAAAAACCGTATCTACTGGTAGTTTTTGAGTTATTCAACTTTGTGTTCTATAAAGGTAAAAAGGTAATGGCTTTATAAGATATGGAGGCTATGGGGATTTGAAAATTATAGTAATTAACATTTATCTATCAATATTAATAATTTGTGAAAATTGTCCAAGTATAATAATAAATAAATACTAAATCCAGTTTTACGACTATTTTATGTTATTTATGTAAAACCATTTTTAAGGACTCTTAAAAATTGCCTACTAAATAATTTACAGTAAAAAAGAGGAGTTCTCATTTGAAAAACAGAAGTTTTTATCGCAACAGGACACTCCTTAAGTAGTACAAAAAATCTCAAGAATTTATAAGTATGGTCTTTATAAAAATATCTTAAAATACCAAAAGTCAAAATTTTAATAAATTCATTATTAGAAAAAATCAGGGTGAGTATGCTTGGTAAATCATCCTGTACAACACTTGCACACGTGTTCAATCACCCGGCTTCATCGGTTTATATCTCGGACGGACAAATCGACGTCAGTTTGCGGAATAATTTGATGGACAACCGCAAGTCGTGGATTGGATTTAGCACTCGGGGTGTATTTTTTTTTAACGTGGTTTAAACTATTTACACTCTCAAAATTTTTCTAAATTCTAAATTCTAATATCTCTAAAAACGACCTCCGAGATTTTCGCCAACTACTGACCAAAGTTCACACTGTTGTAGCTTTGGCGTTTCCGGCTAGGCGAGTCGGTCAGGACAAATTATTTTATATATTTAGGTTAGGTAGGCACACGCGTGTAATTATTATTATTACTACTATCATTATTATTACTACTATTATTATTACTATTATGCGCACATCGTGGCCATTTTGTGCTGACCATCAGACACACCCGCGGCGCGTTGCTATACATTATACTATATTATACTCGGCGCGCATAATTGCCCGCTGTGCACGTCATAATATTATAATTACCTATATAAAGGCCGAGCCGGATAGTATTGTATAGTAATAGCCGTAATGAGCTATAGCGAGGTATAGGTCGGTTCGTGTGTGCACAACACTGTAATTTCGTGACCGAAACACGCGCGATTCTACGACGATAATAATATATTATACTTGTACATATTATTATAATATCATATACGTCGTACCTCCTCTACGACGACAATGATAATAATAATAATAACGACGAGCGTAGTCTAGTCACCACGGACGCGCACAAAACTTGGTCGTCAGCTCCGAAACATGGCAAAGTCGTCGGAGACCGTCTTCGTCACACCGACCTGTGTCGTTATAAGCGATCGCCTGGCCGACCTTTTGACAATATCATATTATAATGGTCTCACAATACGTCGGACATGATTAGACCGCCCGTTGACCGTGTGAACGCGGACAAGACCGTTATCGGCTTATGGCGTGTTATTATAGCTACTTGTGTGATATTATTATTATACGTCTGGTGTGTAATATGTATATATACTCGTATAATAATATTCTCGTCGGTTGTGTCTAATAACCCTCTCTAGAAGTTTCTAACCCTTTTTGAGGAAAGATCGTTTTACCGGTCGTCGCCTCGTTTACTAAAACTATCCCCCTCCCCTCCCCCCCCCCACACACACACAAGCACGTGCACAATTTAGAGGCTTATAATAACAATTTGACTTATGACATATATACATATCATATATTAAATTACCTATAATAGGGGGTCCCCTCGATGAATAATTTATAGCTTCGGTGCAAGTATTTATACGCATAATATTACGTAATAGGTATTGGTATAATATATTATAACCGCATGCTCGGATCAAATACTTCCTAAAAGTATGCAGCCGGAACAAGTATTCAAACACCTTTTAAAAATAAAATAGAACAGTTATCCGAATATTTTAATAAAACATATTGGATAATCAAAATACATTGTTTAAGCATTTCGAATTATGTACCCTATAATAATAGTTTAATAATCATTATCGGATACGATAATGATTGAAAGAATTTTTTTATTTTTTTTTATTAGGGTTGAGGCTTCGACTACTAGGTCATTAGCCTGTGGTACTGTAGGGGGGGGGGGTACTGTAGATTTTGTTTACACGTGTGTGGTTGTTTTGGCAGAATTTTTTATTTGGGCACCCGTAGGTATCTGCCATGCCCGGGTGGGGGATGGCGGCACTTGTTCTCCGGACACCGTGACTTGCCCGAACAAAAATGCCGCCCGCGACCGAGGTATCGAACTCGGGTAGGCCACTCCGTCTCCCCCGATTGAAAGAATGTAACAGGTATGTCGGTATGTATATTTGAATAATTTAACTTATATTATTATGGAACATAACAATTATTATTTTAATGCAATACCGCCAAGCTTAGAATATTAAAATTTTCATATACATGATAACAACATAATATTATGTCAATAATTGTTCTAATTCCGATGTCCAATGTGGAAAAATTAAACGCATATCAATTAAAATTGTGATATTTTAAATATTATATTACGACGTATGATCCGCGTGTCTTAAGATCGTTGATAACTAATCAATGATAATGTGTTAGTGAAAACTAAGAATAATTCAATTTCCATTTTTTCGTTAAGGTAAAAAAGTCCAAGTGAATAAATAAAAACTAAATTAATATTATAAAAAGAAATCAATAGGTCTTTAAGTATTCGGAATACTAATCGAGAATATAAGTATATATTATAGTATTCTATATAGTAAAATGATTACGTTTATCGTCCTCAGCAGCGAGATTCGATACACGATAAACTTAACAAAAAAAAAAAGTAAATATTAGACTTTTTTCTGCAGCGTAAAAAGTCCCCGGCGAGTTGAAACTATTTCTGCCATCGCGTTCTTCCGGACATTTCAATTTTAGCCGTTATTAATTGCCATTGAAGTGATGAAATCTACCGTAGGTTTTGAGAAAATAACTGCGAAAAAAAAACAACGGTACTCTAAGAAAAAAAGACATTGCAGGACAGTGCGGGCTGGGTAGCTTACGAGCAACTGTATTATGTAATTACAGCGCGGACACATTATTTCGTCATTATTATTGTATGTGTACGATGTACCATTATTATAATATTACAACACAGGTACGTAGGTGACCGCAAACCACGGAAGTCGTCATCCAACATTCACACACAACAGTTGCGCTATTATCTGTGATGCATAATATATTCCGGGTCCCAAGTATGGTCATGTACATAGTGGGTAGGTAGTATTTGGTAAGCATCCCTGGCCAAAACATACCTCCGTGGGATTTGGGGCGTGATGGGATCGCGTGTGGTTCATATATTATACAGGGTGATTCACCTCCTTAGATCCGAGCGTGGATCCATTTATGCCTTCCATAATATTCGACTACACAAATTCTCTCGTTCTTGTTCTCAGAGTTTTTCGGTGTACTTGAAAAAAAAAGTTTTAAAATACTTTTATTTTTTATTTTTTTTTTTTGCGGCGTTTATGCCATAAGACATATGGGCGAAACAATCTTATTTTTACAACGATAGTTCCTCAATTTTAACGTAAATTATTGGAGCAGATGATTTCGTTTTGAAATTTAAACGAGTATAGTTTCTGTCCTGAGTTATAAAACTACATATTTTATGAATAAAGGACGATAATCTAGGATAATGTGTTCCTTTAGAATTTATATTCTAACCTCATGGTTTATATTGTATTATAATAATGAGGAAATAGGGTCAGGGAGGGGGGGAGATACGATAATATTTGTGAAGTACAGTAGTCAATATTATTAAGATATTGATGTAAGAGTATTTTATAATTATTCGTAAATATTATCTAAGTAATGATAAGCACTTGACTAATTATTAATATAACATATTATTTTGTTTTATATTTTACCACCATAGGCCCCGTGACAGTAAGTTGTGGTGCGCAGATTATCGCAATATATTATTTTGATGTGATAGTATATCATTGTATTCGAAAAGCGATCTTCGGTGAAGTCAAATAGGTGCGGAGAGAAATTAATCTAGTAATGCATCAGCATCGCCTCCACACTCTTTCTATGAACTGTAAGTTGAGCTGGTGTACTTATGATGTTATATAAAATTATTATATATGTCATGCTGAGCTCATAGTTGAAAGTTATTGGAATTTTGTTTAAATAGTTTCAATTGTTTCAATAGTTGAACATTGCAGCACAATTTCGTTGTAATATCTTTTAAAGAACATTCGGAAAATTACGTGTAGGTGCGAGGATTCAACTATTGTTACACAAACCATTGTTTATTATCGAAATAAAAATTGCTGTGTGAACTATATATTTTATTTTTTAATCGATAACAATAGCCTCCGTAATATATTATTGCGACAATCTTCTATGAACAAAATACGACAATTCATTCAAATAAAATCTTAATGTATTCCTAGTAAATGTGTGTTATCGTCGTTGAACAAACATATTAGTTAATGGCATTTTACATTTATTATTATTACAAATCATACACCTATAGAACACGCAACTACTCGAAAAGCACCCCATACATTAGCATATTGTTTGTGTTATTATTTTATCATATTTATGAAATCCTATATAATATATATTTTAGCCTTACGGTAAAATGGAAAAAGTTCCACTTCCCGGGCGTGGTGTTATAATCATTAGAATAATGACAAGAATTGTCACGAGTAAAAACGAAAAAGAATTATAATAATATAGTATTAGTGTTTTCCAGTTTGTTTTAAAAGCATTATCCGATCGATAATCGAATAAAACGGTTGACATAATATTGTTATGACGTGCTTAACTAGTCGATCATTCACACGCTTTATAACACAATAGGTACGATTAACTTATGGCGTTATATGAAACATAAATAATATTATATTAATTCACAAATCACAATAATTATATTGAATTTATGCGATGCGATTGGATGTAAAAACAAAAAAAAAAACACAAAATATCTCTTAATAACTATACGATAATAATACTAGAACATGGTAGAATTATTGTTTGTCAACCTCGGGCGTTTTTTGAGGTTTTTCTTTTTTGTTGACCATAATATTATGACCGATAACAAAATAGTATGTAGATAACCATTGTTTGCTTCTGTTGTGCTCGTAGAATATTTTTCCATTTGAGCGGGTACACTATTTACAGTGCACATATTATTATTATTATTATTATTACTCGAAACTGCGTAATATTCGTGTAGGTTTTAGCCACTTTTGTGGTCGACACAGAAATCTAATGACAATTTATTCATATGCAACCTTTTTAATTAATTATTTTAAGTAATATTTTTGTTCATTCCAATGCCAATAACTGAGAAAGACACACGACTCCTATGCGTTTTCGATATTAAAATAGGTATCATTAAACATAACGATATACGAATAATTGATAATTCACACTCATTTAAGTTTATTAATACAACTATGGCGTGTTTAATTTATTTCTAAATGTTGGACCTATAATTCACATAAATTCATCTCAAATGTGCTCAGTCATCATTATCACTGCTGATTGAGAAAAACTACAAACTAACTAGGTACTCGTGATTGTTGTTATTGATATTTCTGATCTACAGGTATTTTTTATTTTGAAAATAAATGTTTTACTATTGATTTAATCGTCATATTATTATGCTTAGATTTTTTTCTTATAAAACGTTGTTTTTTTTTATTGGAAACATGTTCATAAGAACCAGTATCGTTTACGTGGCGACGAGAGAGTGAAGTTTAAACCCCCAGGCTTTACATAAAAACAAGAAAATATGTCTGTGAAACATATAAATTATTATATTAAATATTTTTTTGTAATATAATAACCCTCTTTCACCCATTAGACATTTCTGTGCACGCCACCGAGAAGAACATAGAAGGTTAACCAGCTGACAAACGATTGTGACATACACATTGTCAAATTATATACGAAAACATAAAGTCCTACAGCGTAGAGTCTATACCCTGAACCCGATACGGTGTTCGGTTGTAACTCAATGATTGTAATAAATTTGAAATATGATATAATTACTAATTAGAGTCTTATAAAAATATGATGCAAACATAATATTATCACGTGTACGTGATCGAAATGATAATAGCAAAATGTACGTACATTTTTTTTAAGTTACTAATATTTTATATTTTGAAAACAAAATAACGATAGTGATGTTTTTAACAAACGGTTTAAAATAGTGTGAACACGTCGTTGATACATGCCTCAGCTTTTTCTCTGATCAAAACTGACGATCAATACAAATCTAATTTAGTAAATGAACATGACTGCAGTCATTTTAGTCCAATATAATATCGAACAGTTTTGTAATTTTTGTCTGGCTAGAGTTTAGAAATAATTTCTACAATAACCATATAATACTATAACTAAAAATATATTAAAAGCATTACAATGACAGTACATATAGGTAGAAAAATGTAGTGTATAGAATTTAAATAATTTAACTTTAAATCGAAATATGTTTATAACTGTTTGTTGATAATATATCGATTAGTGATTGCTATTTATTTACTGTATAAAATATAATGTTGATATTTGCTAGTATTTTTGTACGTCTCTTTTCAATTATTTATTCGATGAAACTTAGCTATGGGTACTAGTTTCATGAAAATAATAATCCTCTTTAAATCGTCTAACAATTTATTGCAAACAATAATTTTTGACGATCCTAAAGAGCATCAGCCCTTGTTCACTTTGATCAACAGCACATTTGATCGCCCCTACATTTCATTTTGTCAACCTCATCTGCTATATTGTCTAAAATGCTTTCTATAATTCAATACTTATAAATTTTGTTTTTTTTATAGCCATAGTAGTAATATAATACACTCAAAAGGAAAAAAAATACTAAGCTTTTGTTATTTTATAGAGGTACCTATATTATATAATAATAATAAATTGTATTATGATAAGAAAAAATTAAAATAAATAAAAAAATAAGAATAAAACTATAAAATATATTAATTCTATTAATTATTATTGATAATTGCAATATTATTTTAGTCAATGTTAATATAAATACTTTATTAAATATTGTTTTTAGTGCTAATATTAGATAGACACAAATTGTTCGACATCTGAGTGCAAATACGTTTCAATTAAGGATATTGATGGCGCACATAGTATTTGTATTCCCTACATGCATTTCTGACAACAACTAAATCGATACCACTGAAAAAATTATATTTAAAATACTAAGGTGTTCACTACAATGATTTTTTTAAATTAAAACGTAATAATTAAAAAGAAAAAGTATCGAGTTATAAAAATTGAATTTATTATTGCTTTAACTTGTTATAGTATTATCATAAATATTTCATTTTAATCATCATACATGTTTAACTATTAATTAATTAGTATGTAATTACTAATAAAAACCATTTTAAATTTGAATCGACGGCTAATTAGTCCGTTATTGCTAAGTGATTAGTTTATCCATACCAAATATTATACATGCATTCAATTTAAAACACAAATGTGTTCTTATAAAGTATTATTAATAGAAACAAATTGTATAAAATATATTCACATTAGTGTCTTGAATTTAGTATTTTAGTTTATTTTTTTTATTTTAGAATATAGGGGGAAATTTAGATTTTAATGATAATTTGACTGGTGCCTACTTTATAGTGACTTCCAATTTTAACTTTGTGTTGGTAATATATTATATTTTTCATACATAATGGTTATTTTTATGGAATAAACGAACAGTCATCGTCAAATGTTTCACAAACAAAACCATAATCATAGCTATGCACATATTAATAAAGGCTTATGTGCCTGATGTTTGTAAAGGCCCATATGTGGAAAAAAAAACCTAAACAATAAAGCAGTGAAACATAAAAATAAAGGAGATAACCATATTTTAACGTGGAAGTTGAAAATCTACTTTTTACGTAAAACCACCGTAATCCTATTATATTCCCTCGACCTCGACCGTTCTTGTTATTTTAATTTCTTGTTAACTGCAATATAATAAAATGGAATATATAGTTGTAATAGTATAATAGTATATTATAACTAACTATGTGTAAACGGTATCAGCTATTGTTAAATGAAATTAATGAAAATTATTTTTGTTTATTTTAAACCACCCATTTTATTCAAATGTAAATTTTAAAATGTATTTAATGCTCTGTTTTGGATGTTCTAGGAACAATATTATTTTATCTTTTTAACGATAGACAGTAACGTTTTTAAGCCCGATATCGAAAATCTATTGAACGGCGCGTCGTATAGGCAAATCAGGGGCACTGCTGTAAAGATAAAAAAAAAACGGCTGACACACAATAATATTAAACGTTTCCGAAATATTGATGCATCATGCAAGTGAATATTTTTTACCTGAAGAAAGCATTGTCAGATAGATATTTTGAGTTTTAATTAAAGTCACCGCATTAAGCACATTCAAAATCAAAAAAATAGTTTTGGTCGACTCATCAGTATAGTGCTACGTGTAGCATATTTTTAATATCAATGTATAATACATACCAACTACGGGCACTACATATTGTATTACATTATACTTTGCAAGAAGCATTCTTTTTAAGCTTGCTACACAAACGACCACGACTGATATTATTTGCTGAATACCAATTCGTTGGCATGGAACGTATCGTAAAGTCGTGACCGGTTGCAACAGGCTATCCTGAAAATCGATACTGCACGTGACACGCGTAGCGATGGGTGGATAAGGAAAATGTTTGAACCGATAATGTTTGCGACATAACAGAGACATTATATTATTTCGTACACGACTTTAGACGTCTCGCAGTCATCGCAGACGATTTAATCACATTTTTCTTGTACATAACAAGAATTATTTATTATTTTATTTTATTCGTATATGCATATATATATATCAAATATCGTAACCGATACTCCCTATACTCCCACCACACGCATTGTTTTCAGGGATTAGGTATCAATATAATCAAATAATTTATTTATATTGCATGTATTGACGACGGTTAATAAATAAAATAAATATTATTTTATCGTCATCTCAATTCCGTAAGTCTGCAATATTCGAGAACTACTATTGCTTCTTCTGTAATGGATCGCATGCTCAGTTTTGGCCGACCACTATACATTGTACCATTCAGGCGTGGTATGAAAAATCAATCGAGTAATAGATTTACTTGATTCGCTTTAAAATAATACTACCATAGGTTTTTAATAGAACAAGAAGTTAATCTTATGGAAAACAATATGTCTGTTCGTATTTTTTTCGAGCACGCAATCTAAACCATGATAAATTAGCTGGACAAATGGATTGTAGGTACACATAACTACATTATATCTACTGTATATTTCTAAAATCAAATACAACGAATATTGACTTCAGAAGTAGACTGGGATCAAATTATACCAGCGTAATTTAATAATATCAAAATAGTAATCTTTGTTTAATATTATTAGCCGGTGGAAACCAGTTACCGTCTATTATTTTCAAATACAACATGAGTGTTCGGAGTCTAAGTAATTGCATAAATAGCGATCGATGTGCCCTCAAAAAATAGACATCGTGTATCATAACTGTTATAAAATATAGGTACTGTGACGACAATTATTATGATAAACGATATTTTGTTTGCAGATGGATTAATTATATTATATTGTTGAAAGGTGTGATTCATTTTTTTTTATCGGTTATTTTACCGCAGTTCACAGTATTATTAATTATTATAGTAAATATTCAATAATATTATATTTAAATATGTATACAATTTTGATCCTGAGCGATGCGGGTGAATACATTGTTTTAATTATGGATAGTTGATAATGTGTATAAATTATGAAATATATTTTACTCATTATTGATAAAATCTTGTTTTTTTTTCGTTGTAATTCTCTAATAAAAAGGATGGACATTTTTAAATTTTACTAAATATTCATATAAACATTCTCTAGACATTTATTTATAATTTTAATAATATTTTGGCTTGTTTCGATTTATTATCAGATATTTTTGAAGCATGTTTAAAACATTTTTTTTGGAAGTCAAAAAATATTGAACATTTAATGCAACAATCAGTGTCATTTTGTCTTACATAAATTAAAATAATTTATCGACAGACCATTATTATTACGGCTTTTTTAAAAAAAAACTACGATGGTATAACAATTTACTAGTTCATGCTTGAAACTTTAATACGAATTTCCTTAGACATTTCATACTAAAATAAGTTTAGTGTAAAGACACAGCACATTATGTTATTAAAAGCGTTTGAAGTTCAAATTTTGATTAAATTTGATAAGGTATTCAAACGTAAAATAAACATTTTTGATCAAAAAATAATTTGTCATTATACTATGTTAATTCAAAATATATTGATCAACTCGAAATATCCCATTGTAATTTAAATTATCGTTGTCTATAAAAAAAATGTGATTACTAAATATTTAAATTAAATACGTAGGTTTAAAGCTATTTAAAACTTTACAGTAATTTATTAAAAATTTAAATTGAATATTTTATTCAAACTTGTTGATAAAAATGCTTTGGCTTGAAAATAAGTCATAGTTTATTCATACGTTTTTCTTAAACCAATTTAAAAACATCAAAAATGCTTGAACATAATCTTTTTATAGATGTCTTAAGTTCAAAATTTTACGAAATTAGATACTAAACGAAAAATAACAATTCTCCAAGGTTTTTAGTTGTTTTGTTGTTATTCAAAAAATATAAAATGTATAGGGACTTGTAACTTTTCACCATTACGTATATATTATTATTTTTTATACACAAATAAATTCAAAAAAATTTAGACTAATTGTAAACTAACGAACCAATTTACACTTTTCTACTGTGATAACTAAAATTATCATTTAGTTACACATTACAACTTTTAATATATTTAGATTGGTTTTAAGATATTTACAGACTTTTAAAAACTTATATTTTAATTTATTTTCAAAGTGTATATGAAAATAGCTCAACCAAAAAGCTTGAGAATGTAACACAAGATTCGATACATTTTTTATTTTAACAATTTGTATAATTATTTATTAAAATCATGAAAATTTGTAATTTTTCAATCCATAAAATTTTGAATTTATGAACTTTGGTTGAATTTTTAGAACTAGATTCCTAATAAGTTTTCTAATAGCAACCATAAATTTCATAATTTATGCACAACATCTTTCTATAGACATTTCAAGTTAAAATGTCGACGAATTTTGTTGTAATTAAAAAAATATTACTTGCAGACACATTGAAGCTTTTCTTACCAAAATGTTTATTTTTGTTTTCTATTCACAATGGAATTGTATATTAATTTTAAGCTATTTATACCATGAACCTGTTTAAACCGTTTGTTTTATATATTTGTCCGTCGGTACTGACTTCTAAATTAAAAGTGTTAATAATATAGTATCACGATATTTATGTAAAGTAATTATATTATTATATTATGTGCATGCTTGTGGTTTTGAAAAAACTAGTTCCTATTACAGCAGTCCGTCTTCCTAAGAGTTATACGATTAAATTATAAAATATCCTTAGAATTAGCGGCTGGCATACAGCTACACTCAAAATCATTTTTTGCACGCAATGATAAGTTATTAAATTCAAATTGAACACATCGTCACATCCATTACAGTGACTTATTCAATGACGTTAGGTACACTCGAAAGTCAAAACCTATAATACGGCGGAACGACTTCTCCGGTTTTTTTATATATAATTTATAAGTATACTTTATATACCTTCATTTAGATCTCTATAACAGTTTCATAATAGACGATTGAACTACTAATTAGTAATTACGGGAAATTACTGTTGACACGCAAATCGTTTTTGCTTTTATATTTTATCTTAATTTTAAAATGTAATACTACGATGATTTATTATGCTGATGCGTGTTCTCTTTATGTCTATCGAATGAGGTGAATGGTAAAAAATAAATTTATAAAACGAATCGGTTAAGCAAATTAAACTCCAAAATCCGTTATTAATAGTTCCTATACTAACTGTAGAGCACCGGTTTGGATGGTAAAATATCTTTACAAACTGGACACCTAGGTATTCATAACTCTTCTTAAATGATCAAAATAAATGCATTTGCAAAATTGAAGTGTTAATTAATTATTCAATTGTACTTAAATTTATCATATTTTATTCTTAAAGACTACAATATTATGTGAGTACATAAACACATACATCTGTCATAAGATTTATTCATCACACATATTTTAATACCTAAAATAAAATTAGTATTAAAATATTTTCCAAAATAAAATATGTCATAGTGATTTAAGATGAACATTTTTTTCTGTTAGCCAATCATGCATTGTATTTTATTCGTTAATAAATTGTAAATTTTTATAAATTAGTCTAACAAATACCAATTAAATGCTTTTAAACAAAGTATCGAACATTAATATAAGAAAACAATATGAATAAAAGAAAAACGTGTAACCGATATTCAAAAAAAAAAAAAATTCTTTATTTTCATTTCTGAAGCTTTTTTTTTATCAGCAAGTATCAAAATAAATTCACATTATATCACTGATGTATGATAGTATTAAAACTATATATTTATTTTCTTGTATTGAAATAAAACACGTGAATACAAACTTTTTAAAACATGTTTAAGTTACATAAAATAATGTAATTAATGATTACAACGCTGTAACTGATATTTTGAGGGAATTGAATGGTATTTTGAAGTGCACCGTTAATTTTCCAAAAATAAGGAATAGAGATCAATAAAACCAAACACGAACCGACAGTGGAATGCGAAATATTTGGTGGATGAATAGTACTCTAAGGATATATGAGAATTCTCCGAAGTATAATAAAACACAAAAAGAAATAACGAATGTTTTCAAACAATACGCATAAATAAAAAGTAGGTTTTTATGAATAATACTATAGGTTTAAAAATGCATAAAATACAACTCGATTATTGTATAATCAGATCAAAATCTATTTAACTCGACTAATATATACAAGAAAATATTAAAAGAAAATTGTAATTTGTCTATTGTAGTATATATTCAACCGATTATATATTTTTATCTTAATGGTAATTTTCTAATTAATTTACTATTTTAATATTTTGATTTTTTCAATAAATATCTATTTATCTTTTAAAGGCTTGAATCACATTCTTGAAATGTACAAGGAAATTCTAAACCATATTAAGTTGTATAAATAACTATAGCGGGTAAGTACGTGCTTTTAAAAACCCTAAAAATGTTATTCATTAATGATAATCTCTCTGGAAGAGTCACTCCATAAAATATAATTTTTAATTTAATGTACGGTATAATATTATAATTTAAAATATAACACTTCACCACAGTGTGTAAAACACGAAAAGATTATTAAATCATAGAATGGTAAGTTCTTGAAATAAATTAAAATTTTAAACTTTTCCTTGATGCGTTTACAATTATTGTAATATTGTGTGTACATTTTCTTCAAGTTTGTAGTTTGCAAATATAAGCAAAATTGTTTCAATACTTAAAATAATTACGTCTTTAACTGTGTCGTAAATGCTGGTTAATGCTGTTAAGTAAAACAAACTATATTTTATAAATAATATTACGTTGAACTATAATTTTTAATTATTTTATTTAAATCTAACAATAATATTGACTAAATCAATTTTACAACATTTTTGTCATGGCATTTTTTTAAACCATGCAATAAATCCATATTAGATAAAATATTAATAATAAATATTTCGGTTAATTAACAAATAACGTAATCAACTAACCATATTTTATGAAATTTAAATATTTCTGATAATTAATAAACATGTTTTATCCATTATAATATAGTACACACCTATTGTGTATTATACAGACACTGTAAGTATTATGTTCTATGTTTTCAACCAAAACCTTTCGAAATGAACACGTGTCCAATGTCCATCATATCATATTAGATACATGATATAAAAAAATAAAGTAATTAAAAACCAAATGTGCAGCATAATATTATTTCCCTGTATCATAATACCGAAAATGTGAAATAAAAAACAAAAATTATTGAACACGAAAATAATAAATAGGTTAGTAATCTTATGAAACCGATCAAAAAATAGGTAGAAAACGGTTTTTACTTTTTGTCTACACAAAATATGTATAAGATCCGCTTATATGACTTTTTTTTCTCCCAAATTCTCGAGGATAACAAAGATAAAAAACCATAGATTCTAGAAGCATTTGTTTTATTGAAAAAAAGACTCATTTATAACCAATATAACACTCTGTAAATAGTATAACGTAGTCAGTATTAGTTACAATTTTTACGATTGCGTTTTTTTTTTCATTTAAATTTTAAAAGTTGCGAATTTTAGTGTTTCACACCGGTCCCTTGTAAATCACACACAACCTCACAATATATCACTGATTTATAACTACAGTGGTAAGAAAAACATGTTCACCAATTTTTTCCTTTTATATTTTCGTAACATGTATGAGAATTCATGTACAAGAACCCTCATGGCTAGAAACGAGTCAAATGTAATGTAATAAAATAATATAATATGAATAGTAATGTAATTATTGAAATAATTTTAATTAAAAATATATTCTCAATTAAAATTATGAAACTCAAAAAACGTAATACTAAGTTCAACTACAGCAAATGTAAAAACAATTTATCAATTGAAAAAGGTTATACTTATAATAAATATTTCTCGACAAATGTTTTAAACATTTAGTTTGTCTTATATTTTTAATACATAATTTGTAATTATTAGAGTACAATGAATAATATTTGAATACATTTAAGACTTGGGGGTAGTGTGAGTAGTGATTCAAAATGTATTCGTTGTATATACACAAAATTATAACGTTATTAATTCAAAAGATTTTGTTCAACATAATATTGTTATTCATATAAAGTTATCAAATATATATATTTATATTTCTTTGTATAATTGTTATGCAAGTATAGTGTAATTACTAGCATTTTATATTATTTTTATTTTTCAAACAAATTGAATTAGTTTAAAAAAAGATTATTTGTGTTTTGCATATATAGGTACTATAACTTTTAAGTGATTATGTACCAACGGTAAAGTTTGCACATTATAATTATATAATATCATGTGTACTTTTATATTCATATTTATGAATACCAATAATAAATATATAGTTCAAAACATTACTCAAACATATAAATATCATATAGAAAAAATGGTGTACCGCTTATAGGTAGGTGTTTACTAATTTCCATAAAAATAAAATAAAATCATAATAAAGGAACAAAATTCAAAATCATAAATACTCAAAAACAGCAGTTTTATAAAATGCTCTTACGCAAATATGTCTGTAAACACGTGTGGACTGATATGTAGTGTGAACGAGATCAGGGACTTTTAAAGTTAAAGCCTAAAACTTTTTATGACACCGATAGAACATTTATCCGTTAACCACTTGTTTTTTTTTTCATTTTTTCTTCCGGCGGATCAGTGTATTATTTTTATTCACACGTGATTGAGGAGTTTGTTTCATAAACAAGAAAACAGTCACATACTATGACCGTGTCGAGGCAATAATTTATAACACACAATAATCACGTCTTCTAACATATTATATTATAAGCTGAAAAGCCGCGTAAAACGGCCACGACCACTATCAATACGTCTTTCCGATACGGTTCCGACGAATGTTGTGATTCGGTTTCAGAGTTGTCTGTCCAGTGACCCATACGAGTCAAAAGGATTGATTTAATCATCATATTTTGCACACAAACTCTCAAAAACCAGTACCATGTTTCTAGTACGAATACGCACGATTAACTATAGGCGCTTCCTGTGTGTGTGTGTGTAAATAGTGCGGTTTGAACAAGACCAGTCTTGCCATTAATTACTGTAAGACCGGCACTAGGGTGTTATAGCACCGTGATAATCAGGCCCAAGGTCGAGCTTGCTAATACACTTTACGCTGCGACCTCTTGTGTTTCACTGTGGATTTCGAATGGCCCATGCGGACTGACTAATGGCAGTTATTACCGCGGTAAAAGCACTAAACAAATCTCAAAGTGCTTCTTACGACGACGACGACGACGATGATAATAATAACAATAATAATGATATGACGTACCGCGTGACAGCGTTATATCGCTAGCCATCTCTCAAAAAGCGACGACTAAATACGCGGCATCTGACGCCACCCCTAACGCGACCGTAATAAAACATTCGGGAACAGGACCCGAAGTATCAGTAAATATAGTGGTAGGATATGGTATTCGTGGTCGTAGTATAGTAGCGGTGGCATGAGTAGTAAAAGTCGTGATGATAGTAAAAGAAAATCATAATAACAATATAGTGTACGAGGCCGAGGTCAGGACGGATCTCCTTCGCTCGGTTCACGGTTTAATACGCACAGATATTGTGTCTGCTCGTCCCCACCCCACCCCCCCCCCCCTTTTTTGCTCGTACGCATCGGCACTCGGCGAGGATGTAATATAACCGATCCGCGCACTTAGTCCCCTCCGAGAGATATTATACCTAATATATTATTGTGACGCGCATATAAATATATATGTAAGACAATCCCGCGTAATATCATCCCCGTTCTCGGGCACGTGATGATATTGTATACGCGCCATGCGAATCGCCTATATTTTATGGCGGCCTATTCGTCTATTCAGATTTTGACGGTTATTTTTCGGTCGCCCGACGGCATAAATAATAGATAATATTATTGTTATGCACTGTACATTATTCGGGGTCGCCTCCGCCGCCGGTTATCCGACACTCAGCAGGTAACTAGTAATGATATCGCGGTAACGATTACCGCGGTATAGTCTCACGATCCACACCCGTGCGATGTATCCCACGTTCCCCTCGTGAACACACAAACGCAACCGTCGACATCAAAATATAATATTCGTAGATATCGCCGCAGCGTGCTGTTTGATCGGTGTTCGATCCACCACCGCCGACGACCACATTTCGACGCCATCACGGCCACTACGCGGTGCAGGAGACTACAACTACGACACCCCCTCCCCCACAAGACGCTGGATAGTGACCATCGGTTTTTCAGTCGCAAAGTCTGTAACCGAGGCAATCGATTTTTGGATATTTTACTTTTACGGCGCGGTGTTGAGGGCACCTTTTGTCGGTACATTATTAAGTATTAAAAATTATAATTTAAAACCGTTTTACGTGTAATAAACATAAGTTGACTTATCGGAGTACAGAAAATAGATTACAAGAAAATAAAACTTGCATTCAACCATTCGCCTTCACAATCACTATAGAAATCAAATTTAAATACATATTATGCCCATTGTGCGCACTCCGTCAGAAAAAATAGCCACTGGGGTAGTCCCTGCACGCGGCTTATAGTGAAATCCTTAACGAACAAGGACGGGCGTATGTGCTGTGTATAGTACCTATACCTCTGCTGCGATATTTATTGTGGTCCTGTGTTCTCGATGAAAGCAAACGTATAATCTATGTATTGCTGACGACGGCATATAATATACCTACACCTGATGAAATGCGAGAAATCCTTAAGCAGTCGTGTGCGTTTCGACTGCAGAGTAGGTGCGGTATTGTAAAGTTTTTCGTGTTGAAATAACCAAAAGCTCTAAGACAAAAGTGTACCTATTTTTTATTTTTTTTTTCAATCGTTTACCTTTTCCGATACAATCGAACAATAATATACGGCTGCGAATTTACGGCAGTGTAGTGTGTAGTAATAGCGCATATTATTATTAAAAAAAAAAATAATAATAATAATAAACATTAAAAACGGAATTGTCCCTGTAATGTAATCATATTCTATGCTGCAGTAACACATTGATTAATATTAATGTGCCGAGACGAAGGATAAGAACTTTCGTAGAAACTTAGACAAATAAGTTTAGAAATATGTAAGGTTTAGTATAAATATTGCCTTAATATATTCTGGCCATAAATTTCTAAAGACGTTTCGGCGAACATCTAAATCAAAACTGTTATAAGATTTCCGTAAACTATTATAACGGTATGAAGTTTACGAAAAATATCGAACAAACGTCATGCATTAACTTATGAGTTACAAAATTTTCGAGATGAATCAAACTACAGTTAACAAATTAAACTGAAATCCTGCATGCTAAGTTTTTTAATTTAATGTTTAGTACGCGCCACGACAGTTGTATCACTCCAAATATTCAACGATACTACATACCCTACACAATACGTAAAATGTTCAAACCTAACTCGAAGTTGACGTATTATTGAAAAGAAAACGTATAACTTTTAAATCGAAAATTATATATAATACTATATACATTTATGCACAGGGTATCAGTGGCGCCGAACCTATAACCTAAGAGGGACGATCGCCCACCCTTTTTTTCGGTGGGTGGAGTCGTGGGGGTCCGTGGGTACCCCAACAAACTATTTATGAATTATATTCCTTACTCCTAAGCTATTAATGCATACATATGCAGCAAAATTTTGTAATCAGGGTTGGTGGTCCATATAACGGTTTACTTGCCCCCCCCCCTTTTAAAATATAGTTCGGCGCCACTGCAGGGTATAACGGAATAAACTGAATACCTGTAGACACGTTAAAAAAATTGATACTGGTTAAACGTATAAGAACAATTATAAAAATTACAGAGATGGTAAATAATTTAAGAAAATATATTATGCTTATGCCAGGAAATTACAAAAAAGAATATTTTGAAAAATTTGATTCAAGTTGATTTGCTCTAAAAAAATATTAATATTTAAAAAAAAAAAAGTAAAAATTAAATTACTTGACGTAAATAAAATATATTTTCCCATCGAAATTCGTCTAAAATCTTACAAATTGTCTGTTTCGAATATTTTATTTTCGGTATTAAAAAAAATGTCATACTGTAGTTGTAAGCGTTTATACATCATCAAAAAAAAAAAAAATGTTTAATATTGATCTCAATAGAAGGGCTATTTCATTTGGCAGATTACACTCTGTACATTATTAACTATAGTAGAATAGTTTATTTTATTTATATACATGCAAACGGGCTTGCGGTCAGGAAGGTATATTATAATGATCCATAATATGAGGTTTGAGACGGAGTACAAGACTCAAGGTGTGTTTGCATAAACAACATAAACTTCTTTTCAACGTATTGCTGAAATATGGTTGTGTTTCTCTTGATAAACTTTTTGGGACGGCGTATGGCGCAAGGAAAAAGTTGCGGAACGAACGTTTTTGTTGAGCCGATTAGGAAATGCATTACTATACAGTTAACTAAAAACTTGCCAACCGAACTCTATTTTCTCATGAATATTACATTTACGAATTTTAAACGCAATAAGCCACCTCTACCTATATAGCCTATACCTATAGGTACCGAGTAAAAATGTGTTTATATGTTTATAATAGGTAATATTATTATCGAATTTAGCCGGTGTAAGATTTATCCGTTAATTTTCACGCTATTACAATAAATCGATAATCGATGCTCTAAGTTGAGGTAAATTATCATAATGTACACATTTATAGAAATAAGTAATTAAAATCCTATACCTGCACGTTCTGTTATCATGCCACAACAAATTTACCGCGTTCGAACGCCTAAAAAGGCACTCACGAACAAACAAAAAATTTAAAAATAATATTATTGTTAAAGATACAATTGCTTATAAATTATAATCATTATTACGTCGTACCCGATACAAAACAGTGACAAGACCGCAGACCCGTATTGTTATTATTATTTTTTTTTCCATATCATTGCAGTCACGTAACGACTCGAAGTATTGATTGAGCCAGCCGATTGTGGGTATTATGTCACGTCATTAGTTAAGTCTATGTGTATGTCCACGACAGTCGACGATGACCAAATGCCACACCGAAATCATACATTTAATCAAATTAAAAATTGATAAGGCTTAAGACGGATGCGATGTCACACGTTGGATGAATACGAAATTATTTATTATTATAAATCATTTTTTTTTATCAAACCGTTCAAAACGTTTACGAAAAAAACAAAAATATTGTAATTTCTTTTCTTCTAAATTTTCAAACTTTGTCAAACAATCAAAGTGTTCACAATTATTAAACTATTACAACAATATACTTTAAGAAATACTCATTCGCCTGTTTACATTATATTAAAAATGTACACCTTATTTTATGTATTTTGATACCGATGAAAAAATAATTGATTATATTTTTATGTTTTCCGTTTATGTAAATATTGAATTATTTATTGAAATTTAAACTTATAATATAATACTATAAATTATAACGAATATAATGTTACATGGTTGAGGCCAGCAGTGTGGAATCTATTTTTATAGCACAGTAAATTTAGTATTTATTTCCAGAAAGATAATATCGACGCAGTAGTCTTTGATCAGCCATCTGCTACACATGATGAAAATTTTTAATTTTAAAGAAATATTTTTATTCAAAAACTATTAATAAGGTAAATAATATTACAAAATATATTCTTCTTATTAAAACAAAAATATAAGTATAAAAATGGCTTGTTATTATTTTTATTTTTAACCTTTCAAGTTTTTATGAGAATAAATTGTTTGTTATTAATAAATATATTATGTTACCCCCGGTAGTTGAGGCGTATTTTTAAATAATAAAAAAAAAAAATTATGTGATAATTATTTTACTATTAATAATACCCGTGCTGACGACAAATAAATATTTATTATATACGATTTAAAAATACAGTTAAATATGAAATTGTTTATTCGATTAAAATAATTATACAAAAAAAATTATAATATTTAGCTTACAAATAAATTGCATTGTTGTATTAATGAATGTATAATTAATCATATAGTACTTAATTATAGTATTTACACTGCAATTATTCGTTTTTATTATTAGATAATTATGTATAAATATTATTAATTACCTAATTTAGTAGTTTTTTACAACGAATAATAATTGTAGTATTTAATAGTTTTATTCATACAAAAATAAAATAATTAATTATTATATAACATTCCATTTATAAAAAATCACATTTCAATCAGACATCACTAAACTCACACGATTTTTAGAACATAAAAGGATCATATTTTCTATGCTAAAGAAAAAAAAATACAAATATAAAGACACCTCTCCCTTCCTTTCTGTCTCTTTCTCTCTCTCTCTCTCTCTCTCTCTCTCTCTTTATCTACAATAATCAACACAATATATTATTAAATCCATAAAAAGTCATGCAAAACCTCTAATCCAATTAAAAAAGGTTTGCTTTTAGGTATAGGAAGAAGTATTAGAGTTATATATTTAACGCTAGGTAGGTACAACACACGTTTTACACTATATCTCACACCACGCCTTTTTTTTTCCTTTTTTTAACTACACTAAAACTCCACCATCGCCAGCACGTAAAGGACGACCTTTTTTTCCTCACTATTATTCCTTTATTCTATATATTGATTGCGCACATGCTCTTTGTTAGCGCAACAATAACAGACATTTCAGATAAGACCGCCGAATCCTTAACCCCTAATATATCTAGCCAAATTAATGTTCTACGCGATTTATCAATAAAGTATAAGACCTGTGGAAAATCACCACGATCGCGATAACCGCTATTACAGCGATCACGTGCCTGTTTAATGCTGTACGTATACCTCCATTTATATTATTCTTCGACAACATATACTTATAATAAATGTGTCATGTAACAAAAAAAAATCTGCCATCAACAGACGAATTATTTTAAGCGAACATCTCATCGATCTGATATTATAATATTATGTAGGTGCTTACGCACTTAATGTCATTATTTTTCAGCGACAATGTTTATCCTTGCATTCACATCCAACAGAACAGTATACGATATAAAGTTTAGCTGTGTTTGTTATTGCATTAACCCGCAAATAAATAGTAAAATTCGTAATTTCGTAATGTTGAGTGTGGTAATGACTAAATAAAATTATATGCGACGGATTAATGAACATTAGTTTAAATATCACCCGTAAAAACGATACAAAAGTATACAACATTATAATGCAAATATGGTTTATATTTAATTATTGAAGTTAATCCAAACCCATAAAATTGAGATAAGTATGATAGCATTAAAGATTTTTTTTATGTTTTTTATTCAGTGTGGTTATTGTTGAAGTGAGGCAATTATAAATAATGATTACCTTATAATAATAATCTCGGAAACAGAATAAACGATTTAGCTCGATATATGTGAAAATTAAAATTTTTCATCAGACCACTCGCCGAAGGTTTTTCATTAGAAAGGTTGAAGATCTTTAACAATATATTTAAAAGGTTTATATAATATAACTACGTTAATTTTGGTGTATAAAAACCCGCAGGGTTCATTTCCTGCAGTGGAGTGGCCCCAAACTTAGACTAAAAACATAGGTAATATAATTTAGTTCGATAAAAAAATATTAACATACGAAATCAATCATAACCATAATAATTTATAACCCGTAGGAATGTTACAAATCGATATCGGTAAAGAGACGTATCCAAACGTAAAACGCGAATGTATCATGATTTTCGAGGAAGAAATTGGAATGTATCGATATTAGTCGGGTCAATCTTGAGCGTCCGAGAAGTTACACGACGTGCAATATACAAGCGATACGTACCGATTCGTATCGGACTCAGACTTCGATACGAGCCGAGAAGTAACTATTTCTGTCAGCACGTGACTATACCCAGCGATACGTATCGAATTTTTCCTCTTGAAAATCTTGTATGTGGGGATGTATATCCGTGAATTTTGATTCTTAGTATTTAAGTATATAATACTGATGTAGGTATGTAGGTAAATATTGTATCACTACACGCTAAAATAATGTATTAAGCCATTTTCTCTGTTAATAATACAATATGTGTTTTTAAAATAGATTTTTGGTTACCTACACAATTTTATGTTATCCCAGCATAACATTTTTTAGTTTTAGATTGACAGCGAAGTGGACTAACATTTTTTAGGGTACCCCTATAATGCTACTCTACCCAGCTCAACTAAAGTTAAAATGTTTATACATAATATATAACTACAACTATGGTTCGTTATCCCGCTGTTGTGCAACAAAATTCTGCGTGAAAACATTCGAATTAAAAATATAAAATTAAATATTTATATTACAATATTATCGTTTGAAATATAAATAACAACTTAAACATTAAAGTAACGATAAAAAAAAAAAGAAATTTAATATTTTAAAAATTCTGTGCTGTAAAAAAAAAAAGAAATAAAAGCTGTATAATTATAAAATAATCACTCTGTATACAATAATAAGCGTTTTACATATTATTATTATTATTAAACCGCAGAGACACCGGCGTGGGTAGAAACTCACCGGTGGGCGTACAATATTATTAGGTACCTAAACATAATCTTATAATATTCTACCTTTCCACATAGCTGTTGGCACCTAAATACTTTTTAATATTTTTTTTCTCATTTTCAACGCTATATATTATATTACGTCCGCGGAAACGACTCCACGTACACCCAACATGTTTATTGTGTGGCATTAACAATGTCGTAACAATGTTACTCGGTATAATATATATTTTACCCGCCGCGGTTTCCGCCACCCGTCGACGTGCAATATACTGTATACATAGATATTAAATTCGGTGCGAACCTCCCACCCTCTCACCAGACTTGTTCACGTGACGTCATTGTAAATTTGTAAACGCTTTTATTATCTATATAACACGTCGTATATACGCGTTATTTATACAATATTCGAGTAAATAGGGTGCCGGGGAGCTTTGAAAATTGACACGTCATATACCAACACCGCCGTGGTATAGTCGGGTGCGAAAATCATAATATTTTATAACGTCGTTTGGGTGTAGCGAGTTAATTGTAAAAAGTGTTCGACGGCGTGTCGATATTAACCCGCGGCGAACGTACACCCAACCTACCCTTTAGGATAGTCAAAAGCGTCCCGACCCCAACTTTTAAAGTCTATAATTTTAGTTTTGAATATAAATTATCGGGGTCTGTGCCGTTGATACAATACACAAGCCACCCACCTCAGAAAAATGTGCCTGGTTGCGCCTATGCCCATAAGTGTACAACGCGTACACATCGCAAACCTAACAATATAATATTATTACCTCCAAAGAATTATAGCGTGGCACAGTGTCGTGTCGTGATTTTAGTAAATCGCTTAGCTCCCCCCCCCCCAATTCCGTCAAGCCCCCTCATTTTTTAGTTGTGTGGGATCGAATTGACATTGACGTTAAAAATGTTAGCCCCCCTTGAAATTTTAATGGGTTTCCATTTTGACCTTTGCTTGTAGAGGGGGAGGTGTTGGCTTTTATCATCTTTATAACGTGCCGTATATACGAGCGAATAATTTTCTTAGGAGCTTTGGAAATTGACACATCACAATATTATTATCATACGAACACCGCCGTGATAGCATAGAACAATATGGTAGCGAAACTCGATCAGCTGATTGGGGTCTTGGTTACCTATGATATGAAGTCTGAACCTATGAAAAACATGAAAACGGTTCCACGCACCAACATGATGTTAGACCCATGGTTACCAATATTATGAAAACGGTTTCGGCTTGTTTACCATTCCCTATTTCACGTATGCCACGCCCCCCTGGAAACCGTGTTCAAGGTCACAATCGCCCGATTCGGCCAATTCACAGAGTTTCATACCCCATAGTCGGGTGCGAAAATCGTCATAATATTTTGTAACGTCGTTTGTGATGGCGAATTAATAATTGTAAACGCAGTTTACTTCGACGTGTCGATTGACCCGCCGCGAACGTATATGCATGTCCTAAATGTACAACGCGAAAACCTAACAATATATTATATTACCTCTGAAGAATAATAGAGTGCCACAGTGTCGTCGCGGTTTTATTTTCGGCTGTGCGGAGAATGATTTTAGTGAAATCGTGTAAACAATAATAAAATATACCTACGCGCAAACATAAGGCACCCGCCGCGCGTTTAATTTAAAACCGTTAATGAATACGCCTTCCGGGACATGTATATCAAAACTTTCGACGATAATCTCCACCCCAAATACCTACGGATACAAACAAAACTTGCAGAGTTCAACGGTATGTTTAACTAAAATTCAAGCAGCTATATTATTAATTTTATTCAATTCGCGGTTCCGGACTAAAAGCTGCTAACTTGTTATTTTTTAAAATCCACTTTTGTCTGCATATAATACGAGTTATTACTTATATTAATTCTCGATGGTTCAAGCTCATAAACAACCGTTTATAGACATGCTGTTTCAAATATTATCTATAAAATAAAAGTTCCTAAATCAAGACAATAATTTACGAATTCGTTATTCAATAGTGATCTAAATCTCTAAAAACCAAATAGAACCTTTCGGTTTTTTGCTATAATGTTGAAAAATTAAAATCAACATTATGTTCTATTTACATGATAAAGTAATTAAGTGATAACCAAAAATTGCTGTATCATATTCATCCAGACAACCATACAATATTAATATGATTGTACAGTATAACGTTAATTTTTTTCGACAAATAAAAATGGCAAGACATAACGCAAAACAACCTTGTTAATTTGTAGATTATTTTAGCAATCATTAAAAATAATTCATGGATCATAATATTATAATAGTTTGAAGGTTTCCTGAACAATTTGATATTTTGAGATATATTATCGCCTTTTGGTATTGAGCCAATGCTTATGAATTTTAATATAATGTTCAGATAATTTGACTTACAATATCGTCAAACGATATAAAATAAATGAATGGTTTTAATATTCCAGCAAAATCGAATAAATAATTATTTTAAATATTTCAATCCAGCACAACCTTCTTTTTCTTTGTCTTTCTTCCTCCAATACACTATAGTGGTCGGCAATATATATTTCACATTATATTATTTACGTATAATATTAATTTTCTAAACGATAAATTGAACATCAGGCAACAAAATATAATGAATTGTCTCTCATCACATGCGTGTGTGGCATTTTACCACTGAGAATAATACTGTTAACTCGACATTTCGAAACCAATGATAAATATATATTATTTTTCAGTCGATTATGTAGTTTATATAGTATAAACATCTACACGTCAATCAAAATACAATATTATACTATTATTGCAATGAAATGTTGCAAACTTTTTTTCACCTCGATACCGATAGGAATCCACGATGGTATAAATGCATAATAATAATAATAATAATATGACGAATGGAGAATACGAATAAGCAATAATATACATAACAATAATAACATACAATAATATGTGTTTAAGTAAACTCTGTTTCGTGAGCAACCGTCACGGGGTATAGTCGTGTACAAAACGGATAAATCATTTTTTTTTCACCCTCGTTCGCGCATGCGTATTATAATACGGTACCTATATCATAGTCATGCGTACATACACAATACACATTGCACGTGTATAATTATTATTTTACACGGATAAATATTGTATCATTACACAATCGTCAATGTTAGAGGTACTCACCGGTGGCGAAGTAAGAGTTCTGACAGCTGCGCTGAGATGCTTCAGATTCAAAGGTCGTTGTTGGTCAGTCTGCGTTACGTTTGCTCTCGGCGGAGCCGCTGCACCGGGGCGTCCGGAGCTGAACGGACAAAACATCTCTGCAATTTTTACGTTTAAATCTGCAAAACAATAAAACGTTCTGATTATATTATACAGTCATACCTACACTGCTACACACACACACACACATAAATGCACTTTGAGATAAGGTAAAATAATATTATGCACAGAACATGTCGTCGTTAACGCCGTAGCAGCATGCATACGTTTGATGTTCATATATTTCGTAATTCAGAATATCATACGTTATCATTTTAGAGATTTAAGAATATCCATAATACCTATATAGCATTAGCGCAATAAGTACTGAAAAATTCACTTTGACGATACGAATGAGGACATTAATAATATGACCGCGTTGTTTTTGACGTTTAGAAGGATTTAGGCGATGTAAAACCATTTTATCTGGGCGATAATTTTTACCTCGCCGGCGTGCATACCGTAGTATTGCATAGTAAATTATAACCTACCCACTGGCAAACCGTGCTTACAGACAAAGAAACTGCGTCGGCTTCAAGTTCACGAAAGAATGATAAGAATAAATAAATTACAAGACATTATTACATTAGTTTCAAAAAAGTTACTTCGATAGTGTCGTGCACGCTATGCTTATTATGATTAAGTCTGAAGATTGCCGACACAGCGCCCGAAATAAAGATGAATATTACAGTGGGTATAGTAAGTAAGTAAGAAGTACAGTATTTACAATTTGGTGATCGACCGCGTTTTTGGTAAAATATAAAATAAATATGTAGTACCTACACAATCGTAATATTGTAAACAGTTGTTAATCGTCTTGGCGTAAACCATGACTTTAATGTCGCGGAGAGAAATGATAAAAGGGTCGAATTGAATACGAATTCATTCTATAACTTAACATTTTAGATATAATACGATAAATTCGTAATTTAATAATAAAAACGAATGGATAATTATTTTGTATTCAAATATACCAACTATTATATTACAACGATTATTGTTTACTCCTTACAATTGATAAATTATAGCATCGATAATGTCATCATCGCGGTAATTTTCTCAAAACGCCATGGGTTATAATATTATATAATTTATTATTCACGTGAATAAGCAATAACGATTATTTCACATGGTTTTTTTTTTCTTTAAAATTCTTACTAGTACCTACAACACTATATTATAACAAACCTATGGGTACATTTTAGAGAGGAGTTAACAACACAGTATGAGCGTATAATATCTTTCTTTCGTTATCTTTGTGTCTGTCGTCACGTTTTGGGTCGGGAAATATTGTACTAGAGCCCTCGACATTGAGGGTGATTTCTGGTAACAAATTTTATCTAGTTGGTACTTTGGGACGTCAACATCGAGAAAATCTTTGTACCTACTTTTCTTAATGATCGGGAAAAACTAACAAACAATACTACTGGATGACGGAAAAATATTTTGAACGACAACACAGGGTTTTGAGATAATCGATTTCGGATTCGGTTTGTGTAGTTCAGAAATATAAAATGTTCACCAAACATTCTATTAAAATGTCCAGAAATATCTAATTTTCAAAATAAACGTCTATTTATAACTAAGTATAGTTGAAATAAATTTTATATATATTTTTTTTTTTACCATTTATAATGAGAATAATTTTGTTTCTCTGTCAAAAAGTTTAAACATTTAATATTATATTCCACTTAAATTATAATACAGTAATAAATTGTATTACAGAAGTCCAACAATTTCGAAAATATATCGTCACAGTTTTTATAAGCGTTAAAAATTCAAATTTTGATGAAATTGAATTCCTATCAAATACCTCAATTCAAATAGGTATTTATGAATTTTCCTTGAACAATTTGAATTATTTTATTGTAATTCAAAAAGTATTAATCGTACAAACTGCAAACTCTGCATTCCACTACAGTGAAATGTACAGTCAAATAATATATTTATACTAATTGTTTGCCATTTGATACCACGAACATGTCCTTTTATCGTTCACGTCTGTATTGAATTAAAAGTTAATAACAATTTATAATATACTATGATGTAATATTAGAATAATATAATATATTATTTTGCAATATTTAGCTAAAGAAAATTGCATACTTGAATTTACTGTATACATAGCGCACACCAGGTGCGGGAGGAAGTGAAGGGGTCACAAATCCTTTCCCCGAAATGTCATCTTTTTGAAAATCTATTTCTACAAAATCCCCATCATCTCGAGTATCAGTAGTTTATAATTTCGAGAAAATTATTATTTGATCAACCTTCTCCAAAAACATCTTCCTAATAGTTATATAAATGTATATAGGATATAATATTTTTTATTATAAAATATTCATAGAATAAGTAGCTGACACATCGTATCCGTTTAGAATTATTATTCGTGCACAGTGATATTATGTTATCATTATATTTGAATTGAATATACTCTTCTGTTAAAGTGACCTCCTCAATTTTATTATTATTTACATACCTAAACGGTATAATTAAATTCTCAAAGTAATAATTATTTATGATAGGTATGAACTGTACCTGCGTACCTAAATATACATCACACATTTATATACTTTCGGTTTGGTTTTTTACATTTTAGAATTGGCAGTTGATTTTTATTGGTGATTAATAAATAAATGTATTATATTGTATAGTAAAATTCAACGTAATACTTTGATGTTTTAAACTCATTGTATTTGTATATATATTATATTATAAACTGTTCAACAAAAACATTATATTTTAGTTATTTAAAAACAACTTATTTTACTAGATGATAAAATCATACCGACTTAAGCGTCCCGTCGATTATGCATGGGGTGGAAAAATGATCATCCCTGCAGAGGTGGCACGTCAAGGACAATTATTATTGTTGTGTATAAAATCAGGGACGATTTATTGACATGTTTATTTTTACCGATTTACACCATAACATTATTTATCATGATTAACAAATCGTGAGACTGTTCAACGTGACGGCTTCGATAGACGCTCGGTATCGCGGTGACCGGCTGCCAAAGCCAAACGCTCGTTTAATATGTCATTGCGGGCGATCAGTGTTTAATGGAAATTGTGAAAAGTCCAACTAGCTCGTTTCAGTGTGACGATGGGCAAGGTTTTCCACACGAACGTCGTTTGCGTGAAGTTTCCTCGAGTTAATGGAAGGTTATCAGCGGCGTTGAGGCGGCGGGGATAGTATGGGAAATTTGAGGGACGAAAAAAACAGAGGAAACAATAATGGTTTATTGATTAACAAAAGTTGTTACCCCGTAATTATACTATAATTATTATATTGGGCTGTATTATGTTTTAGATTAAATCGTATAAATGAATGGCCTTAATATCTCCAACGAGGTAAGAGGGGCGTGTTTATTATAAGTGCGTTAAAAATAACATTCAATACGCAAAACAATTAATTATGTATAATAATAGTAGTACATAGTAACTAATTACATTAACAAAGAAACTTATGCGTCTGATCTATGTCGTCTACATTTGATATCATCTGACTCGGACTCCCGGAGACGAAGAAATGTACAGGTCAGCGTGGACGCGAAGACTTGTTGGGCATAGGAGCGAAAGGCCACGATAATCGACGGTAACGAATTTGGCACATACCACGGCAAAGGATACGTCGGATGAGCACTCGACAACCGATCCGTTGGTGGTAAAGGTGTCGGCTATCGCCCAAATCGTATACAATTTAGTTCGAACATTAACGACATAGAGGTGTGCAACAGACATGGATATCGCGATACTGCGCTGCGTAAAATCCACAACTAGTGGGCGAGTAATCACATTAGCCAGGGTGTAGGTATATATTTTATAAACATACTTTGAAACTGTATTTTATTGTCTATGGCTAGGATAGACCGGTCCTGTCTATTTTTCGATAAGAATAATAAGATTATAAATGGTGAGCTTCAAAATAGAGGGTTCGATTAAGTGACCGATGCACGAACGAAGTTAATGTATATAAATATAATGACGTATCTATCTTATCATGTGTAGTTGTAGTCGATATACTACCAACAGTGTCCTCTATCGTGCAGGATCCGATTCACTGGACCTGTCCATGAGTTTAATACGAGTAAAAGGTCTATGATAGCCACATGCGGTGATTCCACCGGGCAAGCTCTGCGGCGCGCGACGTTGCCAAGTCACACGCACAACCGACCGAGTGATATCATCGTGAGCTTGAGTCATCATGCGATTGGTTTCCAGCAATAATAATAAATTAATACCGAAGTAGGACTCTGTGTCTTCGCGATGACGACAGACGCTCGTGGTCCCCTAAGGCTCTAACGCGATTACCGTTAGTGCGGGCTTTCCAAGGGACATAATCGAAATACACGAGAAGACTCGATCACGTCGAACGTTCCCGATGCCAATTTTCTTATCGTGCGCTCAGCGAAATATCAGGCTGGAAAATCCTGTGGCGACTCGTAAAAAAACGATATATTATCAATACGACTTTTCCAACGGCCGTGCACGTAACTTCACGTTTGACGTCCGTGCGTTTCTCGACGGGATTTCCAGCTGTTTTCCAGTGTCAAACCGTCTCCGTCTCCTCCGAGTGAAGAAGCGTCCAGCTGCTCAGACTCTCCCGAAACGTCTGTCCCGAGGGAGTGAAAACACGATCATTGTTACACGCAAAAAATGCAGCACGATTGCGTTTCATGCAATATAGAAATAAAAAGCTATAAAAAGCTTGAAATTTAATAAAAAGGTTGCTCTATAAAAATGTACTTACTGAAATTAAACCCTAGCGTAAAGTCTCATTAATTTATTATTAACATTTTAAATTCAAATTATGACAAAATTGGATATTCACACGTAAAATAGCGATCCATCCTCAAACGATTTATGTTATATTTTGTCGTAATTCGAAAAAATATTGATAGTAGAAACTTCAAACATTCAATAATTACTTAAATAATTATTTTCAATACACAATAAAATATTTAAACCATTAAGACCAGGTACCTAATTTTAAAATATTTACAACATATTTTTTTATAAAAAAACAATGTAAATAATAATATTTTACTATATGTATAGACGTTGTATACATCGAAAAAAATATAAACAAAGTATGTTAATTATCTAAAAAACAATGAATCACTTCAACCAAACATTTTTGAATTCGAACAATATTGCATGGCTATATTCCAAATTAATTATTGAGAACCTTATGAGAGTTTTTGAAAACTTTTGAAAAAGTTTATAGTGAAAATAATAATTATTATTATTATGTTTTAATAAAAACAAATTTAAAAAAAATAAGTAGTTCTTTTTTAATTTAAAATTCTGAACACAATATATACTTTTTAAACTTTTGACGTACTGAAATTGAAAATGAAAATAAATTGTTTATTTTTTAAGGTATTCTTCAAAATACAAAACTCATTAGACCAACATGCATTGATAAAATTATAAAAAATATAAATATTTATTTGTTAGGTAGAGTATATAACTATATAATAAATATATTAAATAAGTATGAATACAATGCATCATAATTTTACATTTCACCGTTATTCACATTTTCCATTGCACGAACGCTTAGATAATATTTATTTAACCAATTTATTCAGTAAATGTATTTATAATAATATATCCATTTTACTTTTAACAATATTATAATATTATCTTTCATTCAACTTCAAAGTTAACTTTTGAATCGCACCTACTAGACTAATAACCGATGTTTTTTCACGTGTACCTACCATAAATGTCATAAACATATTATTATCATTCTCTCTCATCGGAATAATTGTCTTTTGGTAATGTTGGAAGCAGTTAATGTGATACATCAATAGCATTACAATTAACATTGCAACACTGGACGGAATAATTTCAATTAAGTTACCTAAAATTAGCTTATACGTTATAACAATTAAATCACACATCAACCGTAGTATTGTGTCTACGTCATGATGCATGTGCATGTGAGTGCATTAGCCATTAGGTAGGTTATCACAATTCAAATGTAACTTGAAATGTTCGCCAACAGCTATTACTATTACAAACCTCTATGTGTTTGAAACTCCCCTTTCACTGTCTCTCTGTCTGTCTGTCTGTCTGTCTGTCTCTCTCTCTCGCACTCGAAAAACATTTAGTACAGGGACCCAAAATTTGATGTGTGTATTGTGTGGGGGGGGAGGCTGTTAATACGAGTTCTATTTTCAGCACATAATATAGTGACGTTTCATAAAACGCTTCTCTCGAAAATGTAATAACGCATGAGGAGCGTTGAGCAGTGCGTACTACAGTGCTACAATAATGTATAAACATTTATTTAATTTTATCGAGTTATTGAGATAACTATAATTGCAAGTTGTTGGGTGATAATGATTGATCGGGAATAAAAGAAAGCACGAACGCAAGCATATTAATATAAAACAAAAATACTTATTTAAGTTCACATCTTACGGCAGATAACATATTATGCGGAGAAGAGAAAAGTTCAACTTTTGGAAATCATTCAACGCTCAAGCGTCTCTTTCGAAAAAAGTCAAAAGTCTCTTTTGCGGTGTTCAGCCGAACACACTATACCCACGACGAGAGTTGTATAAACTATTAATGATTTTTTTTTTTTTTTGATTTTTTACCGACGACTGTCTTAATCGATCGAAAATAATAATACCCTCCTCGCCCGCCGCCGCTGTCATCGTCGTCGCGGTGTGATACACAAGATCGGACATTTATTACTATTATAATATTATTATTATTATTTCGTAAATGATAATAATATTGTGTGTGTCGTTTTGGTTAATCGCTATTTGAACTGCGCAGCGCCCGAGCTCGGCGGTGTAATTTGCATGATTTATGTGTCTGGTGAATATATCGTTCCGGGCCAATGGAACTCGGGTGGTGGTGGGCGGACGTAACACATGCGCGCGTGCTGGTGGAAACGGGCTAACGATAATTATTCCAAATTAAATTGTAATACTCGGCGGACGGAAAATTACTACGATATTATACCATACGAATTCCACATAAACAGTGATTCGTCTTACTTGCACCTTTGCCTAATCATTAATATGTACATATTGTTATTGAACTTACGCCGCGGAATAACAATAAAACAAATTTCGTACGTACCACGCGTGTCAACGTACAACGGCAATCCAAACAGGGTTAAACTTTTTCAATACGCATATCTTATAAATTGGCCGTTTTTAAAATTTTAAATCGCAAAGTTATAGTACAGGACGGCATATAATTTATCCGAAATCCCGCGTGTTTTTTTCAAATCCGCGTTTTCGGGCGAGAAGTATATTTTGACGGATCGGTCTTATAAATGTGTTTTTTTATAATTCAATTTAAAAAGTCACTTATGCGAATTGCCATAAACTTTACATTCAGTACGATTTTGTATCGAACTTTTTAAAACTACTGACAAAAGTGCCTCGAGAAAAAATCGTTTTAAGAACCAAATATACCAATTATTATTTTTATAACAGACTATTATTATTTTATAAATATATTTTCCAGTGATATGCAATTATTCGTTTGTTAATAATTTACATATTCAAATTCCTTTCATTTTTATGTGGATATTATCTTGAGGATTTTTGAAAGATAAGTCATAAAACTTCATGGGGAATACAAACTCTATCAAATCATAAGCTTTAAATTACATTTAAATCACAAAATGAGTTTTGAAGATTTTAAAATAGTAATATTTTACTTAGCTATAACATAATATAATTCACTTTGAAACTAAAATACCAATAAAAGCCTTTAGGGGTCCTAGATAATATATATTCTTACCTTGAAGTTTGATAATAGGTCGATTTGTTCTATTAATAGCAAAACAAACAACTCAAAATCGGTTCTGCTGAATGCAAATGTTCAATATTGTACCAATGTTTATCAGACTTAGGCAACAGTTGTGGGTGTGGCGTTTTCAAAATATTATAATATTGTAACAAGTATAATAATATTATAATATATTTAAGAAAATTGGTTTTTAAATAAAATAAAACAAAAAACCGCTACTGTATTTAATCAATTAATCATTAATAATGTGTAAAGGCTGTAAAATCACAAATACAACTGTCTATGATAATTTCATAAGTAGTAATTTCTTATTAGAGGAATTAATTATTATTTATTAGTTACCATATTAAACTGATTGGCTTGTATCTATTAAAAACCAAACTTCTTAGTTTAAATTTCAAAAAGTTTTAAACAAAATATGGGTAAAAGGCTTATGACATTTTTAGTCTCTAACTTGTTAGAAAAAAATAAAGCTTCCTGGAAACTCTATACTTGACAGATTATAAATTAGTCATAACAATTTTTCAGAAGTAAATAATTCATTTTGAACTTTGAATGTATGTAATTACCATCTTATATTTACTTGAACAATATTATCTTAAATGTTACTAAGCCGTTAATAATTAAAAAGTTATGACGTAATTTAAAAAATATGTATAGCTATATTATAATACGATAAGTATGTTAAAGTAAATTTGATAAACATTTAATTGATTAATAAAAAAATTAAACGATAAACCATTTCTATGTCACGTTTATTCACATATTTTTGTTAAAAATACATCAAATGAAAAGTTAATTTAGAAGACGTATTCTTCGGGCTGTGTGCTATGACAATGCTAACACTTCAAAAATAAAACCAGATAAGATAGCAGCGTATAAAAGTAATACAATTTTTTTATCAACTTGTTCGTACCCGGGCATTGCATTACACGTAAAAACAAAATAAACATTTTATGAAGAAAACATATTGTATCACCTTTATATATATATATATAAAAAAAAATGATTGCTCATTAAACTTTTTATCATATCATACAGAACACGTACAGTAAACCGATTAAACTCGTGCGGAGAAATAAACGATTGACTACCGTCTAAAACAGCTGGTATCGAGCTTTTAAATTAATTGAAAGCAATCAAATCGAAATTTTAAAATCGCAGCCACTCTTATGTAGTGTACCTAATGTGTTCGATCGCGAAAGCTAACAAGTTTAGACTTTCAGATTACAATTTATGCGTGTGTGGCATTACACGATTATGCGTGCATACATAAAAAATACCGCTCATCGCAGAGATAGGTACTCTTCATATTTTATTATTATCGATGTAATATTATGTGGATAAAATAAGATAATGTTCACCATGCCTATAATAGTTTACGCTATTG
This sequence comes from Sitobion miscanthi, assembly GCA_008086715.1. NCBI lineage: Eukaryota > Metazoa > Arthropoda > Insecta > Hemiptera > Aphididae > Sitobion > Sitobion miscanthi. Next base: position 6,056,742 of record CM017799.1, read on the forward strand.
TCTTATAAGCCCAGGCGACTCATTTTAAGTAAATATTGTAATAATTTCTGTTAAATAATAAATTATTATAATATTATGGATTTACAGTGGGCGTGCACAGCAATCGTTTGGCATAATAAATTATTATTATTTTTTTTTTATTGATGTAATTTATTAAACTTCGACAGTCAAGGCCATTATTTTTTCATATTTTTGTACAACATCTATATATTATATAACATTAGATTGGCAGGACACTATTTTTAAGTTACCGAGTGGAGCGATAGGTACTGATTTTACAATGATATTGTGTATATTGTTTTTTTTGTGCCTATTTTCACGATAAGTAGTCGAAATAATAATTCAATTTTCAACTTCAGTATCTTTTTCGGTGAGAAAATGAATCTAGTTGGTGTATTGGCTAGGTTAATTTAAATTCTCAGTAGATATCAAAACCGCATAGAAAAACAAAATACAATTTGGGAATGTTTACGCAAAATCGGTTTACAACAAAATCAGTTTTGGTTTTTGTGTAAATCTTAAAAAAACTACCGTAGATACATGAAATTTTCACTGAATGTTAAATGATTATCGATAAAAAATGTTATGCTCGGTAAAATAACTTTAAAATAATGTAATACAACATTGTTTTTATTAGTAGAAATTAAAAAAAAAAGTTTTGCGTAAATCGACAGTAATTTTTTATGAACGTCTGAAGTTAAAATGTTGACAAATTTCATTAAAATCACCAAAATTGGCAAATTATTTTGAGTTGGAAATTCATAAAAAAAGTTCCTATTTATATCTAAGCTTTGAAAATGTAATACAAAAGCTCTACTGTAAGTTATCCCACATTTAACAAAAAAATACTTTACAAAAAATCTCAAATTAAATTTTTACGAGCGTTTGAAGTTATATATTGGATATTTACCCATAAATTAACAACTTCTCATGAAATGATGTTCTTATTTTGTTGTTAATTAAAAATGTATAATAGTAGATACTTGAGATTTACAGAAATTGTATCATTTACTACACTTGATAAAATGTTCAAAATATTTTGATTTGTTTTAAGCGGTTACGGACATTATACAATTTTAATTTTTTAGTGTTTTTTTTTTAAAATAAATGTCAATAAAATTGAATTCACCGGGTTAAAAAGCTTGAAAATTTAATTTAAAATGCATAGGCATGTTTTTTTTTATAAGCATTTAAAGATCAAATGTTCACAATATTTATCAGATTTAAAATTTAAAATTATTTAGTAGTTAAAAATGTATTAAGCGTTCAACTTTTATGGCAAAGGATTAAAAATGTAAAACAAAGTTTCACGTAAGTAATTATTAATACTGTAACCAAAAAATCTAAAAAATATATTCCCACAGTTATTTTGTTGCAATTTAAAAATACTATAGTGAGTACTTGAAATTTCTCAAGTATATTATTATATACAAATATTTAAATATGATAATATGCAAATAATAATAATTCAACTTACCTGTTACCGTATTAATAATAACAATATAAAATTTTCTATGCTGGCAAACCGTTTCCACTCAGAACCAGTTTTCCTATACAATGATATTATATCATTGAATTCAAATTTAACACCATCCATTACCGTGACCTACTTGTAACCTACTGTACAGCAGAGCCAGAGCGACACCCACTTATCCGCTATTTTAAATATAAACTCAAAGGATTATATTATTTTAACAATTGTTTAAACGTCATTATAGCATCAATGAAAAAAATAAAATATATAAGGTATATAATATTATAAGGTAGTTGTAATTTCCTAATATTTTTTGGCTTTTTTAAACCGTACGCCTCGGCATTCGAGGAGGTCATGGATTCGACATTATACGTGTATTATATTATTTTTCTTTTGTCTTGTGTAGATCCTAATATTTAGATCAATTTAGATCAATTTTACCCATGATTGACTGAAAAGTGTTTATATTTTCGTGTTTAATGTTATTCGCCCACGATTCAACGTTGTCACAATATTATATAATAATAATATAATATTAATATTCAGTATAATAATTTATAAAATAATGGTAATAATACATTATGTCGTTTTTACTATGACATATTACCTAGCTAATATCATTATGTTAACTTGGTAGAACTTTAATGTCGATTGATGTATTTAAGGATGGACGAATAATTTTAAAATGTTGTAAACTGCTGGTAAATTGCTGTTTTTCTACAATATGCCGATAATGATGGGTACTGCAATATCTGGTGCTCGTAAAATGTGTTGGGTTTATTGTGGATCAATATAATATTATTGATTTGTGCGATTAAAAATAATTCAATTGCACATTACGTAATAATATAACAACTACTATTGTATATGCGTTTCGGTCTTTTCGACGATTTTACTTATGAATATTGAATTACTTGTCAAGTGGTTAAGCACATACCGCCATCCGAACTATGCATAGGTAGGTACCTATACCCATATCCGTTTTGAATGACTATGCGAGTGTCACTGCTGCAGTGATAGAAACGTATTCTTTGATTTAAATCATTATATACACGGTGAGTAATATCTATAATATAGATTCTATATTATACTCAAATGTATGTCACATTTTATTTATAATTCCGATTTTATTCCACGCGAACAATCACCAAGAGCTATTAAAATATTTATTTAACGCAGAATAGGCATTCTGGGAAATTTTAATAATGAAACTCCACTCGTTTATTCGAAATAAGACTTATGAATAGAGCATATTAAAATAAATTGCGTAGACAAGCCATTTGAGATTTAACGAAAACCACTATAATATACGTACAAGCCATTTATACACAACAGCTCATATTTTGCACACTTAACAACAACCCTATTACTGCACCCCCAACCCTCTCTTCCACTCATTGATTTTGTTAAATTAAATTTAAACAAATAATGCGGTTAAACCATAGCCCCGATATTCAGTAGTTTCGGTTTTATTACACTGTTTCAAAGTCAACAAACCCGTTTTTAAAAATAAATACATTTAGTTTAATTTGACCACAACTAACGGACAATACTAAACAACAGCTGAACAATGTTTTTTTTCCTTCTAAATCTCGTATTACCTATGCGGCTTTAAACTCTTGATTATCATCTATTTTATTGGTTAAGAAATGCATTCAAATATTAAGTACCTACCTAAAATCTGCATACGACATATTTTGGTCCAAACTATTCGTGTAATATTACAGACCATATAGGACTAAATCTCGTATCATCTATGCGACTTGAAACCCTTGATTATTCATTTTATTGGTTAAGAAATGAGTTCAGATATTTAAGTACTTACCTACATAAGACATATTTTGGTCCAAACCATTATTGTAATATTACAGACCATATAGGACTTTCGGCGTTATCGTAAAAGTTTACTTCTCTCTTAAGCTTTGCGACACTGCGATACACTTTCTTATTTAAACTGTTTCATAATATTTTTACCTAATAGCATTTCCTACTTCAATACTATGCTCTATTTTTACTATTTGCACATTGTTTTTCACCAGGTACAGATTTATTTTCTGCACAGGGTTTATTTACTTAACTCAAGTGTAAAACGCCTTTTTCCGAAAATCATAATACACGAGTTAACATTTTTTTAAACGAAAAAGGCTTATAATTTATTGAAAAAAACAAACAGTTTTTAAACTATGGTTTTTTAGAAAAAAAACTTGTTTTTCTACTGTGGAATAATTCATGCCTTTAATAACTACGGGTAAATTTGTTTTTGAAATGTTTTAAATAATAAATTATCCCAGAGTATTTTTTAAATGTATAATATTAATTATTTTGTTTTTAATTGAAGAACATTGCATTTCGTGAAATTTTAAATGTATACATTTAAGTAATTGTAAATCAAACATCATTATAATGTAAAAATTATATACTATTATAATATTTATAATTGTGTTGTAAAAAGTTTATTAAGCAACTACCTACCTATTCAAAATTATAAATGATTGTAGACTGATTTCATATTTACTTTTTCCGTTACTTTTACTTGTATTGTATTATTTAACTAAACAAGTTTGATATTTAACTACAAATAATGAAAAACACATAACAGCGGACGTATATACTATGGATATCAAAAGATTACATATTTTTTAGAAAACTAAAAATACCTGAGGCAAAACAAATATTATACATAATTTTAAATGTAAAAACGTCACGGACATTTTTGAATTTTGGTAGTTACTATTGTGATATTATAGTTATAAATTCGTTGTCCCGGCGTGCACAGGTGTTTCTTATACCAATATTGGCAATATCAGGTTTTGGTTATTCGCAATAACCACAATATGCAAAATGCAACGTTTTAAATATTTAAAATGTCAAGGATTTTTTTTTTACGTTTCGATTTTTTAATGAAATTCATTAAATATAGGTATAGCGCTTATATGGGGAAGCCACAGGTGCGTGATTAAAAACTATCGATATGGTGCATGGGTAAATATAGAAATTGATCGAATCATAAAACTGTAATCTATAGAGATGTTTACACAGTCCTACTGCGAATCGACGAATAAAAACGGATTAGGGTTAATCTATACTAGGTATGCGTACAGGCGGTATACCAATAGATTTAAGACTTGATATCATATCGAACACGATATTCAACCGAAATTCGAAACACACTACGACTAAAACTTGACGCTTCTTCACATCCATCGCATGCGCGACATTATTGTACCTACATAGAATTATTATAAAAACACATAATGTAATAGATATGCGTAACAGAAAAACGAGACGAAATAGTGTGAAGATAGTAATGACGGGATAGACGCCGCAGTTTATTTGATCACGACGACTGCGAAGAATCGTTATTCTTATACCATGATAATATGACAAAATATATTATATTCGTCGTTTCGGCAACTCGCAGTGAAATTATTATCGAATATTACCAAACAATATAAATTTGATCCCGAATTTATTAATTATTATACTGTACAAATGACTGTAATGGTATAATAATACAATAAAATTATGTACATGTATATCAGCCTATTATATAAAACTTTCGGTGAAATACCGAAATGGAGGGCGAGTACAAGACCGCGGTCAAAGAATTCAACAAAATTATTAATGTTTCCTGTGGGTGAAAAGTCGCCGTAGGAATCACCGAACATGCGCGTCCAAGCGGATAACCTAATATTATTATTATATTATAAGAGTCGTTGTTTTAGATAATAACATAATGGAATAGATACCTACAATAGATGATTAATAATTATTATTATCGGAATACGATTTCGTTACCAAGACGAAAAAAAATATTTAGATTTACGAGTTATATATTATTATTGTTTTGTAGTGTACTTCGATAGCTAGAAGTTAGAATTGTATAGGTTGGGTAATTAATATTTCCTACACAGAGTTTTGGCTTTTGAGTATCGTATTTCCCTAGGTCGGGGGGGGGGGGGGGCACGCGTTTTCATGTTTTTCACGATTCAAAACACGCATAACGAACCAAAAGGTTAATTTAGTAAATAGAGTAGATTTGTTGCTTCGTGAAAATATTATAACGATTTACGTTGTAACGGTAGAATAAAGAGCTGGTTTGAAAGGTGTGAATAGGTATATGGATCGGTGGCAAGAGAAACTGAGATAGGTTTACTCCTCGTAAAGGGGTAGTAGGTAAATTGCGAAACTCTACGTGTCAATATAACCTATGATACATATATAACACCGCTAAATAAATTACCATACATTATTAAACCAAGCCACCGTGGGATATCTGAGAACCCATAATATTATACAACAACTATGACCAACAACGATTTTAGTTAAACCGATAACCGAAATTAGTTAAACGATTTAGTTCGTTTTAGTTCTGATCAGACCTTAAGAGTAGGTGTGGGGTCAGGGTCAGTGGCTTACTAAGGGGGAATAATCGCATTTCTAATTTTTCAGACGTGGCATTTTTTTCTTAAATCACTTCTTTTGGTCATTCATAAGATGCACTCAATTTCTAGATCGAAATCCCATATCATCCTATATTGTTTTGTCTCTAAAAATATGCCACTGAACGTTAAAATATACATGTATTATATTGTATATTCATGTATAATATATACTTCCCATAGTATATTTTATGACTGAATAAATTGTACGATAAAATGTTTTAAATAATTTAATATTTCCTAAACGAGAGCTTTTGGTATGATGATTTATCCATGAGATAAATTAGAGCTGTATGAACTGGCATTATAATATTATACACAACTACTATATATAGCAATACACTAAAATATATATTATACATCGAAAATGTACTATATTATACCCATTATTATTGCTCAATCATTATATACGTAAATTAAGAAAATTGTATTTTGACAAGTACAAATAAAATAATAATAATAATAATAATAATAATAATAACTAGGTATAACATCGTTACAGGTATATTTCTAACGATAACACAACTGTTTAGTTATCTATACCCCCTCCCCTTAAAAAAAATTCTCGATTTGCCCCTTCCGGAGATTTGGCCTAGGACCATAGGTAATATATCATATTATGCACCACGCATCGTTTGAACGAGTTTACTACGACACGACGTCTTTCTCATATCGTAATATTATGATATGATAACGCCGCTCGAAATAATGATAATAATAATAATATGTACCGTGTGATATTACAACACTTAACATGGGCAGTCAGGTGGGTACAGTGTGATAACAAAAATTATAGATAATATTATTGTACGTTAATAATATACGTTACCTCTATACGGCGTCGGCGATACGAGTGACCATGCGGCAATCACGACAGCGGATCGAACCGAGACCAGCGGACGTACGACCGTACATGAACCATTCGGCAGCACACTGTTTTTTGAAACTCGCGGGTGGGCAGGCGGCGGCGGCGGCACGACGCCCGTCGTCGGCGTTGCGCCGGTCCCCTGCACCACCCACGGGTGGTGCACAGTGTAGTGTTGTTGTCGGCGTGTGGGTCGTCCACCACCACCCCGTCCTAAACACTGCCCTCCCCCCCCATCCACACCCACCCTCGATCGGACGACGATGACGACGACGACGGACACGTGTGACAATAGTAATAATAATAATAATAATAATAATATACTGTACTGCGCTGTATACTATATGATAATATTATAAAGGGCGATTCGTCGAACACGTCGCCCCCCCCCACCCCGCCAAAAACACCACAGTAACGGCGGCACTCTATAGTGTCGTAATGCATATTATTATTTTCTTCGGGGGTTTTTTTTTTTTTTTTGGAATTTTCGTACTTACCGCGGTCAGACCGTCTATCTTGGATTTCCATTTCGATACCAAACCGAAATTCAAACGAATCGTTTTTTTGATGTCAAATTAATGACGTACTTCAGATTAATATTGTCTCGATGAAATGTAAAATAAAATATGTAAAATATTTTGATCTATAAAATATATAGAAGTTAATACGATAAGTTTATTATAATATAGTAACTATTGCGGTAATATAATCATTAAGCTCGGAGATATTTTCTACAAACTATGAAATGCTTATAAACTAATATTGATTGATGATGAATATAATTTTTAAATCACCATTTTAATAAACTAACTGTCCGAATTTAAATTTAAATTTTAAACGCATCAACGTTTTCAATAAAATCATGTTTTCGGCAAAATATTACGATAAGAATTGATGCAATGGGGCTGACAACCGGAACATAGAATGCTTAGTGAATAATAATTATATATAATATATATATATAGTTATATATTAAATTTAAAATTGGATATTACGAATCTCATTACATAATGACTTTTCACAATTCCCAGGTTTGGATTGATAGAAGAGATACAAACCTTTTTCCACCCAAGATCAGATGCGCAGAAGTAGGGGAGATTTTCTTTGGTGAAAAAAAAGTTCTCACATATTATTACTATAGTAAAATATTATCGGTACTAGGAATTGGTGCCTATGACAGTATAATTCCCTAATAGTTTTTAAATTTTAATATACAATTATATGGAAGGCTGGGGGATGAGTGACAGTAATTTCTTTTTAGAATTGTTGTTTATAAGAAACACACAGTTTTCATTTGTATGCTCTTAGCACTAAGTTATTTAATACGTATAAATATCGTACATAAAGATGGGTTCTGAAAGGTATAGATATGAAATAAAAGACAATTTTTTTGTTATTATCTTATACAAGTTTTTTACATAATATTTTACCAAAGCTTCACGTTTTTACGTAAAATAATTGTTTCAAAATCTGAATTTGCCAATATTTTATAATTTTTAAATTAATCACGAATATAATATTCCATTAGATACGTTTTTTTTCATGTATTTGTTGAGTAATTTTTAATTGTTTTATCCGTCAGTAAATAACACAGAACAAATAATATTTTCTCTATATCTGCAGAATTGTAAATAAATATATTCTATATAGGTATTATGTGGGTGTTCAAAAATATAATATTTGAACAACGAAATATAAGCAAAATTCATTTTGGTTGAATTTATTGTTTTTTTTTTATTTTTCAACTTCTGCACCGCAAACTGTGTACAGATGTGTAGCTATATAGAAAAATGATTAGAGCCAAATACTTTTCGTTTTCCCTTAAAATGTCTAAATCGATTGCAATAATAATATTGGGGGTGGTTTCTTTTAGCGTTGTTAAGTCGCAGTAGGTAATATTTATATTGTTTACAGCTTAAATAAAAAATACTTTTGCATTCATTTTTTTAATGCAGGAAAGTTTATTTGTGTCTATGAGTTTAAAAAAATACTACATACTTAGGTATTTGGTAATATAAACAACAGTTATGGATAACCCTTAACTTCTTTTTCCAAACCTAATCATTATCACTTTATATTGAAATAAGTTTTACAATATATGTGTGTCGTTAAAATATAATAAAAAAAAAAAAAAAATGTTTGATAATTAATACATTAATAATCTTCTGAGTAAACGTTTTTAGTGGATTCTATTGTGACAACGATTAATGAAATTTATACAATGGCAACTATATAATATAATTTTCTTTTTGGTATTTGTCATCCAACAAATATTATAAGACTTATAATATTACTATGTAAGTAACCGAATTTTAAGTCGCACTGACACATTGTATAGTTCAAAAAATATATTGCCTTGAATAGTTTGAGACCGAGTATCAAGTTCCACCAATAAAATATATAATTTATCTTTTCAAAAAGTTATTCCTGAAACAAAAGACAATCTTCGTCAATAGAATCTGTAAGTTGCCTCGTTCGTGAAAAACAATATTTGTTGGTGTCATTTAGATGTTGCAGACGTAAAATGCACCGCACAAAACAAGAAACTAATATTTCCCTGTAGCCCAACACTCCTTTACTCTTTTTGTATTTATTGAATTGTATTTCGTTTCTGTTTTCTTGCTTAGCCTTGACAACTGTGTTTGGGAAACAGATAAAATGAGTAGGTAATGCAAAACGCATAACAAACACTGTTGTTTGTTATCGTTTCAAATTATTAACCTTAAGAATTTTTCGATTAATTAAAAGTTAACAAGACTGCATAGTAATGTTATCGGTACGTAGTAATATCTATGGCAATTTCAAGAAACTAATAATCGATATTAAGTTATTGTTATTACTCGCGTTTTTTAATTAATTTTTTATACAAATCACAAGTTGATTTTGACATTTAACCGTTATATATATATTTATTATTTTAAGAGATTAAACAAAACCTTTACTGTGATTATATATCTTAATTTAACACAATACCGAATGACTAATATTACTCATATCAATTTTATAAAAAAAAAAAGGGCTTAGTAAGTTAAGCCCCCCAACCCCGAAAACTAGCTCCTGAAGCCCCCTTAAAGTATTCCCTAACTTAATCTTGTAAGTATTTTAAATTATATTAATACGTGTTAATCGATATTTCTTACCCCCCTCCCTCCCAGATTTATAACCAAATTTACGCCTATGAATATAATATAGTATAAGATAGTATGGTGCACCTATTTTATATGGTCCTGGACAATTTACCATATTAATAGTGTCTACGCATGAAGTACACGGACATTTCCGGATTAAAGTAAAAAACTGTGTTTTCCAAATAAAAAATTGCGCCACAAACAATACGATAGCTCTGTTCACAAATTCAATAGTACTTAACATTTAAACGGAACCCATGCATGTCAAAAAAAAAAACATTATCATCCGACAGCTTTTTAAATTTAAAAGATTTATTAAACTTCTATTGTTGTGCAACGTGCGGGGAATGGTACATTCGATAACAATATTACATAGTTCTGTGTGACGTGCTAACTGTATGATGCACTCTGTGTCTTTAAAATATTATTTTTTTCGTCGTTTGCACTTAACGATATTATATTTTTACGCTCATTATTATACACCGGGACTAAGTACATACCTGTGTAATAAAATTGAGTGTCGAGTACATTTTAATTTCATTTGTTTTTAATAATTTAATTGGTTCTAGAGCTGCAAATGTATGGTGATAATAATACGTTACAAACAAATGCAAAAACGTGTAGACATAACTCAGCTAAAGTATAATAGTACCAACGTTTAATGTGTTTTGCATAAGAACAATATTATAACGACGTGTACTGACTGTCTACAATTATTATAGCCTACTATACCTACGTCTAATATTATCATAGAAATAAAAATAATCATTTGTGCTTTTCCATGACATATTATCATTATGAATATGTTTACATAAATGTTGCGTTTGTATATTGCATGCAATAACTTAATGCATACAAAAAAAGTATACCTCTATGGCTCTATGCTACAGCTTATAATATTTATGAGGTTCAATAAAAAAAATATTTTGCAAACGCACATGATATTAAATTTATTCAATTAGTATTATTCATGTATGTCTATAAAGTACATATATAATACGTAATATTATGGGGTTTTTAATCAATAAATTAAAAATAAAAATTACTGCTTTTTTTGTTATATTTTTGTTAATATATTATTTTGTAATCAAACACTTTATGCATCTATACTTAGATTATTTCTTTTGATAAATTTAGTTATTTAATTAGTACTTTTGAATATAAATCAGAATAATATTTAAAAAAACATTTAAATTTAAAATAATCATAAGTTATTAATTCTGTAACGTATTAATTTAATTTATATAACACTAGCCTGGATATGAATTTTATTTGTAAACATTTTTTTATAGATAAAAAACGTTTTTTTAATAATAACGTTATTTGCAATGTAATTTGATAAAAATTATGCACATAAGAAACGCTATTATAAATTACATTGTTTGGTAAATAATTTACGTTTTTTTTTTTCATTACACACCTAACATCTACAAAATGTTTAAACAAAGGTATAATATAGGTGGTTATTAAATTATGGTGATAATATTTCAATATGGATAATGTAATTAATATTTATAAAACGTATATTATGTATAAATTGAACGGTTATACTCTTGGGAACACTTAGTCTAGTTCATTGCAGTAACTGTGATAATAAATTAATAAAAATGGCCAGAAAAATTGCATCTAATGTTGCTAATAAATTAAAATAATAGCATACAATAAATATAGTAATGCTCAATAATGTTATATTACAAATTAATTGGTGAATGTGTAACAATATTTCATCGTTTCACTAAACTGCTACAGAGTAATAATTTACAATTATTGTTTTAGTCTTCATATTTGCTTAAAATTCATCAAATTTTATTTGTATTCTATATATATTATTATAACGCCCAATCGATATACTCATATTGCACAACGTAACATGAAATATAATATCTAATATATAATTAATATTATTATTATAAAAACTTAACACAAAAATAAAAACTTCCCCGGATTAAATTAATCCGTTTTCCAAAAATAATATCACATTCGTCAGTCAAAACTCGAGACACACGATTCCTTGAACCAAAATAATTAGTATGACTATGATATTATACTTCATACTGTGATCATTTAAATATACTGAGAATGGGGCCCGAGGGTATGTTTTTGAACGGCAAATCCGTATGCGAACATAATTTGAATTTATATGGGATTCGTATACAATATACATAGTATGCGGAACATATTAAATATTAAGTCCATAATACTACACGATAAATGTATCCTACTTACAATAAAATATGTGATATCTCAATCATTAACATAACATCACCATGAATATATTGTATTCATAAAAAATAAAATATATAGGTAGGAAGTAGGTCACTTGCGCTGCACTTACGACAATAATAGAAATTGTGTACTTGTTTATGGCATACGATATAATATTATAATATTATGTTTGACCGGTTTAACGTCGAGAGGATTTATAGCAATAATAATATAGAGCTCAGCACGTGATTTTGAATATTAAAAAAAAAAAAAGAATCAAATGTTATCAACAGTTAAGATAATTTTACGTAACCATATTGTACGTATTATACCGTATAGGTATCTAGTATAGGGAACTACCTACCTATAATAGGTCCTAACCGTACGAATATATTATACTCGAAAATTGAATACGTTTTTTTATAGATTTGAGTGTGTGGAACACAGTTGGTTTTTTTCGATTGTGTATTTTTTGTTTTGTTTTTCATTTTTTCCAAAACTCGATGCGTTCCAAAAATCCCGTGTAAATAGTTTTACAATTAACGATCGATAGAAATTTTAGCACTGCTGCTGATGACACACGTCTGATGTTAACATTTTCTACATATTGTGGTGCAAGTCCACCGCCTATAATCGTTTTTCGACCACATGACATCGCTTTCAAGTATAATATTACAATGGTGCCTACTACGACACCGACCTGCGCCGAGATGATAGAAGAAAAACGAGTTTCCCGCTCACGAACTCAGTGGCCTGCTGTGCCGTCGCACGGGGCATTGTATAGGCAAAACAGGTACATTACCGCGTCGAAAAACAAAAATATATTTTATTGACGGTCGACTTGGTAACAATAACAATAATATTATTATGGTTCCAACATTTTTATGTATTTTTTCCCCTTTTTTTTCTACGCTGTAATTCGGTTTTGTCATTTTTTTAAGCTGCTGAACGAGCATTCCAGAAAATCAATGAATGGTGTGATAGACCTAAAGTTTAAGCAGTGAAGTAGCAGGGGGTGGTAGCCCTCCCCGAAATCACAGAAAAATGTAAAAATGCATTCCGTATTCGGTAAACTTATTACGTAAAACGTAACCGTATTAAAATTGTAATTTGTATGAAGATCACGGCGAAAGTCTAAAATGTATTATTATAGCATGCCACACTTACACTTATAGCAAATTCTGGTTCAGCCTAGCCTGTATAAAAAATTCTCCCCCTCCCTAAAATAAATCCTGGCTACGCTACTGCGTTCAATCATCGTTTTCTTGAGTCTAAATATATTATTATTTACTTTATTCTCAATTGAAATAAGAGCAATTTTCAGTTGTTTTGATAAATACTATTGCTTTCAAAAAAATAAAAAAAAAATTGACGGTTGACTTCACAGTTCTCGATCTCATTGACCAGTTACATTTTTTTTTTTACTTTTCAATCCGATTTTATAGCTTATTTCATTAGTTTTAATATAGTATAAGTGACATTTTTATTAAATAACTAAAATACACAAAACAAAATAATAATATAAAAGCTTTAACCTGGTGTTGCCCATTTTGCTCGGTTTTCCAGGTTGTACGCGTGTGTCTGTCATATTGTCAAATATGACAATATTAATTTCATATTTTGTGAATGTTTTGGAGTTTAAAATTTCAAACCCCTGCGTGTGGTACACATTGTTCAGTGTTTATGACAGGCAGACAGGTGAAAAGATAAACTCTTCATTTTATTGTTGTTATTTTATATTGTTAATAAGTTAACACTACCTATAGGTGGATATTATATTTTATAAACCAACGGTTTTCAACATTGGGGTCATCGCCTCCATGTAGATTATTCACAGTTTTTTTAAAGATCATCAAAATATGATATAATCTTTGCGTTTAAAGAAGAAAAATATGGGCTTTCCAATTTTTTTGCTATAAATAATTTGTAATCAATACAATATTGTTATTATTTAATTTGCTTTCATATTTTGAATGTTTTGTAACGGTAAGTATATTATAAAGATATTTGAGTGATAAATCTTATACAACGTGGTGGTAGCGGATCAATAACAAACAAGTGCTCATCAGTTCATATGGCGTATTAAAAAGCCATCGCGATATTTTAAACCGGCAAACAAAATATGTATAGAACTTAATTTTCAAAAGACAAATGCAAATTTCATTGTACTATTATAAACTCATAACTAAACACTTTGTTGTACAATATATAATAAAATAGTGATATAATGTTACGGGAATGTGATTAAAACAAGATAACGAAAATCTGGAGTGTAGTGCTGCCACAAGATCGCAAATGTGATTTACACGCACGACCACACGACCACGTGGACACTGAAAATTTGTTGGTTTTTAATAGTACGTTTTCGTGTTGGCCCGGAAACTTTGCCTACTCCTTTTAGTCGGTCATTGTATATAATGATACCTATATCGACTAGGTAGTGAAAATTACTTTTTGACCTCTTTTAATTCCAATCACGTGCGCTATATATATCTTATCTATCCTTATGTTGTACTGTCTGTAAAGCAGTCAATTTTTACAATATTCGTAAAATAAGGTTTTCATCGAAAAAATCGAATAAGAAACGATTTTATACACATTTCAGATGATATTCATCCGTTGACTGTATTGTATACTACGACTAATAATTTGTATGAACAGTCAGAGCTTGCTAGTTGGGAAACTCGTGTACGAAATTCGCAAGGCATTGAAACTTTTTGGAGTTATAACACTATTGAACCTCATGACTGATGAATTACATACAAAACTGTCAAAACTAAATAATTTTGTATGGTAAAAATAAATTCAACAGTATTATAAAAATATGTATAGTACACGCGTTCATTCCACCCACATGAACCCCAAGTTGCTTCTTTGAAAATATGTTAACGGGCTGGTTTATTTTTCACTTAATTGAAACGCAACGCACTGGTATGTCAAGTGAGGTACACCTAATCGATAGCACTATCGTTTCAATAACGTCCATTATTATTATTATTAATTCAGCCGAACGCTTTTATCCACATCGACGGTGAATCATGGTGACACTGAGTCCAACCGTCGATCACTGATTATTCCAAAGTCAAAACCCTCATCAGACCCATCTCGCGAATAATGCTCTATACATTTTATGCTCGACTCGTGTGTATGAAGCGGAAGACAGATTTTTCACAAATTAATACCATAAGTGTTTTGTAATAAATGTCTGTACCTATAACTTTTGAGGAAAATTTTAAATTACCACTATGTCAAGTTGAAGTTGCAGTGTGACATTGCTGCAGCGTATCACGCGCTGACAAGTAGATTAAAATCCAGAGAAAGCTGCTCACTACTGATCGAAATGTACTGAACGTCCTAAAAAGTTTTGCTCACATTTTTGCAACTTAAACAGAAATTTTTAATTTTTTAAATTTTTTATTACACCGTATGCAGCTTAAACATAATATGATAATATTTTTTTTTAATACTATAACTATTATTATTATCATATGTATTGATTACACATGGCGCATACAGCAGATCACCGAATAAAATACGCATTATTATTCCCGGTAGATATTTATCATTATCGAAACTAGTTTGGCCACCCCTGGTCATGGCTATATAATATATACTCTTTCATTGAATTATGAACGCCATTGTATCCGTTTACTTTCTCTCGTTTACGAGCGATTCCCGTCAAAAAGGATTTATTTTACTTTTATTATTATTGCGCCCCTCGCCTATTCATTCGAAAAACGTTGTTTCGCCGTTACCCACGTGTACAATATTATTATACAGAAGTGTGTACCTATTCGTAAAAAATAGTTTGTCGCTATATACGCACTTAATATCGGCTAGTGAACGGAGTTGGCCGTTGTTCGCAGGCACCTGAGTAATTTTCGTTTTCGAGTGTATGACGGACGAGAGCGGGCCGAATCGATAGTAGATAATCACACCCACATATTACGCACCCACCACACGTTATCATTAAATATTATTATATTTCAATCATCGGGCGGCGGCGGCCGTGGCGGAGACATCAATAACTACAGTTATAATAGGTATAACAATACAATCGGCAGAAGCACACAAAATAATAACAGACATAATATTAAGTTTATATATTATTATTCAATATATGTTCTAAACGGACAAAAAGCGGCGTTGGTATAATATATTATGACATAAGTACGAGTTAAGGCCGTCCGTGGGTATTGTTCAGCGCTGACAAAGTGGTCGTCACTCGTCGGCTGTGGCCCGAAAAGTCGGTGGATGATTTATTTTTCGTTTGCGTACGACAACGTGTAATATATTTTTCACCCGACCAATCGGGACGCCGAACTACGCCTTGAGGTCAACTACATAACAGTCGATAGTTATTTTTTTAGTTTTTTTTTCGTGGCCCATTAAATGTTTTAGCCCCGGACGTTATATAGGAGTTTGAGCATTGCCGAGAAAACACATTACCTACAAGAAAAAACATTATTGAAGTGGGTACATTATATTTTTGTTATTTTTTGACAATAGTAACACTGTTTATATGTGTAATATAATATTATATACATAATATATTAGTCCGCGAGGCTCTGCGATTTGTATTCAGATTTAAAACGATGATATTCGAAAACTGTTCGTATAGTACGAACAAATACGTAGGTAGTTTTCTAAATATTTTAAGTTTTTCTCTTGTTCTGAAAACGAATGATTTGCAAATTTTTTTGGAACCATAAATTGTGAACATGAATATTTAATTGAAACTTCGGGTAGCTAACAGTAATAGCTACTGTATTATAGTTGCTACTTACTGCGGATGAACAATAAATGTATGTATGAAAAGATACAGTAAAAAATGAAATCGTGTTTTATAATTTTTCATTAAGTTTAAATGTTTCTCGATATATATGCACACATTTTTTAACCTTCCAATTAACGGGGGGATTGTTATTAGGTATATATGTATAATTTATTAATGATTTAGAACACTATAGCGCTTTCACTACACTAAAAATGTTTTTCGAATAAAAAAACGTGCGTACATATTATCATTTTCAGACCAATTTATATTACAGCTTTATCGCTCCCGCTTGGAATGAAATAGCAACTTCCGATCTTCCACCATCCTTGTACTGACAATATCAACGTATAATATTGTACAAGCGTAAAGCATTTAAAGGTATACCTTCAATCGTATCTGACATTTTCATTTATTTCATTCTATCAACTCGTGATGCGGTCGCGTTCCGAAATTTGCGTGCAAAGTCACAATATGTTTTCACGGTAGGTGTGCAGACGACTACGGACGAGTCGAGTCGAACGTTTTAATAATAATAATAATTTGACCCCGAGGTAACCATAAAGTTTTAACGGCCAGTGGACCATGATGATACCGCGGTCCGATACTCATCTAGATCCCCGCGCCTGCACCTCTTAATGATTTAGACGTTCCCGGGAGGAATACCTTTGCCGAATTTATTTTTTGTCAGGTGATAAATTTCCGGGTAACAGAATCGTGTCTGGCGTACGGCCCGAGCTTTTGAACCACCACGACACATTATATTGTTATTATTATGCGACTGCCTATCGTTGAGCTCGGTGTTTTTTACGCGTACGTCCGGAGCACACTCTCCGGCACGTAATATTTTCTTCAATATAATTTCGCGTCTAAACGTATAGGCATCGATAAAAATATTTAATTGATCGGTTATTAAAACAATAACAATAACGAGATGTAAAGATATTGTAATAGACGATGACTGTAATGGCTGGGCGAGTACGGATGTATAAGAGACTGCACTGCTGAGATAGTTTCGGTAGGCTGAAGAAAATACGAACAGTTTTGCGAGTCTCAAATAGATAAAGCGTGTGCATGATACGACGGTCTAAGGTCTTCGAGGAGGTCATTCCACACACACACACATCCACGTATACCCGTAGGAGATTTTGTAGGGGAGAAGAAGGCAAGGAGAAATGGGCAAGTCAAGACCATGACGATTTCACGGATAGGTGGAAGCGCGCAGAGGGTAGAATGTAGCGCTGACGAAGAATTCGGTTTGGCAAGCCGCTTGATTAATTTAGCGCCGGCCAGGCCGGAATTGTCTCTCGGAGTAAAGCTCATTGTCGCGCGCCCCCGAAACGCCTCCGCCGTGCTATATTATTATTTTATTATTATTATTATTATTATTATACGTACCTACTGCGATTCGCCAGCCGCTCGACCGCAAATCGTTTTGCCGCCGACAAACTTTAGTGCACCGCCGTTACGACCTATTACGGCCGTCATCGTCATAATGTCGGCATCGTTGTCACTCGACCCGCAAGACTCGCGCACAGGAATTTCGAGTCGATCGCCAGACCAGCGGAGTCCGCGAGCTACTGAAATGTTTTCCACCGCATTCGGCTCTAAATTATTATTATTATTATCATTTATCATACATCGCTACCGATGGTCCGTAGGTATATGTTTTGTTGTAACCGAGTTCGATGACGTGCTTATTTATTTTACACCACGACGAGTAATCATTGCACTATAATAGTACTACAACTGGCACCGGTGGCTGCTACTCAACAGCGACGAAGGACCGACGGATTGAGGGTCTGGTACAACGATACGGTGGGCCCGGATCCGCTTACTGGGATAACACCTCGCTAAGGTACGGTCAGGTTCCAGTAGACCTAGACTCGTGGCAATACATATTTAGGCATTTCCAAAAGATAAGACTGCAGTTTACAAAGCAAGGCTGACACTGGCATATTTCTCAAGGCAAAAACAATACTCATCATGTGGAATATGGCCGACACTGGCGTACACGATGCGCAGTGATAGCGAATATTGGTCATCTTGCTGACATGCCTATATATATTTAGCCATGCCCAAAATGTACACCGTACCAGCTCAACCTGCACAGCTCCGTACAAAACTCACCTCACAAGCGATGGCTCGCTTTAAGACCGACCCACAGCTCCTGCAGGACTGAGAACCGCCGATGGACAACCACTATCCAGTGTTATATTTATCTTTTTATCTTATTTAGATCAATCAAATACACAGTTGACGCGGCCCACCATTAGTAGCAAGTACAATTTACAAGCACTGTAGCGGCCCGTCTACCTTATCTCCAACCACCTGCCTTTCGGAACGCAAGCAGCGCGACCCGATCGACTTTCCCACCGTGCCGGTCTCGGCCTGTCTACCTTATCTCCAAACACCTGCATACGGAACGCAAGCAGTGCGACCCGGTCGACTCTTTTACCCTGCTGGTCTCGGCATGAGGTGTAACGGAGAACCTTGTCCCGTAAGACGTACGGTCGACGGAAAAGGCCTTTCATCGCACCGTCGAACCGATAGCACATCGCCCGAGCGGCACCAGTGCATTATTTGGTTCTAACTATTGTAATTATATATCATAATATAAGGCGTTTGTGTTGTGTTTTTTATCACGTCAATCCAAACCTACACTACGACCGGACAACAATCCATGCACGATCCGTGCACCAGCATTCAATCATCGGGTCCGCGTCACAGTTTCTTTTTATCTTATCTAGATAAATAAAACTGTTATCCGATGATCTGCAGATTAATTTTTAATATTAGTTAATGTTTAAAACCAAACTGTCGATTTTTTTTAGATTTAATTATCTGCATTGATTGGTATGTTTTTTGTAATAAATCGATATGGTTATAAAAAAAAAAAAACCATTATTTCATTGAACAATAAAATTAAGTGTCCAAACAATTTGAAATGTCCAATATTATATTAATATGCGTTAAACGTTCCTTTTTTTTATCCAAATTTATTAATTTAATCTATATTGTATTTTCATGTAAAATAATAAATGATGTTAACTAAAAAAATATGAATATGTGTGTACATTATAATTTCATTTATAAAGTCTTAAAAAACTTAAAAACTGTATAATAACCTGTTTTTATCTAGATAAAAAGAAATTTATCTTATCTAGATAATTTTAAAGTTATCTGTTCACAATATTGCGCATACTTACTTTGGGGATTCGTCAAGGATTGGACACTACATCAGTCACATGTTATTCAGATATTCTTATAATGTTATGTGAGCTCTGCGGTAGAAGATTAAAATTCAATCCTCTAGTCAAAATAATTATAAACGTTTCAATCGGCGTGTACTGTCCATTTACATTTCTGTAGAGAATAAAATCCTACTTTTTTGGATTCATCCCGTTCTGATGAATAAGACCATTGGGTTGCAAAATAGGTGGCTCATATATGGGCCAACTCTTTATCTGCTCGGTATACATCATGTAAGTAATCCTTATATTCCCCGGGATTCTTGTTTTCACTTAAATATTTCTCTGGAAAGTATTATAATAATACACTAGGCTTAATCTATAGGATGTAATCTGCTCACGTCTTAAATTTGAGGGTAATAAGTTCATGTTCACTGACATCGTAAATTATTTTCTATGCACATATTTTTTTATTTTCCATACTATGTGTATCGATCCAGGAGTTTTGTAGTTTTTTCAGCCAATATAGCCTATATTTCATCAGAACTTTACTATAGAAGACGTGCTTGATAGATAAATAAACACTTACGTTTTGATTATTTTTAAATTTTAATTGACATAATATATCAATACGTTAATAGAAAAAATATTGTAAATCACATATTATTATACTATTTAATAATAATTGTGTGCAATATGTCAATGCTTCAAGGTGAATCAGTGGATTTTTTACAAGTGGTGAATTGATGAGTAAGTACTAGTCGTTTCATTTATCATTTGGTATTCAATAAACTGCATGAGGTTAGACACGAATTCACATTAATTACCAAAACTATTTTTTCCAAAAATAAATTTAATACTTTATAAACACTGATTATAGCATTCGCTCAACTTTTTCGCATCATAAATAAGATTATAATACGCCATGATTCGTTAAAGTAAGGCCGCTCGTATGTGGGTCGGGGGGAAATGTTGCACTGCGACCCTAAACGATTTAGATGATATACTTTATATTATTTACGTTACATAAACATTATCTGTGGTAGAAATAAGATATTTTTGGTTGCCTCCCCTCTCCCCACCACCGAAAATATTTCTGTGGACGGTTTTGCATCAAAGAGGTAAGTCATAAGATAACTAGATATTTAACATGATTTAAATGTTATATTCTCACCGATTCGTGTCCCTTTTTTTCATGTTCATGTTTTTAATAATATTATCATACATAATTATTTTTTAAAAATATAGAAATTTAAATGTTATATATTTAATTTATACTTATTACTCTTGCAGTATTAAATTGTATTACTACGAAAATACATAATACGATTAACAAAGAATATTATTACTATAATAAATTAAAGAAACTTTAATTAAAAAGTGTTAATGTTTATTCAATACGAGTAATTAAAATATAAATTATAAATTTACCTATTAAACACCGATATAAATATTATGTTTTTATAATAACAATAATCTAAACAGAAAATGTAAATTTAATAATAATAATTGTATGATGTTGTAATAGTTTAATTTAAATTTATCCTTGAGCATTATATAATTAAGCGACGTTTCACTTTAACTGATGGTTTTAATTGAATTATATATTTTATGTAGGTTGTTTCATGAACGCGTATTAATTAAAAGTATAATAATTATATTATGTATCTACCCCACTTTTAAAAAATAAAATATTCCAAATCCACACTATCCATAAAAATAGTTCAATAATTATTATTGAATTAAATAATCACATTTTTAATATTATTTTAATCGATTTTGTTTTTATAAAAAGCTATTACTTTTATATGAATCCGTTAGCTTTAAGTTTATCTAATTATAAATACATCAAGTTTAATTCATAACGAGTACACATTTATTGCGCGATGCGACACTGAGTTTAAATTGTTTTATATAACTTAAACACAGTTTTTGATACATTCTTTCGAGAAAAATTAAAGATTTTTTAGAATTTTGATAATGTTACTTGTTCTAAAAGCGGTTATTTAAAGTTATTTAGCTAAAATGGTTGTAAACAGTTCATAATAATTGTGATCTTATCGGAATTTCAGTTTCAAAATACTACAACAGTTTTTAAATTTTCTATTAGATTTACATTACCTATGCAACTAAGATGTGTGTTTAGCACCTATCGGGTAATTTATTCTAACATCACTTTTTCTTTTGAAAGTTCAAAATATTATCTCTCAAATATGTTTATTATATCTTCAAGTATTCATTCAATTTTAACTCCTTACATTATCAAGAATGGACGAGTGACAGTTTTATTTTAAAAAGAAATATTAACAGATGATAGTCACGCATTTATATGTATTGTTTAAAGCCCGGTGAAAGAATATCGAGTTTCTTCTAAAGTTGGTATAATATGGCGTACTTTATACTATAGGTACATGTGTCGCAACACAATTTTTCTAATTTGTTTCTGATTAAAATACTTGCACCATAATATAATATTTTGAAAGTTCAAATCATTGGAATTAATAAATAATTATTACGCATTAAGGTAAATCACAATAATCTTTTTAGTTTGCTCCTTGGCTTGTTTAATATAGCGAACGTGTTATATTACATTTTATTGTTATGTTTGCGGAAATAATTATTTCCGTTATTTTGTTTTTCATTATAGTATAATATGTATAAGTTTTCAGTTCGTGCGAAGAAACAACAATAACCAAGAACATACATGGAAGGAAGAACGACTCACGAATACCCATTTCCTCCAACTAAATTGCAAGACTAAAACGACGCAATTATTCCCAACCAAATATTATTATGTAAGAACAAAAATGTGCACCCATATCCAAAATACTATGGCTGCAGTTTCACACCATACATTTATGATTAAAGCGAATTGACAATGCACATTCTTAATCTGAATCCATTAGTTTTTACTTCAAATTTAAAAACTATCGTTTAGCATGATATTATGAGAGTAAATACACGATACGCAAAAAATGTTTTCATCGTCGAAAGGTCCAAAAAAAACCTACCAGACGTGGACATTTTATATAATATAAATCTTCCAATTAATCTGTTAAAAAAATGTATTTCGACGTAGCTGGGTAGGAAGTTATTCGAATTTAATCACGAATTGATAATATTATAGTATAAATATTGTACGAGTTTTAATATTTATAATTCGTAATCAATGTACAAACCAAAGAGAGTTTTTTTTTTTATATAATTTAATTCAGAACTTCTGTGCCTCCACACGAGTCTTATCAGTGAGGTCCAGTGTTTATACGTATATGAAATTGAATTAAATAAAAGTAATATTTATACGACTGGCTAGTTACTTTATAACTTATCTGTTGTCGATTTTTATGATTGTTCTAATTCATTTTGAATTTAAACATTAAATTTTAAGATATATCTTCTAGATGTCTTGTACTATAAACATATTATAAACGTATATTATTAAGCAAACATTATATTTTCACACAAATGTTTTAAAAATAATTTCACTAAATACTACAAGATAATAAGTCATCCTTTAACATTGGTAAAATACAGTGAAACTTCCATGGGGACATAAAAAAAAAATGAGTATTATAGAGAATTTCGTTGAAAATTCATTATATGGAAGTTTCACTGTTTTTATTATTACGTAGCAATCTATTCTTGCTGAACTTAGGTCGATTTTTTTTCAGGAATCTCACAGAAAAAATTCAAATGGTCCTCAATCAATCTCAAATTATCTAACTTGCACAGTTGTAAATAATTAGATATATTTAAAAAAAACAACTGTTCTTCTTCTTATCTGTTGTAATTTTATAAAAACCAATTATTTTATAATTTATATTCACGTTATTAAAAATATTTAAAAAATTACAATAGGGATAAACGATTTGCTTATTATTTGGATAATGATTTAAAAAAAAAAAAAAACAATATCGGCTCGGAAAGAAAGTTATGGATATAAATACGCAGCGGGATGGCTTTAACATTATAAAACTTAAACAACTGAACTTCCTACTTTCAAAACTTTTATGTTTACTTCGAATGATACTAATAAATAATAATGAAAAAAATGGTATTAAAATTATTTTAAATTATATGAAAGAAAAACCAATTTCATTCAGTGATATAATAATGTATACGTTATAAGAAAATATAAAATAATTATGTAGAAATAAACTTTCAATATAATTATTTTTCAGCTACATTATAATATTTTGTTGAATTTCTAAATGAATGTTTCAAAAAAAAAAAAAAAAAATACTTAATTATTTATTTAATAATAATATTGTTTACCTAACTAGGCTTACAATTTGTTTTTAGGTCATACTTGCAGATTACATTTAATTATGCGCCATATATGTGACTTGATCAAATTGGATGCCATTATGAGTTAGAGGATTTTCTAAGAATGTACAGATTATATTATTATTATTTATTACTAAATATTATGATAATAGACTCTCTAAAATGCGACCAAATATTCCGTCGATATAATACTGATTACAAATATTTTCTAAAATTCTGACGTAGATACCTACCTATTAATTTAATTAAATAGTTTGTCAAAAACCTTTAACTAAATTTTATATTTTCAAAATATTATATTTTAGTACATTAAGTTTATACTTTATTCGATGTGTACACTATTTCCATTGGCTGATGATACATACGTAGGTTCAGACCGTTTTTTTTTTACTTTCCCCGGAAATATGGTAAAATATAGATGCATTTATCATGATATATACAGAAACATATATTATGTAGATACCATAATATATTATGTTCGATGTTGTATAACGTTACGTAGCATACCTATTAATATAGAGTTGGTACCTAATAAGGATTACGATTTTCAGATATTATAAACCGACAGTGAATAAACGAACAAATATGTTTTATAATATTTTACACATGCCTATTATATGTAGGTGTAGTATAATAATATTCGCAGTGAACCTAACGATTTTCCATTTAGTTGTATAGATCACACACTATGTATTATAGTGGTTGTAGAAAAATACAAAATAGAAGACATATACTCAGCATTCAACATCAAACAACACGTACTATTAACTTCACTTGACATTGAAAAAGCCTACGATATGGTTTGGCGCCATCGAATACTAGATATACTCCAAAAAAATAAAATTAATGGCAATACACTCGCCTATATCTCAAATTTTCTATCAAAACGATCCTTCTCTGTGAAACTTAACGAAACCCATTCTAGTAACCACAATCTCCAAAACGGCATACCCCAAGGATCAAGTCTAAGTGTCACCCTCTTTATAATAGCTATTAACGAACTTCCAAGTATAATACCGCCACCACTCAAAACCATTATGTTTGCCGACGATAGTACTATTTACTGCAAAGGAAGAAATATAAACACATCAAAAACAATCATGCAAAACGCTATCAATGAAATCAGCAAATGGGAAAAATCTACGGGGTTCAAATTTGGGCCAGAAAAATCCAAAAGTATTCTATTCACATACAAAACAAATAAAACCCCACCTCAAATATACATGAACAATATTCTAATTCCACCCACATATGACTTAAAAATGTTAGGTTTAAATCTAAACAATCAACTAAATTGGTCCAAACACATAAAACTGTTAAAAACTAAGACTAAATTAAGACTAAATATAATCAGAGCCATTTCTAATCGAGCATGGGGTGCTAACAGCACCATCATAATGAGAACATATAAAAGTCTAATACTATCCGTCATCGACTATGGTTCCATTATCTACGGAGCAGCCCCTGAATCAATTTTAAAATCATTAGATCCAATCCACAACCAAGGCATCCGACTGAGTATTGGCGCATTTAAAACCAGCCCAATACCTAGTATCCTATGTGAAGCAAACACACCTCCACTCGAAATAAGACGAAACTTGCTCATCCATAAATTTGCACTTAAAAGACTAGCCGACAAGGACAATGCTATATCACCATACCTTTTCAACACTTCACCTCCGTCTTTTCACTTAAGAAAAAATCAGCCAATATCTACACGAATCAAAAAATGGCTAGACACAACAAATACAACATTACCTAAACTCCTCTCCCCTGATCCATACAGATACCCTCCTTGGAAAATGAACCTAAACATCAACACCTCAATGATCCAAGAAATCCAAAACATAGAGCCTTCCGAAATCCCCAAACACTTTAATGACATTATACTTAAGAATTTCTGTGATCATAAAATTATATACACCGATGGATCAAAATCCAACATCAAAACAGGACTAGCTATAATTACAGATGAAGAAACCTTTAAGTTCTCTTCACTGGAGATTAATTCTATTTTCACCATTGAGGCACTAGCAATTCTGAAAGCCATAGAACTAACTGAACAAAATTGGAAAAATACAAAGTCCTTCTTAATAGCCAGCGATTCCCTTAGTTCTATCCTAGCTATACAAAACCAAGGGACATCAAATGAAATTATAAAAAACATACAAGAAAGAGCCTCTTCTCTTGCTCCCCGTTCAGTAACCTTCATGTGGATTCCTGCCCACAAAAACATACCAGGAAATGAAAAAGCTGATATAGCAGCCAAAGAAGCCTCCACCAACATCAATATTCCCAAAATAGACCTTTCGTCTCTCAAGGACACTGCCCGAAATGCCTTAAAAAGTAGCAAAATGATTCACCAACGACTCTGGGACCAGGAATTGAACAACAAACTATACCAAATAAAACCTTTTCTGATACCTAACCCGAACCCCCCATCAAGTACGAGAAGACAACAAGTGATATGGACACGGATGAAAATTGGACACACGAACATCACTCACATCCACTTAATGAGAAGAGAACCGAGACCAAACTGCGAACTCTGCAACAACGCCCCGATTTCCACAGCACACCTACTCCTAGAATGCCCTAATCTAATAGAACAAAGAAAAATTTTTCCACACCTAACATTAAGAGATATTTTAAGTATAGACAATTTTAACTATTAATAACATTCCTTAAAATAACCAATCTATATAATAGAATCTAAATAATTTTTATATTATTGTTACATATAACATTATCACCATATACCTGTACTATACTGTATTTCCTTTATTTAAATATTAAGATGTAAATAACTTGTAAACATGTTTTGGCTAATGACTTTAATGTTGAAGCCGTATCAATAAATAATAAAAAAAAAAAAAATACAAAATACCTAATAATTTTACAATCGATTATTACCTACTGCGGCTTATTGTCCGCTGCGGGTCGAACGACTGAATTCAAATCAATATTATGCGGTAAAATACAATACGCCGAATGTGGCAAAACTAAATATTAACACAATAATAGTATTATTTGTTCTAACGCGTAAACACGGCTCGTATATGATTACCATCCATCATCGCGTCTTGACAAACGTTGTCGAAAAGTGTTGTAGGTACACACACATATTATTATTATTGTTATCATTATTATTATTATTATTATTATTATTGTTATTATTATTATTACAGTATAATCGCGCGAATAATGCGCGAACGCACTCGATCACGTGATGAGAAATATATAATTAAAAACTTCTCCGATGATTCGGTGTTGGTGGTGGTGCGACGCGTGCATTTTCGGCGTCCGATCGATGCAGATCGATGAAATGTGGGTGGGCGTAAGAGTGCGGGTGACTGGTGGGTAAATGGGTTCGACTAGGCAGAAGCGGGAAAAACGGCGGCTGCGTTGGTGGCGGTGTGATGACATCAAAATTGAAATAAACGTCCGACGAGACTTAAATGCGCAAAAATGAATAGGAAAATATGGCTCCCGTCCGAGAACGACGATGATAGGTCTGAGAAGAATGACGTGCCACGCCAAACGACGCACAGCTCGTCGTGTGCCACTTTCTCATCGTTGTGCAGTGCTCCTCTCCAGAGGACTCTAAAATATTACACGGTATATTATAATAATTAAATATTATATTTCACGGTAAACCAGCTACGTCTCGAAAAACTCGGAGAATTATTATAATAATGGAGTAAAACCGACGAGATTATCACCATCCTAAGTGTCGAATAATTAATGTACGGAGCATAATAGCTATAGTGGTGGTGATGGTGGTGGTCGTAGTGACGGTTAGGGTTGTGTGACTATATAGTATTATAATTTATAAAATATACGACTAGTAATATTTTGTTATTTTATTATTTTGTCTTTTCGTTCAAATACTTGCAGCTTTATTGTCCGAAAGCTTATCGTCGTGTAATTCTACCAGATTCGTATAATGCTGCTGTAGTACATAAATGATTATAATATTATGGTTCACTGTTATTTCAGTCGGACTCTAATGCACAAAAGTCGACCCAGTAAGATCAACTCTAGTAATTATTATAAAATAATAATCGTTATTTATTTATTTAGTGGTTTTTATATGCCACGTCTTACATTACAATATAATATTATTGTCTTATGTCAACATTATTGGCATTGAAATACTATGAATAACGATGAACATTATACGCGTGGCTCGAGTGTCGTATACTTATTGTATCCTGCAGATATAAGTATAAACGACAGACAATATGGTTTAATTTCGAAAATGTCACAGGGCATTAAAATACGAAACGCGCCGTTAAGGATATTATTCCGATGTCAAACCGAAATATTATTCGTAAACGGAAATACGGCGTATAAGTACCTACCTACATTTAAATAATATGATTGATGTGATGGTAATGAAATTAAGAATAACTACGCAGTCCTTAGCGATACCATATCAATATTATGTTATACTAATGTCTATATTATGTTCCTCGTATTTATTTCGACGGGAGTATTTGTCAACAATAAGGATATTCGCCATTTGACTTGGGTGTGCACGCGGTTGCACTCGAATAAATAACCGCATGCACAAATTGCACACGAATTGTGGATATTTACGGCGTAAATGCACGTATAATTAGTCGTAAAGTCACCGTTATGCTGTCATGTACGAATGGCATTAAAAGTAATACCTCTGCAGTGGCGAGCCATAAAATGGAACATTTAAAAATAAAAATGGATATCGCACATAAAAACATACACGAACAGCAGTTAAAATTTTCACGTATGAAATTGTATTTGGAATTGTTCGAGGAACATAAATTTTAGTTTGTCAGGTAGTGGTTGTAGCGGAATACGAATTACATCTTGTGTGCTTTTGCATACACTTCTAAACAAAACAACGCACATACTTTGTCCATTATATTAAAACATTCGATAAATAATTCATGAAACCCTTCTGCTTGATAAAATATTTAAACGCATATTTATATTTATTCAATGCATATTAAAATGCTTCAGTTGTCATAATAATATTACCTAGTCGTTGGTATCTACCTTCATTTTTATCAATTATTTTTTTAAAATGCTAACACCGCTTTATTCTTTTGATTCGGTAAACAGTATTATGAAAATATTGGCCATTTCCACTGATATTAAGAATATAAATCTATTGTACGCTGGATGAACAAAATTCAATTTTGAAGTAAACTACCTAGTGATTTATTTTAACCAAAAAATGGTTATGATGTAATGGTTTATATGTTTTTAATTTTAATGTTTCGTTTACAATAATCTGCTTTGGTAGAAAAATTTAAATACTATCGCTATATTTTTATAAAATGATAATCCTGCTATAGTGCCACAGGTTATCGTAAACACGAAAACGTATTTTAAAATAAATAGATAAATCAGTTTGTAACAATATCAAAAAACCCCTAAATAAGTTATAAATTCGATTTTACCAACACAATTTTTCTGAACTGCTATTATTAGATTCACATGGTTGTAATACAAATATAATAATAGTTACGCCACTTACCTACACTAAATGGATGTCTAGTTAATTAATTTGTTAAATTATATAGTGTGTTGATTTAGTATTCATTTCATGAAAAACTATCCAATCTGTGTTTCCGAAGTAATGAACTGAGCAAAAAGTATCAATTTCGTATAAACAATAACAAATCTATTTGATAAATTTGGAAAATTGATTTACAATATTTATTTGTAAATTGTAAACAATAAATTTTCTCGGTTTTTTTAATATAATACATCTTAACAACAAATATTTTATATAAATAAATAATTATTATTTATTATTAATAATTACAAAACCTATGCATTTATCTTTATTGTAGCAAGTGTTATTTTTGGCAATTAAAATGAAAATTAATTGTGATTTCAGAGTTGAAACATACAAATAACATTATTTTTAATAAATTATTCAATTTATGGTAAATACAATAATACATAAATATATTTGTTTACAACATGTGATTGTTTCTGTGGTTTAAAGTTTTAATTTCTAGTTGGTTACACCACTGGATTTAAAAACACATCTTCGTTCCCTTACAAAAACCATAAAATATTTGAACTCCTTTAAAAACTTTTTAATATCTAAATTGCTACCAAAAATGGTAATGCAATCTTCATTTTATAAACACTTTAAAAAAAAATAACAAATAATATACGAATTTGCAGTGACGGTTTAAAGTTTTTCAATTAATAAAATATTAAACAACCATTATTACCCACTATTTACTAACTTTATATTACAACTTTCTCAGAATTAAGTTTATAATTAATATATATTGTAAATATCACAGTTGTACATGATTCAAATCACAATTATTTGGTTAGTAAGAAAACAGAATGTATTAATTTTAAATACCTAACATGAATTCGTTCCAAATTGGAAAGTGATACTTAGGAAAATCAATGTTGACTTATAATGATACACTAAATAACGTTTTAGCTGTACCTACCTATTATAGTGAAATAAATACCGTTCGTAAATTTGATTTTGAGGACATTTCGATTGCATTTTAAATGATTTAGGTGTTGGTGGTACCGTACAATCAATATACAATACACTATACTTTTTTAACGACTCAAATAGAATATTACAAAATTGTATGATTTTTTCTGTTTAAAAAAAGTGAATTTTATTAAGTCCATTAAAAATCGAAAGCGAAATGTTGAAAAATAATATAAAGACGTCAAAGCAACAGTAGACTTTGCAATTGACATTAATTGTCTTGTGCACCTCAACTTCAGTGAACACATTATTACGTACCGAGTCATACAACCGAATCGCATTTAAAAATTTATATTTTCGTATCACGGAAATATAATATTACAAAACGAAATAATGACGGGCGATAAATGAAACGTATTGCCGCGTTCGCGTGCTTGAAAAATATTACTTTTGGCGATTATTTCCCATCGCCCGACCAGGATGACGATGGTGATATTTTCGGGATTCGAACGAGATGTGTTCGCAACACTATGACAATGTGTTTCGTATCCGTGGCTCGTAGGACGAGAAATATTGAAAAGTCTTCAGCGTGGCGACGGTCACCACGGCTGCTCATAACGACGATTCAATGGGTATTCCTCGCCCGATAGAATCCTGCCGACTTTGGGTGTGCCGGCAGCTGTGGTCGACCGCAACGGTGCAGATGAGATGCAAAAGTGATGAGTCGGCTAAACGGGATTCGATTGGCTTCGGGAGTCGGCACGTACAGGTGTGCACCGGCCACGTGCGAATCGACCTGGGCACATTATAAGACGCAAGTTGTTCGTCCAGAGTTTTATCGTAATTTAATGATACCGAGATTACCTGAGAATTATATTTTCGATACGCGCAACAGCCAAGAGGTCACAGTAAAAAGCCCACGAATTTCTATTAAATGACGCATCTTAATCTATAAAATATATGAAACACGAATACCACTTACTCGTCCTTCACACTACATCTCAAAAACTACAAGACGTACGACCTGGAAATTTCGAAGATTGGTTCGTCTAATGATCTAGATGTACGATAAGAAAGGGTTTTTCGATATTCAAATTTTAAAGAGGTGTACAACCGGGGAACATGAGATTCGTGGTGGAAACAGAAAGTTTTTATTTTTGTTTATAAATGGTTGCCATTGGTTATTCTCTCGGGCAGATCAGGTACAATCATCGCGTTTACATGGCCTCGATTAAACTATATCTTAAAACCAAATGTAAGTCTGTAGCTTATAATAATAGCCTTGTATACTCAAAAACTACTCGATTGATTTGACGAAAATCTCAGAGATTGTTTTTAGAGATGTCAGAAAAGTTTAGAGAGTAAGTAGTTTAAACCACGTTAAAAAATACACCAAATGCTAAATCTAATCCGCGACTTGCTGCAGTTGCCCATCTAGGTCAAATTATTTAACAAAGATAAGTAGACTGACGCAATGACGCCGGTTTTTCCGTGAACTGAGGTACACCAAAACTGAAATACACTCAAACCGAGATACACCTATTTAGCGTATTTTATACTATATAGGATTTTCCACAAAACAAAACTGCATACGGGCGAAGCAGAGATATTCAGTTAGTATAATATAGGAACAAGTGTTTCAATCTGGTATCTGATATAGGTATACTACTCATACACCTAAATGTTCGTGTAAAAATATTATTATCATTACAAAATGCTGTCAGGGATATAATATTATGATAAGACGTGCCGATAACGCGATGCAACAATATTTGTGTATTATATATTACTAAAAATCTAAGCTGATACAAAACCGACGTCTAGAAGCGATAAAAAAAATAAATTATAGTTATTTTTAGTTATCATTACAATTTACAACTACAGTAAAAAGTAATGTACCTATATTGCCTATACAACACGCCGTATTGGGCATCGAGAAACCGATAAATATTGTTGTTATTGTTATCCTCCAAACACGTAGTACATGATAAAATACTATAAAACATGGTAAACAAATATTCTGATAAAAAGTAGATAAAACGGTCTTATAAAATGCAAAAAATCATTGAAGCGTTGAGGGTGTGTTGTAGTCTTGTGACGTTATAAAAAAAATTAATAGGAACACTACTTCCGCTTTGTTACGTAATTGTATTGGTTTGCATAAGCGGTAGTGACCTCTCCCACTCAGTTTTTCATATTAATGACCCTTCCATGTTCGCAATCATCCGTCGTCAATCGAGTACCGGAACTTGTCTCTTGGTTGACAACAGCATTATCGTCTGTCGACACATCGCCCTGGATTCACTATCTTCGTACAAACAAACAAAAAAAATGTATAGAACTCAAATGCTCGGGTCTATAACATCTATATTAAATGGTACGCAAAGGACTTAAGGAAGAAAAAAAATCCGATGGCATCGAGTGTAATGACATTCTAGATCCAAAATAAGAGACAAGAATACATATTTTATATTATAATCGCAGTATTATTAATTTATAAATACTAAACAATTAGGTACGTGGTTTAATGGTTTTTATTTCTAAAAACGTTTTCGATCCTTTTCTTGTTGTATTCAAAAAACCACTATTCACGTGCCTAAATTATTATAGAACATTATTTCACAACTTAAGATAATTTTTTTGATAGGGTTCTGTTGGGTCTGAATTAAATTAAATTCTAAGATATTTTTTATTTCTATCCGTATGTTTTAAATCAAATACTACCTACTGAATATCTGCGAATCGAATAGCAATATAACTAAAAACATTTTTATATAAACATTCATATTGTAACTAAATATCTTGATTGATTATCCTATAGATATTATCTTTATATTAATCGTATAAATATTTTTTTTCTAAGTTTTCTGATATTTTTCTTCAGTAATTTAATTCTAAAGACTTTAAAAACTGTATGATAGGTCAATGATAAAAATTGTCAGCCAGTGATCTTTATACTATAGTTATTTTTCGTTCTAAGATTTATTTCACTAGGTATGAATTATGAAGTATGAACTATTTTGTTAGAATACTATTCCACTACTTAGCAGTTTAGTGGAATTAAAAGTACTATATCGCAGTGGTGGGACATCAAAATGCAGCCACCACTATACAATTTCATCAGTCTGCATTGTATTATTATGTCTTCTTTATTTGCGAATCCTGCCTGATCTTCACTAAATTTTTATCACGGAATCCTTTCATCTCTTCCACTGATCTTTTGCCGATGACTCTTTCTTCTACTATTTATATGATTGTTTTTCTATCTTTCTTCCAGCCATGACCACACTAGCTTTTTACTTCTGTTATACCAGAAGATATTGGGTTTTCCGTAGATATTTGTAAATCAACTTTATATCTTTGGTTTGTGTCTTCACGTATCTATATAATATTTTTTTGAGATCTACTCTTAGTACTTTTATGTATTGAACTTCCCAAAACACACGATAGTATTAATGTATTATACATTTTTAGTTATATTATAATACAGTAGTAGTAATAATAAAAAACATAACATAACGTATAGTAATATTATTTACGAATGGTAATAATACATTGGATGTTTTAGGTGACGATTTTAAATCCAGTGATCTCAATGCACACAGAGGAGAAATTATATTTTGGATAAAACCAATCTCATATTTTTTACCAATACTAAACAATAATATAAATTTTTATTATTTATTAAAACACGATTATGACGTTCGGAGACAGGAAATGTTGCAACATAGTAATTATATAATAACCATACTAAATAATAAACACTAATATATACAAAGTGATTTTTCGTCGTAAACAATGGAATTTATTATATTATCGTGATTTCCAGGCACAAAACAATTTAATGTAATATTATTTATTTATTCATTATTTAGATAATATTTGTGTTTTAAGTAATTCCATTAAAAGTTAAAAATAAATAAACAAGTAAAACCGTAAAACGTCTTTTAAAGAAAAAAAATTCTATACCTGTTGGCTGTTTCTCGATAAAAAAAAAAAAATGCTCGTCCTGTATACGACGTCTAACGATGTTGAATTCAAACTTATCAACGTACACAGTAACTCTCGGGGTTAATGTTGGCAAAACAGTGGATGGATATATATCTTACATTCTACCCTATTAAAATCAAAATACCGTACGCCGCGGTCGGTCCTTAAAAAATCGTATCTTGAATTTTAATTTTGTTTATTTCCATCGTAATGACGTCGTAGTATATGGGGAAGCCTCCCGTCCCACCACGATGGTTAAAATACGTTACAGTTGTAACGGCGCGGTTACTTTATTATATAATAATATATTATTGTAGGTTAGGTATAATACGCGTCCCTGCATTATTATAAAAATAATATTATATATATTATTATAGGAAAAGTGCTAACGGCGTTATTTTTTTTTTTTCTGTTTATTCGCGTTGCATTCGTTTCTATCATTTCAGCTGAATACGCAAAACTTTTAAAGGAGTTCCCACGGGTTCCGAGATGAGTTTTTGTGAATATATACGAGTGCCTGCCTACTTACCTACCTACCTACCTACCTGCAGCAACATGGATATGTTATAAAGCTTGAGATTATAACATACGCATTATGTACCCATCCACGCATATTGCATACTATACATCTTAAATATAATTTAATGTGTTTTTCTATTGTGTATGAGTACATTTTTTCCAGTCACAAACCCATATCTTTCCAAAATACCTATTATGTTATTATTATAACGCGTTTAAAAATATATTTCTGTGCACATGATGACAAGTCAAATACAACCAAAAATGTATATAGCTAGTATATAAGTACTTACATACTGATAAACTTGTGATTTTTATGACACTTTAAAAATAATATGGTCACGCATTTTCGAAATCCATCACACAGTCCTTCTCGTCCACTGAACCAAATATGAGATGTTATTTATTTTTTTTTTATAATAATTTCCGTAGCAGTAGGCAACCAACAAGTTTTGTCTAAAATGTATTTCTTGATTATTAAAATAAATTTACAAACTGGAAAATAATTATTGTCATCAAATGTACTGCCTATAATTATTTTATTTTTTATTTTTCAAGACTTACGAAATTGTCTATGAAATTTGAAGTGATTCGATTGATTTATTCATTTAAGTAACACATTTTATCATATTGAACTCAAGGATATAGTTATTATTTTCTAGTTGTATTTCGTGTCTCATATTAATTTTATTGTTTGTACGTTTTTAAACCGTAAAAAGTCATGTAATATAAACCTACTTAAACACTTATGAGTGCGTTTTGAGTAAGTATACAGCTTATTATGTAACTTATTGTAATAAATGTAATACAAACGTAGTATTCAAGTTTTAACAAGTACATAAAGTATGAACATACTTTATGAAAATTAAATTACAAGTTAATTACCTCAAGTATTAAATCAAATTAACCCAACTTAATCACACATTTATGAAGAATAATGTTGAGTTCATAATTATTTTCACACGCAATTGTAAAAACAATATGTGTATTAACATTTAACATGAGCTGTTATAACACCATTTCTACATAATGTATGATTTTATATATTTTCATAAATGATACTCCAACTAAAAACTGGTAAATGTTAAAAATATATTTTATATAATATACATGAATATATTATTCATTTTTTTTAACGATTCTCTGAAAGTTGTTATCACTCGTGACTCCTATGCCTAAGAAATATTTTAATTCGTCCAAAAAAATATTTCAAAATATTATGATTATTAAATATTTGTCTTAATTTAAATGACCTCGGGATACCCCAGAAAAGTTAATCCTGGTGGACGAACAATACCCTCAAAGGTAGTAATAGAACATTTGAGAAATTTAATTAATTTTAATTTTATTCATTATCATATATTTAATTGCGTGTTGACCAATAATGCATTGAAATATCAATCGAGTTCACGGGTTTATTAAAACGTAACATATTACAATGACTATTTAAATCACGACTCGTTAATCAAATATAAGAGCGTTTGAGAGAATATTTTATTTAGCGTTAAATGTAGCACTTTAAAACTTAAAAGACTAAAAGCTTTGCCGCTTCGGGAAATTATATTTCACCCGTAGACCACTTATGTGAAAATGCCACATTATTATTAGCGCCCTTTAAAGTTAAAGACTCTTTAAACTATGCATATTTATCAGTAGCTAGGTTATGAAAAAAACTAATTCATACCTTTTTTATAGTTTTGGATTTGGACGATGGATTGTCAACTCAAAATCAATTTAATCCTAAAATACAACAACAATTTGAAATTCTACCAAATACCTATGTTTAGAAAAATACTTTTCCACGGTAATAAATAATATTTATAATACCTATTCAGAGCATTAGATATTCATTAAAAATCAATAATTTTAATATTTCTAATATTGTTGACTTTTACTGACATCATTTTTTACACAAACCGTCGTGATTTAAGCTGTTGAAATAACAAACCAATTCTTCAAAATTGTTGTTTAAATTTAATTTTATTACCTGAAGTTTGATAATCTATCAATTTTCATTACTGTCTTCGTAAGTGTCATGTACCGTATTGTAGTAGCACCTATATACTATGCATACCTACATAAACAGTTCACATATTTCGGATTGGTTCTTAATTTTATTATAAACCGATTACTTAGTTTTATTTTTATTTTTATTTTTTATTTATGATATATATCATATGAATAGGTAAATTAATTGGGTACAAGAAAAAAATTGTGAATAACTAGTATATAATAATATACGATATACCTATAATTATAGTGTTGATAAAATTTAGATACAAACATTTTTTATTGTGAAACGAATACATATTATACTATTGTTATAGGCGTATAATATGTTCCCTTGGTAAAGGATTACTCTTTTGAGATTTGGTTTTCCGGTGTAGCTTACCATTATAACGATATTGAAAACGTGCTCTCCAAGTTTCTAAAAACCATTTTCAAAGATTATATCTCAAAATCCCAGGAGACTCGTGCGCGTTCAATTTTGTAGTAGGTTAACACTTTCCTTGTTTAGTGAAAACAAT
Source organism: Sitobion miscanthi (assembly GCA_008086715.1). Taxonomy (NCBI): domain Eukaryota; kingdom Metazoa; phylum Arthropoda; class Insecta; order Hemiptera; family Aphididae; genus Sitobion; species Sitobion miscanthi. The sequence goes on from CM017799.1 coordinate 6,094,608, forward strand.
ATATTTACATAGCATAATAATTCTTAAATAACATGAAATAGGGTTTATTTATACAGAGGATACGTAATTAGTTTTAAAAAAAATGCGTTTGTGAGAACTCCAAGTGTGAATGAATACCGAATAGTGTATATAATACATTCAATTTTCGTAGAATATAATGCACAACTCAAAACAGTTAGTTTAAAAAAATACAATTAATTAACGAATTAGGAAATACAATAAATCGTGTGTATTTAACACAACATTTAACAAATATTTATAAAATGATATAATATGTTATCTATATGTATCACACGAGGATCCACGCCTTTAAAGTGTATGGTTACCGAATATAAATAATAATTAAAACAATAACTATATATTGTTAATATACCCAATTTATAATTAGTAATGATACTTACAAAATGTATGGTTTTTAATTGGTCTAACTATTTAAAGAATGTAAGTACCTAGGTATAATACATTTAACAGTATAAATCTTGATTTTATATGAGGGAGGGTAAATTATGTGAGTAGCGATCCCCGCCTTAAATCTGTCCTCTTTCTACGTACATACAAATTATATATTATATATATATGTTCCATTCCCACTTATGAGTATACCTTTATTGACTATCATGATTTGTTTTAAGTACAGTTGTAAACCATTTTAGTTGTTTTTATTTAATTATAGTTTATATTTTATTATGACGGACTATTCATTAAAATTGTCATTGTTTTCATTTCATTAAGTTTTGGAATTGTTTTGAAAATATATGAGATGATAAAATTTAGTGTTAATTAGAAAGGTTTTGTAAAATTTCTAAATATGTATTTCTTGTTTGTCATAATTTTAATTAAACAACAATACACATATATTTTATTTAATAAACCTTACCAAAATTAAATTCCAATTATAAATCTTATTAAATTATACAACAAATAACATAAAGTCTACGAAGTTGGTTTCTTTAATGTTTTGAAATTTTTATATTATGCCTGCATCTAAATTTAATTAATTATTATTAATTTTTTTTATAACGGATGAATGATTAAAAGAATGGTTACGAGAGTTTTCTACAAAATGGCAATTTTCTTAAAAAAAAATGATATTGCTCAAAGATTTTTTTCATTCATTATAACTATTTACGTAATATAATACGTATTATTGTCACAATAAATAATTTGATTTAAAATGTTTACTATTCCATTTTTATACCAATAAGTAATAACCAAATATGAGTGTATTTAATTCAAATGAAGAGCTTGAATTGGTAGTATAGAATACCTACATGGATTAGTTTTAAGAAAAACATTAGACTCATTTAAAAACGTGCATTTGAACTTGTATTTTAATATCATTAGAAAAGTTTTGTTCAACATATTCCATAAATAAGTGGAACATTCTTATGGGAAAAAATGAATTATTTTTAAACGTTTTAAATCATATTTTATTTCTATGAAAGTTTTTTTTTTTTTTAATCAAATATAAGCGAAAATCGCATGCTCGTACATTATTATTTATAGGTAAGTATACCTAATGTTAATAAATTAAATATTTCAATTCAGAACAATTGAAAAGAAAACTTTTAATGTCCCCGGAGATCCTGTGTCCTATATAGTATAAAGGTTGTGTATATATGGTTCATTTGTGACATGTTATAACCGAATTAGCCGAAATGGACTAGGTAGGTACATAAGTGATTAATGGCATCCCTATATGTTTAACTAATTAACACGTCACTCACACAGACACAGATAGTCTAATATTATGTCTAACTAGAAAAATATAATGTATAGTTTATTTTATACTTAAGAATCATAACCATAAGTATAAATATATTGGGGCAAAAATGCAAAAGTCATCAACCTCATCTCCAGTTATGAATAATACAATTATTTTATACCTATGCATTCGAGAGTAGTTAGGAACACTGGAAAACTATTGAATAATTTAAAACACTAATAAGTTATAAGTGTAAGTCATTTTTTAAAGAATTAATTTTTAATATAAAATATGTATCTATAAGAATTTATAGATTTATAGAGTATTTATTTTAAAATTACCTGGTTTTAAACAATATAATGAAAATCTTCTGATATGATCAAGATTATGAAGTTAAATCCTATAAAAATTGAATGGAACTAGAGTCTAGTAACTAGACCAAAACTTTTGAAAGCTAGTAATTATTGTGTAATATAAATTTTCTTCAAAATTGGCTATTTTGATTTATTATTTTTATAATTGTGACATTATATTATCCAAAAGTGGTTAATTATTACTTTTGCTCTGACAAACAGTTTACGTAAAAACCAAACAGTATTATTAATGTTATCCTTATATAATTTAACGTCAATATCTTATATACAAAGAAAACACTACGAACATTTTAAAATTCAATGCAATATTGTCTGCCCAAGGTTATGATTAAGATTGTGGTTCATTTCGATTTAAGAACAAAAAATCATTAACTGTAATTTGTATTGTATAATTTCCACAATAATCTAGTAAAGTAGAAAGCAAATTAATGCAATTTTGATTAATTGAATGAAATAATAAATCGTTTGTTTTGTGAAAAATTAGTAATTTTATTTTATTGAACTAATATCATAGGCACGACATCATACCCGATTTTCTTTAATTTAATATTCATTTTTTTATTAAAAGTACGATAAATTTTTTCTGGGTGATACAAATTATAATATTATACTCATTCTACCGCAGAATGTTTTAGCAACAACATTAATTATTATTTAAATAATAATAATTGTAATAATTGTTCTGAAAACCACAATAACTCACTATATCTATATAGTATATTATAATACTACTTATAATAATATTCTTAACAGAGCGAATAATAAGTTTTTAAAACTGTCATAAACTGTGATGGTTCCAAAACTTTTTACTAATTAAAACTTAATTATTTTATTTTATAATATATATTTTATTCGCTTTATTATTTATTAGAAATTTTGTTTTATTTATTTATTATTTTATATCATGGCGTGTATCACTTGTGTTTTTAACTGGAATAATACTAAACATAAATTACATTTAGGTATATTATACCCCAACTCAATAACGGTCCACAAATGTTTTAACCGTGTGCATTATTCAAAATAAATATAAAAGTACAACATAGCTATAAAATATATTTTTCGTGAGTTATATACACTGATAAAGTGATGAATTATCTTCATAGAAAAATAAATTAAATTCTAGTTTGTCATCGATGTTTTTCAGTTTTTGTAATATTAAACTTTGATTAATATATCACAAATTCACAATTTAAAATATTAGGCGATAAATAACAAATTATCTTGCCAAGTAACTCTACAAACAAAAGTATCTCAAATTTTAAAAAGAAATAATTTCAAATATTCTTGACACACTTTTTCATTTTAATATTTTTAATAGTAACAACAACATTACAATTTTATTTTTAGTTATTACAATATTTTTGATTAGGTACCTATTGATAATCCACAATATATTTGTATTCGATTAGGTAAATGTGTATTTAAACTTAAATGTTGTATAATTATCACAATATTAATTCCCCAATCGTATAAACGCGTAGCTACTTTGAGAAAAAACAGATAGAATAATATGTATACTTACTTATTACGAAAAGAAAGATGTTAATTATTTTAACATCATTGTACTTTCGCAAGAACAAGTTGTCTCATAAAAAATAAGTAAAGCTTCTAGGGTTTGAAGAGAGGACAAATTCATGAACAATAAATCTAATTAATAATAATAATTGTTTTCACCATTAAAAAAAAAAATTTAATATAAATACTTTTTAGGCTATAAAGAAAACAAAGAGTCGTTATCTCCTTTGTCATGTGTCAACTAAATAACGTTATGGTTTTGGAAAAAAAAATGATATGAAATTTATATTTTTATAACGGGCGAAGTATCAGGAAACACGTATATGAAAAACGTATTGTAATTTGTATGAGCTTTTACGAAAAAAAACCTAATAAAACACAAAAAAAAAACTCATACACGCATAATATTCTACATATTATATTATACTATACCCACCTACAATACCTACCTACTCGTATATCATATTACTGTATTGGATGTGTGCGAGGCTGTAAATAATGTAATTTTATATTGTAATCGTGAACTAATTTCGAAATAATTGGCTTAAAGGACTTTTGTTGTCAAAAACGAGAAAAAATAAACGAAACTAATACGCGCAATATTGCAATAAACTTAACACATTAATTACAATTAAAAACGCAATTCTTTCGGGGGAATTATTTCGTTGACGTTTTTAAGCTCCGGGTGCAAAATTGTTTTGTTTTCCTCTATAATATTTCATATTTTATTATAATACGTAATATTTGGTGGGGGCGCCTGCACCTATAATAATATTTATTGTTAATCGGTTATTAAACGTAGGTACCCTAAGCGTGCGGTTTTTCATTTATTTTATACGACAAGAATTATTAATAGTTCGCGTTTTGTCTCCTTGTTGATAATTAACGTTTTGTGATTGTAATTGTTACGAAATCGCAACACGTTGTTTTAACGCGTTAGTTTTTAAAATATTATGTTAAATCGTCACACGGTCTCGTACGATAATTCGATTGACTACCACTACACTGGGCATAATAACATCGTAACAATGCTGCAGTTGTTGTTGTTATTATTATTATTTGTATTATAAAATCTACCCTCTGGCCAGCGCCATCTAGTGACGGCAACTGCGCTCCAATGAATCGATGTTCGTACCCCTCGTCAGTGTACGCTCGGCCAACAAAACTGCACGCATGTGTTTCGCTCCGTTCCGTCGGGAAATTGTCGTCGATCTTTGGGCGAGATTTTAAGAGCGCACATAAAATCAAAATGGTGAGTACGACAATGACATATTAATTTTCGCAGACACAAAATCAGCTGTTTTGTTCAAAAATATCGCAAGAGTACGTCGAGACGGTGATATATTTTTTCCCCCACGATAGGTGATCTTTGTAATATTATTATTTTTATCTCTATCGAGATATTTACGGATTTGTTTCGATTGTTATTTATTTATTGAAACTAAATATTATTATGATGAAACATTTCAAACAAATTTTCAACTATAAAATTGGTGCATGCGAGCGTCCGTGTACCAGGTGGTCGTGTATTAATTATTAAATACATATAAATTTATACATCTTTTTATTAATTACATATTACTATTATATTTTAGTACGGATTCGTGAATTACGCTTTAGAGCTGCTCGTGTTGAAAACATTTGGCGAAGAGACGTGGGAAAAAATCAAGTGAGTACTGCACAATATTATGATAAAATAAAACGTTAAATCCAGTAGATTATTAATTATTGGTTTTAATCGATTGCAAACACGTCTTATAATATTGTATGTTTACAGAAAAGATGCAGAGGTTACAATGGATGGTCAGTTTTTGGTCAGACAAATCTACGATGACGAAATTACATACAATTTGGTGTCTTCGGCTGCACAAATTCTCGGTAAATATAATTGTTATTCAATATGTTTTAGTTTACATACATTTTAACGCCTAAGCTTGTATGGTTAAAAAAAAACCACAAACGTGTAGGTACTACTAGGTAGGTATATTATAATTTGCTAGAAATAACAATAACAATATACCTATAGGTATTTATGTCTCCTACATACTTTTGTTTATTTTATTTACCTTACATTGAAATACTATATATTCAAAGACAAATTAAAAGTATGTAATAATAAAATTCGGATTATTAAATAAAACCAAGTCATATAAAATAAATGATTGAAATATATAGATGATTTTAGTTTTAATGAAAAAAAAAGTTTTCGATTATGCGAGATATAAACGCAGTGTACGGCGATCATATACTTAAGGCTGTTCAGTGTAAAGTAATTTAAATAAATAAACAATATAAGGTACCTACGGCATTTTTTAAGGTGCATTAAGGAAGTGAACATAATATATACAAATACATTTATATTTATTATACAGAATTCAATTTTGAAAAAAGCGTGTATAATAATAATATTATCTACGGGAATCGTTTTAACTCTTACACTGATCATAATAAAAAAAATAATAATAAAAAAAGACCTCGCGTGATAATTTATGTCTGAGATATGTTAATAAGCCCAGATCTAAAGTGTTATATAATTTTGTGTGTTTATGCATCAGAGCTGCCCGCGAGTAGCATATTAGAACTGTTCGGGAAGATGTTTTTCGAGTTTTGCCAGGATTCCGGTTACGATAAAATCCTACAGGTGCTCGGAGCCACACCCCGGGACTTTCTTCAAGTACGCATTGTTCGAGTTACATCCTTTGCGCAATACAATAACTGTTATCACCCGCTGTTTTTGTAGAATCTGGACGCTTTGCACGATCACTTGGGCACACTGTATCCGGGCATGAGAGCACCGTCTTTCCGGTGCACAGAAAGGACAGAGGACGGCGCGCTCGTCTTGCACTACTATTCCGACCGTCCCGGGTTGGAGTACATTGTCATCGGCATTGTGAAGGTTGTAAAAACAATATATATTACGACCGACAATAACGAAACGACATAGTGAATATGGCGTGTCGTGGTTTTGATATTATAATATATTATATTGTTTTGTGTATGTTTGTGTGCCTTGCAGACCGTCGCCAGTAAACTGCATAACACCGAGGTGGAAGTTGAAATATTACAAACTAAAGAGGAATGTGATCACGTGCAGTTCTTAATAACCGAAAAGAATACCACGGGTCAACGTCAAAGTGATCAAACCGCTGAAGTCGAGACACTATCGCAAGGTCATCACCAGAAATCTTTTTTCTTCTTTCACTTAATCACAAGAATATGTAAAAAAAAAAAAAAATAGTATACTGTTTCAGCGTTTAAATCGGCTAAATATGCAAATCGTACTTACTTATCATACTTTAATATGCTGTTTTAGGTTTTAACCGAATTCAAAAAAAACATATACCCAACAGTTTTTTTACATAAGATTTAAGTCGTTGACAGTTAGGTACTATTAGTATAACATGTTGAATTATCAATATCGATCGAAGTACATCAATATTTTTAATTTGTCTAAATAAAGTTGGGTAGTATTTTTTTTTCATAGCTACAATGGTAGCTAATATAGAAGTATTTTTACTTCTATTAAAATTAAAATGAACACAAGTAGATTGAATCCAATGAAAACCGAATAAAAAATAAAAATTATCATACCCGTATGTTTCGATTAATTAAAAAATACATAATGAACGTATACCTAAAATATAGAATATTAATTATAATAGCTTTATCAACCGGAACACGGGATAGTTATTATTGTTGATGTATTTAAATACATATTATATATATATATATATATATATATATATATTATATTAGTGCGTTGCGAAACGACATCGTAAGCGTATATAATATAACGACTTTGCTATATTTTTCTAGAACCGAAAATTAGTCCGGCCACGTTTTGCCATGTGTTCCCATTCCATCTGATGTTCGACAGAGACTTGAACGTCCTTCAAACCGGTTGCACGATCACCAGAGTAATACCCATGGTACAAGGGCCAGAACCATGCAAATTAACACAAATCTTATACCCCGTAGGTGTTAACACTCACACACACGCAGACCCACTGCACACATACACCCAAGCATAATAAATAATAATTATTAATGTTGACTCCGTTGGGCAGGTAAGACCTCATTTGGAATTGACATTCGACAACATTCTAGCGCACATAAACACCGTGTACGTTCTGAACACGAAACCGGGAATTATGAACGGCGACTCCAACGACGGTTGTTCGATATCTCTGCGTCTCAAAGTAATGATAATCGATAGATCCAACTGTTCGGACACTTCGTATACCGATTGCACGCGTTTAAAATATAAACTGTCGGTTTGAAAATAAATAATACCGTGATTAAAACGTCGGTTTGTTTTACAGGGCCAGATGCTGTATGTGCCGGAAACGGATCTAATGTTGTTTCTGTGTTACCCGAGTGTCGTGAATCTGGACGATCTGACCAAGTTAATACAAACACATTTATACCTAATACCTAATGCATTATGTTCATATTTTGATTGGACGGCCTCGTGTTAGGTTAGGTTTAGGTAATTGAGCTATAAACTATTGACAGTGTTTGTTTTGTTTGTTCGTCCCAGACGGGGCCTGTACATCAGCGATATACCTTTGCACGATGCCACTAGGGATTTGGTGTTGATGTCCGAACAATTCGAAGCCGATTTCAAACTGACCATGGATTTGGAATTTTTGACCGACAAGCTCCAGCAGACTTATAGGGAGCTGGAGAGCGAAAAACAAAAAACCGACAGGTAGTTCAATACAGCTAATCCTCGAATTGAAAAAAAAACCCAGTTGTGTACCTCCGGCGATACGTGTTTGCTTAGTAAATTGCATTGCAAAAATTAAAAGCAAACATAAAAAAATGCATAAAATAAAAATATAATTCATTCGATATCCAAATAAATCTTGCTCAATAACGTCATTATGAAAATGTATCTGAATATTTCAGGCACGTACCTACACAAAGTACAAATCACAATCATTATTAATAAAAAATATTATGTTTCCTAGAATATTTGGAAAGAAAATATGCTATTATAAAACTCGTAGTTATAATAAATTGTGGATTCGATGAGAGGCACTTATGTACAACCACGTGTTTAAAATATTTTTAATCGATCGATAAAATATTGACTGATAAAATTATAACGATTTGTTTACAAAGTTGTATACAGTCTGAGTGATGCGAGAAAACTACACATTTTAAAACGAAGAGTCATAATTATTTATAAAAACAATTTTGGTTTACAGCGTTTTAAAGTAGTTAAGGTATAAAAATATGAATAAATCCTTTTATATAAAATGTACGTACCTGTAATATTGTATTTACAAAAGTTTACTGCAAATTAAACAATAATTTATTATAACACTATACGAAAAAATTGCTTGATAATAATCGGCAATTAGATTTTACGGTGCTGTGATCTATATTAAAATAATTGAATGTTTTAGGTTTTTTTACTTAGTTTTTCATTTAAATTCCCATATTTATCTCAATATTTTGAAATAAATTCATAAACTATAAAGTTTCTACATAACATTTAATTAGTTTTGTTTATTTATTATTTAAATAGTCCGATCGTAGAGGGTTGATCGTAAAATATTAATTAATTTTTCGGTAAGTTTTAACTTTTAATCGTAAGTACCTGTTAAACAATTTGTAGAATTTTAAAATTAACAAGGTTCATTGATACAAAAAGTTAAGTTTTCCATATTAAAAATTCCAACCAAAAGTGATACTATAACTTTTCTTTTAAATAAATAATATATATTGTTTGCTTCCTCCTCCGACATTATTTCAGTCTAAATGGATTTTCTTTGATTTTGTTGTATTCTTTGATTATATTATAATACTTTTTGATTACATTTTATTTTATCTGTTTTTTTATACTTTTCACCACACATTCTTAATGGGTGCGTACCATTTGTAAGACTCCAACATAATAAAATATATTAGCTAGAACAGTGAACGATGTCAAACGTACACGGTTCGTGTAATCGTGTCACACAAACGGTGAAACATTTAAAAATATATTTTTTCTAGATTTCTGAACAAGCAGTACTTAAAGAATAATAATTATACTGATCATTTATTATAAGTATATTTGTAACCTTATAGAAAAAATATATTCACCTATATAATATCACTTTATACGTAGGTACCTAAGTGTTTATAGAAAAGAGTTTGTCAGAACCTCTTTTAGCCGTAAAAATAATATTGTACGTACCTATAAGTGTCGGTAGAATATTATACCAAAATCGAATTTAATCTAAATAATAGCACAAAAGCCGTCGTTATTAACTTTTTTGCTTTCCCTTTCTCGGATTGCAATCTCCGGCTTGGCTCACAAAGCTCTTCTCGTCGCAAATCGCCCCCGTAGGCTACTTCATATTTGTATATGATATAGACACACACACACACACACATACACACACACACACACCTATATATCTAAATGGTCACTGTGACGTGGCCGCGGTGGCAGAGCACAAAACGAAATAAACATTCACGTCGACCGCCTCGTCTTAATAATGTTGCGATCCTTCGTATTTATGTTATACTTAGATAAACACTGCCTACCATAATATCAGAATGCCCGCAATTTATCGTATAAATAATCTTTTAAATTTCGACCGTTATCCATTGATGGTTAACGAAAATAAGAGGGGATTTCAGGAAACGGTTCGTATACGTTCGTGTACCGTTTTATACTTGAAAGCTACAAAACGTTGACCGTAAACGAACCGAGTTAATCGAGAGCGAAACAAAAATGTAAGATGCACCTTCTTTTCTGGGTTATCGCGACAGTCGTTTGTATAATATTATATTACAATCCTATGGCGAGCGTTTATTCCTAAAAAATGTAATATTATTTTATTACGATATACCGTACCCTCGTGCGAGGCTGCGGTTCGCCTTGTAGCGGTGCAGGGCGGAGGAACTCAAAAATACCTATATAATATTATTATTATTATATACTTAAACATTATCGTCTTGTGCCCCCGTATCGTAGGCTGCTGTACTCCGTGCTGCCGATCAGCGTGGCGACAGAGCTGCGGCACAAGCGGCCGGTTCCGCCGAAAAGGTTCGAGTGCGTGACACTGCTGTTTTCCGGCATAGTCGGCTTCAGCGACTATTGTGCCGGTCACGCGGACTCGAAAGGCGCCATGAAAATCGTCCGGATGCTCAACCAGCTCTATACGGCTTTCGACGTGCTCACCGACCCGAAGAAAAACCCAAACGTCTACAAGGTATATATTATCGTAATGGTATTTCGCGTACACGCAGCTGCGGCGGTACTTGATGATAACAATATATAATATCGTCGTGAGAACGAAAATAGAGAAAATATTCGCAGCGGCTCTTGTCCACATCCTCCGACCATAATAATATCATACCCTCCTGTCGCGGTCCCGCCACTTGTTGTTGCCCGGAGGCAGAAATCATATCGCGTCCTGTACAAGCAGGACACGGTCATAATGTGATCCGGTCCGATGCGAGAACGGTTTTACGCATTTTCTCGCGCCGCACATATTATATCCGACCGATGTCAGATATGAATTTACTTCCGACCGGTAATCGCGTGCACGTCTCGTCCGCGTACGTACGGGGCGATTCTGTTCTGTTATAATAATATCGTACGATATTATAATATTACACGCCATAATACCCGTTTATTTTGGTGTTTGGAATTTTCGATCGTGCGCTTCGGCAGCACCATAACGTTTTCAATATAAAATAATCAGATCCGAAATAATATTCGTAACGGATTTCTGTTGAACGATTTGAGATGCGTTCCAAAGATTTGAATTCGAACGCGTCGACACTACCGTGTGATATCCGAGGACGAACGTGCTCGCGGATGAACCACCCTAAATATTATATAAGATGTCGCGTTGCATCGTTGTGCATAATTTTGGCGAAACGGTCATCCACTCCGGAAACGCGTATTCGTCGGTATAAGATATTATTATATGTATAATCCGCAATGGTGTACGATACCGTCGCGGATTCGATCGATCGAAACTCTGCATCGGAAACACGTCGAACGGCTTCCGACGATAGGTATTATTATTATTATTATTACTGGAATTCGTGGTGTATAACGAAGAGCGAATAATTCGCTTGGCAGTGCGTCTGCGACACGGTCGGCTTGCAGCGGACAAAAACAAAAAAAAACGAATTGCCGCTAAAAATTGCATTTCGTAGAATATTATGTATTTTTGTGTTTTCATTGAAACGCGTTGTAGGTATACAATAAATGCATTCGATCTCGGTTGAAACTCGGGGAAGATGATATAATATTAAATATATTATGGCCGGTCGGAAGTCGACGGCCAGCATGGCGCACACAGATCAAATATGAAACAGGTGTATTCTGAAATGAATAATAATATAGCCAGGCTATAATAGTAAATAATAATAAACAAAAAAAGATCAAATCCGAAAAGTGTATAATCGACATTAACATTTCTCTCCTTAAAGAGTAAAGAAAAAACTCGTGAAAGTTTTTCAAAACCATCCGTTCTTTTAGTAAATAGAAGTTTCGTGCTGTGTGGTCGGTATCAGACTGCCGGGGAACCTTACAGATGATGTATATTGTACACAGTAAATAAACTTTTTAAACGACAAGATCTTTATTTACTTGCAGCCTAATGACAAACAATAATAACAAGAATTTTATTCAAATACGTGAAATAAACTCACGACTTAATAATAATGTGTCAGAGAAAAAAATATAATTTCATAGACGAATGAATTCAGTATCATCGAGAAGTATGAGCAAGAGTGCAATAATATCATGAATTTGATATTTGTGTTTACTTTTACAATAATATAAAATACACTCTGTTGTTCTTGCTCCTCGTGGAATATTTTATAAATTAATTCGAAACAGTCTATAATTTAAAGATCTTCTATGTTTATTGAATATTAAAACACCACTTAAATAAATTAGTTAAGTACATTCCAAACAGTTAAAATTGAAGAAAATATCTTTTTTTTCTGTTATATAATAAGAATAATTCACGTGTAAACATCTAAAACACAAGGGGAAAATAAACGTTTGTTTCTACAATATTACGAGAGAAATAAATAAATAATATTTTCAATGAATTTTATAAAATTATCTTCAATTTCTTAAAAAAAACTTTTAAAAAGAAAAACAATTTTTTATTTTAAATGTCTCTCTTTAGTTCAGTAAGTATATATGCTTAAAATTAGTTCGAAAACAAAATGTAAAAGTTAGTTACAACTTTCATTATAGTTTTCGTATGATACCCGGATATAAAAAAAAAACTTTTTACCCTTCGGTCTTCAATCTTTAAAAACTTTCAAGATCATAGACATTTTGCTAATGGCGTATAGCTTAATAATCATTTGAAACAATTTTGTTTAAAATAATTACTACCTATAAATTACCGTATTGTACTTAATTTACGTAAACTGTGTACAATTCGTTTTTTTAATTAGGTAATCTATTTCTTACGATTTACGTTGTCTTTAAGTTATTTTTATTGTTCTTTATAAAAAAAAATATAAAACATTACTTCTCTCGGTTATAAGAAGCCGGTATAATGATTTAGGTACCTACCCAATAACTGCGAACAGTAATATTCATATTATATTTGACAAGTATAAAAACAACATTTTTACTTTAAATGGTATTAAGAACTGGGCACAAATAAAATTATAGCTGTACACGTAAGAATAATAGGCGCTATAGGTACATATAGATTCCAAAAAATTTATATTTTCAAAAACATACATTTGTATAGTACTTATTATATTATAGTACTTACTAATTATACGAAAAATGTGAGAGAACGCGCCATACTAGAAAAAAATCAACAAAAGACAATAATAACGAAAATGTATATTCGCTCCAGAAACCGATAGTGGACTAGGTATAATATAATATTATATCATAAATTAAATATACCGGGTATATATATATGTATTATACCGAGTTGAATGAAAAATTCATTAATTTAATGGTTCAATAAATCATATTATTTAAGGTACCTCCTCACTGTTGATTCATTTGATTCGATAAAATAAATATTTAGTGATTGTTCACGCAACCCGACATCAATCTATCAGTACATCTATATGATTATATTCGTGTGTACAGGTGGAGACTGTCGGTGACAAATACATGGCGGTCAGCGGACTTCCTGAACCTTGCGAAGAGCATGTCCGGTGCATTGCTCGGCTGGCTTTGGACATGATGGACCTCAGTCATACGGTCGTAGTGGACGGTGTGCCCGTTGTAAGTATACTCTGTAGAAGTATCTCCGGATCGTGTACAATGCCTATGATGATGTATACAGGGTGATTCACCAAGCACACTCATCTCCATTATTTATCTTTAACAATGAATATATTCGAATTCAAATTTTTAAGCAATATATACCTAAGACCAAAAATATTCAAATTCTTGATATTTATTGATATTTAATTATATATTTATTTATTTCTATATAACTATACTGAGGAGTGCTCAGCGGTGATACAAACATGTTTTGCAAAGTAAAACCCCCTTTTTTACAGCAAATTATATTTTAATAAATAATTTTTTTTAAGATGTTGATGTACTCAATTCAAAATTTGAACGATAAGATTCTCAGTTATTATTAATTATACTAAGGATAATATAGGTAGCGCTTAAAAATAGTTTTACAAAAATGAAAAATAGATATAATATTGGATCTATATAGTATTTAATATACTTGGACCACTTTTACAAATATAATAAACGTTGGTAAATTAATATCAATTACTGACATTTTCAAATCACCTTATCCCGTTGTATTTCAAAACCATTATATTGAATCTATAATTATTATTAGTACACAAAGTTAAATAACTCAAACTTTCAAATTTCGTCAACATTTTTAGAAATTTATCTGCTTTATAATACATAAACATTAGAAAAGGGGGAGGGCATTCTCATTTGAAAAACAGAAGTTTGTATCTCCACGGGATACTTGTAAGTATTACCAAAATATCTCAAAAATTTAAAAATATGGTCTTTAACTATATTAGAAAATTCCAAAAATCGGATATTGAATAACTGCATAGTATATATTATAATATTATATTGAAGAAAAAAAATGGACGAGCATGGTTGGTTAATCACCCGGTTATGATCATAACGCCTATTGCATAATATACATATTATTTTATTTTATTATAATCTTAAACGAATTTTTTCAGCGCCTAACCATAGGCATACACAGCGGCGAAGTGGTAACCGGAGTGATTGGTCACCGGATGCCCCGGTATTGTTTATTCGGTAACACCGTAAATCTAACCAGCAGGACAGAAACCACGGGCATTCCAGGAAAAATCAACGTCTCAGAAAACGCATACAAGTAAGAACACCGATATTGATTAATAATATGTGATATTATTATTATTATTATTTCTAATCAGGGGTGTCATTTGTAGGGGGTGCAGAGTGTACATTTGCACCAACTTTTTTTTTAAAATGCCTTATATGGCCTGCCAACAATAAATATATGCGCCGATATACCTAAATGTTTTATATTATAAATATTATATATTTTTTCAGTATTAAAAAAAATGTATTGTACTAATGTTTAATTTCCAAGAATGTTTGATGAGATTCTGTGGTCCCACAATATTATATTTGATAAAATTATAACACAAACATTGTGAAGGAGGATGCCAATAAAATAAATGTCTGGTTTTATTAAGCTAGCTATATTATATATTTTGAGTATGCAGGGAGAAAAAATGTGTAGGTTAGGTATTTTGTTATAAAGGTAATTTATACCCATACATTTATTTACCAAGTGTAAATACCACTGTACACTAGTACCCACATTATAAAATAAATACATTAAAAGTACCTATACATAGTTATTAGTTTGTCAAAAATAGTAACAATACTGTGACATTTTCATACTAAGATAAGGGACATATTAAATATATTATACAAATATTCTACAGTTTTTGTCCCCACTTGACCCCCCCCCCCCCCTCCCACAAAAAAAAAAGTTTTCTATAGAGCCTGGTAATGATCTGAATGGCCTGCAAACATTTTGGCACCAACAAATAAAAAGTTGAAATGACGCCCCTGTTTCTGATACTGATTATATTATTATTGTTGTTCGTATGATGCACCATAATATATCACGGTAAATTCATGGGCTCATAACCAAAAGGTTATAAATCGATTTTTTTATGTATTGATAAGAGTTTAGTTATTAATTCTCTACAATCAAGCTCATGAACAACCGTTTAGGGGAAGTATTTAAGGAGTTATCGAAAACTAAAAAGTTTAATATAAAAATATTAACTAATAATTTATTAAAGATAACCAAACAGTAATATTTCATGGTCAACTGGGCAATTGTTATAAGATACATATTATCAAATATTATAAACTATTGTACCAACAAATTAAATAATTCTGTAAATAGGTAATCAATTTATTTTGGAATAAAATTATTTAAATATAAATTATTAATTTATTCTTCTGTATAACCGATTATTGTTTCTCTGGACAAAATACTTTTAATTCATAACAACAAAGTTGAAACTGCCTAAATAAAAAAAAGTATATTATACAGTCAAAATGTTCTATCTGTAGAACTTAAATTCGACAAAAATAAAAAATAATTTATCAATTTATTATGAAAGAAGATATAACAGTTCGAAGTTAAAAATTGCTCTCCTGAACAATTTTATATTATGAGATAGCACATTTTAATTCTGAGCCCATGGACTCTATAAACAATTATATAATAAGTGTATAATATTGTTTCCCATAAATCCGGATTTTATGAAACGGAATACGCTGTGAATTGCTTGATAAAATATAATATAACTTACTTTCGAGTGTTAAAATAATATAATACGAGTAGGCACCTACCAACTAGTATATAATATATTATTGCATGTATAACAACATAATATTATTATCATCGAAATTTAAATAAAAATCAATGAAGTCTTTATTTGAACAGAACGTCACGATGAATAAAAGATTAGTTAGACGATTATTAAACTCCTCACTAATCGAAGGAACGCATAAGATATGTAATAATTATATAATATTATAAGAGTGGCGTAAGACGGTTATGTTGCTTGTAATATAAAAAATAACAATGTGTCAACTACTATTAAAGAGTTGAGACGAATTATTTTAATTTAAAAAAAAATACATTTAAAACGTGAAATCATAATATAATAATATCCAGTATCGTACCTACTATGATATTAAAAAAACCTAATCTTAATGTCTATTCGAAATTACAAAGTTATTAACTCATATTTTATTGCATCATAATATTTTAGTTATCATAACATAATATCTCCTTGTGAGAATTAAATACATTGATGATACTACATAAGTACATAATATCATAGTTAGGAATATAATATACTTATATAAACGAATAATGATCGCAGTAACGAGCTTTAATTTATGCGTTATAATAGCTTATGTACACTTAGCGCAATTAGTTGATATACCTAATGGTATCAATTTTATTACTCAACTCTTATTTTTAATTAACACCGTTTCAAAAATATCCAGAAACATTATTTTATTACAACATTAAAATTAATATCGCATGATGAGACAACGTGTCTCAAACGCTTTATTGTTTTTTGGTTACATGAATTTTAAATAATATTCAGATGTTTCCCTAAAACAACGTTAACCGAAAAAAAGTGATTGCCCAAGTACTTGGTAATGCATACACTCTTTTGACCAGACCGATAACGTTACGTTATGGTTTGTAAACAATAAATCTATGCGTATAAAGTAAGTTGTACGACGACGACGAAATGCAATATGATTAAATAACGTTAAACGAATTTATAAACGCTGTGCATGATAATATATGACAACAATAAGACCGAGCGCATCTCTCATCCGCGAACAACGGCTCATTAATAAAATATTTTCTTTAAATATTATTATATTATTGTGCGCTATTAGCTAACATTGACAAAAGGCGCGAGGGAATTGATAAATTATCATTATGTCTGTAGAATAATAAATTTTTTTTCCGGCTTAGCGCTGGGTCGGACTGCACTTTTTATTTCGATTTGCCGGCTTCGTATTAATTCGATTTCGTTCAGCCGACTTCACGGTCGTTTAACTTCTAGGCGGCAAACAAAGCAAATTGTCGCCCTGCGTGTGCGCCGCCGCCGCCGCCGTCGTTTCGATACCGAATTATTCTAACGCGAAATAAACGAAAAAATAAATTAATCGCATAATAATTGGTCACGGAGGCGTCGCCGTGTCTCGTATATATATATATATTATGATTACAGACAGGTAAGTTACCTCCCATAGGTACGATTAGATAACGAGGTGGCGTCACGAAATGCAGAGGAGACGGACGCGTAGACGCGTAACGCACGTCTATGCAACGACGAAAAACCTACATCACGAGACCACATAAATTTTGGGCCAAAACGTCGCGGGTCGGAAGTGAATAATATTATAATATTTCGCTTGAGAATGGAAAAAAAGTATAAAACTGCACCCCACGCGGAGACGTTTGACAACTGCCGTACAGGTCTACAACAGCTCCGTTTTCTCCTGCTCGCTTTAGTTGTCCGTCTTGTCCGCTTCTATATTATTATTATCGTACATCGTGTCACGTATTATACCCACCCGCCCAACACAACCCACACACACACACACGTTTCACGTCAGAAACTATACCTATCAGCGATGATGTCTCGTCCCGTACGCGTTCCATAATCGTTTTTCATTTTTCCTCCTGCAGCACCGATATGATGCGTACAGATCTGTATACCAGCTACGGTTGAAATGGTTAGGGTAGGTACATGTATCATTCCACGTCGAATCGTAACAAGTTTCTAAGTTTTCTAACGTCGTATATGATGTGATCGCGCGGATCTCGAGCGCATCAGCTGAGTGCCGATCGGCCGATTCGAAGAATTCCGTTTTAAAGTTGGTCTTACATATTATTGTAGGTACTATTTTCTTGGTAAAAATTATTTAGGTTTGGATTCTGAGCGGAGCGATGAATAAATTGATTTTACAGTGATGTATGTTTTTAAATTTTTTTGGTTATTGTTTTATTATAATGATCATTCAATAAATTCGTATTCTTTCACATTTTTCAAGCTGCGTCTAATTTCGTACACGTTTTTGGCCACCCGCAGATTTTTTAAGTCTTAAATTACCTTTTTGTTTATAAATTATAAATATATAATACATTGAGTATATATATATATATGTATCAGTTACGACTTACAGGCAATGCTTGGGCTAAAAAAGTGCTATAACAAAATATCAAATTGTTCACGAGAACCATTTTAAACTATTTTAAAATTAAAACTCTCTTGTATTTTTTCGTTTGAACGATTGTCACATCCAAAAATTAACTATATTGTTCTGCGTTACCCCTCGCAATTTGTTTTTATATTAAGTAAAACTCAATGTAAGAAATGCAAAAATGTGAAAAATTACCGACAAAAACGAAAAAATTCTTCAGATAGAACCCATTTTTTTTCACTTAGCTAGAACTTTTTCGTTCTAAATTAAATGAATGTTTTTATAAAGACGTCACCAACTACAAAATAACAAATAATGTTACATTTGCATTTCATTTAAATATAATATATTATCTAATACTTACAAGACCTTAACTGGGGTGTTAAGGGTTCACCCTTCCCAGTGGCTTCCACCAAAACTTTTCGCTGAGTATGTAAACTTAGAAATAACTATTTATTTAAACAATTAAACAGTACAGTTATATGGTTTTGATTTTCATGACCCCTCCCTGAAATGTGCTCTAAGTACGACCATTCCAGCTTAATTTGTCATTTACTTGTAAATTTGTAAGCAATGTTTTTGCTTGTATCTAGCAAACCGTCGGTGAATTTTAGTTGGTGGGATGACTTAATGATCGTCTCTCACCCCTTATTTTTTTTTTTAATTGTTACTAAAACGTCATATAATTATGTCATAATAATATCTTGATGTACTACGGTAAATGGTTTTTTCTCTTTTGATATCTTTTGATTACCTATATCTTGTTTACCATAGATACCTACCATTATTATTTCGTCTTTTGGTGCTGAGCCCACGATATTTATTTATTATTTATTATGTACAATTTGAGATTCTATACCTGGTCAACACGGTCCTGCCTGGATAATTTAAACAGTGAATACAAACTGCAAATCATTTTTGTGCAATATTTTTCATTAAATGTATTGTTTTTACCTAATAGTTATATAATATTGATGGAAAAAAACAAAAAAAAATTGTTACTTCAATAATAATTATAATTTATTTTAGTACATATAGAGTATTGTTAAAGTGAAAAAAAAATCACTTAAAAGAACGCTTTTTACACGCAACTGTTTTCGTTGTTATTGAGAAACAAATGGATAGTAATACTCGCCGCGGGACGTATAATATACAAACAGTAAGTTGTGTAACTACTAATAAAACGCTTCGGCGACGAGATTTTTTCAACAATACCTCTTATTATTATAGATATAAGGCGCTCGTGACCTAAATGGTAACTGAAGGCATTAAAGCTACAAAGAAAAAAATTGTACTATAACGATAAAAACAAATAAATACATATTTTTAGGGACAGTACTAAAAAAAAATTATACATAACACGTCTTGAGACTTGCACGCCACACTGCACGCTGGCCGAGATGTACAATTATTTAAGAGTTACTGAGCAAACGTAACGTTTCGTGAACGGTTGATGACTTCGAAAATATCGTGATGCCATATATAATTAGCTATGGTTTATTATCAATAATTAGTTTAAGAGGTAAACGAGTAATTTTTTTTTTTTTGCTGCTTCTTTATTATGAGTTAAATATTACATTATTTTCGCGTACGAGTACCTATATACCTATATACAACGATATCGTAAAGTTTTATGACTAAAATAATTAATTAAAAATTTAATTTTTTATCAAAACACAACTTTGACTCGAGCTGCTGGAAATGATCATGTTAACAATTGAATATTAAGTACCTATAGATTTTATTTCAACCTCACTCGACACGCCATTGTAGTCTAATACCTCGATACGAATTTATGATAATGCGAAGTACCTAGCGTTGATAAAATTACCTCGTTTCCCTGTAATTTCCAAGGGATTTAGTAGTTTTGATGGTCACCCTTAGATAAAAATGAATATTCATTTAAGTATCGTTCGTGGCCTTATTGTAGTATGTGTATTCGTGGACAAAATAAAAAAAAAAAAAACAATAAACACGTTTCAACAATTTTTCATAGTATGTATTGATATTATTTAAAACTGTTTGAGGCGATAATTTATATATTTTTTTTCAAGTCGTTATACCCCTAATTTGGAGAAGCACCAGCCTTGCAGGGCCCCCCTGCACGCCTGTATTTATATTTCGGGCTCTTTATATATTTTACCACTCTAACTAAAAAAAAATAATTTATACAGGACTTTAATTATTTTTACACCTCTATAGTCCCAGTTGACAGTATCTCTCCGTAATGCTAATTTAGCATAATATTCCACGTTAGTTTCTGATGATAAAATTACGTTCCTAACCATATTCACTATAAACACTCACGCTTTTAGGTGACGAGTCGGTATAAGGAAACTGTGATAGTATAGAGAATTACAATACCTAATAAGTACTATATAGTACGGTGTACTTTAATATTTCAATTTGTTTTGTTTTTTTTTTTTTTTTTTAATTACGGCTTACTGCAGAGAGTGCAGAGAGCTTTTAAAACATGATTATATTGATAATATTACGCTGTTACACTTCATCGCCATTGACGGAGTTCTTTAATATTTCGATTTTTTTTTATTATTATTACGGCTTATTGCAGAGAGTGTACCTATAGTACAACATATTTAGATATATAACTGCACCAGTGCAGTTTTGAGCTTTTAAAACATGCTTTTATTGATAATATTACACTGTCACGTCACTTCATCGCCATCACCGGTGTCTGGGGTTCTTTAATATTTCAATTTTAGTTTTTCTTTAATTTCGGCCTACAGCAAAGAGTGCAACATTTATTATAGCTGTACCAGTGAATTTAGCTTTTAAAACATACTTCCATTGATAATTTAACACTATTACACTTCATCGCCATCGCCGGTATCCGGTGATTGTGCTTTTTTCGGGAAACGTTACAGCTCGTTAAACTATTACTGTAGTAAGCTGTACTAACGAGCTACGACCGGGAAAATAATATTAACGAACTACTGCCCAATTCCACATTAACGATAATCTAATAATGAACCGAATTATAAGTATTTTAAAGGGCGACAGCAAATATGCGGTTTAATAAGTTTAAATAATTTTAATCTTCTCTGCAGGATTGTATAAACATTCGAACGCCGTCACTCCCGAGATATTATAACAAAATGTACTCTGAAGGAAAACTGTAAATGCATTTAAAAATAACTATTATTATTGAATTAAGGACTGTTATTATTGTTCTACGAAATTATTTTCATGGTTTATCGTTTAGTGTCCAATAAATGTTATTGTTTTATATTGAAATAAAAAAAAAGGTGGACAATTAGTGAGTGCCGCTCTGCTGTACAGTAATTGTCAAGCATGTCATTATAATTGATATGTGTTATATTTGAATACAATGAAAATCATTACATACAAAAAACAATTCCAAGCTGAGAAGTTGTGTCGTCCAGCTTACTTATATTTATAATAAAAATTAAAAATTAAAAAATAAATTAATAAAAATCAAAAATATCTCATGGCTATTATAAGCGTAACTTTCCGGTGTATTTTTTTCTTTTTTTTTTTTTGATAAAGATAGACAAACTTGTAGGGAACCTTTCATTGTAATTTCTTATGTCAATTATATGTAAAAAAAATGTTTATGCATTTTTAACTGATAAATAATTTGCAGATTTTCGGTAATTGTGTACAAATTTAAAATTTAAATACATATAAAAATACAGTATCTATGTATCTTTAATATTTTTGAACTGCTATTAGAACAACTTATGAGGAACTTTGCATTAATATTTTAAGATTTTTTACTAAGTAAAAAAGTTTGTGTTGACAGTAATTGAATGAAAAAATTTACAAAATTTGAAAATTTTCTCAAGCCTTTAAATAGCTCAAAAAAAGTCAAAATGTATCGAAAATGTTACCATACATGGGAAATATTTTTTTTTAATATTTAGTGAAAAGTGTCTACAATTATTAATTTTTGAGCTACAACAAAAAAAATAAAATCAATTTTTTTAATTTGTTTCATATTTTTTTTTTCTTCCTGACGCTTTCTGAAACTACTGGGAATCTTTCGTTTTTATACCTCTAGAAAGTACCAACAAGAATTATTTTTCTATTAGAAAATATGCTGTATGATGGAACATTTTTAATACCACAAATGTTGATGACATACAGAAAAAAACACACTTCATTGTAATTACAATACATTCATACGCTCAGAATCTAAAAATCTGATAAATACCTATACTATATAATAGAATATATTTCAGCTAAATACGTGTACCTTTATTATATCTTATACAATTCAATAATATTACAACTACTGGGGTCGTTTATTTCGTTTATCAGATTTTCAACAACTTTTCGACTATAATTTAACTTCATAACATTCAGGTACAACATTATGATGTTATTTGTTTTTTTACCATGATAAAAATATATTATCCATATCGTATAATATATTTACTGACTTGGATCGGCTGATAATTACAAAGTAATAAGTTTGTAGACATTTTCAAAAACCAATGTTTACATAAATGTAGGAAAATATTGTGAATATGTAAAGTGAAAACAAGAATAAAAAATGGTTCATCTCCAGTTTACGAAAAACGTTACATCAACGTAATGCACCAGCTATTGACAACCGTTAATAATACTGTTCAAATTCTTGTTGGAAAACTTTCACATTTTATGCGTCTAATTTTAAATATTGACTGGAAAAAAACAAACCAATTACGTTAAATGTTAAACGGTCATATTTGTGTAGTTATACGTACCCAATATTTTATAGATCAATTAGGTAGAATATAATATGATAAGAAAATAAATATTTATTCCATAATTTATAGTTACTGCAATTCGTTTATTTAAATAAATAAAATCTTTTTCAGTTTACATACATATTTATATACATGGCATAATAATAATGTTTACGTTCTCCATCGTTAAATGAAGGTACATACATATAGGTAAATAATAATATTATGATAATATATATTATAATAAAATTTATCAAAATCAATTTCTATGCTAATGAGTATACCTACCTACTGACTGACGTTACCCTGAATATCGCACATAATAAAATATAACTTTTCAAAAGGTATCATATTTTGTATTGGGTATAAAATATGTCGAAATAATAAAACGGTTCTCGCCAGTGGCATCGACAAAAAAAATTATTAACTCGTCGACAACGCGATGGTTCGAAAGTTCACAGAGAAGAATTTATTCGATCGTGAAACCAAAGCTGTACCTACAATACGAACGATTTTAATACATACAATTATGCACACTATACTATGCATCGCACAAAGCAGGGCACCTCTATTCATTTACATTATTCATCTCCGTTGTTTATATTAAATAATAATAATAGAAAGTATTACGCGGCGACGAGTAATACAATTATTAATTGTTACAATATTGACTGCAGAGTGTAGGTATTACAATTATTTATTTATTTTGTACCTACTCCATAGTCACCGTATAGTTTATTACTTCGCTCATCGGGTGGGTAATTTATTGCTGCGCTGCGGTATAAATTCGTCGAATGCAATAGCTAAGAGCCGCCGTACACTTAGCAAAATAAATAGACGTTTTAATTAATGAAAACAACAAGACTAATGTGCGTCGTTAACTCGTTTATTCTACGCGTGGAAAGTGCTCGTGCGAGTGGAGCGCCTCCGACATCATGATAACCACGGCTGAGGTGTTATGTTATGGTTACTTACGCGGTGTTAACACTGCCTAACCTAATTAACGGACGACATATTATAATATTCCGATTATTTCTGAGACCATATCTAACGAATCTATTGGAAACAGATGAGAAGATGACAAAAAAAAAAAAATTAGAAAACGAACGTTAGTGTGTATTGTTACGTTATTTTTATTTGAACGACCTGCGATCGTATACGGTACAACTGAGAGTGTGTACAACGGATATGTTTGATGGTCGGTGGAACGAACGGCTTCTCGACGGGTGTGGGGGAGAGTAGAACGCTGTGGATCAACACTCTAGGTCTAAATAAGATACCAATGACCTGGGCACGGGTAACTGCGGTATGCCGTGCGGTAGATTGAAGTTTTGGTGCAACGCGTTGCGCACGGTGCACCTGGCCAGGTGCAGCAGTGTCGGCGGCACCCGAACGACTTTGACGCCGCTGCCACCGCTTCCGTCATGATCGTCGCCACTGCGGTCCTCGTCGCCACTGTCACTGCCGCGCCCGCCGCCGCCCTCACAGGCGACGGCCCTGAGCAGCAGTTCCAGACACGACTGGACGCGATCGGGAAACGGCGGACCGCGGTCCCGGTCGTCGGAACGGCGGCGCAGGTACGCGATGGCCGCGCGCACCGACCGCTCGTCCGGGCCGTACCGCAACAGCATGGCCACGGCGTCCACGTCTCCCGTGGCCGCGGCCACCATGACGGGCGCCGCCCGGTACGACCGCATCCAGACGTCCTGCATTCGGCGGCCGTCGAGCCGGAGTCGCGCGCGCGTCGCCCGGTCCATGTAGAATGCCAGCGCCGTCCGGTTATCGGCGACGGTCGCCCCGAAGTCCGTCCACCGGCCGCTGATCATGCGCGCCACTTTGCTGCCCACCACGGCGCCCTCGAAAAGCTTTTCCAACGTTTTCTCACACCTGCAACGGCACATTTAAACAATGATAATTAGTATTATTATAACAATACGGTTTTCCGTGTTAAACATAAATCACAAACTAAGATACAGTGGACTGGCGTCGTACAGGCTGGGGGTGTTGGGGGGGAGGAACGTAAGACGTATCAAATGTCATGCCACTTCCTTTTCACCAGAATAAAAACCCACTGATTTCAACGCCACTGGGTATAATAGCGTTGTTTTGGAAATATTATGATTTTCAAATAATTATTTATAAATTATTAATGAATAAATAATACACAGGTATTACCTAGTATATTACCTAACTATTATGTATCTTATTATAAAAATGTAAATCTAAAAATGAAATTTGATATCAATTAACTCAAACTATTATTTTATCGGTCATGTACATGTAGCATGAAAAGATAGCATTAAAATCAGACAATTTTTTTAATCCCCTGCTGCACTCTTTGCTTGCGTAACGTTTTCGGCTCACAGATATTGCACTCGATCACGTGAAAATAATGATATTCGTATAACTGCTCGTTGTAGACATTTGACTTGAAACCACTATGGTTAGAAATCATTACATACGTTTCGTGATGACGTGTTGAATATTCTTGTATAGATTAAATAATAATATTGTCTTATTAGCATATTATATTTTTATGCCAACGTTCATCGCTGCATTTTTTTTTTTTTTTGCATATTCCACGTAAAAACACATTAAACGCATATTTCTACGAATAACAACGACATAAAAAGTTGCATGCGTCGTAAACATCCGAGGAAATACTTCGAAGTATATTGAACTTGCACACAATACTGTGGTTTGCAATAACGATTATACCTACTACAAAATTCTCCATTGTGAACATTTAAAAACCATTTTTGTAATATCCTGTTGATACTAATTTTAAAGTCAAGACAGTAAAAATGTTTATACATACTACACCAATTAACAATAATCATATTTTGGCAATTCAACTTTTTTTTTGTTTTTAAATTATCAAAATTATTTTAAATCATAATATTATGTGCTAATAGTTTTTTTAAAGACAACAAAAAAAACTTTTTAACTTTTGCTTGCATATTAAAATGTTATTTTTATAAACTTTAGTGGTGTTTTTAATATCATAGTACCTATTTATATTGTATTTGTATTATAAATCTTGGCCATATACTCATATTAAATCAGGCGTAAATCATTATTCATTATTCTTGGATTTTTTTGTGGTGACGAGGAACCGTAGTCATAACTCATAATGGAGACTCCCCTTTATTATTATAATTTTTTTTTTCTTACGATATTTTATAATAATACTTAATAGTGCAATATAGGTACAATGCAATAAACTTTTTTTTATCGCACGTACACATTATAGTGTATAATATTGTACGGCCACCCATAAACACGAAATAATAGGTTTATCGGAATAATTATCAACAGATTGTATTAAGGTATATATTATGATAGTATACCATCAATAATATTAGGATCAGTGGCAGTGGCGTATTTACGGAGGGGGGATCAAAGGGATCAATGACGCTGTCTATAATATGTACAAGTTTTCGGGGTCCAACTTAAGGCTTCTAACTTTTAAGGCGGAGCTACTGGATAAAATCCCCCTCCCCCCAAAAAAAAAACCTAATTACGCCACTGGACTGTGGGACGCGACTATAATATTTTAGTTGATTACTGCGAAAATTTACACTGTACACCACTGTAATATAGGTACCACAGGTATTATTGTCGCAGGTTATGCATTTAACACGTCTGCAGAATATTTGTATCATTTGTTGAGGGTAAACCGCGGGAAAAGTGTGAAATACGTGATGTAAGTGTCGATTAACGTAAAAAAACTATAATATGCACTTACTACTTACATAATTTGTGTTTCGAGTAGGAGCAGAGAAAGGGTTGACACGTCGATTATCAATAGATTACGTTAGGCAGTGTGATAGTACCAACAATCATCGTTATTATTAGGGTCAGATGACTGTGGGACATGACTTGTGCAGCAGCGGATTACCGCAAAAATCTACGCACAGTACAGCATAATCGTTGATACCTAACCAATAATGGGATAATATTGCCACCGCATAATATCATTATCATTGTCATAGGTCACACATTTTAACACGTCTGCGTTTAAAATATTTTGTCGGGGCAAACCGCGGGCAAAGTGTATGATGCGCGTGCGTCGTTGTACAGCGTAAAAAATCGTGTGAATACTTACATAAGTTGTGTTTTGGGTCGGGGCAGAGAGAGGGCTAACACGCCCTCGTAGTCGTTTCGCATCCTATATAATATAATATCGTACGCATTTGTACGGCTTTGCGCACAGCATGATATCACAAGTATAGGTAATGCGCACGTACCACAACAGTAATAATAATATTCGTAGTTATCGTATAATATAATTATGATATAAGTCGTAACACCGACCGCGACGACCCGTAACGGGTGTGGGCCAGTGGGTCAATAGGTGATCGTCCGGTGGTGGTCGCGGGACCGGGTTTTGATTTTAACTCGATTGGCGCCGCGCCGATGCCAATCGAAAATTATCAATTTCTTCGAGGTTATAATATTGTAACTAATTACGCGTTTATAATGTCGTTGTTATATTATTATCACGCTCGTTTCCGCAAGTAGCAATCCTGCACTGCAATATCCTATGCAAACGACTCGGAACCAAACCACAAAAATCGCTTTATATGTAATATTTTTTTTTTTTATTTATTTACCATTATTTTTTTTTTTTTATTATTATCGTCTGTCTTGCGAGTACGCGTGTGCGATAAGACTTCGTGATAACTACGTTCGAATGAATCTTAATAGTATACCATTATAATATTTTATGGATCAGAGCGGAAAGTCTAGTTGATATAATAATATATTGTAAGCACAATGTATTCTCCGCGGCCGTGTTATGATCCGTTGTATTGAAAAAAATCGATTAAAATGATATTATATTCTCCGGGATGAATATCATAATATTATTATTTACAAATTAATTAATACCGAAAACAATAATAACATTCTATGATTATTATATTATCATAGAAAAAAAAGAAATTGGGCATGAATCGACAGACTTAAAAATTATTAGATAGTCGTTTTGCTAAAACGTTAAATCTGGTATGATAAAATAAAAAATTTACAGAAATTAACCAATAGACCAAATACATAAAACAAAGAGTAAGTAATCAAAAGTGAAACCCAATATCTCAAATTCTAAGTATTTTACCGTTCAGTAATTCGTTGGTATAATGGTGGGTATAGGATATAGCCGAGATAGAAGGAACAACGACCGAATAATTGAATCCAATTTCAACTTCACAAAAACGTTTTTGTTTAAACACGGTCATACAACCGTAGACGGAAGAATATATATATTTTCAACACAATACTTATTATAACAGATTAATATACATATTATATTTTATTTTATCGATTTTTAAAGTTAGTATAAATTTATTATGTTTTGAAAAATGTATTTTTGAAGTCGTTTTCTTATTAAAAATCACTTATGAACTAATATAATTATGATACGGGAACATTCAAGGAAACAACAATTAATAATAATATACATTGACATTTATTGGCCGTGTAAAACATTAATATATTGCACTGTTATAATAGTCATTATATTAATGAAGAAATTAATTTATGCAAAATGCTTTACTAAGTGCTACCAATGTAATATGTGGTACACAAACGCAGTTTTTAAAAAATCATTAACATACATTACAAATGTAAAAAAATACAATCCAACATATTATGTATATATAAGTGCTACATAAAAGTTAACTAACCAATAAGAAATCTTTAGAATGCGTAACTAATGAAGTTGTTTAAGAAACATTCATAAAAAAATCTAAGGTACGGTTTAAAATTATATTTATATTATTATTTTTTTAGGTGACAACATAAAAAAATTACGATACTAAAGGCAATGCACAAGTTAAGATGCTCATAAACAAATCATTGTAATCAACTTTTACTTAAATTTAAATAACTCTTATGGCTTTAGTTCATAAAAATATAAAATTAAAATATATTTATGCATCTAAATTAATATAGTATCTATTAGATAATGAAAAGAAGGTATATTGTGAGGTTTAATATCGTAATAAACATTAAACTACTTAAAGTTTTAAATTTCAGCTGTTGATAAGAAGTCAGAACAATTGTCTATATTTTTATACATAATTACCTATACTTTTTATTCGTAAATTGTTTTTTTTAACCAGAACCCAATAGAACGTCTGAGTTTAGTTTTGTAAGACAACAAATTATATCAAAGTATTAGAGTACTTAACGGGTATTTTGTAATCGAAATCTAACAATAACAAGTACAATAATAATTGAATATCAAATATTATAGCCGACCCAACACTCGTATACAATATTATTTACCCACACAATGTGGTTTTCATAATTTTAATGTAATCTAAGCTAACCATTGTGTGTGTATACATTTACAAAAATCGTAGTTACAGTTCTAAATAGTACCTAACTATGGGATAATATAATATGTATTATGGAATATAATACCTATATTATAGTTTTTAGATGATTATCGTTTTCAAGGATTTCGCTTTCTTGAATATATCTAGTAATATCTATACTTCGTTAGTCTTAGTCGCAGGATGAATAGCAAAGTTGAATTTTATCATAAATCCAAGGATACGTTCGTTAAGTATGTACGCATTTTTAAAAAAAAAAATCCATTATACCTGCTTATAAGCGCATGAATGTTCTTAACACTTAGGATTAGCCTCTAAACACGAGTAGGTATACGTTTTATTTCGAATACACCACACAAGAAACTTGTGCTATAATATTAATAATGTTAATAAAATGCATTAAAATCATACAATAGGTACCACCAATACTACCAAGGATCTAAATATTTTTGTCATAAACATAATCGCTAACTCATTGTACTTTATAGGTATTCTACTTCTAGACTACCTAAAAGTTAAAAACTGATGAAAACAGTAGGTATAAATTAAGTATACTCGCAACAATCATTAATTTTTATTTTTTTTTTAAATGATGATATAAGAATATTTTATGATAATTTATCAGAGTACTTGCACATCAATTTTGCTAAACATTATTTGGCCAACTATACCGTGACCATCAATGCTGTGTATATAAGTTTAACTACCTACCTACCTACCTACCTACTTAATAATACTCGACAAATTATTTTATTGTGATTTTATACATACAATTATGTATATTATAATGTATAACGTATATATATATACAATAATTTTATTTTTATAGTAAGAAGTAATAACCAGTAGGCAATAACCGGTAACCAATGAACTGGGATGAATAAGGCGCTTGTATAGGTATTAAAATTAAAATTGACCTATTTGAGTTCTACGCAATTTAAATAAAACATTCATATACAAGACGTTGAGTTTTTAACCGAATGGGAACGAAAGTAAGACTAAAAATACTATAACATTAATAGTTCCGAGAAATTGTAGGTCATATTATTATTATAAATGCACTTCCGGACCATGAGCCACGCGATACCAACACAGAATTACAACTACCTATACGGACAAGTGTTTTAAGTGTTTGTTTTGGACATGTGTCAACTCGCACTATTCCACTTTTCAACTACAATATTATTATCCTACACGATTTTTAAAACCCCAAATAACACCATATAATATTTGATTCACCTCGAAAGCGTTGAAATAAACATTCGTAATTATTAACTGACATTTGAATATAAATAATATTATTTTATAAATAGTATTACTTTTTAAATTTTTTTTTTTTTGGTACACATATGAATACTTGTTTTATTGACATTGATGTACAACAGGTGCCTAAATATTATTATTATTATGATATACGCGCGTAAGAAAAATCATATTTCACACTCGACATTAATAAGTAATAATATGTTATGTGGCCATAACATTCAAGTCCCATACAGATCGAAATATATAAAAAAAATAACTCATCTTTGACTACCAGCTGTATATGCATTCCGACATCTCCTATCAAACTTTCGTAAAAAAGAAACGTTTGGCAATGACAATGCCCATCATTTCTATTTCGTGATGGCTTATATATATTATATAGGTACGTGAGTTGAAATCCAACATGTTAATATTGTAATAATAATAAATAAATAAATACAAATATATTTTTATCTATCTGAACGATGATTTCGCCAATACCACTTGCGGAATGCCAGTGAACATTTTTCCCAACTAGGCCAAGTAAAGTCAACAAACTTGTAATCAAAACGTACCACTCTCAAATCAGACCGTATTATAGGCTTGACGTCCTGGGGCATTAGGGAGGACCCCACACATAAGCTCCACTGGCCTTGTGCTACAATGGAATAACAATAACTCCGGATATTAATTGGTGGCATTTGTGCCGTATGATCGTATGAATACAAATATTGCAAACTAATTATTTTGTACGTGTCGAAAGAGAATATATCGGTGCAAATTTTAAATTTGGTTCTTTGGCTCAAGGTCAGGACGATAATGTGTAAACAAACGAAAAATCGTGACTGGGAAATAATAGTACGAACACAATGTTTGATAACGTACCTACACACATCATATTATTTTTTTTTTGCTTTTTAAAAACCGTTTTATATTAAATTTTAATTTAATGGTTAAAAATAATTATAATATTCAAACGTATATTGTCAATATAAAATGATATATTTATACAAATAAATTATGGTTATTTAAACAGCATTTAAAATATTTTAATAGGTTTCACATTTTTTTTTTTTTAGCGAAAACAGTGAAATTTAAATGAACTGCTGTTTTAAGCATACTTAAAAACTTAAGTACTTTAATTTTACAACTCCCGTCACATGAAGGTTTAATGCGGTAATTAAGCAATCCCTCACCACGCGTGAGATGCATACAAATATAATTCAATAAGGCTATTCAAAACTTAAATAATAACAGTGCACAATGTTTAATATTATAAACTATCAATAAAACATAATTGTACACTTTAACGGGGTAGCTGGTTGTTTTAGTAAAAATCAAAAGTATTTTTAAACTATAATAATATATACTATCTATAATTCATGTAGTCCGGGAGTTTACAACAATATGAATGTATATAAATGTACCAACTTCCTCAAAATTTGTCGATAGACAAAAGAAAATCTGACCAACTAAGTTGCAGCTTCTGACTAGTCTTCGATAAAAATCTAAAATCTAGTAAAATCATCATTTAATATTTTGTTAAAAAACAAAAAATTTATACAAGTAACTCTTGTCATTAAATAGTTGGTTATCATTGAACATAGTCTAATTGTATTCTAAAACTGAACATAATATTTTATGTTATGCTAAAATATAACATAATAATACAATATTACTATGGGTTTAATACACATTTAAGATGAAATAAATAACGTTTTTAGTTATCAGTTAAACAGGTCATACTAATTATTCAGAAAGCTTATATTTTCAAAATAGATACAGACTTGTTGGGAACATTTTATTAGCATACGACGTCTATATAGATATTGTACTGCGTACGACTAGTTTGATTTGAATAACTTGCACCAACTACAATCCGCAAGTAGTATGAATTTGTTGATTATTTATATCTAAAATCTAAATACATTGTATAATAATATGGTGTATAATTATATCATATTGTATGACCAGTTCTAGGATATCTTGGCATTTGCATATTTTTCCCCTTTGGTACAAATACATTAGTTGTCAGTTATATCCACGATTTGGCTCATATTGAATTAAATTGAACGGTTTTTTCTTTCATATTTTCACATATTTTTATCTAAATGCATATAATCGTATAGGAGGTAGAGTTTTTTGAGAATTCATTTGAATAAACGAATGTAAAATCGTATTTATCCTATAAAGATATAAGTATGATTTTTTATTTAATATTTAATTTACATTATTTTAAGTCTTCACTGCATTAGCAAGCATTACGTGATTTACATTAAAAATACGTTGAATTTACATTACATTAATTTATTGTTATATTATATTTATATTTGTAGATTGTTCCATTGTTTTCTTAAGTGGTATATTAAATTATAAAATATATGAAATTTATAGACTGCACATAATATAACAAATGCATATTTTACAATTTTTTTAATGCACATAAATAGCCCTATACATATATGACATGAATATATTAGGTATATGCAAAATTATATGTTCAAACCGAAACACTATTAAACATTCCAAGTATACGGGGAAGGGTATGATGTATTTGTCGTAATTTATTTTTTATTTTAAATCTATAATGGTCCAGTTTTCGTGTAAATGAAAATGTTTATAAGTATTATAAGTGCATTGGTCCTTTTCCCACGTTTCAGTTTGAAGCTTGACCTTGTGGAATAAAAAATCAAATGTGCGTAGTAGACCCTAATTCTAATATATGACGTAACGAATTGTATTTTTTAATATCTCATCGGATCCGAATTAGAAAGACGATTAAAAAAAAATTAACTACAGTGCAAACACCTATCCCGACAACAAAACATTCTGAAACGAGCAATCCATTACACAATAGCATTTAATATTCGTCATGGTTTTCACAGTGTATTGCTATCTA
Source organism: Sitobion miscanthi (assembly GCA_008086715.1). Taxonomy (NCBI): domain Eukaryota; kingdom Metazoa; phylum Arthropoda; class Insecta; order Hemiptera; family Aphididae; genus Sitobion; species Sitobion miscanthi. The sequence goes on from CM017799.1 coordinate 6,128,655, forward strand.
ATGCTATTCCAACATAATAATATTATCGTGTAGGCATTTAAATATATTTCTTCGTGATCCTGAAATCCTTAACATTTGACTTATCATCGTAGTTCCAGACTTAAATAGGTACCCGAAGTAAGTTGCAAATCAAACGTTTGAATTCGAAATGGCCAACATATTACAATAAAACATATAATACACTTTATATTAATCCACTGTAATACATAAACATGTTACACTATAGTATAGTATAGTCTATATTACTAGCCGTATTATTGTTCCCTTTACGATTTACGATTATTATAAAATGTAAAAATCTTAATATTTTTGACCGGAAATATTGTATTGTTCAACCTACGCGAACGGAATAGTAATAAGACGTTTGTTTACTTAAAAGTAAAAACTATATTATTATGTTAAAGTTTTCTTCTTTTTTTTTTCTTTACTTAGACTAAATTAAAATATAAAACGCATAATAGATTACTATTCTTGGAGCGACAAATGTGTATTATTTGCATAATCTACCATTTACAGTCATTTCAACTATCGCGATACCTACCTATAGGTACCTATTTAACTATTTATAATCTATTCAATTCTAATGCCCGAGTGCGTTTTCGTAAAATATGATACTTTACTAACTTTTTGCATACCTACTTACTATATTATACACATATACGTACCATTATACACGGACGGAGAACATCATATTATTTAGAATGAAAATTAATACTTTTTTTCAAGAGTGACATACATATTATTAAGTTAAATTACGCTTATTACAGCAGAGCAAATCTTAGTAATTATGCCTGTGCGTACCGAAACATGGACATTAGGCACAAACAAATAGCTGACGATTTTAAAAAGGTATTTTCTTAATTAAACATATTATTGTTATTTGTTAATATATGATATTTTTAAGAAATGACCTTAACTATTCCGTAAAAATATATATAATATCTATAAATATATTCAATATTAATGTAAACATGATACATGCGTATGATATGTGACTATTTCGTAAACGTTTTTAACCACGTTACATAAGTATATTAATGATTTAGTTATTTTAGCTTTTTAAAGGACTTTCTACGCACGCGTCATGATGTGTAATCCAACTAAAATTCAGTTTATAGAACATAATAAAATATTTTATTTTACTTGTTGACTTTGTACATTCGTGGATGATTAATTTCGTTCTTAGAATACCTACAACGAATATACACGGATACGATTGTTCATTTTGTAATATAATTAGCACGAAGAAAGTATTTCCTTTTTTTTTATTCGTAATTATTCAATTACCAAGTGGCTCTTTATATCTTTATAACTAGGTGCTTTTATTGTATACAATAATTTGTAATTTTAGGTTTACATTTAGTTCCCACAGGCCACAATAATATGGCAACAAAAAGTTCCTTGTTGCAAAAAAAAAATTACAATTTGTTGTTCCTTGTTTTCGTAATTTTATTACATAGTTTTCATTTGGTAGGATAGGCAAGGCAGCCTATAGTTAACTCAAAATCAAAACTAAATATTAAATCACTATTGGTAGAATTTCTTCAAACATTAAATTGTTTAATAAAAATATAGATTGATTAAAAACTATTTCTGATGTACCTAATTGTCTTTCAATATCATGTTATAATAGATAACTACTACAACAATATGATGAAACAGATTTATTTATTTTTTATTTTTATGTCAGATAATAATATAATATTATAAACGATTGTGGTATTTAGTTCATTATTGTGTTATCACTCCTTTTTTTTATCAATCTGAATTAAGTGTAGATCGAATAAGACTATGTAGAAACAAAATATGATTCGGTTACTGTTCTAAATTAGATGATTTTATGCACTTGTTATGCAGATTTTAAAATCTAACGTATGACACTAACTTACGGATTATAATTTATAAGCTATTTAGCTTCATAATAATATGAACTCATTCAATCACTTTCCGAAGGTCAGCTATTAATAAAAATAAAATACAAACGTAGTTGTATAAAATTTGAATAACCATAACTTAATAATAGATAATGACAGTCGATAATATAAATTATTTGCGGTGATTGTATAGTTTTGTATTCTAGAATACAATAAGTTATACTTTAAAGTCGAAATATCATCGGATCATAATACTATCATCGCACTTTGCAAAGTGTATCATTTTACTAATCAACTCTTTCCACCTCCAAAAATTGAATTTATTCGACAAATTTTATGTAAGCAACTCGTGGAATAATTCTTATAATTCACATAATACTCATATGAACAATGTAAACAATAAGTCTGGGAGTTCTAAGTTGGTGACGAAACATTTACGAACACGGGCATTAACAAAAACGGTCTGCAGGATGTTATATAATTGTACTGAATATTATAATATAATTAGGAAAAACGATTGACGGCAAATAATAATGTTTTTTTATTATTGTACGAAGATGTTTGAATCTATGATATTGTAACGAAAAATAAACAATCGCAATATTTCAAAATAATTTGGTTCGACAAAAGAGAAACGAAGATAATATTTATTCTAGGCGGTGGCATGATTTATACATTTCAATTATAGATTTCAAACGGTATTATGTTAATCACATAAAAGCACGTAAACGCGATCGGTAGAACAGTAGAGAGTTTATATTATACTGTGGACATTTTCATTAATAAACTTCCTCTTAACGATGAGATTTCTATTTGCCTGGCGATAATAATAATAATAATTTTTCTACATCGCTCTCGACGATGATGATATTATATTACTATTCTTTCGCGGATTTAATCGCAATCGTATTCCGCTGCAGCGGCGGCCGCGTGTCTCGTCGACTATATATCGACGCCACGCTAATGTCGAAGTGGGACAAATCGAGCAATTCGTCAAGCTAATAACGAGATATTTTATGAGACTTCGATTCGTTTGTATAACGTTAGTCGCTTCCGATTTTGAGAGAACTGGTCGCACGTATATATAACGTCTGCGGTGTGGTCTGTGGAATTCGTCGCGAAGTATAACCACCTCGTATACCTCTATTTTTCCGCCTATAATGCGAGTTTGTGTTCAAACACTGTATTTTGCCACTTTTGAGTACATACCTATGCGTCTCGAATACCATTATATTATATTTTCAATTATTTTTATTTGTATACCATTTATGGCGAACGTGTAAAATAAACTGAGAGTGGGTCCCCCGAAACGTCTTTTACATTTTGTGAACTTTACACAAATAATCGCTAAACGAGTACTTGCAATACAACTATTAATAATCACTAAATCCGCGAGATTCGACGATAGGGTGGGGAGGGGGGGGAGTTTGCCGGATTCACATGATTCGTATGGCGAATGATCGCGGTTACTTATTAATTAATCGATAAATATAGGTATATAATAATATTATAATAGTATATTGTGTTCATGATATTAACATGTACCCGTAGAATATTATAATAATGGTTTTACTTTTAATAATAATGTCTGTATATAGGAAATATACAATTAAAAAGTCGGTCGTTTGACAGCGGTCTCGGTCGTTTAAATAAAATTGTAGTCGTTCGGAGCACGGGACACAACTTCGTGTAACGCTCCGGGGGCCACTGGGTCCTTAATCCGGATTGACTGGATGACGGTCAAAATATCTCACGTAATAAGTATTAAATACCTATAGTACCATATAATAATTTATATCTACCTCCGACGAACAAAAACCTCCAATAGTGGACAAAAGGTTAATACACAAACGCTATATTGCACATAATATTATTATCTATTAATCACGTAGGTGCACAGTAATTATATATATATATATATATTTAGGTGCAGTATTATGGGTACACAGTTAATATTAATTGTTCAAATTTACACGCCTGACATTTGAAAAAAAAAAGGGGTGGGGCATGATAACACAATAATAGTATATCATGATAATATATCATGGAGATGACGATTGAACAGTGTAAAAAAATGCTTAAAACGAACACTTTTAAATCGGTATGATAGTTAGGTACTATAGTTTTACTCTAAATTAAATATTCCAATTACACGTTTTGTCCTAGAGCTAAAAAACCAACAACAAACTGAACAAGGATATATACGTAGGTATTAAAGTAAAAATTATACATATTATTAATTCGGTAGTTTGGTGCATAGTATAAATACGTATTTTTTTAATTTGCATTACCCCCCCCCCTCCCTCCACACACTACCCCAACCCTTTCCGATGCACATTAATTATTATTTAATGCGATTGATGAAATCGAATTAGCCTAATCGAATTACGGATGGCGTAGAAACGTGGCAAAAACGAAAATACCTATAAGTACAAAATCAATGTTTGTCTATGTCTGTCTGTCGTCTGTCTGTCTGTTATGCATTCCTAAACAGCTGGACCGATTTCGATGAAATTTTCGTGTGCGTTCGAGTGACCGCCTGGTTGATTAGATTCACAGTCGGACCTGGTATAGCTCCAACCCGGGGAGGGGCTCAAACGGGGATTTTGAGATCTACGATGGGAATTTTTTTTTACAAACGGCTGCCATTTAATAAGCATATGCATCAAACAGAATGTTCACATATTGCCTACCAAAATGCACGCCGAGATGCACTCACTGCAGCGAGTTGCACCTGGAAAGAGTCGCACGGTCACGATTTTTTTAAGAGTTGTCATTTTTTACGGGCGCCCGAAGTGCGCGGGATCGGCTAGTAACATAAATATTAAATAAATTACGTGTAAATGGCGGTCAACAGCGCGGCCACGGGTTCGGGACTGGCGTCCGCGTCCATGGCCAAGCGGGCCATCACGTACAGCATGTCGTGGTGTTTGCCAAGCGGGCAAACGGACCCGTTGTCGCGGACCGCGCGGCCGTGGTAGGCCACGGCCCCGGCCACCGCTGCCTCGCAAGCTCGGCGCCTGTCCCGGCCGCACCACGGTCCGCACAGCCCGTCCACCACGGTGGCCAGGTACTCGCGGTGCATCGACCGCTTGTAGGCCGGTATCAGCTCGTCGCGTTCCAGTTTGGCCACGATCTGCGCGTAAAACTCGTCCAACACTGCCTGCATGGTCACTCCTGCAACGCGGTCGTTACGTGTACGTCAGACAGACAAACAGACAGACCGACCGACCGACCGACCGACCGACCGTCCGACCAACCGACCGACTTACCCATCGATCGACCGACTGAACGACGACAGAGGACGACGACGACTTATGATTTGCCGCCGCCCTCGGAAGCCATAATATCGAAGTTACATATTATTATTATACACAGGGTGACTCATCGAGTATATCATGCTCATCGCTCACCCCTATTTTATCGGCTTCGTCCACGTGCGTTCGTCAAAATTCTGACTTTCGAAATTTTTAAGAATCGTTAGATTTTCATATGGCATTTTAGGGGTGTGCTGTTGGGCTGTGGCGGTGCAAACTCATGTTTTTCAAACGATATTCACCCTTCTTTCTTTTACTGTAAATTGCATTTTTAAAATGTCGGCGAATCATATCTACTCTAATTGACTCGTGAACAAAACTGTGAAAAAAACGATATCGGGACTATAGTCTGAAAACTCAGAAACTAACTCGTTCGGATTTCGTTTGCATTTAAGTTTTAAAAACAAAAATCATTCCCTTCACGTCAATACAATAATTATAGGACGTGTTATAATAATATAACGATAGCACGCTTGGTGTTTAATCGCCCTGCATACAATAATACTACATCATACAAGTCGGACTTGATCGATACGACGGCGTACATGTTTTATAATATATGCGGTGGGTTAAGCATTTGAAAATATTATATCCATTATATACAGGTGTTCGGTTTTAATTGTGGTAACGCATCGTCGTACCCTTGACCGTCGACCACGGTCAGGTGCCATCGAGTCGCTCCGCGCCGGTCATCACGACTAGGAACCAGAAACGTTCCGAAAACTCGTCACCAAGTGTGTACGTGTTTATGTGTGTGTGTTTGTGTGTATGTTTGTGTGTGTGTCTGACAAACACGTTTCCGGTCTCGAGACGTGGTCACCGGCGCCACCCGATACGTACCTATGAGGACGCGCCTACGCGAGTAATATAAAACGATCGGTTTTCACGTACGGTATGTCGATCGTTCGGATTATAGGTAGTATAGGTAATATTATGATGGTATGTGTGTGTATACCTACCGACAACCACGGTTTAACGGCTACATAATAATGTAATGATGCCGACGGACGGTATATGCAGCCAATAATCCTCGAAAATGTTCAGACACAATCAACATTAATATAATATAATAATATACAACCTATAATATTACTAAGCGACGAGAGCGGTGTAAAATGAAAAAAAACACAAAGTTATTAGTAAAAACGATACGATAATAATAACAAGTATGGAGGCACCCACCTATGCCTATATAAAAACCCATTATGATTAAAAATACATAAATTACTTTCTGAACGCCGACATTATTATTATATAGGTATGCCTACCAGTTAAATAATAATTTCATATTTTGAAGAAAAAAAATACCCACCCAGTGAAATTGTTATAAAGTTTGAGATTGTTGTTTTGTTAAATGTATACCGCATGTATAGACATAATATACTTTTGTCTATACAAGAAATTAATCATTGAATCATATTTTAATCGAACCAGTTTCTAAAATTAAATACCTACATAGGTAAAAAAAATGAGTACTAGGTAATATAAGTAATAAACTATAATAACTAAATTACCCATATATTGCTGTGTAGTATATATTGGCCGGCAACATCGTCCAGTTAAACTGCGTTTTTCTCGACATTAGAATACGTCTTGACGGACATAAAAATCGAGCATTTCTTTTCATAATTGTTTATGACTTTAGCGTAGGTAATTAAAGTGCGTCGGTCCACAGACTAAATTGGTTTTGTTATTTCGAAGTTGAAAAATCGAAGAGAAAGCTCTGAACGGAAATACTTAAATCTCTCGTGACTCACGGATGACAACAGTGAAGACTTTGAGTGCATATCATTATATGAATGAAAGATAAAAATAATAAGTAGGAAAAAATAATAAAGGTAGTTTCACTGTAATATTATTATTTCGCTTATTTCCATATATGCCTCGAGCTATTGTTTTGTTTTCGTATCAACCGACACTATACAGCGATATTATACGTATATACGACGATAATCAATTTTTCAGCTTCGTTAAGCTATATAAGCGTTAAATAAAGCGATAAACAATACGAAAATTCGTATACTATACAGGTAAGCTTTTACCTTATTCAGAAGGTTGGTTTTTAGAAAATTCTTTATTTATATTAAATAAATAATGAATAGAGTACCGGCTGGTATAGGTATAGGTCGATGTGATCGATGTACGAACAGTTGCGGCGCGATCGACACAAGACGTGCACGAAACGTGTCCAGCGTGGTGGTATGAAGTTCGAGTAACAAAAAGGACGTCGTCTCATGACAATAGTTTTTTTTGTTCCATTTTAAAAATGAATAAAAAAAAAACAAACAAACAAAAACTCGTAATTTTCTTCGGAGTAAAAACTTTTGAAAAACTCAGATAATAAACAATGATAATGATGTGCCTAGTGTGTACCTACTATATGTATTGTTATATAGGTACATACATCCAATTAACGTGGAGATCTAAACTATCATATATGTTGTATAATAATTATTACCGTGTCTTTTGTTTCCTGCAGTGTCCTGAATCAGAGCAACAACTGGGACCCGCAGTTCGAGTTCACATACAGGGGCCTGGTGCCGATGAAAGGAAAACCGGAACCAATGAAAGTTTGGATTTTGACCAGGAAACGTGCAGACGACGAAAACACCGAAGCGTTGCAACAATAATAATTAATAATAATAATAATAATGATAATATAAGAATAATTATAGTTCAATTTTCTTCTTCGAATTTCCCTGTACGGTTTTGTCTGTCGTAGTTTAAAATATTGCAGATGTATGTCATCGAAAGCAAACAACATTTAAAAATAGAATATTATATAATCATAAAAGTACCACATAAACTAGCGTTTGTTATTATTATTTTTTTTTTCCACTTCGGAAAAACCGATCGTCCTTCGTGTTTCTCTGGGCTTTTTGTTTCGGTATTTTGGCGCCGGAATGTCAGAGATGCCATGATATTATACCGCCGGCCGACATGTCCTCAACAATTACGTGTTATTATTATTATCATCATCAAACACGAATACCGAACGGGTGGGCACAATATAATAATAATAATAATATGATAAGACGTATTATTATAAGTGATTCTATCGTTGAAGGACCGCGGCGGCTGCAGCGGCAGTGCGGTAAAAAAAAAGTAGCCCAAGATACCTGGCTGCCTACCTGTTGTTACTACCTAGGTACCTCACGTTATATTCCCGTCTGCCGCGTGTTTCCGCCGGTCTGGTGGGGCGTGTACAAACTGGTTTGCGCGATCTCGTCCATCCACGTCGGACTGGTTAGTGGTTACCGTCCTGTACCGACAGTCTTGTTCTTGGAAGATCGCGTCGCGCGCGTCCACTCGTCTCGATAAAATTTATAACTCCGTTTCGTGGTTGTTTCGTCGGAAAACGGTTTTTCGATTTTTCATTTCGCAGGCATTAAGCGTTTGTTTCTTGTTTGTGGCTATTATTTTTTATTATTTTTTTTTCATCCGATACCCACACAAATCTCCTCACACACCTGTTTCAATACTATCAGACACGCGTCAATTGGATATCCGCAGACTTCGGCAAAAATAAAAACAGGTAAATGGTGTATTTGTTTTCCTTATCATAACGTTAACAGCAGATAGTCGCAGTTGTCGGGCAGCACAGGCAGGCAAGGCAAATAACCGCGGTGCGCGCTGTGATAAGTTTTGTCTTGACTTCTTTCCTTTGAAAATTCTCCCGTTAGGTTTTCTCGAAGGATAAAAAACGTCTGCAACAACAATAACAATGAAGACAACGATACAATATACAACCCCCGGCATTGTTACGAGGTTCGTCCCCTTTCATCCCTTTTGAAGTCCGTAATTAATGTTTCTCCGTAATTATACGTCATTCAACAACCCCGTCGCGTACACAAACTCAAAGGATTGCGAACACCCTCGTCTTAGCTGATGTCTGTTACGGTGTTCGTCAATTGCGCCGATTTTTCTAGACTACCTGAAATTTATACATCTTTTGCGCCGGTGGATTTATCCCAAACGAAAAAGGTATACGTCTTTTGCGCCAATAAATTTATCATCAATTAATTTGGTATACATAATATATATCTATTATGCCAGGAAGATATTATAAAATATCATATTATTATACTATAATTAGATTATAAATAACTATCAAACATATAAAATAAAGTGTAATTTAAAAAATATAAAAATTTCATAAAATTAAATCATAAAAATTAAAATACATATAAATAAACGATGATAATTACATATGAATAAATTATCAAAAAGTATTAAAATGTCATTTCTTGTAATGGTGACTTACCGACTTCACAAATTGAACATATTGATGGTACCGTTTTTATATCTTGAAATATGATCATCAATGTTTGTTTTTTGTTTTTTATACTTACTATTTTGTATTTTATTTTCTTTTTGAATACTATAGCCTAGTGTGTAATCAGCTTATTTTTCAACTTCAGTATTGCCGACGCAATTAATGTATAATCTTTTTTGGACCTAAATATCGTCCGGCGCAGTTGATGTATAACCTTTTTGAATCCCATAATTTTTTTTTCCTTACCTGTGATTTCTGGCGCAATTGACATATACCCGTCTGTTAACTACCTGTGAGGTAGTTTGTATTTTCCGAAGAGGGGAAAAAATGGAATCCAAACTAAACAATTTTGTTGTTTACACAGATTCATAAATATTATTGACTGGTGGTTATAACTTACGAGAAATATACGACGGCCAACAATTAACATATTATATAGGAGGTATTATAATATTATGGTTTTCAAATCTAAAAAATATTCTCCTACTAGTAGGTATAATATAAGGTTAATGACGAATATTTTGATTCCTCATGTCGTTATTATAATAATACTAAATGTACGTATGCACGCAGAGTTCTCGAAATATGTGGTCTTAAATAACGTTAACGTAATATATTGTATAGTTATACAAACTGCAGTGGCAGAGGCATATGATACATATCCGAGAGAACGTGTGTAACCAGCTCAGGTATAATATAATAATTATAGTTTGAATCGGATTATATATGTTGTTGGCGCGTTAGCACGCGATGGGAACTAACGGTGAACGGGTAGGAATCGTCCAGAATAAAAAAAAAATAAATAATTTTTAAAAACACGCCTCGGGACATTCGGGTTGATTTTGTAGACGCACGTAGATATACTGTACGTATTGAAACAATATCCACCGAGAATAATATTATCATATATATCATATATATAATATATATATATATAGGTATGCATGTACGGTAGAATACGATACGACTTACGAAAGAAATCGAATTCGTTTTCGAATTGGCCTCATATTATAGGTTTGATGTGTATTTCGAGAGATTCGTGTTGTGACATAGGAAAACGTAATAATAATAATAGTAATGATATTATTATACCGCGGTAACAATGGCATTTTCGTTCTCACGAGCGCTGTAATAATATGATTTTGCTCGGACTATGGTATATACCTAGATAGATCTATCTGTATTATAGATTACCGGGTAAAATATCGAAACGAACGCCCTCGCCTATTTGTCAGCTACCTACCGCCAACAACATTGCCAAAAGTTGTATATAAAAACGCGCACTTGAGCGATATAATAATATGATAATTATTGCGCCGCGGTCGCTGCTGTGCTGCATCAGTCCGCTTTAATATTTTTCTCGTCGTTATCATATTGTTTTTATAATATCGTTTTCATTAATAATAATAAAATAGTGTCACAGACGCGTTTTTAGAACGCGCACGGCTCGGTGTGTCACACCACTCTGCAAACTACCGTACCATTTCGAAATATAATCGCCAGTTGCAGCCGATGATAGCAATATGCGTGTATCATGCGGATCCATGATTCGTGAATAATAATGATAATAATAATAATAATAACAACAACAATAATAGCTAGTAATGCTGATAGTAATAATAATAATAATAGTAGTAATGGTGTGGCAAATTCAATTTTTTTTATTCTGCTGCACATTTTTTATCCATATACACCATAATACACAATGGCCACCAATATTTACACGCTCCAATAAGTTGTCCACGTTTATCGTGTACAGACATAACATTATATGGGCACTTATCTGCCGAGTCTGAACTCCGCGCCGGATCAAAATATTATGTGCAATGCGAAATAATATGACTTTTACCTATCAAACCAAACACCGCACACGATACACACACGTCCTGTACAGTCATGAAATTATCCGTCGTCGGGTGCCACATATTACGGTCCATACTCACCATAATATTATACACGCGTGAGACTGTATGGTAAAACGTACAAAATCCTTTCCAAAATGACTCGTTCGAATATCGTTTTCCAGTCATAGACACGACACAGCTGTCGATCGAGCAATTTCAAATAACACAAATTCGTATTACGTCAAAATTACTACTTTTCCTTTTCGACTGTTTTCCGTCCGCGCAGCTCATTACCAATCCCCAATAATTACACCGCCACACTGTATAATAAATAATAATATATTAGCTTATTTGGCACCATATTGCACCGCGGCCATAATATTGTCATTATAACTTTTATTCGAATTGTATCATTACCTCTTGGTTACAACTCCAAACTAAGAATTTTTAATCACATAAATTATCCAATAAAATACGTAGGTATAATATGAAACAAAGACCATAATATATATACCTGATCAATTTAAAATTTGAATATATTTTAAAAACGATTATAAAGAAACGGGGGATTTCTTCTTCAAAAGAAACCATGTATGAAAATACATCAACGTGCGCCTATAGCTAAATATAAAAAAAAAACAATGATATTATGATACTGAAATTGTTGTATTCGATATCAAACCGTTTGTAATACTTGTTATTTAGTTTTGCAATTCCAATAGAATCTCATTGGTATTGGATTAATATTTTTGTTTCATATAATAAATCATAATTTGCAACCACGAATGAATAATAATAAATGTACGAATATAATTAATATGAAGTTCCACTATATATAATGTAAAATTATAGTTGTCCTTATTTCTTCATTTTGATTTCTTAGTTTAAACATATTGTATAGTCATAATATAAGTAATAATCTATATACATCGTAATTCTTCTCTACACAAATTCCCGAATTCCTCCTAAACAGCTTGTCCGATTTTTATGAATTTTTTGTGTGTTTGAGTGGGTCTCTGGATGGCTGGATGGTTCACAATTTGACCCGGTAGTATAGACAACCCGGAGAAATGACAACTCAAAGATTTTGAGATTTACGATAAAAATTGAAACTTTCTTTCGTCTATTTAAACGGTTGCCATTGGTTTCATATTATCTTAGTACATCACTTACCTAATATTATAACTATTAGTAAAATTATGTCATATGCATATCATTTTTTTACAGATATAAAAAATAAATCTTTTGCACGAGCAACGTACGGCTAGTATAATGAAATGTATATTTTCGTATTGATACATATAAATATATTTAGGTTTTCAGAATAAATATTTACTTCGACGTGATGTCTTACATCCCTCGACTAAACTCGTTCAATGTATGCTGGTGGTTTTTGCCGTACTATTTACACAGTATTCATCTATTGTATGGAACGACATTATATTTAAAAAATAAAAAAACCTTCGTTTTTAAAGTCGTCAGTATTTTACACTGCACAGGATTCGAACAGTCGCTGTGCATGTGCCATCCGAAAATAACAAACGTTTACGTGTATTTTATTATATTATGATTGTGGTTTAATCTCGACAAGATCTGCCTGGTCATTTGTCCTATCAAACGAACATCAATCATCACACATCACAGTGCGGAGGTTGGACGTCGCTCCGCGTCTGCTCGGGATTGAATGGATGTCAAAAAAAGGCAATTCTTTTCGAAGTCGAACATCGCCGGACCAAATCATCGTGTCCCACGGCCAAGACACGCTTTCTAGAGACAATGCCATGTTTACGCATATATTATTATTGTTATTAAACAGCCTTTCGTATTGATAATATTTTTCTCGTCGCTAACATATCGAAGAATACTGCTCTCTTGCGGCCACCGGTGCGTGGACAACATAACCGACCGAAATCGTATTAATAATAATAATATTATATTTAATATGATAATATGATATGACGTCCGATTAGAATTCGCCGTGTTTTGTTTCTCGATTTTCTCTGACCGATCGCGAACGACCGACGACGCTCCGCCGCACCGTCTCGCCGCCGATCTATTCTTCTCCACACACCAGACACACGCGCATGGTCCACCGAACAATGAAGAAAACCCATTGTTCTACGGCACTACGCACAAGTCATGGTTCGCACAGATATTGTTATTATTTTAAAAAATTGATTCGTTTGTTTTTTTTTTTCGTAGTTTCTAGTCTGAAGGATAAATTTACTCGATTAAGTAACATTTTTACTCTCCAGAACCCTGACTTCCATAACCGATTGTACCTGCATTTCTGTACGACCACTGAACCGAATATTTTATTAAAAATATTTTACGCTTATGTGATTATACACTTTATTATTTTAACGTTCATATGACAATAACATGAGTATAATTTTAAAATAAATTCAAGGATCGAAAATCTGAGCAAATTTATACCGGTAAAATATAATAAACTATAATGAAACTCCCAATCAACATAATGTCATTAATTTCGTAGAAACTTTCTATCTGATAATATGAATTCGTTTATAAGCCATAGCGATATAATATTATTTTCAGTAGTGTACGTAAAAAAAAATATGATAAAATTAAATTTTTTCCCAAAGAATTGTTCTGAGACATAAATAACAATATTAATATAATATTATTATAGACATTTTACACCGTAATCGCAATTTCACCGATAATATACCAAAAATTATGTCAAAAGTCAATCTATACTTTCGTCCAGCGTTTACGTTTTACTGAAATCCTTGAAAATATTTTTTTTAACATATTTTACGTACGTATGTGGTAGTGTGTCGATATTTATTAGCAGAAAAAAATATTTTATGCAGGAGGTACTGTTATATAAGACAGAAATACTGAATGATAACCTAGATCCTATCTCGACCATATAGCATATTCCTCTAACTATGTACTAACTATAGCTGATCAATGAAATATTAAACCGGTTTCATTCCATTACTGTTGTAGTAATTGCATATTTCCAGGAATATATATATATATATATATATATACCTATATATTTTTTATGATATTGTTAAATCAATGACGAAAGATTCAGATAAGTTGTAAAATAATATATTCAACGTCCGTTTAACTGGATATTATATTATTTGTCACACGCTGTTATGCGAATAAAAGTCACGAGCATAATATTATACAGAATTACAGACGCTTCAAAATTAATTAAGATTAATAATTGAAATTTAAACGTTTGGCCAAGATCGGATAATTCATAATTTTTAAGTCAGATGATTTACCATAATGGCTAAATAAAGTAATCATGCACATGCATCTATTTTAAATCGAAGACTTCGTTCCACGTTCAACAGTTAATCACATTCAAAATATAAATTTTTATATTACGTGTAAAACAGCGACCGGTGTAATGAAGTCGTTGACATAAATTATGTTTTTATTTCTAGGAAGTGTCTTCTAAATTAACGTCATAAATTATGATTTTTTTTAATATTAGGCACTATAATTTCGTGATTTGTTAACATGGCCTGCAAGTTGATTTCGTAAATAATTTTATAAATATATTTCTTATAATATTATGGTCGATTAATGCAAAAATAATAAAAATTGTGTCGCTTTTAAATCTACCTATATTATGTTGAAAGTAGTTTTGTATGTGTAGTAGCGCCAATAATATTATAATATGTATTTACAAATAATTTATTATATAGTTGCATATTTCTCCATCTTATAATTTTTAAGTAACAAAAACGGAATAGACAATAAATAAACAATATTGTATTTTAGTAAATCAATCGCAGTTTGATCGGTTTTGTTGTGTGAACAAAATGTACTAAATAATATTGTCAAGATACTCCAAAGAAATTTTATATATATCGCGAGTTACTATCAATAGTTAATGTGTACTTCGTAGTTATATTTTCACTTTACTAATGAGCGACTACCAATTATAAAATGTTTATTGATTAGTAATAATAATACTATATACGTATAATACAAATATAGCCAATAGAAAAGTCGTTAATAGACCAAATTTAAAAAATCAATTTCCTTAATTAAACGTCATCTTGAAATCACCCGGTTGAAGAAGAGAAATGATTATGATATTATCAAGTATCGATCTCGATTGACACGAAATTCCGTGCATATATTATATAAATACGAAAAAATGACATCTACCCAGGTATTCTCTATCGTAGGTACTAACGCGATAAAGTCTAAAACACATTAATTAAATTCAACGATGATCTAAAAACTAACAATATACCATAATATAGAAGACTACCTCGGTCGGGATTATGGTTTTTTTTTTTTAATTACATAAAAAAAGATTTGTATGTATACATAACATATTGAAACCATCAACGCACTAGTGCAGAATGGCTTGTGTATGTTTTTTTCAACATATGATTGTGTTAATATATTACATCATGATTCATGGTACAGGTACTCATTCGGTCGACCCAAGTGTAGCAGATAATAATAATATTATTGAGAGCCAATGTTCTTTTCATATGAATTATCCTGTTAACGAATTGTTCTATTTTCGTTCGGACTTAATTATTTTTCAATAAAATGTTGTTACTTAGTGATTTTTTTTCATCGTGTTTTTATTATCGGCAACGACTAAAGAGTGTTAAAAATAATAAGTTACCATACTAATAATTCTTGATACATAATAATTTCATAAGCGAATGTAAATTTGAACATGCAACATGATATAAGAGGTTTTAATTTCCGTAATAATTATAATAATTTAATTAATTAGATTTATATTTTGTTATATATAGATTGTATCGCGTGTTTGTGTTATGATAAAAATAAATGAGAATTACATATTATATTATTTTATAGTAGCTAATAACTATAATTTACAGAACAAAGTTTTTCCTTTATTGCTTTGCTTTAAACACACACCTTGCAATAACTCATGGAGTTCAAAATTCATAAAATTCCATTTACACAACATAATGTATTGGTGTTATAAATATCCAAGAGCACGCCCAAACAGTAAAAAAATATGACCTTATACCAATTTATTAATAATTGTAAAGAATTTGTATTATATACTACTATGGTTTTAGTTTTACATTAAGTAAATCGATTTTAATGAGAATGTCATAAAAATATTTGATAACCTTACTGTTCTTTTTTTATTAAATTAGATACCTGCTGTTTATATTTATCTACTAAGAATAATATGTTTTATTAACTTTTTGGCTATTTAAAATATCTGATTTTGAATAATATCTCTGATAAAAAAAACAATAAATTTACTAAGGATTGAAAAATCATTTTGTATTTTAAATTTGTATTCTATGACACAAGTATAGGTACGCAACTCATAGAACATGCAAGCCTAATTGTAAAAAAAAGTAAAATAAAAAATAGTACACTGCTCTAATTAATTAGGGTACCTACTTAGATTTATAGTTTGGGAAAATTTTCGTTTTAATTTTACAATAATGTGTATTTTTCGTGTTACAATTAATAGGGCCAACATAATTTAGGTCCTTGGTACTTCGAAGGTAAAAATAATATTAGGATACATAAATAATTAAATGGTTTAATAGGTACCTACGTTATTTTATTGAATAATATTACGCTATTACAGTATAAGCTATAATTACCTATTTCATATCCACTCGCATCATATCATTTTTAACCAATATCTTTAATATGTATGTCAGTATTTAAATTTTTTTCATCTGTACCACTTTTTATTTTTAAAGAATAATTACTAATTTTACATCTTTATTTTGTACGATACAACTATAAATCTATGCGTTGATTCTATATATATTGATTATATATCGTTTTATCTGTTGGTCTCAATAGACAGTCACGGTGCACTATATTCTGTCAACATAATATACGTAGGTAGGTACCTGGTACTTGGTACATTCATAAAATTACAATATGTTTGTGTTATACATTTTTTTTCACTAAACTATCATATTAAAACGTATCCTGTTTCAATAGTAGGTTGATATAGATTTTGTAGTTCTCCGTACACATTATGCATTTTTTTAATCGTTTTCAACGCGTGTACCATTATATTATATATTATTGTATTTTTTTTCATTGAACTTTAAGCTCGGCATTATACCTATCCTATCACATGAAATATGCGTATTTTTCCGACTTTTTTGGTTTAGGTCGTTTCATAGGTCCGTTGTTTACCAACAGATATGATAAAAATCTGTCACCGTGCATTTTTGTATATGCATAAATTGTGACTCTCCCAAACGGAGAGCCGTTAAAGCAGCGCACACCACCGTAAATCAATTGCAAGAGGGAAAAACGAAAGGAAAATAAACCACCAACGATTTCGAGGAAAACTATAATTTAGTCTTAGTGGTGGTGGCGTTTGTGAAAATAATATGTTTATGAAGACGCTCATGCATTAATAATTGTTGTCTTCGTCTCATACACACGTACGGCATTTAGAAAATGTTCGTTCCCCAGCTTCAACAGTGTGCTTTTTGTAGTTTTAATATTTTACTGGATCGACCAACTATCCAACTTTTGGCCATGCACATTATTATCAGTTGTAAGCGTCGGCGATTTTTTAGACATTTTAAGTTGCACGACAGATACGGATATGCGATGAACTATCACAAATTGAACACGCTCGTATTTCGCTCGAAAACAAAAATATCGAATAAAAGACGACGCTCGAGCACGGAAAACGTGCTTGCTTAAAAAAGTCTCATAATAATTCAATTCACTGTAATATCAAATATAACGTCACACTATTAAAACCATAGTGAACGAACGTTTGCCATGTCGTAAGACGAAGACAACAAACGCGCGCGGGTGTAGCCATAGGAAATAAACATATGGGTGTAGCGTCCTCTTAAATGGAAATAATGTTATCATGTTTAATCGTCGTCATAATATTAAAGCAGACACATACATGAATAATATCGCAGTCGTTTAATATGAGAGTTCACCGAATGGCGTTAAGAAGACGCCGCCACCGCGTCTTAACGATATGTTTTTCATTAAAAATAAACGAGCATTTCGTCTTTTGCGCCCGTGAACCGACCGAATCGCAAATGTATACCGTTAAGACCTAAACGACCGTTATGACTTATTCATCACTCGCATTGTTATAAATACTTATACTTAACTCTTTGTAAAAACAGAAGAGGCGAGGGCCTTATAGTCCTGCCGCAGTCTTGTAATAATTTACGTCTTATAACGTTCAACATACTATTACATTATCATCACTGCAGAATAAAAGCGTAATGATATTATTCTGCGATATTACAATAGGCAGGTAGGTACCTACAAATTATATTTTACAGTTTAGTTACTTTTCAACACGTCCGTCGATAATTTTCGATATTCAAAATATGCGTTTTTCGATCACATAATATTAGTCCTGCAGCAACAGGTGACACGAGTATATTATATTGTAGTAATAGAATGACGTGCAGGAATTGCTATGTGGATATGATATTGCGCATTCTAGTTGGACTCGTCTTTGTTTTTAAACACCGTTATACCCCTTCTACCGCACTGATACCGCGAACGTTATACCTTCGTCTGTTGTATAATATTGTAATTGTTAATTGACCTAACCATAATGGCGGGATTTTGCGTGTTTCAGGTTTCGCGGGAGCCATGTTGGAAACCGTAGCAGAGAAGAAAATCCCGCCGCCGCTGCCGCCCAAGACCCGCCGCGGCTGTCTGAAAAACGGCGGCGTCGAAGGCAACTGTGGCGGCGGCGCGACCATTCTGCAGTCCAACGGTCACGTGGTGAAAATCCGAATAGATCCGATGATGGTCGACGGAGGCGGCGGCGGCGGTGGTGGCGGGGCCGGTGACCGCGCCGAACGGGACGACGGGCCGCGCCGAGAGCACGCGGTGGGCCGCCGGTCCAGTACGGTCAAGATAAACATCACCTGCGTGGACCCGTTCATGTTCCGCCGGCACTACACCGACGTGGACGACGAGGACGACGAGGACGACGAGGACAGGCGCTCGTCGTCGGGACACCGGTCGCCGCTGGACAGCGGAACGGGCAGCGACCTGGACACGGGCAGCCGCCGGGACGAGAGCGACGACGGGACGTGCAGCTGCGATTCGCTGACGAGCAGCACGGCGGATCCCGAGACGGCTGTGATGGCCGTCGATCTGGCGCCAGGACGGGCGGTCGTGGCCGCCGACGCTGATGCCGTCGAGCCGGTCATGTCCGATCCGGTGGCCGTCGAACCGCCAGCGCCGGCGCTGCAGGCCTGTACGGCGGCCGGGGTCGTGGCCACGGCCACTGTCGCGACGGTCGTCGAAGAGCTGCCGAAACGTTCGACGCCGCAGGCCGTCCGCGTCCAACAGCGGTGCTACAACGACACGTCCGCGGCCGCGGTGGCCGCAACCGACCGCGTCATTGACATGGACAACACAGACCAGTATTACAGCTTTCACATGAACGAGAACGTGTTCGACGAAGTGGACGCAGCAGCCGTGGCCGCCGCCGCCTCGCCGTCAGACGACACGTTCGCGGGATGCAAGACGGTGGCCACCTCGGACACGATACGCAGCGCCAAGGGTACCATCAGGGGCGTCAAGAACCGCGTCAGGGCCGGAATAGCGACGTTCTTGCAGCCCAAGACCAACAAGGTGAGTTTAACCGTCTCGGATAATCATATTATTGTGTATTGACACTCTCCAAAAATGTTTCACTGACGGTTAGTGATTTAAGGGGACAGTGGACCAAAGTCAAATCAAAATGTTGAAAACTTAATATATATGTATATTATTGCTTATGGCGAGGGGAGAGGGTTAGTCGAAGTTCAAATATAATAATTAAGTAAAATCTAAGCCTCCCCGCAAATATTTATGTATATATATCTATTTAGATCAAATGTCTACCCAATATGTTTATTATTATGGTGTCGCCAAATAATATGATTTATTGATTTCCCTAGAGCACCCCAATGGTTAAGACCACGGTGATGGACAATGGTGTCTATCATTTTTTTGTTGGGTTGACGGACGCACTCCCCTCCCCACCATTATCCACCCAATTATTATTGACTTAAGCGTAATAAGACTTCATATAGCACTTTACACGCATATTTAAAAAAAACTTTTAAAACATTATTATAGACGTATCTACTTAATAAAATATATTAAATTTGAATCCGCGTTCGTTTTTATCGGGAGATTCGACAAATGTCGTGTTTTATTACTGTTTAAAAAAGCGCAGAACAAAACCACGTTTTCAAACATAGCTAGAAATATCAAGGGTGAATAAATACACAAGGCTCAAACGTGACGGACGATTTCTTACATTCCGTTATTACATTATCGTGTCATGAATTACCTACATAAAATAGCAATTTATATTTATATATACTTGTGAGCCAGAGCAATTATTAAATTACCTAGTTAAATATTTTTTAAGCAGTTGAAAACTATAAACTCTCACATTATCACGAGTTTCTCTCAATAAACAGGACGGTTTTTATTTTATGTTGTTGTCAAATTGAAAACCCACTTCTGATGAAATCGGCAGCAATGATTAATACTAAAAATAAATATATCATTAGTATGAGACAACTGACGATTTCGTTACATAGACACACCTGACCATAGTAATTTGTCCACCAAAACAATGACCTAGATATTATATAGTGACTATATTTGATACATACCTATATATTATATTGCACTGCAGCAGTACACGACGACACGCGAATAATGTGCCTTTTCATAAGAAAAAAAAAAAAAAACAGCACATCATCAGATAATATATTATTGTGTACCTACGACACTGCACATGACATAACGCCGTCTGGTCTGTGCTCATTCGGTAGAAATCGATAAATAATATTATTAAATACCTGTGTGAGAATGTGACACAGGATTTCGTTGCATCTGCAGCCGCCGGTGGAGTTGCAAAACCCTATCGTCGTGGAATAGTTTTGGAACATTTTCGTTCTGTTGCGTCACAACGATGAAGAACGCGTACGAGAGGAGATAAGCAGTTTTACGACACTCAATAATAATAATATAATATATATATATGCATGTCGAACCACCCGACGTTGGTTCGTTCGTACAAGTTTAATGACAGCTGTATTGCATTTGCAGAGAAAAAAAACCAATTCCATTAGGTATAGGTTTTTATGAGATCGAGTTTACTATAGAAATGGTCAAAAAATATTTTAAATTTCACACTGTCACCTGTCGGGATGAATATTATAACGCAGATAGGTTTACGTATATTTAACCTAATGTTAAAACATAATATATCATCTGAAATAGTAGGGAACATAATTGTATATGATTAATGAGCAATATATTGCAGACATGTAATAATCTTACCTACAAGCCGGTCGACTTTTTTTTCGAAACGTTATTACATAAAAATATAACATTATACAGTACTTGTGATGTACGAAATGTGCATATATTTTAATGTACCTATATATGTATTATATGTTGTATACATAATAATTATATGCGCGTGCCTGTGAAACGCTAAATTATGTGTAAATAAAATATCAATTATTTTGATGCAAAACTACGCAGTGATATAAGTTCAGTTAAACTAGACACGTCATAAAAAAAAATAATTTCACGAATTTATATAATAAAGTATTATAATGACACGTCGGACGAATCGATCTAGTTCTGCAAATAAAATATATATTTTTATGTTGAACAAAATGTCAGGTTATGTAGGTACTTTTTATAATATACGTAGATAAATATGAGTTAAACGGGAAAATAAAAAACATGCTATAAAATAATAATCGATTTTTTAACATTGTTTTTTTTTTATTATTGATCGTTTAATTTAAAAAAATCATTGGGCATAACTTGAGGTATCGTACACAAATTATTGTTTTCAATTCACTGCACACGTACTCCGAATCCATCTGGTTCATAATATTTTAGCATAATATAGGTAGGTATGTATATTGTATAAGCCGTGAGGTGATTATAATCGCTTATTATGATTTATAATATTTACATAATTTTATACTTATACAATATGATTATTTTAAATGTAACGCTAATTTTCACGAAAAGAATTGTATCGTATTTTTTTTTAAACATAATTGAAGTCTTTACAAAATCAAGTTTGAGAGAAAACAATGTATTTTTATTGTTATAGCATATAAGTTTTTTCTTTTTTGTTGACAGCATACATTTTTAATTCCATACATTAAACCAGAATATGATTATGAGAAATCCAACGATTAAAAATGTAATTTTGAACGACTAGTTAATTTAGTTACAAGTAATTGAAGATTTGATTAACGGAGTAGTAGACCAAAATTTTGTGGAGTACCCTTGGCTATGTACTCTATGAACACTTAAATTACTTATACATAGACGACTTATTTTTCAAAAATTTTGTTCTACATTGACTCTGTGCGACTTCTCTACTATTTAAAAATATTAATACTTATTGAGAAAATGAGTGTTAACACTATTAACCTTTAACAATCACCTTGTATTGTTATAAGTAATCACCAATTAATTATAGGTACCTACCTGGTACTTACCTGCAATAATATAAAATACTTCCAACATTTTTTCCTAATCATTGGCAAACATAATTTCTTATTACAAAAATGTCCTTATAATATCGCTTAAAGTAAACGATAAGGTAATAAAAAATAACTACACGTTTATAACTAAATAGCTTTTAGAGAGTATAGGTCAATTTCTCAATTAACACAATGGGCTCATAAATTCCCATTCGACTCGAATTTTAACAATAATAAACGTAGAATATTGCCAATCGTCGTACCAAATACTCTAATTTATTAAAATATGTATTATAACGAGCACCGGGTGTGGTAATTTAAGTTGTATCGTTATACATTTCACTCTTTCGATTTTAGAACAAATAATTTTGTCTAATGTTTTATTTTATTTTAAATGGAAATCAAACACTATTTAAAATTGTTTTATTAATTTGACCGGTACCTATTTAGTTTTTTAAATGAAAGAAGTTTTATATACAAATGTGAGACGTGACATACTGCCTTTCGATTGATCAATAATAGTCTCTACAAAATAGATACTTAAAAATGATATGTAGGTATATTATTAAAAATAAATAAATTCATGTCCAAAGGGGT
The DNA here is from genome assembly GCA_008086715.1 of Sitobion miscanthi. Classification (NCBI taxonomy): domain Eukaryota; kingdom Metazoa; phylum Arthropoda; class Insecta; order Hemiptera; family Aphididae; genus Sitobion; species Sitobion miscanthi. The sequence continues at coordinate 6,152,061 of CM017799.1, forward strand.
GTGACCAATATGTTTACTCTTCATATAGCATGGATTCTACATTTTCTGTTACACCTTTTTGCTGTAAATTAAATATAGTAATTACTTTTCAAAACAAGACAAAATACAAACACCTAAATACTTGTACTTACTTATAGGTAGACGTGTAGGCTTTATGCACGTCCTGTTCATTTAGTCTGAACATTTTTCTTTATGGGTTCCGATTAAACAAACAAACCATGTTTTGATGGGTGACATTTATTATTTTTATTATTACTATTATTAATAACGATACTATTTATCAGAGGCCCAATCATTTTTCATTAACAACCCAACCCTCCATGGTCCGGTTCATTACCTGTTTATTCTTCAAGACCCCGCCCTGTATCAATATAGATATTTTTCAAGACCTTGGGTTTTATGGTCTGCGCATAAACAGCCCGATTTTTTTCAATATGCCTACCATCATTTTAAAAAGCTCGGTCCTGCGGTTTTATTGAAAAAAAAATCGGTCCGACTCGGTCACGTGCAGGTATATCGACGCATAAAATAAGTCCGGTCCGGCCGGGGTTCGCTTGGACTTTAGAGGATCTGGTCCTCGCAGTTTATGCTTTCAACGCGGCCCACTTCGCCGAAGAATCCTCCGACGAGCGCGAAAATCGCCAGGAAATGTTTTCCCTGCACGTGGACGGGACTGCAAAATAGATGTCCATCGGTTTTCAACGCAAATATACCGTTGGAAGTACCACGTCACTGTGCGATTTGGAAACAAAAATACTTTAGGTACTAAGTGCTACTAAGTGTACACGCCTATATACCGGCTACCCGTACTGTACCCGTGCTATGACGTACTGCAAAGTGAGAGTGAAAAATATAATTTCATGCGTCTCTCGGCAGAGTACTTATCATAAATCATAAAAAAAAAAAAAATACAGGCGGTGGTCCAATTGCAACGGTGTCACGGTTCCACAAAACGTTCCGTCAGCGCGTGTGTTCGTATTTTTTATATTTTTTAGTCATTGGATTAGTAGGTAGGTATGTGACACGGTTTCGTCGTGCGGTGTGCTCCGTTTGTTCCGCCTGCTGCAGGACGACGTGCGCGCCTCACGAAAGACGTATAATAATAATAATAATAATAATTAATAATAATAACGATAATGATAACTGCAGTAGGTATAATAATATTATTATCGTCGCGCTGCGTTCACGTCGGGCGTACAATGGAAATACGTTAAAACCGAAAACAGTTTTCGCCGGTTATTATGATTATTATGGTTATTGCTATTTTTTTTTTTTCCATTTTGATCTTTGATTTTTATTTCGACCTGGAACACGCCACCTGAGTGCATACTAACAATACAATACGCGTCTATAATATTACCCATATATACATATATGATACAATATTATATAGTGTCTACGACCGCATAATATAGCATTTAATTTGTGTATGTATGTGCACATATCGTATACATTACATAGTATATCATATTATATTTATATTATATTATTATTTTACACATATAACTATATAATATACAATTTAGAGTGTTGTTTCTGTATAGGTACACGCGCGCGCGTTCTATAGTCGTGTAATCTATTTGGCGCGCCAGACTGAACGCTGCGCACGTCGATCAATCGAAAATATATCGTAACAATATCTCCGACCGTGATAATTCGAACACTCGAGGGGTTGCATAATGATAAATATACGCATATATACATATATAATATATAACGTCGGGTGTATAATAATATGTATTATATTGTTATATGCAGCTGGGCGGCGTCAACGAAAAACTGTAACAATGGGACACGGAGCAATATGTCCGAAAGTTTCGCAACCGTTCGCGCTATTTTTTTTTTTTCATTTTCGGCGTGTGGAAACCTGCAACCGCCCGCCGATGATGGTTGGAAAATCGGAAATCGGAATTTATTTCCACGGTGAAATGTAAAACAACCGTTATGACGTGACGTCTGTGCCGTGTGGTGTTAGTGGCCAATCTATAATAATCACTTTTCGAAATCGACACGCGCGGTGCATGTAGTATATAGGACGTTGTAGTATGGGTACGTCGTTTTCCGAAAGATGCGGTCAAAAGGTAAAACGGTAAAACTCTACACTGCGGTCGAAGACATGTAAACGGCTAGTCAATAAATGATAACACAAAATTATTACAAACAAATATAATTATATTATTATTATTATTATTATTTCAACTGTACGTAGATCGTTATACCCATACACGCATCTAGTTTCGACAAGTAATAATTATATTATATACTGCACGAGTGTATACGGAACACAGCACGGACGACTAAATTTCTCGTCACTTTTCAGTATAATAAATACGCTCTAATGACAAAAATAATTATTAAGTAAACAAGACACGCAAAAATAATATGGATCTAGTGCACCGTTTAAACGACGGACGTTTGAAAGTTTTCGGTTTCGCCCAGCGTAAAAATAAGAAAATCTCATTCGGTGCCAAGTCAAAGACTTCTTTATGTTCCAAGTTATCGTTTCAATCTCTCAGATATATAAACCTATATATACATTATCATATATTATAATTATTCCACACGTTTACGTTTCCAATCTATATGATTAATATTCTGCGAGCATACCAGTATTTTAATAATTGAACAGCTACTACGCTAACTAAATTTATTATTTTACCGATTACCATATCATATAGTACATCACGTGTGGAATGTATAGGTATATAGTGGACTACGAGCATGAGCGTATATCAGTATTGGATTATGACTTATATGACTAAATGACTCCACCGCGCACCTATAATACGCCAAAGTCAAAACATCTAGGAAACATCAAAACACGGTTCAGTTAAAAGTTTAAGTAAAATATTTATGAATTACAAAGTGTTATACAAAGCACTAACGCATTGTATTTATTAGTTCCTTTCGAATACAATGGGTATAATAATAAAATGTAAAAATTAAATTAAAGTCGTGGTGGAACTCGACAGCCTGCATTTAAAATCTTAATGATCAAATAAACTACTACCCCGACTCCTGAAACACTCTTCGTCAGCCATCCATATATTATAGACCCTTTAATTCATATTAGTTCCAAGTCAACAATCCAGTATAAAGTGTATGTATAGGTACTATACACAATAATACAAGAATACGATAAATAATTATTTTATCACGACCGATCAATCCTTAAGTGATTTCCCTTACAATGTAAACATCTATACATATATTTCGATATTTGTATATATATAATATCAATGTGTATAACAATATGCCTTATTGTGTGTACACATAATAATATTGTAATATTGTTATTTATATTATTTTGACAATGTCATATAGGTATAATAGAATACAGTAATACATATAGTTTCATAAATCATAATACATGGCAGGTACCTACAACAGTAAGTGATGAAAAAATCGAAAAATCATCGTTTTGGGAACAAAAAACCATGTATAAGGCGCGTTAGAGTATAACCCAAATACGTCTTAAAGCAATAACGATTACTGCAGACCACACCGCACCTGCACCTTACGACTTTTTTGCGAAAGTCCGTCATAAACATACACTCGTCAAGTGCCGTGGCGATCGTTTCTCGTTCTCGTGCAAACAAGCCGCCTTGTCGACTACACAATACCTGTTGTAGATATACCTATACATATATATATATATATATAATACGTACACACTTGTCGAAGTCTCTGTGATTATATTTTTTTCAATATGAGCGTATGCAATGTACGATAGGTATACATTACCTCTCCTCGTCGTCGATTCGGAACGTGAGAGATTAATATATATAAACATTGTCGGTGGTGTTCTCGTCTGTTATTTATATTATATATTATCATATTTGGATATGTATATGACGTGATGTGTGTGCGTGTTTTTATAGATAAATTATACATATATGTGTGTGTGTGTGTGTGTGTGTCTATATGAGCCTATCAAAACTCTATGGGTAAGCTTTCACTCGTCGGCCGATGACCTGTCGACCCAATATAGCCCAACTATCGAAAAATGTCCGATTGGGCGTAAATTAATTCGTATCGAAACGTTAATTTGACACGCTAATTATTTTATAATTTGTCGTTTGCGAACATGTTTAATACATGTAGATACCAGCTGTAAATACAAATACGCACGAAAATTCGTGTGCCGATTTATAATGAAACTTATAGGTAGGTACCTCTTAAATACGTATACATTACATTATTATTATGCACATTGTATGCGATTTTTTTGTTCCAAGAAAATGTTGGTCCACAACAATATTTCTAGTGTAAATTATATGGGTATATATTTATTTTTTTGTTTGAAACTGGAGAAGAAAAAATAAACATATTGCCTTGCGTAATTTTATTGTAGGCGTGACTCCAGTGTTTTTTCGAAAAATATGTCTATTCATTGTTGCATGATGAATATTATTATTGATTATAATATATTACGTGTGCATAATGATAGGCAGAAATTTTCATTAAAAATTTCAATGAAAAACGTACGATTTACCTAGGTACCATGTCATTTGATTCGACCGATTCGATCGCGTCACATTTACCTACAACGACAGTGTAACAATGATATACCTAATATAAAATATTATATTTCGTATAATATGACGTAGGTGCAGGTAGGTAGGTATATATAAGAAGTCTTAAACTGTATTTTGTCGTCGTTTTCTTCAAGTTCCGATGACGACGACGTGCTCGACGGTTATCTACATCTACGTGCGCTCTGCGTTGACATTAATCGACTCTTAGGTAGGTAGGTTTCCACTATATTATAATATAGACCATAATATATCCGACAGTGCGACACGCACATAATAATATAACACAATTATAATATTATACTCTATAGAGTCGGAAAATTAGCATACGAATCACTCGAACGTCGTAAAATATGTGCATAACGTTAACTCATAATATTCGTATCATATAATATAATATACGTCGTATAGGTAATATCTGTTGCAAGTCGCCTGTGCTGGACGGATATAATTGTAGATGAACGCAGTCGTAGAACTGATTATATTGCAGACCGACCGACACTATTAACTTTCCAATTAGGTAGATGCCTGATTGGACTAATGTATTGGTCGGTGTATTATATATATTCAGAACTTATAATGTTTTGACAAGATGAGAATTTTTTTTACGCGCCATTCAGAATGTAGAGAGGTACAACACGTGTTAGTACGAGTTTATTATACGCAGGAGGTACCTATACATACAGGAGGTACCTGCTCATTATCTTAAACATATATATATATATATCCGTAATAAACAGTTGAACTTCAAACCGACATATTATGCTGATTGGAAGTAAAAATGATTACAACCGCGAATGGACTGCAGCCGATCGTATAATATATTATTATTATATTATATAGAGTGAACGAAGCGAAAAAATCGAAAGGAAATAAAACGAGATCGATTTGGAGTAATATTGAGTATTATAATAACACAATAATACGTGTACGAAATCTTTCTCGTTGCTTTTTTTCATTATTTCGTAAAAATATTCAAATTAATTCAAAAACGTAGGTAGCTTTTTATTCGATTACCTATAAGGCTATAACTCATTCATCTCTCGGTGGATTATGGGTCATATTATTATATGCGAGAATATATGGTCTCTAAAGTCCAAACACGATCCAACGTCTATTTACTCAGAAATGCATACACGAGTCTCCGAAAATGAGATTGTCTAAATTATTACGTCCACGTGAACACATTTTAATTTATCGTGTGATTCTATACTATATTAACTTCCAAATAATAATTTACGCATTATTTTCTTCTGTCGTTAGAAAAAATAATAATGGTAATGCATATTATTAGGACATCTATCCTGTCCGCTTTATTTTATTTTATAATAATATACCATTATTATAATATTGACTTATAACAATAATAATAATTGTTAATGAGTTATAAATGACCATATAATTGCATATTGCCAAAATGTGTATTAACTGTTGTTGTTGAGTTTATTTTATTTCTATAAATTATTTATTTAGTTCGCTTGAAATTTTACCCATTGTTCGATTTTCCACATGATATTTTTCAATTTATCAAAATATTTTTCTAATATGATGTTTATCTTAAAGTGTTCGTCTGAAAATTGTTTTATTCGTCAGTATTATTACAACTCGTTCTGCTATTTAACTTTAAATGAGGCAGTATTTTATAACACCCGGAAACTCCGTAATCTTCCTCAACTATAACACGAATCGATAAATAACATATTTTGGCTTAATAGTTGAATTAAAATGTAGGTGTTACTGACAATAGTAACGTTATTTTTAACAATCGTTAGCTGAAGAAAAACACGTTAAACATAAACTAGGTATATGATGCAATAAATAATTCATATTGTCCTCAAGATTAACGGTTTTATTCCAAACGACCTTTTCGTTTCAAAAATAGCCTTTAGGATGTTAACGGTCATATCGACCTGAAAACCAACGGTCACCTATAAGCACCTGTATAGTGATATATCACCCCAGTTTGTGTACCGTGATGACGATTCATGAGGGACGTTTTTGATTTGTAAACGAGTCTCTCCGTAGTGACTATAACAACATATTTACCGCTAAATATAATATATTAACCATCGCGTGATTAGTACATCGCGTACCTACTTGTGCATAAATTATTATTATTATTATTAGTAGTAGTGTGTAGTAGCAAAAGTAGCGCCTATTTCCGCGTGTCCCACATATTATTACACTTTTGCTCTGCGAACATAACAACAACACATCATAATTTATTCTCGTTTCCGTTATATTTTCAATACGCGTATGCCTAAATAATTATACACTTACGCAATACAAACGTGTGCGTATATCGTTCGAAATTTGCAGGTCTTGGTATATACCGCAACTGCTGTTATAATCAAACACGTAGGTATGTAATTAAAACCCCGAACAATAGCGTATCACTATTCTTTGGAACCGGCGGTGAGGTTTTACAATATATTTTGTGTGTAAACGAGGAATTAGCCACGTATTACCCTACCTATCATATCGCCTCGGAGGTGCGGGGTTACCATTCTTGTGTAGTAGACCTACATTGTACAAATAATAATTATTGTTTGCGGACTACATTGCGCGTTCCCATATGGATTTTACGCCTTTTTATTGTTTTGTTTTCGCGTTGGTGCCTATACAAGACCTGAGTAATAACCAAACATAAACCGTCATTGAGTTGTCAAACGTACACGAACGGCCGCGGCGTATATCTATCGTACATATAGGAAATACGAAATAATAATATTATAATATAAACTACGCAGATAGGTACGCGTCGTACGTTTGCATTTGAGAGACGTGTAACCGAGACATCCAAAAAACGACGGTCGAAAGCTGATAAAAAAAACCGGGAAAGTCGTTCTGCTGTATAGTCAGTAGGAATCAAGTGGGTATTCCTCGTCGTAGCGTAGGCCACTGCGTCGTATGTAATGGATGTGTTGAATTTGAATTCAATAATGATAAGACATTGTACACAAGCGAAAAACGAATCTGGGTGGAGACGTCTTGTCAGCCTATATTTTATTAAATATTTTTATCGCTACTACTTACACTTCTATTCGCGGTAGGTAGGTTGAACTAATTTTAGCCAAAAATATACCACACATTTTTATAGCCGGCTGTTATTAACTTAGAAGTCAGTACCAATGTACCGTAGAACGGTGTGAATAGGTTCATGGTACCTACCTATAATAATTGTACCTGTATAAATAGCTTACAATTAACCTAAATAATATTTTGAAAATGTTTAAACATACTATTGTAAGGAATAGTAGAATATTTCAAGTTTCTGCAACTAATATTTTATGAATAACAACAAAATAACAAAAAATCCTTTGAGAGATATATCGTTGTTACATATATTATTCGTTTGAATATTCAATGTCGTCAAATTTTGAACTTCAAACGCTCATAAAAAATTAACATGATTTCACGCTAACTTTTTTTTTTAATTCAAACAAGAACAACATATGCGATGAACCTTGAATTAAATTTTCAAGGTTTTTGACCGAGCAAAAATATATTTATCATTATTAATAAAAAAATAAACTAAAAAAGAACTAAAATATTTTGAAAATTATACCATGTCTGAAAAATGGTATCAGAAATGTCGGTTACAAAATATGGTTACGATAAAGTGGAATTGATTCGTAGTTAACATTTTTACTAAGGGTCCCAGTCGACTCACCGTCTAAAAGGTAATGACAGATCCAATTCAAAAAAAAAACACAATCATTGTTAAACCAATATGGCAATATGTACAACGTGCTAAAAATCTAAAATACTGTCATTGGCACGTTATAAACAATACATTACATAGGACGTTTAAGTATATTATGAATATGGGATTTTTTAATATTTTAACAACTTATAAAGGTAGTAAAAAAAAACAATTTACACTGCACTATGAATTTATAAAATATCAAAAAAGAGAAATAAAATATTATACCTATTTGTAGTGTTTGTGTGTTGTACCTACCTGTATCGGCTGTATATCGTTTCTGGAAGTCAGACGTCAGTTTTATCACAGTGTAATATCATATTATATATTATTATTATATTCTTATGAACTCGTATAATATGTTATATACTATGGAACGTGTCAAATAAAAATAGGTATATAATATCGAGTTGATAAAACTAGTCAAGATTTATTTCATAGTGTTGTCATATAAATAACTATGTTGTTATTCAAAACATTTTTTAGTTATAAAAAATACAAAATTCATTTTATAGTACCTAGCTATTACATCATATTATAATAATATAAATATGCATACTTGAGTGCATAACCATTTATGTGATGTGTTCTGGATATTGTATTTTATGTAATATAAGTAGGTGCTTCTACGGAGTTATATATCTACATATTTATACTATATTATGTTTGTAATAGAATAAAATTGTTTAAATATAATTGTTCAACACACTTAGGTAACATAGGGATTCGTATTTAAATTGGTTAGAAAAAAATCTTACAATACTACACAAAATTTCGATTCACATAACTCGTAACTTAATTGAGTTGGGTAGTAGAGAAATTCGTTTACAATTCAATGCGTGAGAAATGTTTACAATTAAAAAAGACAAATTTATGAAGGTGTCTGTGAAGTTTTCTTCCTGTAAAATAAGCACAGACTGTCCATGTCAAATAATTACAAAAACCAATTAAAAAATGTCGTGAAACAATAAAAAAAACACATTACTTCACACGTATTGTGATGCATTATACCGGAATGAATAGTTTTTTTCGTGGTGATTTATGCCAAATACGTATCGGAACTAGTGAAATGGATGAGTTTTTTTTCAAACCACCGTGCAGAAATTCGTCACAGAAATGACGTAATTATTAATTAAAATGCACATTTTTTTTTTATTTAGCACAAGGAGTTACATATTGGTGGATTACGATATTGTTTTATTTAACATTCGATTATAAAAAAAAAAAAACCTAGCACAATTTATTTGTCCTAAATATTTATTTTTTATATTGAACCTCCCGAGTGAAAACGTGATCTACAATAATGTCGTGTGCTAATAATTCATAATAATTTATCATGGCGAATTATTATAGTGCTTTAAGACAATAAAATGTTATGACATTTCATCTCATTCGATAGAGTACGTATTCAATACATATATTTATATTGTAATATTATGTGGGGGAGGTAATGCGTATATACAAGGTGATTTACCGAGCGTGCTCACCGCTCTTTTTTTCTTCAATAATGCTGATATTAAAATTCTGTTTTTGTAATTTTCAAATATATTTTAAGTCCATTTTTCAAATTCTATTGTTTTGCCCTACTTATGGATGGTGTCCTGTGGGGATACACACTTTTAATTTTCAAATTAGAACCCCTCTTTTCTACTGTAAATTATTTTGTAGATAATTTTTCTGAACATTTTGACGTATACGTATTTGAGTTTTTTAATTTTGTGTAGGTACTAAGGATGAATTCGAAAGATTTAGTGGCAATAGTGAGTTGACCTTTTTTCAATACTAAAATTTTCCATACGTCTACAATAAGTGTGGAGTATACAAAACAAAAGTCAAAACTATATAATACAATATTATATGCTACCCATATAATATACGAATCGCATTTGTTCAAACGTCGCGCGCGTATAAATGCGTACACGCAGTATGTAAGTACCTAGGTAGGTAGAAATTAAAGAAAAAAAATCTCTTGACAATTAACGCTATTTGCGTACGTTCATAATATTATTATACGCATACATCAGCTAGCTATATATAGCGTACTTACGACCGCAGTTGAAACGAAAAATATAAACCGACGATGCGAGAAGAGAAAAAAACCGCTTAACTTTTCTCCAAAACCGATTGAACGCGACTCGACTTGTTTGTAAACCGTCCATTGTACCGTATAACATATTGTGTTATTACAATAATATATGTTATAGCTTATAATATACGTCGTACGAGCAGCACTATAGGTATTATAGAGGTGCACGAGGATAAAAGACTGCTGCGGAGCTCAGCGTGTTGCGCGTTTTTTTTCTCCGCCGCGAGAAACGCGCCCGGCGACCCGGGTTTTCGATACAATATATTATAATATTTTATTATGATACAAAACAATAACATTATAATACATTTATCACACACAAATGGACAACAATTAACACGGCACCTACCCATAGCATAACGCGTGCATGTTATAGGTAGGTACAGGAATAATATTGTTGTTCGCCGCAGACGGTTATTTAAATGCCATCGGGCTATTGGAAATTCGCCGGAACCGAATGTCGTATAATAGATGGGTACCTACGTAGCTTTTACTATATTATTATTATCTCCTATCTTTATAATTATTATTTATAACCATACAGAGCGAATCGCCAATTATGCTCGCCCTTTTTTTCTTCAACAAAGCAGTTATAAAAAAATCGGTTTTTTTGAAATTGTTAAACATACTATTGCTATAAAGCCCATATTTTCAAATCCGTGTTTTATTTCAATATTGCCTACCCACCTGCTTACTTAATACGTGTCCTGCAGAGATACAAACTCCTGTCTATGAGGAGCGACGCCATAGTAATTTGTGAATTATTTAGCAGATCATTTTTATGAAAATGTTAACGTATCAAAATCAAAATTCCAAAGAATACTTTTTGCATTATATGACTATAAGGATAATAATTACTATAGGTCCATGGTAATGTGCTTGGTGATTTAAACGTTCTAGTAATTAATATTAATCCATCAAAATTAATTTTAATTTGTAAAAATTATTCAAGTTCAATAAATACTAGATCCAATATTACCAATGAACATTTATTTTATATTTTTGTAAACCCAGTTTTAAGTAGGTACCTACTATTGTCCTTAATATTGACTAAGAAATTACTCGTTCAAATTTCGAATTAGGTACATCAATTTTGAAAAGTATTTTTATTTTAAAAACAGAAGTTTGATAGGATATTCTTTAAGTAGTACAAAAAATCTCAACAGTTTGAAAATATTTTCCTTTAGTAGGTGAGGTTAGGTTAGGTCCGAAATTTGAGAATTTGAATAAACTAATTATTAAAGGTATAGAAAAAAGATGAGTATACTTGTCACTTGGTGAATCAAACTGTATATAATATATTGTCTGTATATCCGAAAATAATATATTAAATTATAAATGACACGCGGAACTTTTTCATCTGTAACATGTATACGGGTGTCCATCACCTCAATGTTTGTTGATCACTTATTTTCCTTATTTGTAAATTAGAAAATGCATTTTGGAAAATTTATATAATCCAAGGTCTAAAACCTCATTAGTAAACTCGAGATAAAAATGTTATTCTCGTGTTACTCAAAAATGTAATTCATTCCCACCCTCTCGTCAAGCTAGTAAAATAGGTGTCCGCAAACTCGTACCTACTTAGACGCCAACTCGTAATCCTTCAACTCTTCAAATAGCTTGTGTTAGGTACCTATTCACAAGTTTTCAGAGTCCTTTTTCACTTAGTTACAATGCAATGCACATACTTTTATGTTTATCGATGTACAAAATACAACCATTTAACGGACATAATGATACTAACAGAATGCCTAGCAATAAAAAATATTCTCCAAAACACATTATCCGGGCAACGCCACGTCACAGTTTATACTCGATAGTCCAAGTATACCACCGTATGTCATAATACTCATAATATCGTACAAGACAAAATATGTTTCTGGCATATTATTATAATTTATACGTTAGTGCGAGAGACGCGGAGAGGAAGATGAGAGTGCGTACGTATTGCAATAAATATCACTATTATTATTACTATTATTGTTATGTTCGATCGGTCGCGAGGAATGCAAAACGATGTTAAAAAACGAAAGATCGCGCGCGCGTGCGCTCGTGTGCGAACAGAAATCTTCGCGTATACCTATATCTGCTCTCGCGATCGGGTCAATGATACCCAACGTGAAAAAAATAACAAGAAGGAAACACACACACACACACACACACACACACATGCACACAAATGCATAGTACACATTATAAGGTGTACAGTATAATATATAAATATAAAAAGGAGCGGTCTTCTCCTCACTCACACACACATATTATACATCGGGTACGCAGCCTCCGGGCGCGAATCGCCTTCCATTTTATCCAGACCGCCGCCGATGTTGCCGCTATTATATTATTATTATTATTATTATTTATTTATTTATTATCATTATTATTATTATTACTACTACTATATATATATTCGTATTTATATGTAAAGGTATACACACACACACACACACTCGCGAGTATATTTTAATTGCGAAACGGGTCATTCAATCTACGTCCTTGTCGGTCGATTCTCCCCGCCAACGTTTTATCTCATCTTTCTTTTCATACCCGTTGTCGTCTAACACGTCATGCCCGCGCGCCCGAATCTCCTTGTGGAGGTCGATCGGTCATCGATGTATTATGCATATTATATGGGTAAATTTATAATGCATAGTTAATATTATAATCAGCGTCCATTCGATATGTATATTGTACGTGATATTATGGTATTGACACACGCACATTCTGATAAATATAAATAAATAATGTGTACAGGTATGTGGTTTGCAATGTTCTCGTGATCATGATATTATAATTTGTAATTAATAAAAACGTAGTAGTCGGCATCCATGACCGCGCTGGAGTGCATACGGATTTCTAGCAATATTATACAATATCAGCCGTTATGAGGTCAGAACTTTTGGTCTTGTGCGACCATACTTTTTTATCTCAATTCGTACATGTTATGCGGTATAGGCGCCTGCGTATATTGTTGGTCATCGTCTGCGCCTAGTACACCTATAGTCTTTTGCGTAAAAAAAAATATTTGCATTTGTTTGTTCACTAACAAAATATTACACACATAATGTTCTTATATTTTTACTTACGCAACAATCGTAACACCCGGCCCCCAAACAAATCCTACTCCGTTTTTTCGAACAAGTTATAAGACATATTTAAATTAGGTAGTTAAAGGTATCGATAATAAGAGCTAGTACGTTTATGTTTCAAAGAAATTAATACTGCAATCGTATATGCAGTGTATAACTTCTCATAATGATTTACGGTCGATTTTTTTCGACACGAACACGTTTCTATTAATATTGTTTTTTAACGTGTATATATTATTAATAATTGTCGAAACGATCGCGTTTAATTTCGACTGCGCATTTACCGGCTGTCCGGAGGTTAAATATCATTATATTATACCGAATATGTTTAATATAATAAATATATTTATAATATTGTCGAACACGACAATATTTACACTCGCGGTTTTTGCTTCGCATTTGGTAATTTAACCTCACCGAAATGAACCCAATCCTACAAATATATTACATATAATACGGTAAACGGTTAAGCTCATGCACATGCCGGAACCTTCACCTTTCGCGCATTCCTTGACCTGAATACCGTAACGCGGGTACCTGCAGCAACCGACGTCGTGTCTTTTAAGACAACCGAATAAACAGTCCGATTTAAGTCGTATAGGAAAAAATTTAATAATGATAAACGTTTTCCATGATATTATTCTTGTATCGGATATCATTATTCATTATATATACTTTCACAGGAAAAACCAAACAGAATGCAGCTAATATATTATGTACAAAGTTACCTCCATATATCTTGACATATAAGCACATGAGGTACAATGGGGTGCTTTTGCTACCCCATACATTTATTTTCACGTTTGAAAAAATAAACAGTAGGCAAATTTTCGTGGTTAATATTTTTTTTTTGCTTCCCTAAAATGTTGACTCTATTTAGTGACGTAGGCACACGTGAAAAAATATACAAATTTGCACTATTATCCGCCCACATTCGGTGATATATACCATCTTATAATATGCGTCCGTAAAAATGTTAAATAAAATAATGCATAGTTCTGTACTCGATGGCGTTAATATAATGTTCAATCGGATTGTGTTGTTTCAGACGTGGCAGGAAAAAGAGGCCGGAAAAGTGGTATTGTACACGACCACCATGGGAATAGTCAGGGACACGTACCAGCGGTGCCTCCAGGTCAGGCAAATACTGAGGACTCATCTGGTCAAGTACGTGGAAAGAGACGTCTTCATGAGCCGGGAAGTGCAGAAGGAAATCCGAGAACGTCTCGGCGGCGACGCCATTTCAGTGCCGCAGCTGTTCGTCGAAGGGAACCTCATTGGAGTCAGTTAACGTTTTTACAAAAATTCTTACCAAATATCAATGTACCCATCTATATAATTTATTATGATATATATACGGAGTGATCCATTTAACGTAAAACTTTTAATTTCAGAAACACTTTTATTTTTGAAAATATTTCTTTTATGTAATTTCAAGTCATTACGAGACCACAATTTTGGAGGGAAAATCATATTTTTTACAATTTTTTTTATCGTTATCGTTTTTAAGTTTTTTATTTTTTTGAATGACAACATACCTACATTTTTTATTTCATATTTCAAAACAAAATATTATTTAGAACATTTCGATCTATAAAAATCTAATTTCAGACAAGTCATTTATTAGTAATATGACTAATATGTGTTTAAATTTCAAATTTTAGATGAGTGGAATATTATTATAGTGGAGAAACATTTTGCGGAGTAACCATGTACCGTGCCACTCCGCTCATCTAAACTTTAATTACTTATGAGTTATAACGCATAAACTACTCGTTCAAAATTTGATTTTTATACATCGAAGCATTCCAAAAAAATGTTTTGTTTAGAAAATATAAAAAATTAAAAATGCATGTTGTCATTATAAAAGTTGATAGCGATAAAAATAGAAATTTTTTTTAGAAAACTGTTGTTTATAACGACTTAAGATTATGTAAAAAAATATTTTCAAAAACGCAATAGTTATTGAAATAATGAGTGTCTTACGTTAAATAGTGCGGAAATTTTTGAATCGAACCGAAAACTTTACATCACTGCAACCTCACGAGATAATGCGTGTACATATAATATTATAATAGATTAATATTATGCATTGTCGTCGCTCTTTACAAAATCTAATAGGTACCTTAATTGCACTAAAACACATTAACAAAGCGCAAGTGGTTACGAGTATAATAATATTATTATTTTTCGTATAACATTAATAACGTTTAATATTGTAACCTTTGTATAAGTAAACTTGTTCTCCTTGAATTTTTGTTTTGCGTAACGTGTTTCGTTTAAAATTTAAAACGAGATCGCTGGGCTTCGAAATTTAATTTCACACGTCGAAATTTAAACCCACGATGTCTTCATAACAATAACTATAGGTAGGTACATAATATACTAATAACTCACAGTCCACGTCATGATTGTACACGATTTTTAATTGAATTCCGCGTGCTGTTACAAGATAAACCACCGACGTCCGACATGGTACGGTGTACTTTCGTCTGAGACAACTTAAGCGTGTTTTGATGTTATTGTAATTTAAACTTTGTGAGCAAACCGCTTTTATTATTTTTTAGTGACTTTGTGTAGGTACCTTTTTTGTAATTCTATGCAAATCTTACAAACGACAAAATGCAAAGTAAATTTACGAATCAAAAATCGTTCAATGCTATCTAATGTTATATTAAATGTACGCGCGTCGATGGGATGTAGGTAGGATACTTTTAATTATTATTGTTTAATAACATACCTACTATATATTAGCGTACTGTCAATTATTGTCATAACTTAAATTTATATGTGTATAAAGCATATAATAAATACATTATACATATATGTATATATATATATATATATGGTAGGTATCGTTAAACAAACTACGATCTAACGATGTTGTTAAAAGTTTACGACATTTGAATTTAATGATCGTGGATGTCTTGTTCAGACTAACAATAATTTTTAAAAAAATATTATATATTAGCCGTTAACAATAATCGTAGCCATTGGTTCATGATAATGATTAACGATTGAACGACGTTTGACTTTGTTCTCAGGATGCAGAAGCCGTAGAAAGACTGAACGAATCTGGGGAACTCCGATCGATTTTAAAACCATTTAAGGTAAAGCCAAAAGATTTATGTTTCATTAATCCGTTTTCATATTCGGAACGTTCCTTCCGGTGAAGACAAGAATATCCTGTTGTCCGATGCCATCAAACACATACACACACACACACACACACACACACACACACACACACACACACACATACACACACACGCAGAACAAGATGCAACTTTCCTATTCCAGACTACTATATATATATATACTCGATGGTTTTTTATTATGAAAAGATTCTCTTTGGCAGAGGTCTCTCTCACTAGCTTCTCACTTCATTTCATCTCCACCTATCTATTACCATTTACCCATGCCATTGTTGTTCCATCATACTGCCGCCGGCCGACCAACAAAAAATAATATATATAATATGCATCTAATGCACTCGAATTTACGCGTAGATTATGTAAATATTTCAAATTTGTACAATGCTTAATGTTTTCACTTTTCACAACCCGAGTCACGATGTTATATAATATATGTAACACATAACAAAAAGGAACCATCGAACAAATACGGTTCAAAATGATTGATGTGCCGTGTATATATTAAGATCGAATCACGCTTTTGAATCGTTTGTAGTTTATAATCGCGCACCATCACCAGCAATCTCTCTAAATCAATAAAACTAATAATTATTAATTAATTTACATTAATAACACTCTAAATATTATTTTAGAATTTTAATAGTTGCTGTAAAACTATTTACTAAAAGACTTAAAGAGTAATTATTTTTATTTTTCAAATCCCATGCTAATAAGTTAAATCTTTAACATGTTAATCTCTAATAAATATGTTGACACACCATTCTGTCAGTTTTGTTTTACTGTTTTTTTATTTTAATAATAATTATTATTTTTTGGAAACATTATTTTAAATTATTGTACTGTATTGTTTTTATTTTACAATATGCCGTTTTGATCGACAGATCCAATTTTGCATAAATAATAATATGATGATTTTGCCGTTTTTTCTTCAATAAAATCTATATCATACTTTCTAATCCATTATGAGAGCGATTTAACGAACTAATTCAAACTGTAGAACATAATATTATAACAATACACGGTATTATGATACCTGACCAATATAAATTATAAATTATTATAAAAAAGAAAATTCGTCCATCCATTTTATAAATAGCTGCAGCGTGTATACGCTATGCGATGAATATGATACCTTTTTTTATTAAAGGGCAACGACCTTAAATTATTATATATTTATATCTTATTCTTAGGAACCACGTAAATTTAAGTAATATATTAATTCTACCCTATTGTAAATATTAAATTTACAATATCTACCATTGTTACAGGTATATATTACAATGGAATAAGCATTTAAATATTTTTGACCGCCATTATAATGAAATTATAATATTAACACGCATATAATAAATATAGTACCTAACGTAATAGTCGTTGCAACAATGTTCATAATTTAATATATGTTATAATATGTAATAAGTAATAGGAATAAATTAACTTTCCGGGAGTGTCACATACAAGTCTTCTATTTATTTATGAATAATAATAATAATTAATAACACGTTTCATCACACGTAACGTATACGACGCTACTATTATTGCAAGGACAATGTTATAGAACTTTGGGCACTTGTTCGTTTTGAAATTAATAAACGTTCACACCTAATAATTTAAAACAATGCGGTTACCTACTATTCATCTGTATACAAAACGATTTGTATATTGTCTCAGCTTACGACAAAAAATAAATAAAAAAAACATCATTGTTCAGCAATCAAAAAGCGTATAACCGGGTAGGTATCAATACATGTTTGTGCTATCAACACATGCGGAACATCAAAATAAACTATAGCCACATTGGTCAAAAACTTAAATAAAAAATATCAAAGTCACCCGACGTTTCGAAATCTTGCTTAAAGCAGATGTATATATTAGACGTTATTTACTATTATTGTAGACAAAAAATACTTAATAATAATAATTATTAAAATGCAATAGTAAAATATAAACTGTGAGCGATTATAAAACATATTGAATTCAAACAAATGAACCATTTTTGACAAGCTATATAGTACCTAACTAGTGTAGAAATTAAAAATAATATCCGTTGACCTATTGTAAAAATCCGGTGGATAACGTATAATAATTATTATTTTTTTTAAATGTAAGTGATAATTCAAAAAAAGTCGTCCTCAAGAACGGTCCCGTAGTGCAGCACGCTGTTTTAAACTGTTTCAAGATCCTATATAATCATGAATAATAATAAACTATAGGACCGTAGGCGGCATTTTCGGGGAGTGGCATGGGGGTGAAATTGCCCCCCTGGTATTATTCGAGAGAGCATAACAATGCTTTTGCCACTCCCAACACCCAAAAACACGGCGTGAGATGGCAAAAGAAAAATGAACGAGTGTACACCCACCTACATTCCAATGCGTTTTAGGTTTATCGATTACAGTTTTTTTTTCAATTCGCATTCCTGTTTTTGAAATATTTGACTTCTGCACCCCCCCTAATATGTTTGCCAAGTGTCTCCTGCGGTAGGAATAATACACTATAGGTGCACAGGCAATAGCTGGCGTATAATATAATATCGCGTCTGTGTAATTGAAGGCAACATCCCCCGCGCGGAATAATATATTACAATAATATAAAAACAATAGAGAATATTATTTAACGTGTGGTGAAATTATAATGTCATTAATCACGCGTGCCTATAATATATTTTGCTGAATGGCGAAGAAAGTGCCGATGAAAACGAGTGGAAAAATATCGTAGGCGATCGTCCGGACCATTAACGTGCGACGACTTTGGATCGAATTCAATAAGAGAGGTGTGTGTGTGTGGTGTGTGTGTGTGTGTGTGTGTGTGTGCGTGTGCGCGCGCGTATGCGATTCGTCGGAACAAACGACACGTCGACCTACAACTGAGATGCAGACGTGTGTTACACGACAAGTATACCGGTCGGTCCCTATTATAGCGCGTGCGACTTATAAATTATTGTCGTATCCAAAAAATCGATACGCTA
This sequence comes from Sitobion miscanthi, assembly GCA_008086715.1. Taxonomy (NCBI): domain Eukaryota; kingdom Metazoa; phylum Arthropoda; class Insecta; order Hemiptera; family Aphididae; genus Sitobion; species Sitobion miscanthi. The sequence goes on from CM017799.1 coordinate 6,171,603, forward strand.
GACGCGTAAGCATTGCTAACGTATAGACGCTATATAGACATCTATAATATATTATTTAAAACCTACCCAAAGAACCGGAATTGAGGTTTTCGGCGGTCCAGCTGATGGCTTAACAATGTATAGTTTCCCCTTAATATAATATTATATACTCCGTATACGCTTCACCTCCACATCCCTTTAAAATGGAATTTTCATAAACGACTCTTATAGTCTACGATAAAACAATTTAATAATAATCTCTAGTGGACATTTTTAAATATTGTAATAAAAAATAACGGTCAAGCCATTTTCCTACCCGAAAGCCCTTTAAAGTTTTGCCGTCCTATAAACAGCCTAAATCGGTATACGCCATGTCGTCCCATTTTATTTCAAACATCTGGGCCCACTTGGAAACTAACTGTCGACCCGTGTTATATAGTTACAACTCGTGCAACTTCGATGTCGCATTGTTTAGTTTGTTTCGCGAAGAAGCTACAAATGACACGTCCCGATAGTCCCGGAACGGCGCATTGTCCTTATAGAATTCACAGGGGCTCGTATAATAATAATAATAATAAGTATTAAGTACCTTAACGTTGTAATAAATCAATATTCGACAGCATTACAATATCATTAAATTATCATGTTTTCGTATGGTTTCAGAGTCCGGACGCGTGTACGACGTGCCAAGTTTGCGGGGGCTACAGGCTGCTGCCCTGTCCGATGTGCAACGGAAGCAAGAAATCCGTGCACAGGAATCACTTCACCACCGAAATGATCGCCCTCAAGTGTATGAACTGCGACGAAGTTGGATTAGTACAATGTTACGCCTGTTGAACGACGACGACAACGCATAATTATATTATATAGTGTTATTATTATTATTTTGTTTAATTGATGACGCAATGTGTATCGTTATTATATATTATTACCGTTTATGATTTATATCGAAGGCTTACATATAGTGTAAGTACCTATAATAATATCATAATCGTTGTTGCAGTAGTATCAATTTACTATAATATAATAAGTAAGTTGTATGTATGTATAATACGGTAAATACGTATAGGTGACCTACCTATATAATATAATAGTATAATATATTATTATGCTATATTGCTATCTGTTGATCTGTTAGTTAACACCACCGTTAGTATTATTTTTTAGGATTTTCATTATTTTTTTATTAAATAGATTTTCAGATGGCCACCACAAATAACGCGCACTTACCAAATCTGTTTTAATTTTTTTTCGATTACGATCCAAGTATCCAACACACATACTACATACATATTATTATAGACATCGTGTACCGACGAAACATTATAGGAACATTATAATTTAATAATATTTAATCACAACATCATACTATATAATATTAATATTTAGGGACCCATTTTTTGCAGCGAACCTACCTACAGTATAATATAATATGTAGGTACCTACCCACAGACTATAGCTGTTATTTATGTTTGTAACGTAAATTTGTGATACCCATCTGTACGTATCTAATAATTAAGCTGATAATTCTTAAATGTATAGTTTATAATAATATATTATCGGTACTTCTTTAAAATCAAGTCGTGTAATAGTGGTTTCTATACAATACTATATATTATTATGTATATGTAAGTATACGATATTATACCAAATCGGCATTTTTCTAAGACTTTATTTTATGTATCTACCGAGTACACATTGTATAGCAGTAATATAATAGGTGTTACGTATACGTGTTATGCGGGGATAATATACGCTAGAACAAAATTGGATACTCTATAAATGATGCACAACATATAATTATGTTTATTATTTACTGCTTATTATAAATAATAATTTGAAACATGATACTTATTTTCGTACTCATCATAAGTACCTAATATTCACTATTAAATCTGATTTTAACAGACGGTATGTATTTAAATGTGTGTCCAATTTTGTTTGAAAATTCAATGTTATTCAATTACAAGATTTTCATTTAATTTCCTTACTTCAATATACAAGTGTTATGCATTTCACTAATTGTTTGGGAAAACATGTTTATTATTTTATTTATTAAGTTTTAAATTTATATTATACACTATGTTGTTTTTACACTAAATACCAAAATGCTCAATATTGTACTTTATTTGTATCGAATATATTATTATTATAATAAATGTCCTATGTATAAGTAGAATTCTGAACAGTTATTATATTATTTACTTATGTATAACTGAGGTAGATTAAATTGCATCAATTTTGTATCAATAGTTGATTTCTTTTTTTTATTTCAAAACTATAATTTTCCTTTTATTATTTCTCATGTTTATCTTTTAATAAAAGCAGCAAGTGATTAATAAATAATTTAATTGCAAATTTAAAACTATATTATGTGAATATTTTTCGATAATAAAAATTTTGTTTTTACGTATATAGTCAATGGTATATTTTAATAATCAAATAATGATTACACGGCGTAACGGATAGGCTATTTGCGTACACTACTGTCTTATCGCGGTATTTAATAAGTACAATAATAACAAGCCGATACAATTTTTAGTAATAAATTGAGATGAAAATATGAAATAATTGGCTATAGTTTTTGTTTTACTGGCAAAATCGTAATTTAAAAATAAATATTTGTGTTATTAAAATTTATGCAGTAACAAACATTTATTCTACTGAAATGATCATCAATTTGGGTTCATAATGTGACTTTGAACTTCATACTCTTTTAATCATGCATATAGTAAATGCTAAAATATAAGTCCATAATATTACTACTAAAATGGATCTAGATGCTTATACTTAAAAAGTAGCAGCAAGTTACAAACTTTTTAAAGTACATTTTATCACTCAGAACTTATAGCAATCAAGACTAAATTATGAACAGAAGAGTCTCAGTTAACCACTTTTTGAAATTATAATCAACATTTTAAGTGAAGCATCCAACATTTTTTTCTAACAGTTTTTAAGTTGTATATTGAGGAATAAATCATTTTCAGAATTCTCCTCACCAAACCAGTAAAATACCCAAACCTAATTAGTTATTTCAATCCATATACATGAAAAAAAAGCTGTTAGAACTAAATAGTACTCTAGTAGTAATCAAATATTACTAAGTATAGAAACTTAGACATTTTTAATATAGGTATACATGTGAAGACGTGAATTTATCTAAGAACATTTTGAGTCAACTGCAGTCGATAGCCAAAGAAAAACAATACTTTACAGCAACAGTTCTTAACCCATAAGCTGCGAACAGAGAAGCTGGTCAAGGGGCTAAGCCAAGTGTTGGAAAATGTTAATTTATCCTGGTTAGCATCAATGTCTAGATTTTTATAAGATTTTATTAACGTCAATATGTGTGGTTCCTTAAAGGCTAAAGCCAAAGGTGAAATCCAATAGATCAGAAATTCATATAAAGATTACGTCTTAAACAATTGAACATTTCATCAAGTGAAGAGAACTCGTTGATTTATCTATCATGTGACCAGACTCTAATATTTTTTTAAACCACACTATTAGTCCCATTCTGAAAAGTATTCGGCAAGATTATGCAGAAATTACCAGCCATTACCGATTAACCACTTCAGAAACGGTTTTTTTCCATTTATGTTTTTTCGGAACATTTTAATTTGTACTTTAATTTACACAAGATAAATATCAACTTTATAAAACTGTTCAAGGCAAGCTAAGTTAAATAACAAATACCTATAAAAAATATCATTTGAGGCTATGGATAAATATAAATGAATATGAAATTACCCATAAGTTATGGTTGGGCCTTAAACATTGATTGAAAATAGTTCATGGAAAAGTGTTAACCAACATCAATTACAATATAATAAATAAATAATAATCACTAATTAGTAATTAATTGTTGTTAAAATATGGCTGGGTAAAATAGTAATTACTAAAATTGTAAAATTATATCATATATCTTTTTTCGTAAAACCTTTTATTAACATATGTCAAATAGATCCAAGCAACTAGTATACTATCTTTAATCGTACTTATTATCTTCTAAATAAAATTATTAATCAAAAAATTATAAAACCATTTCCAAAAAACAAAAAATAATAAAATTATAAAATAACATTAATTTTTTTGACATTTCCGGTTTTGTTGAATTGACCGATTTAAAAAAAACAAGTTTTCCTCTACACATTACCCCTTAATTAAATTTGGCGGTTACGAGAATTGTTAATCGCTTCTCAAAATTAAAACTTACAAACTGGGAAGTGGTTACCAGGCCCAAAATTGGTCATGGTGATTGGTTTCCATTAAAACCGTTACAAGCCTGGGTTTAATTGTACATATTGGTTTAAGGCCCACAACAGAAACATAAGACCAGACATGTTTTCATAATTCATTAGTATTGGTTTATAGAATGCTAAGGAATAAAAAAAACTCAAAATATATTGCATGTATTTATTTAATTCATTAACTGTAAGATTCCCAATAAATATCTAACAAATTATAAGCTATTTAAACAACATAAATGTAATACTAAAATAACTTTATAGATTTTATGAATATATTAAATTACATCCTTGAAAATAAACAACTAGTATTACAAATCGGATGATTTTAAATCAGGAATTGATAATGTTACCAGGAATAAATATGGAAGATAAAACTTTTCATTTCTTCCTATATAATATGTCTAACAAAATAATAATTCCCGATTTAAAATGAAAACTTTACTTAATAATACTACTATATTTAATACTTCGTAAATTAAATAAACACATACACTAAAAATATTTATAAATAAAGTTCAAAATCAACACGTTTAAACGAATGAAAATCACTGTTTGAATTACATTTACGTACCCAAATGGGCTCCTTAAATTTATCTTCTACTTTCCATTTTTGCATTTGCTCAGTATTGTACGGTCCAAATATTTCATTACTTTCTAAAGAAAATTTATATTCCCACTGTAATGACTCTCCTAATAACATTGTCAAAGTTTGATTAAGATATTTAAAAACCCATTGATGGTAAAAAAAAATTTTTATAAATACCTGTCAATAGTTCTTCTGGTTCTTCTTGACCACTCTGGATTGTACTTTCTAATTTTTCCTTTTCTTTTAAATCAAAATCTTCCGCATACATATCTAAATCTGATGACATAGAAGTTGACGGTTGTCCTTTCTTTTCTGATTTTGAAATCTATAAAAAAAATAATAGTACTTTTTAGTATTTTTATATCAAATGACAAAATTAATTAATAGTTAATCAATTTAAAACTAATATTTAAACACTATTCTATAACATTATTAAAATAGTTGTAATGATAGTTGTTTTTAGATTGTTAGTTGTTACCAGTATAAAACTTTAACTTTTCTAGTCGTTAAATCAGTTTATAATATTAAAATAGTATGCAGATTACATTTTACACTACTCTGTGCTTAATTAACTAATAATCTGCAATTTGAGTGAGGCTAGGTTCATGTATTAACAAAAGCAACAAATTTCAAAAATTAAGTAATTATATTTACAGTTTATTGTATTAGTTAATTTAGTTTGTATCACTAAAATAACTTACAAATTATATTCTTGTTTCAAATTAATATTTCACAAAACTACAAATTTAAAGAAAAGGCGGTGACGCTCCAAGGTTAAATTATTTTTAAAAATATTAAATTAAAGTTTCACTTATAGACCACGTACTTTACCATTAAATTTACCACAAACCACATCACTTTTGTAAAACGTGTATACAACCAATGTGATGGACTATGTGTAAATTAAATAATGGATTTAAAATGAATAATAATGGCCAAATATGTAGATAATTATTAAAACATGACTAAATAACATAACAACTCACAAAAGTTTTTTCAACTGTTATTAACTTCTTGATAAAAATTTTATTGTATTATAATTTACTAGCAAAATAAACTCAAGAAATCTGCTTACAATTTGAGAAATCTGCTCATAAGTTTCTTGATAAACATCCATGTTGCCGTTAGCTGTTAAAATTTGATTAGCAAGCTCTGTAAGTCTAGTGACTTTTGAAGATGAACCTTCATCAGTGCTCAATCCTGCCTTTTTCAATTTCCACCTTTCAGCAGTTGTAAGTCGTTTATTTCCACCTAAACGCCTTAATGATTTTGAAATGGTCTCTTTTGGCTCCATCATACTTATGATTTCTTTATACGCAGCAGTTACATTAAATTCTACATTATCCTCTACACTTTCATCAGCTTTTTTTTTTTCTTTTGACATATCTTTAATCTAAACAAACAAATTGTATAATATGACAAAATGTAAGAAACTATTATGTATGTTTTTTCATTTACTTTACACCAATCAATATTCTCTAGCCAGTTGTCCTGAACATCCTTTTCTTTTTTCCAGTGATACATTCCTTCTTTATCGAAGTGCCCTTCTTCAAGTTCTTCTTGCATATTAAAAGGTGTGATTCGTATATCACCATCTTGTCCAACCACTCCTTCTTCTTGGCCTAGGGGGAATAATAAAACAATTGTTAACAAATTGTGCGATACGTCCCAAAGTTGAACGATTAAAAATTATATTCAAGTTTAAAAGTATATAAGTTACATATCGCTATGTACCCTATAAACTTTAGTATATTATATTTTGTGCATGTACCACAATGTAGTTACCTTCAATATCTTGCTCTTGCATTACATCATAATTATTTTCATCAACACTGTCATCATCGTCTTCTTCTGAGTCAGCTATATTATTTAGCTTTTCAAACTTATTTTGTTGGAAAATCTCTTCTTCTATTTTTCTTTTATTCATTTTTGGAACTATGGATTTAATGAGCTCGACAGAAAAACAAAATACAACAATTTACCAACGATTAATCCTGAAGCCTAAAAACAATAAAAAACAAAACTGTCTACCACAATATCGCATAATAATATTAACTGTTCGTGACTACAAGTGTCAAGTTTTCAACTTCGTGTAAAATGTAAACAGTCCACTGTTTATTCAAGCGCTCTTTTTTAGTATGATAACCACGGTCTTAGAATCTAGGCGATAAACTGATAACTGATAAATGATGATAAACAATAATCACCCAATTTAATACTATATTTTATTACTTTTTATATAATCACCCCATGAAGACAGGTCGAGTCATGAAGACTATTATAGAATAATAAATTCTACAAAAAAAAAGTTAGTTGTTAATAGTTGATTTCATCTATTAATTATTGATCTTTGACTTCGTGAATATCTACAACAGCCTAACACCAGCAGAGCTGCACCAACCGAGGTGTATCAATACAACTTGCACAACCATATTTTGTAAAACAAATAATAAAATTGATAATTTTTTATTCTGTGTTTATACATCTGTGGACTTATCAACTATCAAGCCGGATAATATGTAAATACGAGAACGAGATAAGATAAAAAATTCACCAATTACTTCATCAAAATTAATTTCATGTGTCGAATACTCGAATTAAGATATACCTTAAATCTTAATATTTATATATATGTCAATTCGTGTTTGAGAGTTGTGACTTAGTTCTTTAGTATCTTATTAGTGCAATCTTTAGTTATTTACTTGAATACGTATTGTATCTACGATTTACTATTTCATTTATCGAACAATTTTCCAACAATACTTCTTAAAATGTTTTATAACAAATCATTGATTTTTCACGGAATTTCATTTGGTTTTTTCAATATATAGTAATAGACATTTAAGAAATTAAAACAAGTCTTGAGTTTTAGGTAACTTGTATTTCATTTATTTACCAGAGTATGATTTTAATTCCAAAAGTAGGTTAGGTTAGGGTATAAACAGGGTGTCCTCTTTGGATTTTTAAATGCTTATTATTTGCTTATTAATTGATATGCATTTTTTTTAAACTAAAATATAATTTACTGTTTTTACACAGAATGGATACTTTGGTGGGGGAAAAGCAGCCTAGCGATACTGTTGAGACATTGACAAATGATGCCGGCAATGATGAAATTTGGGAAATAATTGACAAAGAAGATGACGGTAATAATATGCTGTGTTTAAAAATTGCAGTCAAATTGTTAACACTATTTTATAGAAGACCTAAGGAATTTGTCTGCTGCGGTTTATGCATTTATACTATTGATCATTGGCATACCACTATGGTGGCGAATGACGGAAGTACAACGCCACTCTCTTCCATATGCACAGATCTCGCAATTGGGTACAATGGACGTAGTTATTTCTACAGACATATTTATATATACTAAAAATCCATATGTAACAGAACGTATTATCGAACAAATTTATACTACATTCAATTCAAGTAATTCTAAAACAATTACTTAAAAAATGTATACGTAGTAAATAAAATAAAAAATATATTTTTACAGCTATGTTCAGTATCAATGCTCATCCTTCTACTTTCATTAATTCAGATGATCATACATTGAATAAACTAGAGACGGTTATAACTCCTCTAGGATCATTGCAACTAATTGAAACCACTAGTGTAGATGATATAATAGCTGGTATTGGTCGTAATATTTATTTTCCTCCCGATACAGGTAAGCCTTTTTACATTTTTCCTATTCTTTATTGTCGATGTTATTCATATTAAATGTATTTCAGACATTAAATTATTAATGGACTCATTAAAAAGACTGTTACAAACAGATGCATTGTCTGATTCAATGATATCAATGTTAAGCCCTGGTAATCATTCTGATGACCAACAAGTAGTAACTGAACGACAGCGTCGAGTTAGACCATCATCGGATTATAATGTACTCCTTACTGTTGTAAATCCGGAACCTGAAAACCTACATGTGTCTTGGAAGCCAGAAATACCTTTAAATCGTTGGTTTAAAAAAAATATTGATTTTATTTAACATTAAATCATTTTATGCATTTTGAATATATTTTTAGGTTATCTTCAGCCTTTACTTGATCAATTAAAGCTGATTTCAAACTTTTCTGTGCAATCTCAATGGCTTTATTTAATCGATTTGGTTCAAAAGCCCCCAAAATTGAACACTACATTTGTATTAGACAAGAATCACGCTCAATACATAATTACTCCACTAGAAAAAAAATTAGGTAAGGTTTTCAAAGTTAAATTAGTTAACTTTTTATGGTTAATATTTATTTGGTTTATTCGTTTTAGGTTCTGGAGTGTCTCGAAATCCGTGTATACATTTTGTTGTATATGTAACCCCTTGTTCTTATATTCCTTTATATTTTCATGAAAACAATCAGTTAACTACTGCTATGATGTCAGCTCGCTGGGGTGGAGTTCAATTCTTAAACGCCAACGAGGTGTCATGCAATGAATCAGTAAGCTTCATACCTGATGATCTCAGTATTATGACTCCCATCATCACCCAGTTCCATTCATTAATTGGTGTGCCAAATATGTCTAATTACATGTCACTAATACCATTAAAATCTTCTACTCTGCGTAAATGGCAATTGGATTCAATGTACAGGCTCAAAATTATTGAGCAATACACTAATACTCGTATTACTTTAACGTCATTGTCACGACTTTTGGGTGAAATCAGCAATATTGTGATAATTGAAGAAGTTGGAAAAGCAGTAACTGAATCCGTAGAAGCAGCTACTAAAGTACTTCAATGTATAGAAAGAGGGCAATTGGAAGAAGCATTGGAATACAGTAAAATAGCATTTGAAACATCAGAGTTTGCATTTACTCATCCATCATTATTGGCATTGCTCTATTTTCCGGACGATCAAAAATATGCGGTTTATATTCCATTATTCTTACCTGTTATGATCCCTGTACTAATGTCTTTGAAAGGAGTTAAAAACTGGATACAATTGAAGTACAAAATCTAATTTAGTAATAATAATTTAATGATATTGTGTTTATTTTTTTTTATTTTATTACAATAAAATGACTGTCCAAAATTCCATATTATGTTATAAACTAATACTTAGGTACTTTAAACGATGATCCTTCGTCTTTACCAGCTGGTACTTTACGTTTTTGTATAATATTTTGAATCTTGTTCCATTCACGATCAAGTTCAGCTTTTTCATTCTTTTCTTTATTATGTTTACGTGTACGCCGTCCGTCTGTCATTTTAACACCATACTGGAAAGCTGCTTTTGGTAATGCTTCTTTGTTACTCATATATGTACCATACTCCTCAGGTGTATCAAAATCCCAACGGCCAACTGGTCCTTTTTTGTTACCAAGATCCATTTTTGTATAATCAGCCTCATCATCTGAATCTTCAATTGCATCATGCATCTCATCCAGTCCTGGGTAACACTCTGCATAGCCGGTGGGTTCAGCTGCCAATCGAGATAATAAACCCATTTGGTTTTTGCGTTGAAATTTTGTTTTACTTAATGCCTCCTAGAAAAATACATAATCAAAATATTATTAATTAATTTAAAATTATATTAAACTAAGAAAAAATATAATTTATGTTTTGTATAGTGTTTTTAATACTTGTACAATCAGAAAGTCAAATTTTAATAATTATTAATCTTTTTTTTATAAAAAATAATTGTTTATTAATATTCTATAGTATTATTATATTTTTTTCTACTTTAGAACTGGTAAAATAATTAACTTAAATAATAATTAGAGTACCTAAAAATATAATATTTATACTTTTGAAAGTCATTATAATAAGGGCCAGTTGTACCATCTCCAATTAAAGTTAATCAAAGTTTAACTGGCCGAATTTACCCGGTTATAAAATCTGTTATCAGCGATTAAGCGTAATCAAAGTGTAACCGTAGACGGTACAACTGGCCCTAAGTGTATTATGGATTGTATTAATGTAAGTATATAAACTATAAATGTACACATATATTATAGGCACATACACGATACACTTCATGTCTACATTACTGTACATACACAAAAATAATTACAAAAAATAAATATATTTACCCATCCCATTTCATCTCTTTTATGATGTTCAGTTTCCACTTCTTTTTCTTCATCCTTTGAATGTTTAAAATAGTTAGATTGTTTTTTAGTGGTCTCTTCAATACGTTTTTGTGTAGATGGTTCATACTCTGGTAATTCTGGGTATATGTTATCATCAAAAACTTGTTTATCACGCTTTTTAGATTTCTTTAAATGTTTTGGTCCAGTTCGTAAGTAAGAAAGGATCTGTGCTAATTTATTAATAACAATATCATTTGTGGTCAATGTGGGTCTATCATCCATGCTAGGCACATCGGATTTGCTGCGAATTAGTGTTGTTGGTATATCAGTGTCTGTAATATCTTCAGTTAAATCAATTATGTATGCCATACGTCCAGGAGCAAATGATGGATTACGAAACATCTCGTTATCAGATAATGCAACTCTAAAAAAAAAAAATTGAACTTTAAATTACATTTTTAAAAAGGACTACCTTTTTTTCTTACCTATAGACATTTCTTCCTAGTCTTGTTTTAAACTGCATGTCGTCTTCTTCCTTTGCTTTCTCTTTTATTGGTTTAGTAGTTGCAAGCTGTTCCATTTCAGTTTCTTGTTCGGTTTCTTTTGCAGTAATTTCACTTTTGACTTTTTGTAACAGAGCGTAATCTAAACCTTTTACCAAGTGAGTGTGCTCCATATCTCCTCCCAAAAACTTAGATTCCTGAATCATCTGACGCCTGCGTTCAGCAGCATCCATGCCAGATTTCATATCCGGTGCTACGGCTCTATAACCACTGGCAACAGCTACGGGGTCCTGAGACTGATAATCTGGGTTGGCACCAACCCGACGTTCTTTGGCCCTGTCACGATACTTCTCGGCAAGCTCAGCCATTTTATTTTCTTCCTGTTTTTTGAGCTTAGCATAGAATATCTTTTTTTTGCGTCTAAGCTCAGCTTTGTCGTTCGAACCGCCAGATTCGAATTTTGATGTAGACGATGTCTTGGAAGATGGCGTTTCGCTTGCATTGGAGAGTGACGGAGTAGCTGATGGATGACTTGACCTAGGGGTCATAAGTAACCGTCTAAAATCTGCATTGGTCAGCCGTTGGGTCTGACTCCCGTCTTGGACTTCTGTTTCTGGCATCTTGATGTTTGTAATTTACTGTCTACCTAGGCGAGTTAGGACTTCGTGAAGTTTTAATTTTAAATATTTTAATGAAGATAGATACTTAATCAATCGATTAATTAATATACGATATTATGATATGATGTTCGTGAAGCAGACGTAGTATATTATTATTACGTTGCACACACGAATGTCGAATACTACAACTACCGAGCCTGCAGTCTGCACAAATTAGTAATTACAAATTACATTTTACGGTAAAAAATACTAAAAATGTAAAATAGTAGTATCACAAACTATTGATTAACAAATAATTAATCATCAAACCAAATCGGAAACGAAGCAAACAAGATGATAAAAAACATCAATAGTTTAATCACAGAAAAGTTAGAATGAACATCATATTAAGATTGCACGCATACACTGCCCACCGCAGAACAATAATTTTTTAGGCATCAGAATATCAACACGAAGAACCGCCCCCGACGGCAGCTCATATTCATCCGGCTAGATGGCGCCGAAGTTTTTGTCCTTACTTACATTTTACGAATTTTAACTACTCCGCCAATTCGCGATCACTACATTCTGTGACTATCGAGTATCATCGATGATCGAGGGTGCCGGAGGGCTTAGCAGTTAGCACTTAGAACTTAAGACTAAACCTTTAGTTCGGTGTACTGACTACTGAGTGCGTAGCCCTGCAGTAAACGCGGTACAGAAATACGGATTACAGTACCGCCATTAAGCATTAGTACACTATAAAAGGATAAAAAAAAACTCAGAAAGAGGCAAGGGCGCAAATATGTCTACATCTAATATAGTCAATATCAATCCGTCGGTGGTTGACTGTAGCATTATTAATTTGTTCTGTCGCTCTGTGGTGGTAGTAGAAGTAGTGAAATTTGAGTACACAGAGTGGTGGGGGAGGGGGCCTGGGGATAAGGATGACATTTATATATGTAAAAAATACAAGAACGTGATAGCAGGTACGCTTGGACCCGTGGACAGTGTAAAATTTTTGGACGTAATATTACGTCTAGAGCAGTGAAAAGATTTCTTATAGACATACCTAATCTACTTAAAAATTCAAAAAATCAGAATTCAAATAAAATACATCATACCTGTAGAACAATTTAATTGATTCTTCGATGTCGTCTCGTCACCGTCAATTTACTTATATTTTATAAGAATTATGACTAAAGCATTGTTATTATAATATTAAAAGAAATATCTACCTTAGTCACATGAGGGCAACTGTAATTGGCAGTTGGTTTATACTTAATAGTTTTAACACTTGGCCACAGGTGTACGGGACATGCATGAACTCAACAACTTTTTTTTAATAGCTAAGCCAATTTTTAGTTATATCCAAAATCCCTATGTATAGATAATTTATCATAAATTCATAATTGACTAAGGTAAGTAATTAAGAAGTCAGTCAAAAATAGTTTGTCTTTGTAACTCAATCAATTTTTAAGTTGTATTAAAACTTGATAAATTCATGATCATAGCATGGCAAGGGTCCCATATACTTTCCCTATTTTTTATTTAGATTTAAATTATTTAAACTTGTTGATACATAATAATATAATATTCAGTGTCATCATCGAGATTTAAACATAGAATAATTATAGTCATGGGCGCCTGCAAGGGGGTGCCAAGGGGGCCATTGCCCCCTCTGGGAATTTTTAACTGCATGTACTTTAATATCAATGTCACTATAACTAATATTAGATTATAAATAATTTTTATCTTGCCCCAGGTGGGATTTTATCATGCAGGCGCACATGATTATAGTTATGTGCAACTATCTTGGATACAAATTAATTAAATAATAATTAACTGTTTTTAACTATTCAACTATTGTGGTATTGTTGGAGAAGCATGGAGAATGTTTATATGTGACACATTAACACTGAACAATGAACCAAGAGATCACTAATTGTATTAATTATAAATTAACTATTAAGCAAAAATAATATTATTAATTATAATATTATGTCAGTTGTTCAGATCACAAAACAAAATGATTAATGTAATGGTTCATTAAAATTTTATGAACCAATCATGGGCCATCATATCAAAATTCAGAGGACATTAGCTTACCATCGGTTCATTAAATGTTTAGAAATTGTTTATGGAACCCAGCTTTAATATTCTAATGCCGGGTTTTCATTACTATTTGAAAAAAAATTTTTGTATAAGCATATTGGAGCAATATTATCTGGAGTCTGGACACATGCATACTGTATAATAAATACATTTAATTCAGAAGGAAATTAAGAAATAATTTAGTGTTTATATATTAGAAAAAAACCATAAAAAATGTTATACTTGTTTAAAAACATTTTCAATTAAACTATTTATATTGAAGCCAAATTTAACTATACTCCGGCCCACGAGAGAACATTACCATGTCCCGATCAAAATGCTTCCGATTCTACACATCCCCCACTCACAACAAAGATTCATTATTGTTCGATAACACTCGACGGTTTAATTTATATATATACAACCTATACCGTTGCGGCACAAAGTGGGGGAAATTGTACCTCAGACCAGTCACTGCCGTCAGTCAACATGCGCGAAACGGTAATGTTTTCTCGTTGGCCAAAGTATAGACTTATATTCATTGTTCTTAAAATAAATCACAACTTATTAAAATATATAAATTCCCTTTATTTTCAATACAAGAATAAGTAGTATAGTTACTATATTATATTAAAGAACATTTATTTATAAACAAAAAAAATCACTAATAGCAAAAAAATATTATTAGTGACATTTATAAGCAAATATAAAATAATATCTTTGGTTCATTTTATAACATTTTAAAATGTATTAAATCAAGATGGTATTATAAAATAACATTTTATTTTATAACTTAACAAAAAAATAGCACAGAAGTAAATAAATATAGTGCATCACTTTATTATTTTGTTCATTTAGAATGTTTAGATAATAAGAAGAACAATTTAAAGAAATCAAGCTCCATCAATAAGAACTTTATGAGCAAATTGACTAGGATTTGCCAATAAGTTATTGACTAGTAAAGATGTTCTGTATATAAACAGAACATGGAAATGGCACGGAACTAATTATTCTAATTTGTGTATAGATATAAATATAAATAATATACAATATAAGAGTCAACACTGTAATCACACAGTAAAGTATTTTAAAAACTTTGTATTCATTCAAGTTTATACATGTTGTGTTTTGTTTATTGGCTGATCAGTCTTTGTAGCATTACTCTCTTTGTTAGGGTAAATTTTGTTTACGGTAGCTTGATCAATATTCTGAGTCACTCCAAATGGTCGTAAATGATAAATTAGATATTCCAGAACATACATATTATTAGGATTCACATAATGGAATGAAATTGCGGTATCTGAACAACAATCCATGCCCTAAAAATAATAAAAACAATTTATACAACTGACTCTAGTTTAGTAGGTACGCTGTTAATGGTTTTGGTTTTACCTCTACTATTGGATAGTAAATATATTTCCAGTACCAAAAACTTGGATCTGTATGCCCAGGTATAAGATGGTGTTCTGGAATAAATGGAAAAAAACGTCCACGACCTAAACTATCTCGAGAATCCTCAGCTTTTACTCCAACTAATTGAAGACAAATACCTAAAAGAAAAACATAATTTTATTAATATTTTAAAATTTAAACACATTTGTGCAACAGATAATATTATACAATATATGAAAATTTTTATATAATATACTTTTTATTTTATTTACTAACTATTTATGCATTAAGTACATTTCTTGCTATAGTTTAAGTTATGTCAGAATATTTATTTTTACTTAAACTTTCATGTTTTAAAACTAATATACTGCAGAGGAGATTATAAAAATAAAATAGTACAATTATAATGACCTTGATACAAATTCTTGTATAAAATGTTATAAAATGCATCTAATAATTTATTAATATCTGATTATTTACCACAATTTCTCATTCTCTAGAGTTTTGAGAATTTGAAATAATTTAGGTAAATATGTCTAATATACCATACTTACACTATGAAAAAAAATTCACTTAACATGAACTACATAATAACAATATTCAAACATTTTTATTTTTTTATTTTTTGAAAGAATCTAAAAAATAAACTAACCAATTTCTACATCTTCGGCTCCACCATTATCTTGCCGACATTGTTTATGAGGTATAGCTTTTTCAACAAACCTCTTAACCGATTCTTTGCTTAACAAATAACCTAAATGGATTTACATAATTTAAATTATACAGTTAATATAAATGATTTTGATTTTAAAAAATCTCAATAAATATAAGTACATAAACATTAAATGCATTTTTTAATTTGCTACAATTACAATACTTATAATTAATATTTTATATAGAGACTGTTATTAATCTACAAAATATACTTGGTGTTAATTAATTACCTGCACCGCCACTCATGTATCCCTGTTTAACATAGGGTTTAAACCTACAACCTAAGAAGATTGGATCTTTTGGGTTAAATGAAGTTAACATATACCTCAAGTTCTCTACTACAACATACCTGAAATAATTATACAAATTTATTAAGAAATAAAGAATTAGTAATGTGCTACTAAAAACTAAAATATCACTATACAATAAATAAAATGATTGATCTTCTGTTAGATCAGGTTAGCTGCCTACAAAGAATAGCACTGATACATGAGTTGGAAGGGGAGTGTCAAATGTAATATTTGAAAGTAGTTATAAATCTTAAATAATTTGTATATAAATTTGTTAAGAGAACCCTACATCCATATGTGTTGTCTTAACAAATGTACATCATAGCAAAAACTCCCTCTATATTTAATATTTATAGTAAAATTACCAAAATTACACAAAGCATAGAAAAGAACTTTAATCTTATCAAAGCGTTTTTATTATAATCCTAATTAATTAATTAATCTGATAACTTCAATTATTAAAGTTATCAGATTGGGAACATTAGGTTTTTTTTTGTTTTTTTCATTTAATTATTAAAAATTATTGGTTTGTGCTATCAAAAAAATTAAAACGCTACAACACAGGTAAAGTAGTTCTTCCCTATGCGTTGTAAAATTTAAGTAGTTCTACTATAAATACAGAGGGAGTTTAGTTTGCCCAAAATAGTTTTTGCTATGTTGTACATTTCTAAGACAGAGACAACACATACAGGTGTGGCGTCTTCTTAAGTAAAAATATTATCACAAAATTACTATAATACTTAAATTAATAAATCATTATATACATGAATAATAATTAAACTCTATTTCATCAACAAATTATTATCAATTTTCAATCATCATATACCTAGAATAAAATTAATTATTAACTATGAATAGATATCATTATAGATTAATATTATAAATATAAATTGTTGTTAGTGATATTATTTAACTTATTATATAGGTATTATGTCTAAAATATAATTATAAATGTAATTTAGTTAATAAATATTACACAAGCCTAATATATAAATACAACCATTGCCTAATTAATTGGATCTTTATGAGCTAAAAAACAATGAAATATGTGCATGCATATGCACCAAAAAAATCTTGAATAATAAGCAAAATAATATGCAATTTATGGGATTAAACTTTTAATAAAAAAAAATTATATTGATTTAAAAACAAATATTAAATATAATTATGCACAGTAAAAAAATAATTATTAAATCTGTAGTATGATTTAAAATATAGACAACCATATTTAAATTAGATTTCTTTAATGATTGAATTTTTTTTTAATTTATTAACATGTACAAAGTCCTTAAATATGCATTATAATTTTTTTAAATTTGAACTGGACAAAACATATTTGTGTCATATTTTAATGAACATCTTCTTAAGAAATATGCAAATGCATGAATTTTTAAACCCTGATACATTTTGTCAATTTTTTATCAGCATAATAAATAAATATTACAATATTTCATTTTAAAAATACAAAATAAAATTTTACATACGTGTCATCATCAGCTTTTAATACATAATCATAATCATTATAATGTTTATGTATGTACTTAAATGCTTCTTTAGTTTTACCCCAAAGGGAATCTCTACCCTCTTTAACGGGTAATGCAATAGAAGGTAAACTTTTATCTAAATTACAAAATTAAGTTAATTATATTAAAATCAGTAGTATGGTGCTAGTACTTACCTTTAACAGTACTCATAAAAAGTAATGTGTTGCAACGTTTACCCCATGTAGCTTTTACATGTCTTGCTTTTTTAATGTGATTACTAGGACTAGTCATGATCCAACAAAGAACTCTAATTCGTTTTTTAAGTTCTTGAGCCACGAGATCTTCATCTATAATTAAAAAAAAATTATAGAATATACCATATTCAGATATCTTGATTTGAGCGGGATGGTACCAATATTTTAATGGAAATTAGTCAGGACAGCGTTCATGTATCAATTTTAATTAAATGTCACTTTAATAAAGCATAACATAGCAAATTTTATTTTCAAAAGAATCCATTTTACTCAATTTTGTCTATATTTGACTACTTCTTCTGTTATTTTTTGCCCTTTGCTTCTAACCAGAGTCGACCTTAGGTTAGGGCCAGTGGAGCCATTGGTCATTTGTTTGACATTTTGGGCCACACGTTATAAAATATTATCTCTTTCTGATATCTTTAAAACAATCTTTGAGATTTTCCTCAAAATAAATAAAGTAGTACTTGATTATATACCCTACAAACATTAATTTGGTTTAAAATATAGTTTCTTTTATCAAGGCCATATAAACGTGATGATTGATGCATGCATGTACCTGATCTGCCCAAGTAACCAATTGCAACCATTAATAACAAAAAAAAAGTTTCAATTTCTACCATGAATCACAAAATTCTTGTTAGAGAAACTCTTTAAAATGCGAATTTAGGAAAATTCTTTCTTACTGGGCAATGGTGTAATTGCGGTGGGCAAGGGGGGAGGCACTGCCCCTCCCAGAAATGTTTGTGGGGTCAAAAGTATCATTTTGCTCCTTCAAATAATCCACATTTAAAAAGTATTCTTAACAAAACTGTTAACATAAAATTATAATATTAAAATATTTTTTTCCTCAAATCACTTTATAAAAGTTTATATTTATTTTAGGTTTCTCTTGTTGAATAATATTATGTTGACGTTTGTCAGTGTTATCACAATAATCGCATTATTTGTGACTATTATCATCTGTGATTCCGGATTCGTGAACACATTATCTTGAAATCGCGATTATGACTACAGGAACGGCCAAACGGGAGGTTAATTTTTTTGCCCCCTCTCCCCTAAATTTGTATCCAGTTTCACCACTTTTACTGGGTCTTTACATAATATAACAAAACTACTGACCAAAAGTTCATACTCATAGCTTTGGCGGTTCCAGTTAAGCGATGATGAATCGATCAGTCAGAACACGTTATTTTATAATTTATATATAAACATAAATAATGTCATTTTAAATTTTTTTGAGAAACAAGTAATGAACAAAGTAACTTACTTACTTTTTAAAAGTAAATTGGATAACACTTTATAAAAGACTGTTTTAATAAGTTATTCATTTTTAGTTTTCATATTATTATTACAATAATTTTTAAGTATTTTAAATACTCTAGATTTCCTTACTACTATCACCTCATCGCTTTCTTAGCTTTTGTGAAACCTTTTTTGCTTTTACAAAAAAATATATGGTAATTTCTTATAAAACAATTATTTAAAAATGATAATTAGTTAAACTTACGAAAGTGTAATGTCTCATTTTCCCCATGGTCTTTCATAATGAGTGAATCATTGAATGAACCTTCATTATCATGTCCATGTGAATGACGGTCACTGTATTTAACCGAATCATAGGAAAACTTTGATGGAAATATTTTGATATCTTTAAAATGGCATTCAGTAATAGTTACTGTAGTATAAGCAAAAAATATTCCAAATATTACACCGATACAAAAGGTTAAAATGGCATTTTTTTTAATGCCTGGTCGGCTAAAATATAAAATATCTGAAAAAAAATTACTTTAATTAATATTTTTAATGCATTGGTTGAGTGTAGGTACATAATACTCCTTAATATTTACAACTGTAAGCTAGTACTATTAATTTTTACTCATTTGATTCATTAGGTTTTTAATCCGCATACTCGCAATAACACACAATTTAATAAAAATTCTTATTACTATTTTAAGTACCTATAAATGATCAATAACTATTAAAAAAACACAACACACTGAAATACTGTAAAAATATTGTATTAAATTTAGCATAAATTAGTTTAGAAATACAAATATGAGTATTTACTTAATGTTAATTACTATTGTATTGCTAGATAAAAATGCAATATTCATAAAAGAATGGAGAAGAATTCTTTCAAAATATTTATTTTTTTTTTAAACTGACCTCTCTTTCCTGATGGATAAACTCTTCTTATTTTATGAATTTTTTCTAGATGATTGGATCTTGCAAACATATTAATATGTATTATATTTAAGAATGTTATATTAAACTAAATCAAAATTGAAGAATTAGGTATCAGTTCACTTTATTGTACTAAGCTAATACCAGAATACAAATTCAACCAACTCATCAAGAAATATGATTGATTGCAGCCTAGCGAGAAATAAACTTAAAGAGGGGTTACATAATATTGCCTTCCTATGCAAAAATACAAAAAATTTTTTTGAATTTAATTATTAGCATTTTTTTTTTTTTCATAGAATTGTAAACACAACAAAAAGGATAGAATATGCAAAATACCATTTATTTAAAAAATCATTCCCAATTGAAGAATAAAATATTGTTTTATGATGTTAATTCTTTATGTTAAGCAGTTATATAATTATATTATTTAAAAAAATTGTACTTCACCAAAAAAATATATAGAAAAAGACAAATATATAGAAATATAGTTTTTAGTAGGTAGTCATTGATGTTTTAAGTCTAGAACTCTAATTATATACTAATTCCTCCATTTTCTTCGGTAAGTCATACATTGTAATCAAGTATAACTCAACATAAGCACTTTTCTATTCAGTATTCAACTAAACAATTAACAAGTAAGCTGTAAAGATAAAATGTAATATGGTAATAGGTAATAGCTAATAGACCTACCTATACACATTAATAGGTATATTATACATTTAAACCCATTAAGTATAATAACAACAAATGAGTAATAAATTTAATAATACTAGGCATGTTATATAATTGAATAATAAATATCATAAAAATATAATAAAAAATATAATATATTAAATATTATAGCATACTAAAGATTACGGTTAATTATTAAATTAATGTGTTTAATAATAGACATAACAATAACATAGTCATATACAAAAATTGTATTTAAATTAATATGGTTTAACTCTAATATACCAGGTGAGATCCATTTAAGTGAATACACTAATTATTTAGAAATTAATACATTTTTATTTCATATTCCTCAGCAGAATATTATTCTGCATGGGTCACCAAATAGTGACCCGCGAACAAATTTTATCCAGCCTGCAGACAAAAAATACAAATACAAATTACAATAACATTCTATGGTTATTGTTGTAAATATTATTTTTGTTAAATATTATTGGTTTTCACCAACAACTGTTGATAAATTGATTAAATAAAATAATAATCTTCTCATTACACCCAATTTTAAAATAATACCTATTGTCCTATTATATGTTTTATATATTGAAAATATGTACTTAGAATTTTAATGGCCCGTGAAAAATTTTCAGATTCCTAAAGGCTCTTCAAAAATATTAATTGGTGACCCCTGTTATTCAGAGTGTTTCAATGTATCTATATCTAATCAAATTTAGGAGCAGTAGTTCATTAGTTATAGCTTATAATTATTTAAAGTTTATATTAGCTGAGTAGTGGAGAATGTTTTGCGGGGTATCCTTGGTATCACTCTATACCACTACAACTTTAACTGCATATAACTAACAAACTACTTGTCCAAAATTTTATATTTGTTGATCAAAATAATCCAAATAATATTATGCTTAGGAATATGAAATAAAATAAATTGTCATTCGAAAAAATAAAAAAATCTTAACGATACAAAATATAATTTTTTTTTGAAATGCTGAATTGAAATTACATAAAATTATGTAAAAATAATATTTTTAAAAAAGTTGTGACTTTTCAAAATATTGAGTGTTTACATTTCAATGGATCACCCTGTAGATTAAATCATATTATCGGGTAATTGTATTGATTTTTAAATTCAATATCATTTTTTCTAAGAATGCATATAGTGTAAACAACAAACTGTTTAGTGTTTACACAAAACACTCATCGGAACACCTTATCTTTAAGTTATAACTAACACATTAGGAAATGCTTAGGTTATGTGAATATGTAGTATATGTGAATATACATATATATTTGTACGTGTATGCTTTTATGGTAGTCATTACTTGTTTCAAATTAATTTGTACAAACAATTTTTTCATAAATACTTTTAAAAATATTTTTCATTTAAAATAAATTTTCAATAACCACACTCAAATTTACATCGTTTTTGTATGGATAACTTTATCAATAGTATTATTATTAAATATATAATTATATTGTATAGGTACCTACCTATATATATTAATTTCTGATGCATTTTATAATTTGAAGTGATGAGTAATAAATGCATTTATGCAGATTTTACATAACTTTCAGTGCTCGAATTGGAGAAAATTAAGTAGAGGAGCTCAATCTAATGATTTAAAAATTGGGTTCCAAGGCACAATTATTCAACACAGACCATACAAAAAATAGTAGGAGAGCTCCGTCCCCCTGCTAATCCCCCTCCCCCAATTCGAGCACTGATTACTTTTTATAGATTTTCACTTATAAAGTAAAATGGATATTATAAACTTAATATTTTTTCCCCTTGCCTATTAAATTGACTAAACAAAAATATTTTATAATATGATAATAATGATTATTAAGTTTTTATTTTTAATATTATGTACAACGTTTAAATTTACTACCTATATATACCAATTACTTAAAAGACATCTTCTAAAATATGACAAAATTATATTTTGAACTATAAATTTATTAAGTAACGATATAAATTGAATAAATGAGTTAAGGAAGAACTGTTGAATTGCTTTTTATTTTGAGGAAAAAAGTTGAAACCCATTTTTTATATTTTAAGTTCTTACACTTGATAACCTAAACCTGCTTTTTAAAAGTATATTATTTTTAATATAATATTATTATTTTTTAGCAATAAATAGACGACTGTCGACAAAATTATGTTTTAATTTTTACCCATATGATGGATATCTAAAATTACAGTATTTTATAAGTAGGTAACTTTTTAGTATGATATATTAATTAAATAAGCTAGGTAAGTACTAAAAATAAATATTACATAAAAAAATATTTTCTTACCACTTTTCATTGCTGTTAATATAAAATAACTTCGTTATATGTTGACTAATTCTGAAAAAATATTTATTCACAGTATTATTAATTATTTATTTTATTTCAAAAAATTTACGAAATCAAATGTTTAAGATTCAATAGATAGATATTAGATTGATTTTACTAATAAGGTTATGTATAGTTAATTTTTAAATATTAGTCAATTGAATTCAGGACCAACTCTTGGTTCTACCCTTTGTGTAATTTTAATATAAATATCCAAGTATAAAATCTTTAAAATTAAAATTGTATAATAGTTAGATATTAAAGATTTAAGTATAAGCTACAACAAGTAACCATACCAATAATAGAATAAATGAATAACTATAATACAATTACTAATAAACTACTCACATATACAGTCATAAACCTAATTTTAAACTTCTTATTCATTAAAATTATGACAATAAAATAATTATTATTATTGTTTAATAAATATTTTATCTTATTGAGATGTAAACTGTATAACTGAATAATTCATCATATTCAACAAGGCATTTAATAAATAGTTACTGGGGTGACCACAAAAGACCACTTAAAATAAAATAAAACTAGGAGGAGAACCTACCTACATATTCAAATGTTTTGACCTTAATTAACTTACAAGTGTCTGTCTACTAAATGTTATTGAATTACAATTGGAATATATTTTAACTAAGGTAAATATTTTAATTTATTACAACTAATAAATAAAATGATTAAAAAAGGGTACCTAAATTCTTATTAAAATTATAAGGTTAACAAAAAAATTAGATATCATAATGATGAAAGTAGGTACCAATATAATTAATTTCAAGCAATTGTGCTATTTTGGTTACTATAGTTACTGAAACACAAAATTAAGAATTAAATCCTAAGATGACCTACCAGCCAACTACACAAAAAAATATTAAAACTGTTTAACTCTTTTTAAGACATTTTTCACTACTTTTGAATTGATTAATTTATAAATTATACAGTTAAATAGTAGGTAAATAAACAAAATCTTTCAGACTAACTTGATTGTAGTTTATATTTTATGTCACATTTCTGTTATTGGTAACAGTCATCCCTCCCTATTAATATCAAACTCCTCATACCTATACAAAACTTTATTAAAACCCATCTAAACATACGGACTCCAGCTATGAAGAAATGCTAAAAAGTCCAATCTAAATAAAATTCAAGCTTTTCAAAATATGATTTTAAGAAAATTAGTAAATAAACCTCTATACATATTATCAAACCATACTCTACACATAGATTGTAACTTAAAAACAATTCACGGTGAAGCTAAATGTTCTTATAGAAAATTTCATTACTATCCATCAACTCATTCAAATCCTCTCATCAAGAACTTATCATCCATCACAATCCCAAGAGCCCCCCAAGTCGACTTAAACGTAAATGGTGTAGAGATTTATGAAATCGAAAGAAAAAACCATAAAATAAAAATACACTAAACCAATTCTTTAGACTAATTTCTTGTATTACCTACTGGTATTTTATTTTAAGACTGCTAGGTACTCTTTGTCCTTTTGGTAAAAACTATAGTGCTTAAAACAATAGGTACCCATTGGTTTATTATGAATATTTATAATGAGTAGTTTTCATATCCAAAATCCAAATAATAAAAAATAATAATATATTTAATATAATATGCAGTATTATGTGTGGATAGTTAAACTAGTGCCTATCAATGTTTGTGTATTATTAAACAACAGCGCATTGAGTATGTGTGAAAGATTCAAAGGTTACACAGTTTAACAATTAGTTAGATCACTCCGTATATTTCTCAGGAGGATATGAACAATTATGCGTTTAACGCACTCATACCGCAAATCAAATAGAATAGAAACCGACAGACACCAAGCAATCGTTGTATGTCGTTACGGTGTAATATTAAAAATATACCTTCCTACCGAAATTAGTATACCTATCTCCTATCAGGGAGTTTGACACAATTCACAAAAAGACATTACTGGAAGTGCAAGTGCCCAAGGTACGTACCATAGTAGACAGGGTTCTGTGGTAGAATCGCAGACAGCGAGCTAACCGTCGCGGTGAGACCGCTCACATCCATCCGACCATCCTACTTCATCGTCAATTCGGGACGTCGACAGAGTGTGGAGACGGGCGTGGGGTTGAAGACCGGCGGCTTGGAGGCGTTCGTCGGCGATTTCGGGTCGTCGCAAACGACGTGCATGACGATCTTGACGACGGGCGACGACTGAACCATAGATGTGTTATGAAACGTAAGAAGACTGAACGGACCAACGGCGGCGATATTAGCGGGCGACGAGAGGAGGAACCGAACCAAATATCGCGCAGTGTGAAACGTGCTTATTATTATAGTTGAAGTGCACTTAAATAGTTTACGATATCGACATATCGCGTTCAACGACGACGCGTCTATATAGACACTCGTCGGCAGCCGTCTCGTCTATGGCCGAGCTCGCAAGGCTTAATGTAATAACTAGTTGACTATAATTTTTTATTATTCATCGTTGAAACACTATTATCTCTCTATGATATACGGCCGAGCTATTATACCGTTTATATCTACGCACGGAAAGTTTATATTCAATATTTTGTCGTTGTGACAGCAGCGCCGCTGCTGAAAACGATAACGCACAGTACCGCCGCCCCCGCCGCCCGCTGTTATCGGCAATTAGAAACGTTAAAACGATCGGTTTCCCGACGGCGCGGCGACAAATTACAACAATAATAATTATTTTAGTACAAACTACAAAGTACAAGGGTACAATTAGTGTACGTAATACACTAAATACTAATATTTGAATATTTGATAGTTGACTTTATAATATTATTGACCGCGAGTTTTCGCCTGTTTCTCAACCAGGAAGCCGAATGCGATACTGCGATGCAATAATATTATTATTATCCGACCGATCGAACGCGGTTGGCGAGAGCGGTCACAACAATATAATAATATTTTTAATCTTATAATATGTTTATAATGTTTAATGCGAATAATATATGTATTATAATATATTATCATTATTATAATCGTAAAACGTTTACTACGGTCTACGAAATTTTATTATTTTTTTTTATAGTTTGTACTATTCATAGAAAAATATCGAACACTGGCATTGATAAGTTCGATTGTTCTTGTTTTTTTATTTTGTTCATTGGTTAATGGGTTTATGTCAAGTTGTAATTTTTGAATAGTCGATGTAGATAACAGTTTTTTATTATTCACAACAGTTTCGCCTCCTCCGGCCCACGATGGACCGCTCTGCGACCATGCCACATCAATTGTTACGCTGCAGTCTATAATATTATGATATTTTTTAATATATATCTATGATAATTGTTCCGTGCTACGATTATAGTATTACCACGTATTACCATTGATTATACATAGTACCTATGTACAATACATAATATGTATAATCAATGGTATTACGTTACCACGAACCCGGGTTGTTATTTTTAAATGTTTCTTTAAAACACGTTTAAAACATTAGAAAAAAAACATATTCATTGTTTTAAACATCAATAAAAAACTAGAGTTTAAAACAATATTTTTAGGACATTTGAAATTAAGATAATCTATGGATTTTTTCTATTCTGTATTTCTGTTTAGATTCTGCTGAATGAGCGGAGCCATGAATGTATTTTACGATGATGTGTGTTGTTTTTTATTTTTATGTCTGTACACGATAGTCGATAAGTAGTCGAAATAATGCTTAATTTTTCAACTTCAGTTCTTGTTTGATGGAAAGTGAATCTAGTTGGTGCATTGGGAAAGTCAAAATTTAAAATTTCCAGTAGTCTTCAAAAGCGCCGGGAAAAAACAAAAAAAATGAAGAAAAGCAGGGATCTTTTACACAAAATCAATTTTGGTTTTTAGTAACTCTAAAACAAATGATCTTTTCTCTAGGTGTATATGTAGACAAAAGAAATTTTCACTGAATGTTTATATTAGCATTTTCTATTGACCATAAAGTTTTCAAAATATTTTGACTTGTTTTGAGCTGTTTACAAGTATTTTCAATTTCCAATTTTATTAGTTTTTTTTTCTATAATGTCAATAAAATTATATTCGCTGGGTAAAAAAGCTTGAAATTTATTACGCGCGTCAAGGCTCCTGATATAATGTTACTATGGCAGTTGAAAAATAATGGAAATACAGAGGAACAATTTTTTTTATAAGCATTTAAAGTTCGAATATATAAAATTTAAAAATAATTTTATTTATATGCTCAGGAAAGGAACAGAAAACCAGTAGGTAGGTAATTAAATAAATATTTTTGGACCCTCCCCTCGAATAAATCCTGGTCGCGCCACCGTACGCTCGTATAGTCACATATTATAGGTTATACCTGAACATTTTAAATATAATATAATATACAATTTAATTTAATCATTAAATTGTATATTATATTATATTTTATGTTGTGGCTTATTGTCAGGTTTTTTGTTATTACATACTATATTTTGTTTCAAAAAGAAAGTCCATAATAGCACATTAGCACGCTACTCGATATTATTTTTTCTCTACAAAGATAATCTGAGTCTTCAATATATTTTTGTTAAGAAGTAACTATGACAACGAAAACCTTACGAAAAATCCATCAGAAACATTTTATTGTGTAATGGGTATACAACCCAAAAACATATCTATGTTAAAAGTAAAAACCAAATATTTTTTAAAACTTAAAGTTATTTGATTATATATATTTTATAGTTTGAAAATTTACATTTAATTTAATGTTAAATTTTGTATTTCTGATTAATATTTTATGTTGTTACTTATTACATGTTTTTTGTTTAATATTTTTATATGTTAAAGAATTACAAAAATAATAATAAAAACCAGAATATTTTGGCCATTCTCAGAATTGTTGTCAACAATGCAATTTTTAAAACTCCAAAATATTGCAATATATTGCAATATAGGTATACTTGTACAAAAAAAAAAAGTCGTTGCCTGATAAATTGAGACGGCGGCGGCGGCGCTTTTCAGGAAGTATAGCCCAAACTATATAGTCGCTGGCAGTGTGGTGCAAAGGTCACACAGTTGGCTACGACACGCGCAGTCACCAGTTCGAACCCGGCTCAGTGCAAAAAATTTTATTTATTATTATTATTATTATTAATTAATTTATATTATTTTACAATTTCTACTTTTTGATCTTAAATAAAAGATTATTACCAGAATATTTGATTTTAAATTAATATCATAAACTAATTTTTGTGTCAATTTTTGATGTATTCTCGGTAATAATATTCAAATACGGAGAAACACTGGTTTTCCGTTATCGCACCGCCGCCACTGTCTCAATTTATCTGGCAACGATTACTGTATCTACATATTATGTATATAGGGTATAATTGATGGCCCCGGTGCAACAACGAGATACGTCCAAATGTACAATTTTTCTGGAGACACAAAAAACATTTTGTTGTATATGTGTATTAGAAAAAAATTTAATTGTTGAAGTATTATGATATTGGTTGATACATTATCTATTTCGCATAATAACATAATTAGCAAACTTTAATTATTTAATAAAATAAACACAATAGTTACCATAATGTTTAAATATTTTTTTTTTATACGTAATAACAGAATACGTCCAAAACGTATCTGGTTATTGCACCGAATATGTTATAGGTAACACATAATGAATAAAACATATTGAAAATATACAGGTTCATGAAATATTATTTCACATACATTAATTTAATTTTTTATTTATATTGTCACCTCTCGATACTTATATTAATAACAGTTTCTTAGATTTAATAATAAATAGCCAATTCATTTTGTTGACAAGAAAAAAAAAGAAATTAATACTTCTCATTTGATTAATAATTTTATTATTAAATATTAAACAGCCTTTAGTTTTTATAATAAGTTGAATATTATTATAACTTTTATTAGTTAGTTTGATATATTACATCGTAATAATTATTAATATGATAAAGTGATTATAATATCAGCATGTCCACAGTTTTACCAATTTATTATAAAATTAACTGGCTAGGAATTAAACAAAACTATAATACCAATATTATTGGTCTCATTATCAAAAAAAATATCCTCAACATACTACCGAGTATTTACATAGTTACATAATATACTATTAATGCACCGAAAAAAAAAGCTATAAATAGCATATGTCGATTCGGTGCAAAAACAAGAGACATCCGGACGTATCTGGTTCTAGTGGTTCTTGCACCGAGAAATTATTTTCTATTCATAGATGTATATTTATGAGATATGTCCGGACGTACTTGGTTATTGCACCGATCAGAATGAATAAAAATAGTTTTTGGGGTATATTTTATAGTACATTCAAGGGACGTATTCGGTTGTTGCACCGATTGATAGTGAATTTTTTTGCAAAAATGTTGATGTAAAAAACTCATTTTCGAAAATTTTGGACGTATTTCGTTATTGCACCGGGGACTTCAATTGTATAATATATATATATATATATTTTAATATCTTTTAAATGTAATTTTTACAAGATGTGTTAAGTCCTCAGTTTTAATTGATATTTACATCTACGATACGTAACCTTAACCTTTATACCTAGTACCTACCTAAAAGTTATGAATAATAAAAAATAAAATATTTAAACATTAAAGGCATTTTCAATATGGGCACTTAATGTTGAGCATTGTATTTATGATTTTTTTTTTAACTTTTTGATAGTTGACAAATTAAAATGAAAAAATAATGATAATACAATATTAGCCATTAGGTATATAAAACAATTATTATTTCTCTATACTTACTAGGTAATAGGTATATATAGGCATATAGCAACCGCTAACCGATCTCCCCTGGGCATTGACCACTGAACGTTTTGATCAGCGGTGAATGAATAAATGTCTAATGAGCTATTAATTATTATACTATTATTTAATCTATGTAAATTTTAGTAATCTTTAAAACGATTGAAGAATTAGCAATTTTAATTTTTATTACATTTGATGTACGACAAGCGAGTACCTATAGTGACTTCTATGAAAAATACAAACGCTCAGTGGCGCCGAACTAAATTTTTTTAGGTGTGGCAATGAACAATAACTTATACCCACCTACCCCCCTAGAATATTAGAACTAAGTCGTGGGAGCAATCCCCTACCACACCAATTTTTAATCTAAAAAATATTTTCACAAGTTATAACATTTACTGCAACGTCTGCAGCATTATGTTTACATTATATCATTATTTAATATTTTAACACATAACAATTATAGGTTCATCTCCAGAACAAACCTCCTCAAAATTAAAACCAAGTTATTATCATCTTAAAACGATATTCACCGTCACTGATTTAGTTATTTAGGGTTTTAGCTACATCACACCATTATAGGTAATAATAAGAATTATTAAATTGTTTTCTTATACCCATATATGTAAATACATGTATATTATTTGGTTAATGGTTAGCATAATATCTTTTTTAGTACCTACTGTAAATATACTATAGTAATAAATTAAGTAAAAATATATTAATAATTGCTTTAGTTTCAATGTCTTTTTCACATTATACTTATATCATCATATACATATAATTTAGTATAATATAGGTAAATAGATGATATTAGATTCTGAGTGGAACTATTTATTTTTTAGTCTGTCATCACGGTTTGGGGCAGTAATACTGCTTTGATTTTCTTCAACGGTAACTTGTTCGATGGGAAAGTGAATCTAATTGGTGCATTCGGGAGGCCAAAATTCCCAATAGCTTTCAAAAGCACAAGAAAACAACATAAATATTAAAGAAAAACGAGAATTTTCACGCAAAATCGGTTTTCCACAAAATCGATTTTGATTTTTGGTGTAACTTTACAGACTTACAGTAATGTGTGTTGTTTTTAATTTTTTGTGTCTGTACACGATAAGTAGTCGAAATAATGTTTCGGTTTTCAACTTCAGTTCGTGTTTGATGAGAAAGTGAATCTATAGTTATTAGTTGTTGTATTGGGGAGGGCAAAATTTAAAATTCCGGTGTTTAGGAACATTGTCAGTTTCCAATTTTTTTAGTCTCATATTCTTTAAATATCAATAACATTTTATTTGTTGGATAAAGAAGCTTGAAATTTTAACGCAAGGCTCCTAATATATTGTTACAAAGACAAAAAATATTAAAAAGCCATAGTCACAATTTTTTATAAGCATTTAAAGTTCAAATATTGACAAAATACGTAAAATTCACAAAAATGTTCAAATTATATTGAATTAGATATTCATAAAAAATTTTCTATTTAAATCTAAGATTTGAAAATGTAATACGAGATTTCTCATAAGTACCTTTTATCAAAAAGAGTCTACAATAAAATCAAATTAAATTTTTATGAGCGTTTGAAGTTCATGTTTTTACAAAATTGGATATTCACTTAATTTCTCATGTAGCGATTTTGTTAATTTTTTGTAATTCAAAAACCAATTACTTAAAATTCATGAAAATTTCACTGAATGTTCATATTTTCATTTTCTAAGCACCATAAATTGTTGAAAATATTTTGATTCTTTTTGAGCTGTTTACAAACATTGTCAGTTTTCAATATTTTTAGTTTTTTTTTCTATAATTGACAATTGTCAATAATTAATAAAACGTTATTTTTTGGGTAACAATGCGTGAAAATTTAATACAAGGATCCTGAATCCTATTATATTGTTTCAATAGTAGTTGAAAAATATTAAAAATATAAAGGCACAATTTTTGTTTATAAGCATTTAAAGTTCTAATTTTGACAAAATTTATCAAATTTAAAATTTAATAATTATTTTGTTGTTAAAAATTTGTAAAATGTTCAACTTTTATATTTAAGGATTGAAAATTTAAAACAAGGTTTCACGTAAATAGGTTATATATAAATTACTTTATTCACAATAATATCATCAAATATACTTATAGTAATATCCAGTGGCGGCTCGTGGTTTGGACGACAGGACGATCGCACCCCCTACTAAAATTAATTGTATAATATTAATATTCTTAGTTTTACATTTTTAAAAAATATTGCAAATTTTAAATAGTAAAATACTTATAAATAAATAGTCATAATACCTACTAGGGACCACCTACTTTACATTTGTCTATTACATTTGTCGCGTGCGAACATTAAATTTGTTTCTCTGGTTATTTCTCTCAGACACCAGGAGCAAATGGCTACACAATACGCATGTACACACGAGCAGTGTTTGGACGACCGGCAGCGTCGTCCGAACAATATTCTGAATACGCATGTATATAAGCGATGGGCTGCGATCGTGTACGAGCGGGTACGTTTAAGCTGCGTTCTTATATATGGATATTGGACGACCGGCACAAGCAATATTCAGAATTCGTATATAATAAGTATTAAGTAATATATTCAGATCGTGTTTACTGTCTGACCGAGTGCTAAATGTGTGTTTCTTACTTTCTTATATATAGTACATTATTACCTGCCTATTGCATTTATATCTTTCGATAGCAGTAACACGGAGTAACACACCTTTCCGTTTTAAAATTCAGTGTTGCGGGTAATATGATTATCATTACTGTCTTAATTAGTAATTACACCAATTAAATAACTATCAAAAAAAACCTATAATGATGGGCGATAAGCCCACTGGCCACTACTATGTATGAAGAATACCAACAGTGCTTCCCAACATGTACGTAATAATAAAACATTTGCAGAGATAGTCTCTAATGTTACATTACCGAAAATGAACTAAGCAATTGTATAATTCTATCAACAACATAAAACAAATCGAATATGTTACCGCAATCAGTAAAATTATATCCGTAGAAAATATACAATTTGTATCACTTATTTCAAATAATAGATTCTGCATATTTTTAATGATTATATAAAAAAATATAATTTAAGTATTAAATTATTATTTTTAATTTTGAATATAGTTGGTTATAAAATTAAAGTTTATGAAAAAAAATCAAATTTATTCATTTAAAAATGTCAGTTGTTGTGGTTGTCAATTATATTATTAATTTTATAATAGTATTCTATAGTAATGATGTGTTTTTTTTTTTTTGTGTCTGTCATCGCCTTTTGGGGCAGTAAAATTAGTAAAAATGGTTCGATTTTCGCGATTTTTCCGTATTTTGTCAAGATTTGAACTTTAAATGCTTATAAATAAAAACTATGACTAAGGATTTTTAATATTTTTCAAATATCATTGTAACAATATATTAGGAGCCTTGTATTAAATGTTCAAGCTTTTTTACTCAACAGATAAAATTTTATTGATATTTATAGAAAAAAAAACTAAAAAAATTGAAAACTGGTAATCTCCGTAAACAGCTCAAACAGTCAAATTATTTTAAAAATGTTATCGTGTATAGAAAATGAAAATATAAACAACCAGTGAAAATTTCATGTATTTTATACATCGGTCATTTATTTTAAAGTTACAACAAAAACTAAATTCAATTTTGTGAAAAATCGATTTTGCGTAAAAAGTCCCGTTTTTCCTTAATTTTTCTTTTGTTTTTCTTGGCGCTTTTGAAAATTACTAGGAATTTTAAATTTTGACCTCCTCAATGCACCAACGATATTCACTTTCCAATCGAAAAAGATACTGAAGTTGAAAATCGAAGCATTATTTCGACTACTTATCGTGTACACAGACACAAAAAAAAAAAAAAAAAAAATATAAAAACACACATCATTGTAAAATCAATACATTCATTGTTCCACTCAGAATCTAAAATCTAAAATACTCTTTTTAGTAGTTTGGAAAAATACAGTTTTTGATATAATCGATTATTTTGTAGTAATTCAAAATTAACTGTGGATACTTTTATATTTTTTTTATCTATATATATTATATACATAGGTGCAAATAGTCCTATATTTTTGAGGGTGCACAAATTATAAAGAATTCCTAGACCCCTAGACCCGCCTCTATATACAGTGTATAAAAGGAAATCTGATAAAAAAAAAAAATTATGCTACTTAAACGTATGACAAAAATTGTGAAAAAATATTTTGAAAAAAAGTTATTACATTCTAAATTAATTTGTTCAAAAAAATATTGATATCTTAAAATACTCTAAAAATTCACTACTTGTTTTAGATAAATGTTTTAACCATTACAATTATTCTTATAATCAGATTTACAAATTAGCTATTTTGAATTTTTCCAAAAAATTTAAATTAAATTTGAAGTTTGAAATTTTCAATATTAAACAATAAAAATATTAATTTATACATGAAAAAAATTTAAAATATTGGTTTGAACGAAAGTTATATTTAAAGCTGGAAAGTCTAGATTGTCAATTCTTGCGTTTTCTTTTTTTTTAAATAATATAGGTTCTATAGGTGTTGTTATTTGTTTAATATTATAAATAATTATATAAACATTGATATATTTATTTTTTATAAAATAACACCATGACAGTTTTTTTACTTCATTTAACTGATATATTGTCGGCTATTTTACAGGCTTCCGCTTGTTTTATAAATTATAAACAAGTAAACAATATGAACACGCCCACATTCATGAATCATGTGCAGTCTTTTATCTTGGCAAAGATAAAGAGAAATATCGTTATCCGGTCTTCTACTTTATTTTGTTGATTTATAAGAAAATATTATTAGGTATGATCATTGTTACACAAATAATGAAATAAGTAATAACGACGTAACTGTGACCTGTTATACAGTTATAACTAGGAATGTTGGAACATAATAGTGAAATATCCACTTATTTTATTCCTCAATATACAGTATGCTACAACATTTTTGTATTGATAATTTTTACTTCAAAATAATCAAAATATAATAGATTAAGTCTTCTATATTTTGGGTGTGCACAAGTCCCCTGTGCACCCACCTAGTTGCGCCAATGATTATATACTTAATAGGTACTTACTAAATGATTATATTAGGTAACATTAGTTATGCTTCGAATAATTTTCAAAATCTTTTGACTATTCTTGATATATTTATTGACATTTTGATTTAAGTTTTAATTTTTTCTATAAATATGAATTAA
Organism: Sitobion miscanthi; assembly: GCA_008086715.1. Lineage (NCBI taxonomy): Eukaryota > Metazoa > Arthropoda > Insecta > Hemiptera > Aphididae > Sitobion > Sitobion miscanthi. The sequence continues at coordinate 6,206,967 of CM017799.1, forward strand.
GTCAAAAAGCTTAAACATTTTATTTTTATACAAGGTTCCTCATAAGTAATTTTTATAATCTATTCAAAATTATTAAAGATATACACATGACCAATTTTTGTGTTAAGCATTTAAAGTTAAAATATTTTTATAGCTAAAACTTGAAAATTGCATAGGTACCCATAGGTTCTTCATAATAGTAGTTGATACTGAAAAAATCTAAAAAATATTAAAATTCAATTTTTACTATGCATTTTAAGATTAAATTAATGATTTAAATGAAGAAGAATTTTAGTTATTTTGTTGTAATTCAAAATTATTGTTCATGGGACTTTAATCTTTTATGTATAGTATTGAATTTTATATATTATATATTACCTATACAATGTCACAACGACATTTTCAAAATATTTCGATAAATTTAATGTTATTGCTTATTTATACCACAAACCTATTCACACTAAATCAGTATTGACTCAAAAGTTAATCAATAATATAAAATACAAATATACTATTAGGTAGGTATAATAATTAAATATTTTTGGCGAAAAGTAATTCACTTATCCTATTAGTTAAAATAAATTAGTGTACTCATGTAGTATGCTACCTACAACCTACCAGCTACTAATCAAAAATGTTTAAGGGTGTTTACTATTTTTACATACTGATTAATAACAATTTATTTAACTAAAATATACTTAATGTATTGATGATCAGCATTGTTAAGTATTATAATAGGTTACAATATATTGTTATATTGTGTTTACATTATCCCAGAAAACTTAAAATATATTGACAATTGTCGGGTTGTGTTTAAATTATTGACTGCCATCATTTTCTTTTGGTTGGCAGTCTAACATATCTGTTGGGTAACATGATGAGGCGGAAAGACACAACATAAACTAAAATAATTTAATATCTAAAAGTAAGTTATCATGGGGCTTAGTGGATATTTTCCAGTAATTTACCAGTATCATTTATTGATATTTAGCGTTGTATAATCGACGAACATTTTAATATATTGTTTATTTTAATAACTCAGCCGCAGTTACTTTCCCTTAATAAAATTAAACAAAAATTAACACAGAAGACTAGGTATGTCATATTTTCTTGTAGGTAGCATACTGCATGCGTACAGTTTGTTGGTAGATATCATTTTACGGTAGGTATCATACTACACGAGTACCTAAATTAGGTACCTACTATAAAGCAATAAAAATAAATTAACAAATTTACTTATAGTAGTATTGACTGCCTCTGTTCAGAATTTGATTTTTGTATGCAATGATTTATCATTAAATTTCAATGTATCATATCAATGATAGTAAAATACAATTTAAGCCCTCAATGACAATGTATACTCTAGCCGTTCTATAAAGCAGAGCAACTACCCAGGTTTTATATCGTGTAATTATGTTTTAGGACAAACATTTACAAATTCGGTGTTTATATTTTTTTTATTTATATTTCAGTTAGTGGATAAATTATACAATATTTTATTGAAAGTAATATTTACTATTTAGCTAGATGTTTGAAATTACATGAAAATATGTTTATCATAAACAAATGACATATTATTGAACATTCATTTAAGATTTCATACTTTTAGACTTTAAAAACAAAGTAAATTTCAGATAGTAGGATTACATATATTTAAAAAATTTTAACAACGTACATGTACATCTAAAGACAAAATCTTGAATAGTTACACCTCAAATTACACATTAACCTACAATAAGTGTATTATCGTTAACGAATTTATATGGTGGTACTTCCATGTTCGTTGGTGCAGGTCCTTTACGAATCCTTCCAGCTGCATCATAATGTGAACCGTGACATGGGCAGTAATAACCACCCCAATCTCCTGCATTGGCAATTGGTACACAACCTAAATGAGTGCATACTCCAACAATTACCAACCATTCGGGTTTTTGAACTCTGACAGAGTCGTCCTCCGGGTCTCTGAGTTCAGCCAGAGAGGTATTTTGTTCAGCTTCAATTTCTGTGGCTGTACGATGTCTAACAAACAAGGGCTTTCCTCTCCACTTGATGGTTGCATTCTTGCCCTCCGGTATATCATTAAGGTTAACTTCTATGGATGCCAAGGCCAAGACATCGGCGGCTGGTGCCATTGACAAGACAAACTTGTGAACGATTGCCTTAGCGCAGAACATTGTGCCGGTAACGGCAGTACCGAGAACCATGTATGTAAAGGCATTTCGATTTTCGTATGTGTCACGGTTAGAAGCGCTCGGGTCCTTCACGGAGTTACGACGGTAATCGGTGTAATCTGGGACCTTGAAGTCGGTGTGGACCAAACGAATTTGGGTCGCGGTAACTGGAGTCAATGATTTCTTGGATAGCAGATTACTTTGCAAGGTGAAGTTGGTCAGGTAGATTGGCCTAGGTGGCACAGTTTGTTTAGATGGTTTACCTGGGCACGCCGCCTTGGTGGATGTGGTCGCCACGACTTCGGTACATCCTTTCACCGCAGTAGAAATATTACGGAACATGATGAACTGTTAGCCTACTAGGTATTAAATAAAAATTGTTAATCCGCCACAGTTGACGAAAAAAAAAAGGTCGAAACTAGGGCTGACCTTACTAGTTACTTGATATTTCGATCTATTATCACCGAATACATATGGTATATTGGTATCGTGATAAATATGTGGTAGCTGGCTGGTAGCCATTCTTATTAACTGCGGTATACTACGATAACAGTAGTGCCAAACTAGTTCCAAGGACTGATAATTTTAGCACATAATTCTGTGATTTTTGCGCGGGTCCTGCATAATAATATTGATTAGACGTTTATATTTATTTATATAATTATTTTATATTAGACCAGAAATTAAGATATAATATTTAAGGCAACCATTTATTATTAATATTTTCATCATGACTTACCTATTGTAACAACGAGGACAGTGCGCAAAGGGGGAGGGGTTGTTGGGGGTTCAATCAAAAAATATAAATCTTGTTTTTCATTTTTGATCGATTATATTAAATAAATTATAATGTTATTTGATATAATTAATAATGCTTAACATAATACCACATCACTATTATTGTGTATAATATATTGATATAATATAACATTTGCTAATTATTTATGTATCTATTTTATAAATTTTTTTTTCAAACCCCCTACCATTATGAAATCCTGCGCACGAGCCTGGTAACAAGTAACAATATTAATATATTATACTATTATATAACAATGACTTCGATCTGAGCGACTGTTTGAGTGCTTCCTGAAAGACTAAGTGTATAGGCGCATAGATAATATAAGATCTTATATTATCTATGCATAGGCTCAAATCACCCAAAATTATCAAGGGGGCCATAAGCAACAAAATTGTTTTAATCTGTTTTGAATTTTTAATAAATGTAGTTATATTGGAAATATTATGGTGGTAGTAATATAAGTTATAATCACAGGATTTGGAGTGCTAGAATTAAAATTTAGGGTGCTAAACACCCTCAGCACACCTGCCATTTGCGCCAACGATTACAGGTATTCATACATTATTCTATTATTTAGACACATAGAGTAAACGCATACATTGTCTATCGTTAAATATTTTTCTGTAAATCATTAGGTTTTGGAGTAGATGAATTATACAACATTAAACTTTTTAGTATTAATATTATGATAATGAGAATGAAATTATTCTTTCTATTATTAACATTTATCATTATTATCATTTATGGTGATATCACAGAATAAAACAAAGTTAAATATAGACAGATTCATTAATCATTTAGCTTTGTTTAGAATCTTTTTTCAAAAGCAAAGAATTTATAATTGAAAAAAAAATGTAATACACCCATTTGTAACATACTAACATGTTACACTTTGAACCCAATATGAAGCAGCAAAAGTTCCAGTTTAAAAAAAAACTTATGTTTAATAAGACCAGTGTGGTTTTAAAATTCCATTTTTGTTTTATATGATAATACTAAAGGAATGAAAACCAACTTAGAACAACTTTTAGAATTGTTGTTTTAAATAAATAATAAATAACAAATTAAATTAATTCACAGTTAGTTTATTTAAAATTATAACATGCCTAAGATTATAACAACATTTTAGTTACAAGTTTATATTAATGGAAACTTGAAATTTAATATTTCGGTACAAAAAAAAAAAAATCAATCAGACAAATTATAAAATAAAATGGCAGTATAAAACTGATTCAGTATCATAAAAAAAATTAATACAGTTTAAATATATATCTAATTTACCATGTAATATGATGTTTAACTAAAAATGTCTTTGGCAGTTTGATACAGTAAAATGCAAGACATATTTATACATTTTTTTCTTCAAGCTCTTTAATATATTGAATCTTAAATTCTTCAAATTCTGCTTTTAACTCCTATAAAAATAAATATAAATAATTAATCATCAAAAGCAAAAATTTATACAATAATCTTAGCACTTTTAAGGTTTAGATATAAATTTTATTTTAAAAACAGTTATTTAAATATTTCACTGTTATAATGTTAATGTAATATAATACACTACATTACCGTTTTGTAATATCAATACTAACATAAAACTAATTATATTTGTAAAATTTTTACTTTAGTGATGCATAATTATAGACTTCAAAAATATATTTCTTAACTTTTTTTTAAACAACAAGTGAAATCATAAGTTATTATTACCGTAACTAGGGTAGATCGATCCCATATTTGTAAATACTGACTAATTTTATTATCGAGTACGGAAAACAAATCAACAATTCCATCATCAATATTATAAACATCTATTTCATCCCAAAATGGCATAATATCTTTGCATATGAATGAGCGAAATAAGGTCTTATCAATCTTAAGTTCTTGTTTGAGAATGATTGGTGACAAATCTATACATAAGTAATTATAATTAAAAGAAATAATAAAAATTAATATTTATAACAAAACAATAGTTTTAAATAAAAAAAAAACAAGAAATTATTGATTTAAGGACAAAAATAGTTAGTTTTAATTATAACTATTACTAACTTGGCTGATTACTTTCATTAGGCGTAGGACTAGGTGAAGTTGACCGGTCCACCCACACCATAGAGTGGTTGCTATCATTACTACTTTCATCAGGTGCAACTAAAAATATAAATATATTTAATTGCTTGATAAAACATGAATAAAAAACAAAAATGCTGACCATTGTGCTAAAAGTAGCAAAATTAATAATCTTACAAGCAGTTTTTATTATAATGGAACATACATATTAGTTATTTAATACTTACGAATTTCAATTCCATTAATTGTGGGATTACTAGTATTTTCATTGACTGTATTGTCATCATGTTCCTGAATCAATAGGAGTAAAATTTAGAATGTGATAAAGTAATACAATGTTTACAAAGAGTTATCAACTAAGTATTATTTAAATTAATGAAAATTATATACTTTGGAATTTTTTGAGTATTTTTTCTTCTTAGGTGTTAAACCTTTTTGCCACATATTACGACGTTTTTTCCTCTTGCCATTATTATCTTCATTATGATCTGAAAAAATAATGTTTGTATTTACTAATTACATAAAAAAGGACGAAACCTTATACATAAACATTTGGTGTTTTGGGTGACAATATTCTTGTATTCAAGGACACAATTTTATTAATAAAGTAGCATTGTGCTTATTATTATATACTTAGGTTTGAAATAGTGTTCATTAAGGTGTCAAAATTTAAAAATGTCAAACAATAAAATAAATTATATTCTTGAAAATATATAATGAATAAACTTGAAATTTATATGTATGTTGCAATAGCTACAAAATTACAATCAAAACAACAATTCTGTAAAATTTATTGCAGTTAAAATAAATTATATAAAAGTAAATATAGTTAGCAGAAAGATAGATAATTGGTTTTGCAAAAAATTTATCACACAAATCAATTTTTACAGAATTAATACAACTGTAAAGTACAAACTGTTTTTATTTCCTAATAGATTAATTATTCAAGTTTATAACACGTTAATTGTTTAATATGTGTTTTAGAAGGACCAATTATTCATAGAATAACAAAATGCTTTAATACTGTGCTCAGAACCTAAAATAAGCCAATTTAAATAAGTAATTACCGTCTTTATCTACTATTTGATCTTTCTTAATTGTGTGTACAAAATCAGGAACACAAGTTTGTTCAATCTCAGTAGCATTACGCTTTTTGCGCTTATCTCTAATATCCCGACAAGTATCTTCAAAATCAGAATCCATTTCTGCTTTGATAAAAGCATATGCTTTATCTCTTAAAGAACAAGCTCTATGTCTGATATGTTTATCTTCTGCACTTTTATCTGGGTTGTACTCCAATGCATTTCTTACAATAAGATCAATATCATCTAAAAAGTCTCTGGCACAAATGTAGCTATGTTTATCGATTTTACTCATAAGAGTTTCTAAATCCATAGGTTCCTTGATGATATCTAAATAATCAGGTACTTCTTCTATGTCAACTGGCTTTGTAAACATGAAAAATCTGCAAAAGCAATTATAAACACATTAGTTTGAATCATTTATCATCTAGATATCTTATATCATATACTATGGTTGAATCAAGTTAATTATTGATGCCACAATTAAGACATGGTATGAGTATGAATCTAGAGCCCAGACTATGCATAATTTTATTTGGTTAGGTTATCAATCATTTACACATGCGTAGTAATAACCAAGGCTCTAGCTTTTCCTGTCATTTTGACATAGACAGGTATATTGGTATATATAGGTAAATATAGGCTACATCCATAGTACATAATCTAGGGTCCAAACCAGTGTAGCCTAGTTTGGAAGAACAAATGTTTTGTATCTATGTTTAAAATATGTATGACATTTACCAGAAATAAAAGGAGTATCTATGGATTTACGACCATTAAATTTTAACATACACATTTAGTAATAAGAGTAATACTTGATGGTTAATATAAACATAGTTTTTGAAATGTGGTAAGTACATTTTTGGTAGCAATTTTTAAAACTAGATTAAATTACTGCATTGTGAATATTACATTTTTGTTATAGTTTTAGAAGTATTAACATAATAAGTAAACATTTCTACCTTTAAAATTTTTATGTAAAAGACGTTGAATTTTTAGATTTTAACTTTGTTACCTTTAATTAATATTAAAAAATACTAAAGAGAACTTTATCATTAAAAGTAACTGAAAAAACCTACTTCATAAAAAAAAACTCACTGTTTATTTCGAGCAAGTTTGGCACAAATATCTCGTAAAAATATTCTGAGTTCTCTTAATGTGTTTTCTTCTTGACAAATAATATTTTTTAATTCGGATTCACTTAGTTTTGGAGGACTAGGTATAGGAGCGATAGGTAATTCTTCTAATGATTGTTCATTAATTATTATAGGTGGTGTAAGGGCTTTATCCAGTAACATAGTAAATAACGATTGTACGGCTTTTTCTGGTGGATTGGGAATAGAATATTTTCGTTTATCACCAAAAAATAGGTACGATATCTGTAAAAAAAAATAATAAATAATTATATTACATTTAATATTTATAGTTGGAATATTTAAGTTTTATTATTGCATGCAATTTTTACTTCTTTTGGCAAATCCTTAAAATCATAAAGTGATGTTGCTAATATGAACACAGGAAGAGTAATATCTAATGAATCCAATAATTCTAAGAACAGCTTTTGTAATGAAAATGTTAAACTGGTCCAAAATTCACCTACATTTGGAATAAATAAAATTGCAGGAAGATGTTTAGGAAGCTCTTTAAAAATCTGAAACATATTAAGGCGATATTCAGTAAACAACTAAGAAACTTTACAAATGGATAAAATTAATAATGTAAAGAAAAATATAATACATATATAATTATTATTTCAAAATGAATGGTTGTTATAATTATATAATAATTTATAATTTTATAATAGTATTACTTGTACAATAGATTCCTCGGGAGAATATGCTGAATTGCTATGTAATGTTGTACAGCTTAATGTATGTCTATAACAGTTTTCAAAATGCTGTAGAAGTGCTGGAACAACCAAAACATTTTTTGAATCCGATAAGCCGTGAACCAGAAGGCGAGGAGCTTTTGCTACTCTCAGTCTAATATGCAAATAATAAAATTATAATTTAAATTAATAAAATTCCGATTCAGAATGTATTCAAATGTGTATATTTATATATAGAATAGCGATACAATATAATATATACATTATTTACTTTGAATATATATTAATTACCTTTGATTTGATTGTGAATTGAGTTCTGGAAATATTTTATTTATATAGGATATAAAATCCTCCAGTACACTTTCATATAACGGACGGTAAATACTTGGTAATTTTTTAGGATTGAGCACAACGTTCCGCTCAGTGGTTGGTACAATTTTACTCATAGCTTTTTCAAAATCTTCAAGTTTTACCTAAAATTAATATTATTTTAGAGTATTTTAAGAGTAACATTTTTAGATAAATTGATTAAAATTTAAAAATGGCTTATTGCCTTGGAGAGCTTTTTACAGTAATAATTAATTTAAAAAACACTACAATGAGCTTTTTTTAAAAATTAGATTTAATAAAATAAAATAAACAATACCAGAATTTTATTTAAATCTAAGAGTAGTCTTTTTGATGTTTTATAAATTTGAGGATATGTACGATTTAATGCCTGCAATACTGATTCAGAACACAGAGAATTCAAATCAGCACCTGTATAACCAACAGTTTCTTCAGCCAGTTTTACTAATATATCATTTTCAGGAAGATTCTTCCATTTGCTAGTTACAATACGTAATATTTGTAATCTGTCCTGTAATAAAAAATTGAGTTTAGGGGCAAAGGTTTAATTTATCACAATTATTCAATGTTACTTTGTCTGTTGGAAGTGGAAAGTAAAGCTCTTTATCAAATCGCCCAGGTCTTCTAAGAGCAGGATCTATAGAATCTATACGATTTGTGGCGCCAATAACAATGACATCACCGCGGTTTTCTAATCCATCCATCATAGCCAACATGGTAGTAACAATACTATTATGTACTTGATCTTGTTTCCCCGAACGTACAGGTACTAAACCATCAAGTTCATCAAAGAATATAATAGAAGGTTTCATTTCTTTTGCCTTAAAATAAAATAATAATAATAAATTATCGTGTATTTAGTTCTTATATGATTATTTTATATATAATAAATAGGGACTTAGATTTAAAAAACCGACAGATTAATCGTATATAAATTATTCATAAAATATTCTAATTAGTCAACTTTATTTTTTATAATTCATTATCATAGATATAATTTAATTTTAGTATCAGGCTAGGGAAATATAAAAATTGGATTATTTTTAAAATAAAGACTATTACAATTGTCAATTAATATTGATAATCCAGTGGCGTATTTAGGCTGGGGCCCCCAAGGTATTTCCAAGTTGAGGGACCACAGTAACTTTATCATTATATAAAAAAAAAAATTCTGAACTTTTTTTTTAAAAATGTAATCATATTAATGTTGAACATAATTTGATTAAAAACATAAAAAAAAAATGTAGTGGTAGCATTTATTATCTTGTATATTACATAGTTAAATACGTCATCGGTTTCCCAAAAGGGTGATTAGTTGAAAAATTAATTATGTATATTATAAAATCAACGCTTGAGTGCAGTAACTGCAGCACAGCTATTCTGAGTATATAATTTCTAAGGCAGCCACTATGATGTAAGCTTCACAGTTCTAAAATCGATTGATAAAAATATTGTGATTTGTACGTCGTACATCATTGTCTCAATACAATCCTTATAATTATTATTAGCTTCTAGAATCAATATTTTTATTATAATTTAATTTCTGAGCCCGGTGCCAGTTTTTGAAATTTTCCGCTAATTTGCTGCCTGATACCTATTTAGGAGGGGGGGGGGGGTTGGTATGGATCTGAGAGAAGAAGACTTACTATAAGCAGCATTGAACTCTGATTTTTTATTTTATTTCAAAAAAGGTACAATTTGTAAAAAGCTTAAAATTTTAATAATTTTAAACACATATTATATAATTTGAGATTAAAATGTTTAAAGACTGAGTTCAATGCAACCTATGTTATTACTTTCTAAGAGTTAATTTTTTTTTATCAAATTTGGTTGATTCTACAGAACAGTATCATTATTCCTGTAGATCGTAGGTTTGTGGATAAAATTACAATGACACCGGGATCCTTAATGAGGCCCTCTGTCTCTTATGGCCCTAGTACGACTAAGTTTCTCTCTACACCACTGTGATTATCTATACGTTTTAAGTAATTGTTAGAAAAAAGCATTTTACAATGAAATTTTAAACAATTTACCTTATCAAAAAGTAATCTAAGTTGTCTTTCTGATTCACCAACCCACTTGCATAATACATCAGCACTTTTACGCACAAAAAATGATACTTTTTGTCCACCTTTACTACATTCATTAGCCAATGCTCTGGCAAGTAATGTTTTGCCTGTTCCGGGTGGTCCATGGAAAATCACTCCTTTTGCAGGATGTTGTTCAAACATTTCAAAAACATTTCTATAAATCATTGGGAAAACAACCATTTCTCGAAGACAGTCAATATGTTCTTGTAAACCACCAATATTATGAAAACCAATACCACTGTCTACTACAATTGGTTTGATATCTTCTAGAGATGTTTTATTTTTATTTTTATCATCTCTTGTATGACCTTTGGGTTTTTTAATAACTTGAGTTTGATTGACAGATGTTTCTAGATCGTTATCAGATATACCAGAAGAACTTGAATCAGATGAAGATGAAGATCGACGTTTTCTCGGACCATTTACCATTTTTGAAGGAGTTTTTATAGCTCCTATAAATAAATAAAAGGAATATATAAAACCAAATATAACTATAAAATTGTGATTACAAATAATATGTTTATCAACTCAAGTTAGAGGAAAGATACTTAAAATTGGTCACAGATGGTAGATAGTGGAATAATAAATTAAAATTAATAAATGGTCAAATCTTCAGAAAAATATGCATAAGCGAAGTATAAATGTCATATCTTTACATTTTACAATAGTAAAATAAAAATAGTACTACTTATAATTTAAATCAAAGATTTATAAATATATTATACACATTACTTTTATCACAGTTTTTTATTAATTGAGATACACCTACTTTATAATTACTTATAACTATTCAATTATAGTTTTGCTATATCATCAACATCATTTCTTTGAAATCAACCAAGTGTTGTTGATTTTTTCAAAAAAAAATATAAATACTATATTACTTAAATAATCAAAATAATAATTGTTATATAAGTATATAGATACACTATTATATAGTTACTAAGATACAACAAACCATAAATTTATCTTACAGGATGTTAATATCATTATGAATATAAGTTAATTCCAAAAATAAAAAGTTAAATAAAAATTAAAAATTACATAATTATAATTATTATAAAAAAAAAAAATCAAAAAACCAGGGATGTATCTCTGCTATAGAGTATATATTCAGTATTGATTGTTCCTTGTTATTCAATACAATCAATAGGTCACTGTAATAGATATATTAAAATTTAACTAAATGAGCATACAAAAATGATTAAAGTGAAAATGGTATGTCAGCCTATATTATTATATATTGCTATCAGTTTTTTATTTTCTATTTCTAAAACTATAGGCTCAACTATTTTTTTTCAAAAACAAATTGGTACCATTCAGCTTTTATTATTTTTTTTGTCAATATCAATGTACCATAAAATTAATCAAAATAATTTGAAAAAAGCATCAAGAGTTGTAACCTGTAAATAACAATGTACATAGTGGTAAAGAGTTTCAACGCCATAAGAATATTTTATTTTATCTAACCCTAAGGCTTGACAATTATAAAAAACTAGTGACATTTTCAAAGGTTATTTATAAAAGTAACACATATATTATAATTATTAGTTTGTTATAATATACTCATTAGTAACACATATAAAATTGTGTAATCAAATATGCATATTTTTCTAAAATAAACTAGAAAATTGGTATGAAGTGGCAAAAAGGCAACAAATGAATCAAGTGAAATAATAGAATCTACTCTACTCAATATCAGAGTATACCAGTACACGCATGTATAAACGATGGGGCAGGTGGTATATAAGCAGCAGTCCTAGCTGCCCATAGCGGGGATACATGCGCAAACTTGTATATTTGTATGCCGCCTGGTGTATTCTTATTCTTAATTACTCATTAATATAATAAAATCTAATAGGTACCTATCAAACTTACTTGTATTTTTTTCTGAATGTATTTGAAATCTTTGGACCATTGGTTTAACTTTGCGCAAACTGTATCTATAATACCTTGGTCGATTGGATTGCCTGATGCTGCATTGTTTTAATCTTATAGTCCTTCTTTTTTTTTTACCATTCAACTTCTTAATGGATGTTAAATAATCTTCAAATTTTAAATTATTTAACTCTTCAGAACTCATAGATTCATCGCTACTTTGTTCTGTAGCAGCTATAAAATTGATTTATACAGAACACATTATTATCTTTCAATAATTTTATAGTAAAAATTATACTAACTATTAGGTTTAGGTTGATTTTTATTTCGTGTGCGTTTTATACGAGTATATAAATCTTCGTTATCGACAATTTGGTCATTGGATTTGTCACTAGCTTCAGCTACAGCTCTTCTTGTTCTTGGACGACTATCATTATTTTCAGTTGTAACAGACACATGTTTACTTTCTTGTTTAATACTTATGGTTGAATTATGATTGGTTTCTTCCTCTTCATTTTCTTGGTTATCAGCATCAGCATCAGCCTCAGCATTAGCATCATCATCTTCTTCATCATCATCTTCATCATCATCTACTTCTTGTTTCAATCTATAATTTCTGGTAATTCTACGTTCAACTAAATATATATTATATTTGTTAGGTTTAAACTTGAGAATTGTGGGTAAGAAAAATTATGAAAATAAAATAAAGTTTACCATCTCCTTCTTCATTTACCATATTTGGATAACCTTTAAGTGCTTGAGAACCAACAATCCAAGTGTCACTATAATTTTCATATTTTAACTTTCGTTTCCTGGTACTTCTTCTAGTTCCTTCTGTGTCGATAAAATAAAATAATATTAATAAGTAGGGTTTTAACATTAAATTATACTAATATTTTACCAATGTTGTTTGAATCATCTCCTCCATGACGATCACTACTTCCACGTGTATGATGCATAGTTGAAAATTTTGACCTTAAAATCAATAAATATAAGTATAACTTAGGTAGCTATATTCTATATTTATAAGGATTGATTATACAATAATCAATGAGGAATATTTTACCTTGTGTGTACAACCGGTGTAAAAATTTGATCGTCTGATTGATCAGATTGACTAGTAAATCTGCTCCGGTTTCTCATTATGTATCTATAAAAATATTACATAAAAGTATTTAAATAAATGATTTTTGTTACAGTATATATGTACACTAGTACAATAGGCAAGCATTGGATTGCAAAAACATTTGTTCTATTGCATAACCGTTTTTTTCTTTCTTAATGTCACATATTTTACTCACGTTTCTGCAACAACGGTACAACCTAACTATCTGTCTAAACAGTTTAACATTCGGTATTTTAACTTGGAACTGTTTGATTTTGGTATTCATTAACTTATTTGACTTATAATTTTTAATTATGCCAATAGATGAATTTTAACAATAAATGAAGCAATAAAATCAAATTTGTAGCAAAAACACTTTTCAATTAAATTAAATTAAAATCTAATGTATCGAGTATAAATTTTACTTATGATGCAATTTTGAATACCTAATATACTAGAATTGTATAGCTGATAAAATATAGAATTTATATTTTATAACTTTATATTGCATGTCAATGTTAAATACCTAGGTTATAAAATCTATAGATTGTTTTATTTTAGTTATGTCAAAGCGGATTGGATAATCAAATATACAAACTAACATCTTCGGTCAAAAATAAAAAATATTTTAAGTTGTGGAATAACGTTAAGCGAATTGAATTTGACCTAGGTAGTAGGTACACACAATGTTATGCTGAAATCAAAACAACTGAAAACGTCTTCTACTCAAACACGAATACATAAACAATTCAAAAAATCAGCAGGTAGTCGGCGCGCGGAGTGTAAAGAACATAAAATAGCTGTAGCACAGTTGGAAGGACGACGAAGTCGTAAATAATAACATTTAATCGTCCTGCAACCGTAAAATCAACAAAAACACCTACCAATGCTGTCACACGAAGAAACGTCACGAGTCACGATTTGCAATATAGTGCAATGCACATTGCATTTTCGCAGTGATCAATCGGAAATGCGTGCTGCGTGCACTATCTACAATCACTCGGCAGATACGACTACGAACGGACGTGCCGAGTGCATTTCACTTAGCAGCCGCGGTTAGCGACCTCGTTGATAACAACACAAAGCAAAACACTATATAGAATTCGAACTAAAAATAAGAAAAACCCGTGTGAAAACGCGAGGCAAATCGAACGGGTAATGTAAAAATTTTACGAGAACTATTTGACGAGGGAAAATAATACTATAATAACAACAAACTAAGGTAGGTGGTGCATATCGGAGACGTTGGTCGAGAAATTCCGCCAATTTGCTATTGTGTTCGGCAGCGTTAGGCGCGCACGCACTCGCACACACTCTATATTTGATAATAATAATAATAATAATAATAACGACAAGACGTCACGGTCAACGCAAGCCCGGATTAACGATTAATTGAGCCCCTTTTCAAATTTAACTCCAAAAAATTATACCCCTGCATTTTTACGACTGTATAAAATTATATAATTTTGTACTAGGTGTATTAACACGTATAAAATCGTCAATCATAGATAATAAAGACTATCATCCATGCGACCATGTGTACGATGTAGTTCACAAGTCCCATTTTTTAAACTTCATCATGGCATATATATTTTATAATATTTATTATAATTTAGTTATTTTTCGTGATATAAAATTAAGAATATTTTTATTTTACAATTACTACCCAAGTACTAAAATTATTTTATCTTTTTGAAAATTGTTTGGGACGCATTAAAAAATAAATATTACAGGGATAAAATGGGCCCCGGGACCCCCCTTAATCAGGGCTTGGGGGCTACATGCGCTGGTCGGGTACTGGGGTGGTTTCCCGTAATCGGTACGCCGAAAACCGTTTCCAAACTCACTAGTCGTTCGACGGGGTACCGCCGGCCGTTCGGGGATGAGGGAGCACAGTTGCTGACTTGTTGTAGCCAACGCCGCCCGGACAAGCGGGCGCGTGTCCGTCTGCGGTGGCCCGCCTCGGCGTCAAGTTGGAACACGGATTTCTACGTCAGGCGTTTGCGGACTGGGCGCTGTTGAACGGCGACGTCAAAGGTCGCATGCCGAGGGTGTCGGAGGAGGAGAATTTTGGGTCTTGTGACGCGGCGCTACAGGCTAGAACGCGAGTGGTGTGTACATTGGCAAATTCAGAGTCGCAGTAATAATAGCACGGTACACTTTTCTAAGAGCACCGCGAGAGCGAGCCGTCGCCGGGACGAGTGGAACGGTTCGATACTTCGATAGCCAGCGGCCGCGCTGTGGGTGCTGCACTGCTGCGATCGGCGAGCGAGTGGGTGAGGAGACGGCGGCCGTCGTGAGAGGGTTAGATTTTGACGGGGAGAGACTCGTGAGTCGTAGGACCGTGAGAGAGCCGCAAGCGTCGAGCTGGCCAGAAAGGCTGGAAGCCAGGCACAGACAACAGCGGAACACGACTGGAACTTTGGATAGTGGATAACTGAAAACTAGAAAAATGAAAAGTAGAATGTAGAAATAGAAAACATAACAATGATATTACTGATACAATAATGATTTGTCGTCAAACAAAACACTGAAAACAGCTGAAGTTGCAGCTGTCTTGCTGAGAAAGACTTTTTACAATCTTGTCGGTGGCCATACTGCGCGAACGTCGTGTTTCTTATCACAACCCTCACGAGGTCGTTATCAGTTATCGCGCATTATCCGTTGTCAACAAAAATATTTATGTCACGAGCTCACGACTACATAAGTGATTTTGATTTTGGTGTGCAATTGGTCACGACTTGCGGGCCCCGGATTGCGCGAGTGCGACCGCGTTCTCTCGGTCTTTGGAGATAGGGATTTTACGATCACGGCTATTATAATTGTTTTATTATACCCGTTCAATTATACCACAGAAGTACAGAACGTAGATTATACATAGTTCAGCACGTGGTCTTCGCCCTTAGGTGATCACTGCCCACTGGTCACTGCTGCTAAGCGGATGTGATTTTTGTACTTCTGTGTTCGCTGTTCACACTTCGTTTCAATTAACATGGGCAAGCGAAAGTTGATGTCGCCTTTGTCGTCGAGCGCTCAACCAGTCGTCAAGTACAAACGTACTTGCGAGCAACCTCCGTCCGCCAACGGTGCGAAAACACTTACAGAAGAAGAGTACTCAAAATTAAAACTGTATTTAAAAGAGAAAAAAAAAATTTTGAGAGTAAGTATTACAAAATAAACGCGTTTTTACATCTATCAATTTCATAAATATTAATAACTACGTAGCAACTATTATACTAAAAATTAAAACAATTATTTAGAAATATATTATTGTATACATTATATTCTCATTATATGATTGTACACAGTAATGCATACTATAAATCATAGAGTTATATATGTCAAAATAAATGATTTGCCTACATTATTGTAAATTTAATAATTAAATTATGTTAAACAATTTTCCTCTGGAAATTCATTATAGTAGGTTCTTAAATTCATGAATATATTGTAAGTTTTTCTCCCATATTAATTTCTAATCAACAATTAAAATGTATATTTCAATGGATTTGTTTTTATTATTAGCAAATTACTTTAAAATAATGCTTAATTTATAAAGTTCTGTTAAGGTAATTTGCATTGTATTTTTGTACATTCAAAGAATAGGTTGTACAAATATTGATTATTTCTATATAATTAACTCTCAATGGGATAAGCTAATAATTAAACACATATCTACCTACCTTTTTTTATTTAAATGTGTTTAACAGTATCAATTTCCACTGTATTATATGATTATTTTTGTCTGCTGGCGTATTATTTTAATCAACATAAATTATACATAGGTACGAGTAGGAATAAATATACCAAACACCTATATTATTATGAACTAGTTTTATTTTAAATTGATAACATATTAAGTTAAATCTTTTGTTTTAAAGACAAAACTTCAAGATATCACTAGTTCATATAAAATAACAATTTAATATTTTAGTCATATTCTGTAATAGATAGCAAATTATATTAAACTGCATTTAAAATGTATCTACTGCTGTAAAGACATTTATACAATAATATCTCCCTAATCATAATTCTATAAATTACAATGTAATAATATTGTACATTGAAAAGTCCAATATTGTACTCTCTATGTTTGTATTTATTAAAAATTCATATCACACATCTTTGTGAATCAATTATAACTATTGATTTATAATATATTCGATGGTTGATTTTTTTCATGTTAATGTTTCAATAGCAATCATCATCAAAAGTGTATTTTGAAACATATATTTATTTAATTATAGTTATTGACTCAGTTTAAACTTTAAAGACATTAAAAATGAATACACTAGTATTGTTATAATACATTTTCACCATTAACTTAAACAAAATGAATGCATTATTATATTTAATAAACTTTTTTTTCAGACTTTCCCGCGAATATTACTAAATGCCCGTGGACAACTGTCACAGTTAAATGATAGTGGTTTCAGTGAAAGTCCATTATTACCTTCTGACCTAAATGAGTTAATTTTATATTCTATTTATGGTCCAGGAAAATATGTTCCAAAGTAAGTTTGTAGGTTATTGAAAATACTTAATGATTTTGTAAAAAATGTATTTAAACGTTTTAGATGGTCAAGCTTAGAAATGCAATGCAACTTAAATCAAACTTGTGTTTTAATAATTGATGGATGTGAAGTAAATACTAAAGAAGATTTTTCTCATTTTAAAAGTTCTTTGCCAATGTTTTCAAAGTATAAATTTTTACCACCTATTGAAGTTGAGCTACCCCCAAGTTGGTGTGCTGATTATGGTAAATACTAGGTTGTGTACTAAGAAGTTATGTAAATGGATTTTTGTCAACCAAAATAAAATTGTAATTACAAAAGTGTAATAAATAATAAAACAATTATATTTTAATAGATACCGACAATACAACTTCAATAACCGATGATGTAGTCTCAGAATCTACATCAATACAAAAAGAAAATGTTGAGGATAAAGAAATTTGCTCACGAACACGTTTGCTGATGTCTTTAAACCAAATGATGATTCACAACTATCCTTTACCTACCAATAAACGTCAATTTACAATGGATGGCTTCCGTTTCACAAAAAATCATTATTTGCCTGTTACTGATAACAGTCCCATGTATGCAATTGATTGTGAAATGTGTTACACATCTATTGGTAGAAATGAACTTACTAGAGTTTCCATTGTTAATGAACAATTAGAGGTAAGTTGTTATTAATAAATATGAGCCATAGAGTAGACAGTGTACAGCCTAGGAACTTTCACAGAGGAGGAATGTTATAATAATAATCAGGGTTGAGATTTTATAGCACTTGAAATAGTAAAAAATATGCTCTATATATTACCTTAATTATCGCTAAATAGGTGCTAAAAGTATGCAATAAATATGACAAAAATGCGAAAAGATTCAAATAAGGGAGTTTATGGGACAATAGGAGAGAACATAACCCCAAACCTCCCCTCTCCTTCTGTGTACACCACTGAGAGTGAATTACATTTTAATTATATACACCTTCATTGGAATGATAGTTTACTCTTGTATAAGTTTTATTAATTTTCACTGTATGAACCCTAAAATAGATATCAAAAATACCATACCAATCTGCTTTTAGGTGTCTTTATATTACCATTTTTTTTATGTGTATTATGTTTAATTTTTAGGTAATATATGAGTCTTTGGTGAAACCCACCAATAAAATTACTAATTATTTAACTATGTATTCTGGAATAACAGCTTCAAAACTTAAGGATGTCAAAACCACTTTAACAGATGTACAAGAAGATATAATAAAAATATTATCTCCAGATTCAATTTTGATTGGACAATCATTAAATTGTGACTTGGATGCATTGAAGGTATAAAAAAATATCTTGGGCTCAAATTGTGTTTCACCTAAAAGAACAATTTTTAATAATATATATTTTGTAGTTATTCCATCCATACATTATAGACACTAGTGTTATTTTCAATTTGAATGGAAATAAAGGGTATAAAAGTAAATTAAAACTTTTGGCCAAAAATTTTTTGGATATGAATATTCAATGTGGTAATCTTGGACATGATTCTATTGAAGACAGTCGTGCTACTATGTTACTCGTACAACTAAAATTATGCAAATGTATGTTTCATTGTTCAAATTAATTTTCAACTTTTAATGTAATTTTATTTAATTTATAGCGCTAACTTACGGAGATGCATATTTAGTTGGTCAGAAGAGATTAGCTGAATTTGTTAATAAAAAAATAAAAATAAATGTCAAGCATATAGAAACATTTAAAAAGTTCTTAGCGTTATTGCAGAGTGTTTCAGAAAGTTCAGCCAAAGGTGATTATCTTTTTAATAAAAATTTTAATAAGGCTGATAAATATCGTAACAAAAAATATTAATATAATATTTTATTGATTTAAAATTTTAAACATTTTACTAGTTTAAAAACCTATATTTAGTGTTACACTTGTAATTTTTTTTTTATATTTATATTTTATAGTTTTAATTTGAATTCTTCCAATAATGAATAATTTACGAACATTCTTAAATAAAACTTCACAACTTTAGTCGGACCCATCTTAATCTTCATCATAAAAATCATTATATAATTTAAAACGTTCAACATTGGCTTCTTTGTTACCTGACGTCTCCACCGAGGAGGAACTCTTATATATTCATAATTATGAACCATTCAATTTTTTTTTTAATATTTACACCTTAGAAATTTTGATGATTATTTTTTGATATAGCATATATCTATAATCTACTAACTACTAATATTGAGGATAGAAACTTTCTAATCATTAATCAAGATTGGTGTCCCCTCATGTTATCATTGGTTAAGTGCTGAAAAAAAATTATTCAAATTTGTAAAACATAATTATTAATACCTAAATAATATAACCTTTATGTTCTGCACATAGAAAAGTGAATGATTCAAAAAATAATAAAACAAAAAGGTTTTAGATAAAAGTATACCTTCATTTTAATGAATTGAATATTATTCAATTTAAAATACTAAATGTAAGTGAAATTAACTTCAAGTGTGGAAATATAAACAATAACATTTTTTTTAAAAATTTTATGTTGAATATTGTTAAATTGTTATATAAGAAATTAAACTTATTAGACTTTGTTACAAATTATCAATATATAAATCAAATTATATGATGATAATTAGATTTTTAAAAAAAACCTATTAACTTGTGTTAACATGAATTTTAATATTTCACAGGTAAAGTTCATCTGAAAAAGAACCTAATGGCTCCATATGATAATATATGGTCAACATCCAAGTTAAATATTGAAGAGCATTCAACTAACAAAGGTGTATTAGAATCTGTATGTAAATCAATGGAAGACACAACTAATCGGTTTTGCATGGCACACATGCAACTAAAAAATAAAAATAATTTAAACCTAGTAAATCGATGGTGCGAAAAGTATTGGGCGGCAATGTCTTCATTTGCACTTTGTGCTGTGCTATTTACTGGCTGTGGTGCTGAAGGCAAAAATTCGGTTTGCTTGTTGAATGTCAAGCAGCCACCTTTGAATCATTTACAAGACAAATTTTGATATAATTAACTATGTATTATATTTTTAGTTTGATATTGTTTCTGTCATAAACTTTGGGAAAGTAAAGAAAATACTTTATATTTTATTTTTTTTTTCATAATAATCTTTGCACTTTTTTATATTTTCCAAATAAACATGGTTTATCTTTAGGATATTTCTAAAATTTGATCTACTGTTCTACGTATTTTGTAGTAAATAGAAGATTCAAGATAGAGTTGCCTTTAATTGCTTCTGTATAATATTAATACATTTTTACTGAATTTTGTATGAAGGAATTGAGTCTGAATAACGAATTATTAGTAGAAAATAAGTAAATTAATGTATGTTATTTGTATTTTCCCTGGACGAATTCTCTCCCCAATTTGCCCCTGGTGAATATCCTAATAATCAGTGGATAATACGCAATCCAGTAATATAATTATCGGTGCACATTTTGATGCAAAAAGTATGACTATTGACTACTACTGTACCCCTAATGCATTGAATAGGATAAAAGGTTAATAATATAACATAATACTAGTTAAAATTCCAAAAAGTAAAATGTTTTATTTATTAAACATCGGTAATAACTACCTGATGATCATTTTATAATAGTCCATTCAATTGTTTTAATTAAGTAATTTATTAATACTAAAACATTTTTCTTATATGATACATCTGTGGCATAAACTGGAGGGTACAAGAGTTTGCACTTGCGACCCCTAAAATATACCGGGGTTTAAGCGGTAAAACTTATTGAGCTGTGTGATGGGGCGGATAAAGCCCTCCGCAGACCTAAGGTATTTCCCAAACCTTAAAATTTGACATAACTCATGCCACATAGTATTGATTAAAATAATAAAAATAATGAATAATAGTTAAGTAACTCTTGGACTAAAGTTTACATATTTCCATCGTTGTAAATGATGAATTTTTCAGAGTTGCCAATCCTCCAGGAATAACAATATCCAATACTTCCTCTAAATGTTTCACTGGGATAATATTTAAATCCTCCTAAAACAAATTTAATGTTTTTAAATGACGAGCAACATCAAAGATTATAAGTATGATCTTATTAAAAAAAACACAAAATATTAATAAAAAAAAAAAAACAATACAATAATCATTATATACAAAATTGAAAATAATTCTGAGCAAAGAATATGAACAATTCAAACTCAAAAAGATGAATTTTCATACTTCTACATTGCTGAAGAATATTTTGAAGAAACCCCATATTAAATTATTGAGCTTTAAGAAAAAAAAATTTTAACTTGTCAAAAGCTTAAATACAATTAAATTTTTAAAATAATATGCCTATTACAAGGTTTATTTATTTTTTAATTGCTTATATCATTTTTGAAAAATTTTTAAGTCTCATTTATTTCCAAAATAATATTTAAAAAAAAACAAAATTGATGTTACGCATATATTCCCATTTTTTCAAAAAGTACTTCATTATCTTATTTTGACACCACAAAGTACTAAGTCAAAAATTCTGCTAGAAAGTATTAACCATTAATCAACCAATATTAAGATTGGGGATAATCATCTTTTCCAAAATGTAATAAGAAAAACAATTAAGGAATACATTTTTGTGAAACTAAAAACATTGCTCATGCAAAACTGCCTGATACTGGTGTGGATATGTTAAACTTATGTTGTGACACAGATGTCTATATAGTACAGAAATCTGTGTGTTGACGTAATATATTTGAAATCAATGATAAATCTGTATTCTGGTAATAACCAGACACACACCACACATTTTTTTTTAATTTTAAGTATACTTACTCTGATATTATTAGGTATTGTTTTTAAATCTTTCATGTTATGGTCAGGTATGATGACCGTTCTAATATTTGAGTTGTAGGCCGCTAAAATTTTTTCTTTCACGCCACCCACCTTTTAAGACAAAAGATATATAATATAGAAAACTACTAATCAAAAACATTATTGAATTCATTTCATACAGGCAATACATATCCATTCAATGATATTTCTCCTGTCATGGCAATCATTGGCCTCAAAGGTATTTTCCAGAAAAGAGAGATTAATGCACAAACAATTGTAATTCCAGCAGAAGGTCCATCTTTTGGAATTCCACCTGTAGGTAAGTGAACATGAACACAGAAATCGTCGATGTTCACTTCATTCTAAATAATAAAGAATATTTAAGATGGAAGGCTGGTGACTTTCATAATCTGTCAACTAAAAAACATATAGTAATTTACTTTTTTTACAAACGATTGTATCCAATGCTGTGCTATTAAAACTGATTCTTTTAGAGTCTGGCCAGCTAAACCAGTCAGGACTAGCCGATTTTTCACATTACTAGAGTACAATTTAGTTGCTTCAATAATTTGAACCTTTCCACCGACTGAGGACCATGCCATTCCTATGGCAACACCTATTCTATTACAACTTTCTTCTACCAGTGCATTTTTTACATTATATAATTCACTCTGAAAAATTAAATTTTAAGTTACAAATTTCATAAAAACATAATTTCCTACTTACATCAAGAATATTCAATAATAATTCTGGCGTGATCACATAGCTTTTTAATATTTTATCACCATTCTCAACTATGTCTACAGCTATATAATGACAAATAACTTCAAGTTTACGCTGCAATTCTCGTACACCAGATTCTTTAGTATATTTTTGAACTAATCAAAATCAAATACTTATACTATTACATAATACTGTGGATAATAATCAATAATAATACATACTTATATCTTTTATAGTATTTTTGCAAATAAATATCTGTAATTCATTCATATTATGATCTTTAAGTATCTTGGGAATCAAATACATTTCTGCAATTTGCATTTTTTCTTCCTATGAAATTTAGTAAAATATTTAATAATTAAATAATATAAACTATTTCTGTTTGTTAACATGATATACTTCTGTGTATCCTTCCAAATAAATTATTTCCATTCGATCACGCAATGTTTGTGGTATATCAGCAGCACTATTGGCTGTTGAAATAAACATAACTTGACTGACATCAAAGGGCAAGTTAATATATGAATCAACAAATGAGTTATTTTGTTCAGGATCTAAAACTTCTAATAATGCTGCAGCGGGATCACCACTTGAACCTTTATACTGGTAATAAGCAAGAAATGTGTACACATCAAAATATGTTGGATAATAATTCAACAATAAATAATATTATTAATTTATAGCAATATTGTTTTTATTTTTTACCATCTTATCAATTTCATCCAATAAAATAATAGGATTGTTGGTTTTTGCTTGATTAACTGCTTGAATTATACAACCAGGCATAGCTCCGACATATGTTCTTCTGTGTCCTTTAATATCTGAATAGTTGTTTATACCACCTAGTGATATTCTTAAATAAAATTAATTAATTTGGTTATTGATTATAATAAAATACAATTATTGTGTGTGTAAATATTTAAATACAAGTAGATTAAACCTTTTAAAAGTTCGATTTAATGAACTGGCAATAGCTTTAGCGATAGATGTCTTTCCAACACCGGGTGGCCCAATAAAACAAAGTATAGGTCCTCGTCGATCTGGGTTCAATATCTTTACAGCAATGAATTGCAGTATTCTATTTTTTACCTTTTCCATGCCATAATGGTTTGATTTCAATACCTACAAGCATATAAAATAATTAATTTTAATCTAAAACAAATATTTTAATAAATATTTACATTTTTAGCTTTTTCCAAATCTAAAGTTTCATTTGTACGTTTATTCCATGGTAAATTAGCAACATAACTGATATAATTTATGGATACAGAATAATCAGGATTGCTAGTATTCATTTCACAAAGTCTTTTAAATTCTTTCATTATCATTTTATGTATTGATGTTGGCATTCCAGAATCTCTAAGAGTGTAAGACAAATTATGGCAAAAAATAAATAAGTATAAATAAATTATTTTTAATATTTATACAGATCATACTAACTTAATTGCTAATTGTATTTGATTTAGTTCTTGTGAAATTGGTTTCTTGAGAAAAATACTCCTATTTGCACCAATACCATTAAAAAGTGTCGAAGGGACTGGAACTAAACCGGTTTTTTCAGATTTTGAACATTTGTGCTCATCTAAAATACAAACAATATAGGTAATATAAAATTCTTCAAATAGCGATTTAAAAATATTCAATATTAAACTTTACTAACTAATTGTTTCTTGCTTTAACCAATGCATAACAAATTTCAATAGATAGTTTAAGCTTGTAGCTCTAAGAATTTCATAGGCATCAGCTGGAGTTAAACGTACAAAAGTTTTCAGTAAAAAATCTACTGTTTGATACAAAGGAGTTTTATTAAATAATATCTGTAAAGTAATAAAGTCATTAGGTAACGCAATAAATCAATAGGTATTATATTTGCTCATGCCTTCAGGGTATCTTTTCCAAATACGCTTGGTTCAGAATATGTTAAAAAGTCATTCACCACTTTACTAAACTCAGTGTTGAGTTCATGTATTGTCTTTTCGTCACCTAAATTATGATAATATATTTAATTAATAAATTACAGCATATATTTGAATTACGTATTACCTTGAAGAGTTTTAAAATTTTCAATTTTAATGATTTTATTAATTTGTAATGGCTCTTCAGAAATTGTCTCATCCAATTTAAAACGACATATGCCTTCCGTGACCAAAACAAAATCTTCAGGAACAGATTCAACTTTAATTATACTTAAAACCTGACCAACTGTTCCAATTATATTTTCAGCCTAAAATGTGTAAATAATATTGATTAAGCACCAACTGTCATTTGTATTTTTTAATATAAATTATTAATATTTACTACCTTATCAGAATCTGATTCTGGTATTATACCAATATGTATTGATTTTGAATCACAATTTGTTTGAAGATAATTCAATAAATTAGAGCTGAAAATGTATAGTTAACATATTTATTAAAATCTATTTTTATGTTTTAAACTTAATGAATTATTATTTTCACTACACAATTTTTAATGAATGGATATCATTTAATGGGTAACTAATCAAGGTGCTACATCCAAAATGAAATTTCAATATTTTTACTGTTTATTTAATAAATGGCAAAAATTTCAAGAAAACATAGTCATGTATTATTAGGTATGATCTTATAACAGTATAATTTTTCAGTTAAATTTGTTAGTAAAAATGTTTATGCTAATATTTACATCAGTACAAGTATGTTGCCTTACAACAGGCAGATTTCTAACATAAAATTATCTTTTGATCCCATGCCAGGTGTTATACATAGCCCTGGTATTTATTTTTTCGATAGAATCCGTTAATAGTTCATCCTTACTATAGTATATACTAGTAAAATTAAAAACTATAGGAAATAAGCATACTAGGGAGTAAACATTTATTTTTAATAGATCTAAAGCCCACCCTGGTGCAAATTTTTATTGGATATTTTATCACATCACTGTTAATATTTATCCATAGATTTTTACACTTTAGGCATCATAGAAATCTTCAGTTCTTCTGTTTCCGGCCCACTCCAACATGGACAAAATGCATTTGCGCAGAATCATTTTTTTTATGTTTTTGATTAATCTTAAAGTAAAATCACCCCTACAAAAATAGAGAAGAATATTTTTGAGGGTATGACAAATTGATTTGTCTAAATATTGTCTCAAAACCATTTAAACACCATATTTAAATGTACAAAAAAAAGTTTTTAATTTTAAAGTCGAATACAAAGTGAAATAATAATAAAATATAAAATCAATATATCATACCCTCAGAAATATTCTAACTTAGGTGAAAGCATTATCTATGTTGTACGTGAGTCTGAGACTAAATAAATAGTGCACTGTCATCCTCTTAAGAAGAAATGCTCCTAAAAGCAATGCTTTTATGTTTTTCTCTGTGCCCTAGTACCCTTAGTGTAGTCACTTCAAAATCTATTTACAGACCAGCACATGTGTGAATTTTTTTTTTAAACTTGCATTACATAAAAAAATATTAGATATATATGTGCTCGTCTACCACAGCATTGCTGTATATGACATACTAGTTTATACTAACTTTTTGGATACGAACATTAAAAATATATAAAAATAATATGGATATTGTGGAACATACAAATTACAAATATTAATGACAACAAATGTCAGAGTAAAAGGTGTACTTATACAATATCATCAAGTATGATGGAGCATTAATACCACTATGATTAGTGACTGTTTTTCAAAAGTTTAATGATTTATAATTATTCCAAAAATAAATGTAAAAAAAAATTTTTTTTCTTGTTTGACTATCAGAAAACATTAATATTTAGAGAAATATTATTTTCAATATTTATCTAACATAGCTAGGACATTCAAATTATTTCAGACAAAATTGAAGATAGATTGTTAATAATTGTTATCCTTTAGAGAGTTGAAAAAATACTTTCACCAGATAATTCCGTAAGGCAGTTGAAAGGAACATTCTGAAAACTAAACACAAATTGGGGTAACTACACTATAGCTTTGAAATTGTAATTCTTTATAAATAACAATTACTTCACAATATTTGTAACTGAATAATTGCTAATACATTCTTTAAGATAATAAATATTATGTCCTCAACTAACATCATAATTGTTAAATGGTTACAGTCGTCTACCTCAAACATAATTATTATTATAGTTAATAAAAGAGAAAACATGTATATGATTTGTTTGAGATTATAGGAAACGGTTATATTTTGAAACCTTTTGTGCTCCAAGACATAAGTTATTTCCTATATTGCCCAGTAGTAGATACATCTTAGTTCTGAGGAGGGGGGGATGGAATGAAATTTAAAATTCACAGAGGTAATGACGTTTACCCCCCCCCTGATATCTGCCACTTATATTGCCTAATAGTTAATCCAATCCTGGAAGTTTTTCTTAATTATAATTCTTACAGGTAGGTACAGTACCTTACATTTGGCATATATTAATTAAAACATGTATAATGGACGATCATTGAATAATTTATAATACAAAATATGGTACCTACATATTATAAACAGTATGGTTTGATCACGAACTTATTGTACTAATATTAAGTATACTAATATAATCTACTAGCTTAATAGTCTAGGTTTAAAACTGTTAAGTATTTAAAATAAATGTTTTAACAATATGTATCATCAAATATTTGGCAGCCCGTGGCCCAATTATCGGATATAATGAGTTGGCCCAGTACGCTTCTGGTATTCTTTCTATCTTATGGAACTATAACTCCACCGATTACATAAAATATACATAAAATATTATATTTTATATAATCTGTGATAACACAATAATTGATTATTATAACAAAAATGAAGATTGAAGCAAAAATCTTATAAAATAATCATAAATAAATAATTGTAGAATATCTTAAAAGTAGTAAAGTACAATAAGATTATAGGTATTGATTGTTTATTAATGTATGTATTTCAATGTATTCTTACTATTTTTCAACTTGTAATCGAATTTTCAAAATATAACCGGGAATCAGAACTTTTGTTGTATAAATAATAGGCAGTTCGTTGGGAATATTCATTTTTGCTTTAAGTTTAACAAAAGTATAAAGTCTTAAAGTTTATATAGTTTCAAAATGTTATTGAAATTCATTAAATGGAAATTAATAATAAAGTATAAAAATGAAATAAAATAAGGAACTTTAAAACCACTAAACAACTAACAACACATGAGAAAACAGATATATTTAGATAATATGTCAGGGCACTGCGTCAACAAGTAACAAGAAAAAGCAAAATACAAAAACAAATTAACAAACTAGAGTTGAGGGCAGTTGTCCGAAAAATGATAAGGACCCGGTTCGAAAGACGGCGGTATAAAATGTGTTGCCAACATTGAATTTCTAAAAATTATATTATAAAACTATATTTTTGTTTGTGGGGTTTCACTGTTCCACCGAATGATAATAATTATATTTTATTTAATATATATACCACGGTTGTGGCTAGAACAGATTTACAAATTTTGATAACAGAGAAATATAAATTTCGCGCAAAAAGAATATTTAAAAATTAAATAACAGCGTTTCCAATTACAAAAATCTTAATTTAAAACATCTAAAAACCTAACTACCACTTATAAATTATAACTACAGGTTAGCAATGCTAACTTAAAAATAAAAAGTTATAGAAAGTATATAAAGTAGTATAATAATTGCTCAAGTTGTGTACTTCCGACGTACCTACCTAATACCGTAGACATATTATTAATAAATTTATTTATATGTCTATAGTCTATGCCTAATACCTATTGGTTGTAACATCTTATAATACGTGTTTTGGGTACAACATTTAATTTTAAACTTTTAATTTAATTCTAATTGTATCAAATTTGTAATATTTGTGTTTTAGACGGCTTAAGCTTAATAATTATTATGCATAGATTACTATTACCGCTACACTACCACCACACTCATTTGCAGACCGTACTTAAAAATATTATTAATATCACAATGTACTCATATCGAATCTAAAATCGTTAAAAAAACTAAAATTGTTTATCCAATAGTCACCTGGAAAAACTTTAAACTTATATTTTTACTTGGTATCTAATCGAATAAAAATATCAAAAGAGAGTATCGTTATTTACTCATATCGATACTAATTTATTTTATTAATATTTTATGTGGATAATATATTATAATAATTAATAATTCATGTTGCATACATAAACATAAAATATATTGTCACTTGTCAATTATATCTTAAAAAATCATAAAAATTAATAATTATAAAAAATATTATAAAATTGTATAATTTGTCAGGTTAACTTAAGTCAAGTTTTGTTAAAAGTTTTTTTAGGTGAGAACTGGATAAACGATTTTAGTTTGATTTTTTGTTGCACCTGCTAGATTCGATTCGATTCGATACAAGTACATTTCTTTCGATCCAAGCACAATCAATACTATTTTTTCCATGTTTTTAAGTAATCTTAAAGTAAAATCACCTATTACAAAAAAGACAGAGAATAATATTTTAAAGGGATTTACATATCGATTTGTCGATATATTGTACCAAAACAATTTAAACATAATTTAATTTTACAAATTTTTTTGTTTACTTCGAAAGTCGAATACCAAGTCAAATAACGATATAATATAAAATCGATATGTCATTCGATGTGTTCATTTAAGATTCCTTAAAAACATAGAAAAAATGATTCTGCGTTAATGCGTTTTGTACATGTTGCGCGCGGACCAGAGAGAGAAAACAAATAGTGCGCTGACATCACTGAACTAAATACATTTAGCATTTAGTATTTAGTTCAGTGGCTGACATCCTCTTAAAATCGTGGATCCAAGCAATGTATAAAAACATTGTATCGATACCAAAAAGCACTCGTATCGAAAGAAAGTAGGTATCGTTACTGTAATCATATCGATAGTATCGCAACATCCCTACTCCCTAGACATAACAGTTAAGTCCGAGATAGTGTTGTTCATTGCGATTTATCAATTTATCCGGTATTTCAATTTGAGACTTGAGTTCAGGTTTCGTATTCGTAATTCGTACCTCTTTAATTTGTTTCTAAGGGTCCTATATTGGGCGCCGGCAGGACTTGCAATTTGAAAATATTTAGTTTAGTTCAGGTTTCACTACCCGCATAAAATGGTAACAATTTTTCAATTTTATTTTATCATTATTTACAAGTTATTTCATAATATTATATTATAATATTTTAATTTAATTAATATTCGTTATATTTTGTTACAGTTACCTCTTTCGTTATTAAAAACTGCTCAGAATCACCCAATGGTAAGCACTTGCATGCATAATACAAACATATTAGGAAAATATTTTAATGTTCTGACTTCTTACCCTAATGTTTGCTAAT
Source organism: Sitobion miscanthi (assembly GCA_008086715.1). Lineage (NCBI taxonomy): Eukaryota > Metazoa > Arthropoda > Insecta > Hemiptera > Aphididae > Sitobion > Sitobion miscanthi. The sequence continues at coordinate 6,237,676 of CM017799.1, forward strand.
AAACTATTTAAGATTTCGATATTGACTTATTGAGGTTAAATTATAAAATAAAATCTTACAACAGAAAATTAAGTCATATTATGTTAAATTTAAAATATCAATGAATGGCTTTAAAATATTTATTTTTTTTTATATTTTTATCAAAAGGTAGGTATATTTGAAAATGTTAAAGGTACCTACCAAAAATTTAATGATTAAAAAAATACTAAATATGTTTCGACACAATTAAAGATTATAATTTATTATAATATTTGATATGTTTTTGAATGTTTTAAGTTAGTTGTATTTTTATTGGTAAATAACTTTTTTTCTGAATTGTTTGTGTACCTAACATACATAATAATATGATATGTGAATAATAAGATAGTTGTTATATTTGCCTAAATATGAACTAGTAGTTTATATTCTTTAAAATAAAAATTTGCTTATAGTTGGTGGAATTAAAAAATGGTGAAACATACAACGGACATCTAGTGACATGCGATAGTTGGATGAATATCAATTTACGAGAAGTGATCTGCACATCTAAAGTATGTATTGTTCTGAAAATAATACTGTAATATTATTTGTATTTGATGCATCCAGATGACATTCATCACAACCATAGGGGTGTACTGCTGGATGTGGAGTTTTCCCCCTTGCATATTGATACTGGTTAAGTTTTTTTTAAATGTAGTCAATGAGAGGAATTTAACAGTGTTTGTAGTATTTTCCATTTTGAACACATCGATAGTATTTTTAAATTTTAAATAATACAAAATGACTAGCAACTTTCTGTTAATCAGGATATTTTAGTTTTTTCATTTATTATTTTAGATGTTAATAAAAAATATCTGTTCATTTTTGTTTAATCAAATTATTTGGCCTTAAAAAGACCAGTACCTGTATGAACTATGTCCGTCTTACTAACCCATAATATATCAAAATGTACGTCCAGCAGTTCCAGCAGTGTTGTTAGCTTAAATAATAGAGTGAATAATTGAACTATTATCATGTGTATCCAATTAATCTATGTCTACTCCATAGAACAAAGAACTAGAACATGTATTACAAAATTGAAATATTTAATTTTAGGATGGAGATAGATTTTGGAGACTTCCAGAATGTTATATTAGAGGTAGTATGATTAAATACTTGAGAATACCAGATGAAATATTTGATATGGTGAAAGAAGATATAGTTGTAAATAAAGCTCGTGGCCGAACAGATAACCAGAAAAATCGTGCTCCTAGAGGAGCTAGACAAGGTATAATATTATATATATTTTTAATACTCTTTATGTACAATTAAATGTTAAGAGGTTGTCAGCGCACTATTTGTTTTATCTCTCTGGCCCACGTCCAACATAGACAAAACGCATTTGCGCAGAACCGTTTTTTCTATGTTTTTAAGTAACAATTTCTCTAAATATTGTTTCAAAACAATTTAAACATCATTTAAATTTACTGCATTTTTTTGTTTATTTTGAAAGTTGAATACAAAGTCAAATAACAATAAAATATAAAATTGATATGTCATTCCCTTTAAAATATCATTCTCCATATTTTTTGTAATGAGTGATTTTACTCTAAGATTACTTAAAAACATAGAAAAAACGATTCTGCACAAATGCGTTTTTGTCTATGTTGGGCGTGGGCCAGAGAGAGAAAACAAATAGTGCGCTGACATTCTCTTAAATATTTCTGGTTGAAAACTTAAAAACATGTTATTATTTTAACAGTTATTACCTATTATATTATTATTATGTAATTTAAATACGCTGTTTTTAAACTAAAATGTCTTGCTATTACCTAAATATATATTTTATTTATTCAAATTAGCAATATTTATTCTTGAGAAATAATTTAATTCAGTACCTACTATTTCTACATACAATTTTAATAAAATTGTTTTTCTGTTTTAGGGTTCAGTGGGAGAGGCGGTGGTGGTAACAACCGAGGTACTGGACCACAACAGAGAGGTGGCCCAAATAAGTTTAGAGGAAAATAAATTGTATATTTTATAAGTTATATTTATACTAATTGTATAATGTGTATATTTAAATTCAGAAATGTCTAATTGCAATTATATGCGTGATGAAAATAATCATATTTCTTAAATTAATTAAGAAAAATTCACTTAACTAATAATGTTTTATTAAGAAAACAAATTATAATAATATTAATTATTATTGTTTTAGCCTTAATATTAACCATAATATTGTCAAAATATAATGGATAAGGCAAACAAATTTTAGGTTTACAATTAATCAATTAAAAGGTATACTTTTGTTTTTAAATGTGATGTAAATGCTGAAGACTGGATTAAAATATTAAAATTTAAAATATTGTATCAGTTTTGTTTTAATTGTATAATTAAAAATTAATAATGAATAAATGTGATGATAGGTGGATGTAGTGGCCGAGTGGACTTGGCGTTGGTTTAAACATTGACCACGGGCGGCTCTTTTCTCTGGATAAGCAACTGTCTAGAGAGTAAGGCCGCCATTTCCTGACCAGGCATGGCAGAAACCTACGGGTGCCCAATTTGAAATTCTGCCAAATCTAAAACCGTGTTTCAACCAACCCCAACAAAACAGCTAATGGCCATAGTTGCTGTGCTTAAGTTTAAAAAAAAAAACAAAAGTGATGATGAATTATGAATAATATGTGACTCAGTCTTAGCTGCTCAATTTCCAATTATGATTTATGTAAAGTGTATCACTATGATTTAAACTTTGTCATTAGTATACTCTACGTTGTTATATTTAATAATTCTCCATTATTTCTTTCCAAAGTACCATACCTACTCAATTTATTTCTGGTAATTGTGTATTTCTGTCCTTTTAAGTAGACCACTATTGTTTCTGGGTAAAACAGCTATTGATTGTACAATAAGTTAAAATAAATGTGAGTATTCAGCTTAGGAATTTTGAGTTAACAGCTGGGTTCATTTTCTTGAGTCTTCTAGTAATGAAAGAAACTTAAAATGCTTAAGCAGGTGTGATATAAATGTTTAACCAAGATTAGCAAACAATTTGTTTTTGATTATAATTAGGGTTTGGGACTCCAGCATTTACATACCAATCATAGATGTAGTTAAACAGCAGAGTGGTATACAAATACATTTTAAAGTACAAAGAATTTAAATACAAAGTTTCATTTTGCATATTTTAAATTGTTTGCTATATTGACATTTAATGTTTATTAAACAATTTTAACAATTACCACCATTATTCACGAATCATGATCATAGATTTAAATTAATAAATGTCAAATATATGAAATTTATTTAACTTTTTTAAGTGCTTATTTTTACGGTTTTAGGGGTATTTATAAGCGCATATTTTACTGGTTTTAAGACTAACCCAAACTATGATTATAATAAATGTTTTCTCAAAATGTTGACTAGCCCCTAAGAAAAAATACTTAACTGAAAATAAATAAACCTAAGTAGGAAACTAGGAAGTCTCTTTTATTCCTCTTTACACTTTTTAAATATTGTGTGGCTACAAGTTGTTTATTATCTTGAAATTTGCTTCCTCAAACTGGTGTCATAAAATTGCATGGTTATTTTCACCATATTGACATGGTACATAAACCTGGTGTGGGAAAATGTCGTTATAATTTTACACCAGTTTAGACCTACAAATTTTTATAACTTTTTTTCATGATTTATAGTTAGGTGAAATCACAATCTTTAGTATTATAATATACAAAACCGTGGGCGATATTATACTGATATTGTATTATTGTTTATGGCTTAATTAAAGTGTATTTAACCATGGTTTAGTTTATAAATACCATATTTTAGTGATTTTACTATTTTAGAACCACTTGATAATAAAAACCAACATTATCTATTTTGGGACGAAGACAATAGCATAGACAAAACTTAGGTAATACCAGTTTATATTTAAATATTTTACTATAGGTATAAGTAAAAAAATATTTTTCTAAGTAATTTTTATTGGTTGCTCAGTCGGTGCTGGCAGATTGTGCCAACAAATAAATGCTCACTTCAATTTCGTACAAAGATATATAGTTTTGCAGGTAACTTTATTCGATATTAAAAAAAAAAAACAATGTTTCAGCCATCTGCTTCTGCATAATTTTAGTAAAAATCTATTCAGTCTACTCTTTGTATACAGACCATACATTATCTTATTGAATTCCATCATGTTGTTCGTTTCTAAAACTGTTCAATCGGTTACTAATTCTTTGTCCTTGATAGTTTTCATGTACATGCTGATTCTATTTATTTCTTCTATTAACGAATGCATCTGAAAATTATAAAAAATGTATTAGGTATGAGAATAGTTAATTAAATAAATATATCAAATCTTGGTGATAATTTTATACCTTATCTCCTCGTGCTACTCTCGAATTCTCTGTACTATTTTTAAATGTTTTACTTAATGATAGCGATTTTTCTATTTTCATTACTTGTTTTTGTAAACGTTGACGTCTTGAATTTAATATACTATAATATTTTTTATATTCTAAACTTCCACCCTAATAAACAACACTTAATTACAATTTTTACAACATTTATGGGCAGGTGATAATTTTCATTAAAATGTTTATTTTATATTTGTATATAGTTAATTCAAGATAAACAAAACATATTATGATATAATACTTTTAAAAGAAGATGAATTTCAGTATGATCACCAACTATATCAGAAATTGAATTCAACTTTAAATTAGAATTTTCTTCTACAAAACACAAAGTTGATCCTGATAATTGTTGAATGATATCTTCATACTTATGTAATAATTTATGGCATTTTGAATGTAGTATAACTAAAAATAAAAATGTATTGGTGTATGAATTTGAGATTAAAAATTGATTATTAATTTGTGTTACTTTCAGATTGATCTTTGCTAAAATTATTTATTGATCGAATTCTACGTATTGCTGTAACTATATCCCTAACTGTTCTCATATCAGCATCTAAATGTTCATTAAGCCATCGCGCATACTAAAAATAAATATCCTACATTAATTAATACTCATGTGTTACACAGTTAACAATATAGTATAATAAATGTACTTCAATTGGTTCTGGAAACTTAGTATATGTTATTGGTGTATTATCTTTTCCAGGTAAGGCACAATAAAGGGTTTCTGACAAAAAAGGCATAAGTGGGTTCATGAGTCTGAGAGATGTATCCAGAACATATAATAGCACCTTGCAAGTTGTTTGAATCTCTTCGTCAGTACCATGTTCAAAAATAGGTTTACATGTTTCCTAAAAAAAGTTAAAAATTAAGTTATTAATCATAATATAATTTGAAAATGTATGCTAAAATAATATGTACCAAAAAAACATCACAGAACTCATTGTAAAAAAATTGTCTCAATTTAGTTGTGGCAATGTAAATATCATAATTTTGGAACGAGTTATTAATTTTATGAACACAATCTCCCAAACGACTCAGTATCCAAAATTGGATCATATTACTGGGAGTTGGTGATATATAATCATGAACTTTTTTTTCTTTCGCCCACATTAGTACAAATCTTGTAGCTTGCCATATTTTATTACAAAACATGCGATTTTGATAACATTCATTCACATCAAAGTGAATTACTTGATCTGCAATGGTTTACAAAAATAATAAGTCTTATATGATATTTTGTGCCTCAAAACCAATTACTTTAACTTACTTTTGATGTTTTGAGAAACAAGAGTTAGTCTAAGGGCATCCGTACCACTCTCTTTAATACCATCTGGAAATAGTTTTTTTTGTCTCACCAAGGCTTTTTCTAATTCATCATATGATATTGTACCCGATTTAGCATTGGCTTTAACTTTGTTTTGTAAATCCTAATTTATACAATTAAGCGAGTTAAGAATAAAATAATAATATTGGAAATTACCTCTAATGAAATTCCGTTAATGATATCTTCAGGATCTACAACGTTTCCTAGACTTTTGGACATTTTTCTACCATGGCTATCACATATCATACCATGTAAAATCACACTCTAAACAGTAAACATATAAAAATTCTATAAAAATTCTTAAATGATTATTATATATTTCAATAAATGTTACTTTAAAAGGAAGTGATCCTGTTAAAAATGTTCCTAGCATCACCATTCTGGCAATCCAAAATGTTAGAATATCATGTCCAGTTTCCATAACACTCAAAGGGTAATATTTCTTTAAATCTTCCGTCTAAGATAATTTAATATTAGAACTTTATTTAAACATATAATAGTAATGATCAATTTTAACCTCATCAGGCCAGCCAAATGAAGAGAACGGTAGCAATGCTGAGGAAAACCAAGTATCTAGTACATCTTCTTCTTGTCGAATATCCAAAGTAGCCATTTCTTTTTCTGATAATTTAATTTTAGCTCCAATTTTTTTAATAGCTTCATCTGTATTATGTGCAGAAACCCAACCATATTTAGTTTCAAATAATGGCAATCTATGGCCCCACCAGAGTTGTCTAGATACACACCAATCTCTGAAAATATATTAATACATTTTAATCTTACTATTACTACTTCTATAATATTGATATTTTATTTAGATTATATACTTAGAATTATCAAGCCATAAAAACCATTGATTATGATAATGAGTAGGTTCAATAGTTAATTTACCATTTCTTAATGATTCAGATGCTTTTTGGGCCATTTCTTTACAATTTATAAACCTTAAAAGGAAAACAGTTTTAGATGTTCATAGAAATTAGAAGTAAAAATAAAATAAACATATGTATGAAATTATCTAAGTTATAATACCATTGAAGTTTTGGTAGATGTTCTATTATATCACCAGTGCGGCTACATATAGGTATTGACATCTTGTGTTCTTTTGAGTCTCTTAATAAATTAATTTCTTTTAATTTTTGAACTATAGCAGTTCTAGCTTCATATCTTGGTAGACCCTAAAATTCAATATTTAAAAACATACGATTATATATTTATACTAACATATTAGATTTATTAATTATTATTCATCATAATCTACATTAAATTCATTGTATTCGCAGTTAATATTTCCAGATTCGTCAATAACATTGATTATGGGAAGATCATGTTTGGCAGCTAATTCAAAATCAAAAACATCATGAGCAGGAGTCAACTTAACTGCCCCTTAAATAAAAAATAAATTATGTATAAGACCCAAATATTAAATACACAAAATATCATTATGAACAAAAATACCTGTTCCAAAATGTTTGTCAACGGAATGATCATAAATTAAAGGTATAGTACATTTTCTAAAAGGATGCCATAATTTAACACCATTTAGTCCTTTATACCTAACATCATCAGGGTTTACAGCAACTGCTACGTCTCCAAGTAAAGTCTCTGGTCTAGTTGTTGATACAATAATTTCTTGATCTAATAAATGATGTATTTTTAATCTAATAATTTATAATATTTATTATGTAGATACAAACCAGAATCGTGAAATTTGTAAGCTATATCAGTGAGAATACCAAACTCTGCAGGTCTATTATTTCCTGGTAAGCTAATATAAGTTCTTCCCGAAATTTCTTTATGATCTATTTCAATATCAGAAACTGTAGATTGTAAAGAACAACACCAATTAACTAATGAATACTTTTGGTAAAGGAGTTTACTATCAAATAATCGTATAATAGCTTCATTTACAGCTCTGTTTTGCTTCTGAAAATGTATTTTAAAGTTTAAATATGAAGTTGAAAAAACATTTTATTGTTAAATATAAAATGGACAAACAAATAAAATTCACATAAAAAGTAATAGGGAATTACTTCATCCATTGTGAAAGTCTCTCTGTTCCAATCTAATGTTACGCCAAGATTTTTCAATTGATTTCTAATGATTGAAATTTTGCTCTCTTTCCATTTTATAACTTCTTGGTTAAAAGCTTTCCTACCAATATCTTGTCTATTAACATTTTTTTCAGCAAATAATTTTTTTTCTACAACTACTTGGGTAGCAATACCAGCATGGTCAGTACCTGGTACCCATACTACATTAACACCGCTCATTCTGTACCTAATATTAAAAAAAAAAATTGATAAAAAGACAACTTAAAATTAAATTTAAATTACGAACCATCGGACAATAATATCCTGTATAGTGGCTGTAAGTGCATGGCCCAAATGCAAAGATCCAGTGATGTTTGGTGGTGGCAATATGATAGAAAAAGTCTTTTGATTGTCAGTATTAGGATTTAAACTATTAATATTGGGAAATACAGTATTTTTGGACTTTTCAACTATTTTAGGTTCATATTTCTTGGGTAATATTTGATTTTCTCCTGAAAATATAAAAAATATATAGGAAGTTTTTACTATATTATACTTCAAACCAAAATATAAAAACTGTATTAAGTAAAATTAGTTTACCGTGTTTAAAGTCTATAGAATAACAGTAACAACCAATTCTTTTGTATTTTTTCAGGTATTTGCTATGAAATAATGTAATGTTCATATTACTTTTTATGATTAACATCATATTAGGCAAATTGTATTATTATAGAAGTATATTATAATTTATTTTGACTTAGATAGTTGAATATTATGTATTATTGTAATATTGTATTAAAAGTTTGATGTACATAACATTTTTGCTGCCAATAATACCTACTTAATTAAAATATTAAATACAAAATCAACAAAATATTTTAAAATATAATGCAAAAAACTAAAAACGTGCGAAATTATCATTTAAATTTTATCAGTTATCAATTTTTGATAAATATTTATTTTGTTTTGTTATCTATAAAATAGGCAGTAATCACGATCCTCTTAATACGATATCTTAAATCGTGCTAATAAGTGATTTTTTAATACTAATGTACTAAAATGTTTAAATAATTCATTTTATTTTAAGAAAATTTAGTATCACCTAGATTGTTACAACTTTACAATAATAGTTTCGTTTCCTTGATTTCGTTTCACAATGTCATCAAAGTAAGTAAATATAAATAAAATTGGAATTAAAATTATTATTTCTTTTAGGAAGTAATAATTATTTTCATATTTAAACTGCACAAAGTAATAATTTTCCTTTTTAGGGTTAAAATTGGTCAAGGAGCTATGGTTTGTAAAGAAATTAAAGTTAAGGGTCAAGTAAGTTTTGGCGCATCTACAATAATTCATCCTGGTGTAACCTTAATAGCCGAAGCTGGACCCATTGAAATAGGGGAAAATAATATTATTGAAGAATATGTCAATATTATTCACAAGTGAGTATCATTAATGAATATGAATCTGATTTACAATTAAACTGATATTTGGTCCACTTTTTATCAAAAAAGTTTGATTTTATTGTGAGACCAACTACTTAAAACTTAAAAGTATATTCCTAACATTTCTTCTCCTTATTTTTCTGCTTATGTGCCTTCACAACTCGGCAAGAGTCTTGGCTGCCACTGTCAGCGACCTCTAACAATCACGTTCTTGTATCCTTTCCTCCAAATCTGTTACTTCTAGTCTCTCTAGATCTTGACGTACTCCATGCATCCATTGGATCTACCTCTGGGTCTTCTACCTATTGGTTTGTATTCAATTGACACCCTAACTTCATTTGTTTCCTCTCTTCTCGCTGAGTGTCCAAATCACTGAATTCTCTGGCCGTTTACGCAGCTTAAGGTACTTTGGTGATTTCCCTGATTTACCTTTTATCCTTAACACCAAAATGTTAAGGTATTTTGATTATAGAAACTAATCTTCCTCTCATAACTGATCTTTTTGTCCAAAAAATAGTTAAACCTCAATGGTTAGCAGGTCTTATTAATGTTAATATTAAAAAATAAATAAAATAAATATATTAACCCATTCTTTACATTTGAATCATACTTAAATGTATTAATATTGCACAGTCATTTTTTAATTATTATTGTTTTATTTGTTGTATCCTTACTATTTTATGAATATAAAATAAACAAATGTATAATATACAATTATAATTTAATAGTTTCTTATGTAATATTGATTTAATGAATAGTATTTTTAAATAGATTTTTACCTGGAGATGAACAGTCTGAGCCTGTGACACTCAAAATTGGTTCTAATAATGTGTTTGAAGTATATTCAACCATCGAGGGAGTCAGCTCTATTGGAGACAATAACATATTTGAATCAAAAAGTATGAAAATAACCTAACTTAGTCCATTTATGTTAAAAAGAAACCTTGGTGGCGGCCTGTTTTTGTTGGGCAGTGGTCATGACACTGTAACATCCATTTGTCATCTCCATCTAGTTAACCATCTCTACTCCTGTCATGTAGTAAAGGTATGCCCCTGTTCACAAGTTAGCTACTGATGTTTCTTCTTAATGTGAATGGAGAATATATTACATTTTATTTTTTTTTCAAATAAAAACTTATGATTTTAAAAATGTTAAGGTTTTGTTGGTCGAAATTTAACAATAGGCAATGATTGTATTATTGGAGCAGGTTGTCATTTAACATCTACCTCGCCTATTGAAGATGGCACTTGTGTGTATGGTAAAAATTGTACTAGACAAAAAGCTTTTTGTAAACCATCAGTAAGTAAAAAAAAAATTAACTTATTTTTAATTCAATATTTTGATAAACAATAATTTGTTATATATTTTTAGGTTCCTGGAGGGCATCGAGAATTTCTGATTAAATTGTTACCAAGTTACCATTTATTAAGAAAAAATAAAAACCCTATTGAAGGAAATTAAAATTATGTTCAAGTCAAAATTGCATCATACATTCATATTCACATTCATACTACATAATATTGTATATTTATTCAGAATAATACATTGTTTTCTTAACATTTTTATTTATTAACATTGTTATTAAATAGTTACTACTTACTAAGCATCATTCTTTGGTTAGGTTAGGATATGTATGTTTAGATATCGATCGGTTGACCTATGAGTCTAAAACGCCCCACTCACAAATATTAAATAGGACGTATAGGTAGACACTAAAGTAGTGACATTGGACCGGGCTGTGCCTTTAAAATACAATAAAGGGTTGGACCGGGCTTTTTAAGTCTTGGAATTTTATTCCGGACTGGGCCTGGGCTATTTTTTGTACAATTTTTCAAGCCGGGCCTTTTAAGGATTTTTTTTCGACAGTAAATAATCACTTTAAAATAATAAATAATAATGATAAAACAGATGTTGGTACAGGACGGTAGATACATTTAGAGTATACTCTATGGATAGATACTAGATAGTAGATACAATCAAAATGCATATAATAATATATTGATTGGTATAATAAAGCTATTTATATACTATAATAATATTATATTTTTTTTCACAATATTTTATGGACCGGGCCTGAGGATAAAATTGATGGATCGGACCAAGCCGAAAATTTACGGCCCTCGCAGGACTATAGTAGACACATAGTCCTTGGCGAGTATCTTCTGGTGTTATGTAATCACTATTCACTAATTAAAATGCATATAATAATAATACTTAGGTACTATTATGTCTTGAATAATCGGTTAAGAGGTGTGCCTAAATTGCCTATACAGAACGCCTTATGATCATAATATTATTACCGAAATGCATTAAAAATAATATACAAGGTGTAACAGAAAGACCTGACAAATGAAATAACTATCGTTAACTAAGATAATTTCATTTCAGTAACTATGTATTAATTATTATTGCTTCATCATTAATTTTAATGAGTGAACTATGATGTTCTATTTCAGAAATGCACTCCTCACTATCAATATTTATACTAGCATTTTTTGAAGTATTATGATTGATGATCTTCATCATTATTTATACTGTCGTAACATTGATCAGGAATATATTCAATACTAATTATCTCTTCGTTCACTATATTAATTGTATTGTTACCAAGTTGGATATTGTTTAATATAGGTATCATCGTGACATTGTTATAGGTTTCATTGAGAGCTCTGGTGCGAATATGATAACGAGAACATCTATTATCATATTATGTATTATTTAATTAAGTCCCATCCAATTTTTGCTAAATGTATTGGGTTTACCTATGTTTTTTGGTTCTTTTATCAGAACTAAAGGGGTTGAAACATGGAATTCTCATTTTAAAGTTTTTTCAGGAAAACTATTTTTCTAATCCATTTATAACTTATTAGGATCTGGAAGTATTTTAAAATGTAAAAAATCGAAAAATTATATTTTTGATGTAGGTATTATAAACTAACTTAAAACCAATTTTATGAACAACATTTTAAGAGATTTTATAGACATACCAGTGTTTTATGCCAAAATGAGTTATTGCCTCAATCATGAACGTTTTGAAATACTACCATGATTTTGATGTAAAAACGGATCAAAATGTGGTAGGTACTAACTACTATAAGTCTCTGCTAACAATAATATTATAATGAATATAATGTTTCTTTTAGATACTTTAACGCCGTTCATTGAGCATGATCGGTCACACTATGATAGAAATATGGCAATAGTATTCTTATAGCAATTTTATTCCTTTTTAGTGTTTTAATAAGAAAAATTAGAAGGTGTACGCTGAAATATTGTTTAAAAAAGAGGTACTTTCCACAATTTAAGCACTGGATAAGAAGATACGGAAGATTGAAGTCATTTGCAGTACCTATGCAACTTACCCATTGTCTACACTCATTTGTATAAAGTCTAGTCTATACTGATATAATAATCTCGGTTTTAATAAAGACTTATGTAGACATGGCATGCATCACAGAATAGTAAATTATATATAATGTGGATGCTGGATTGTGGCTGTTGTGCTGGTGATCGATGTAAGGCGTGTTCTAATTTAGTAACAAGACCAAACGCAATGCGATTCAAATTTTTTTACCAAAAAAGTACATAATACTGTAAGCATAACAATAACTAAATAGTGTTTGAGATTTGGGCCTTGGGGGAGGAGGGGGGGAGCTAAAGCCTTACTTTGATAATAATGAATAAGCTTAAAACAAAATGTAGAGTATTTTTGAGGGGCTATAGACAGGGGGCTTAGCTCCTAAAGCCCTGCTCGAGTGTTTTAATAATGTATACTAAATTTGAGACTATTTATATAATTTGTTATAAGCAATTGTATAAAAATTAAAAACTGTTAAACAATAAATGAATAAATATTTACTCAAGTAAAACCCTAATCGAACTAAAATTCTGCGTACACTACTGCCTATACAAAATATACGTCAAATATATTATTGAACTCTTCGTATTTTAAGCAATCGAAGTTTAGATGAACCGGTTCAATGCAAATTTTACTTAGCTACGTATATTGAATAATTCAGTAATTTGAATATAGTAGGTATCGGCATGTTAGAAAACGATCTTACGGTGGCACTTGAATAGCCAAAAATAAATGTCAATCGATACATCTTTATAGGTACTTACAAGTAAAGCGCCATTGCATAATATAGTAATAGTAGGCAGGTTTATCTATATATCATGTATGTATATATATACTGCAAATTTGAATGCATTTGTGTATTCGACTTGTGCAGCATATATAAAACACTGTCGGAATCGTCACCGCTTTATATACTTGATGACATTATTCAACTTGCGGTTCAGCGGCCAAACCAATTGGTGCATGAATACAATATATATTATTATTATGTGTCCACCTATATATTTTACATGCATAATATTATATATATATATATGTTTGCCAAGTAGTAGTAAGTGGCCTGTATACGAAATGAATCACTGTAGTGTTGACGTTCACACATAGGTATAGGAACGTCAACTATATACATGTTAAACATTCGATCATTATAATATTCGTCAGGTCTCCGTGACAGCCGTTGATTTGTCAATTATGGTATATCCAGTCATTATCATTGTAAGTATCTTACATATTATATAATATTATAATACTGGTATTGTCGTCAAGAAAAATGTGAAAAAAATAAACGAAATCTCACGAGAATAATTTTAGATTTGAAATCTCGGGTAATAGCGAGTACACAACACACAGTTGTGCATAATTAAATAAATTGAAAGTTACAATATTTGAAGATTAAAACGTTGTTAAAATACAAAAATTATCTTTCGAATGATTTTTCACTTGAAAGTACAAATAAATAATTCAAACATATTAGTATGTTTGTATTATGTTATTAATCATTTGTTTTATTTATCTCAGGATTGGTTAAAAATAGAAAACCTTTTTGGCGCAGTGGAAATGCTGAAATACGACTCATTAAGAATTATTAAGATCTTAAAATATATAACCTATTATTTTACTATTGTTTCGCCTGTTTCGGTAAATATAAGACCACAACATTATTAAATTGTAATACTACTCTTATATACTGTAATTATTTCCGTTGTTCAGAACAAAGGAAAATCATTAAACATAATAATGGATGCAGTTATTTACTATAACAATTTTAACGGAACGTGGTAAATATGATAAATTGGAAATTATTTAAAACTGTACATTATTTTTATATCTATCATGCAAGCAGGTTTGAAAATGGCTCATAAAAATGAACTTAAATGAGTTTTAGTAGTATACCTATATATTATGTACCATTACAACAATAAGTATACCTTTATTTATTGGGATTTAACTGAGTCTAGCTTATGAAACAAAAGCGTACGAAATCGTTTTGACATAACTATAGTCTATAAGTATTAGGAAAGAAATGGTTCAGTCGGGTCGAAAGGGTTTTTATGGTAATGAAGGTCAACCTTGTGATTTACCACGTTCTTTGGTAAAGCTAGTATACTTTATTTGAAATATTGTGAGATATTTATCGAATACCTACTGAATAATTTAATACTTTGTCCAGCTGCGGATTGTGGGTACAACTTTAAATTTATAAGAATATTCGCAAAAATGTAGACTATATACGAGTTTTGTTCAAGAGCAAGGTTTCTGCGCACTCTTAATGTCAAGTCTCAAGGACGAATCTATTATTGTTTTTTACAGTTCATTTTGCTACATTTAAACGAAAAAAGCACGTTTACAATATTACGTGTACAAATGTAGGATAATAATATGGCGCATTGCCAAGGCGGCAAGGCGGTAACAAAATAACGCAATGCAGACCGAACTGTGATACTACCATCATCATCAGAGATAGGTATAGTATAAATATATAATAATACAATACACTATATGTAATGGTCTCCGATTTACATAAATATACACTTTTTTTTAAAAAAAATTTTGGTCCGAGACCAATTTAGGTATAGATATTTTTACGATGAATTATAGGTACACGTATAGGAAATATTATATTAAAATATGTATTATTATATACCAAATAATATTACAAAGCAGTAAGCACAAGCGTTAACGAAAAGTTAAAGAGCGGAACAGTGATATATATAAATAGCATATTTGTGTGATGTGAACTTCATTGACCTTATTTTATGGCTATTGCACCGTGGCGACATTTTAAGCTGTTAGAACGTAATATTTGTGGTTTTCAGTAAGGTTTAATTTATTGTACCGGTCATTTATATGAATATTTTTGGAAAATTTTTTTTTATAAGCGTTGAAAAAAAATTAATTCAAAAAAATCACGAAAATTTGTAAATTATTTTGTAATTAAAAATTCTTAAAAATTTTAATTTATGTATAAATATTAAATACGCGTGAATAAACATTTTTGTACAAGTGACAAGTCTTTTGTGTCTTTTTTTGTAATTTTAGTAGAATTAAACAAAAAAGTTTAGCATAAACTATTTATAAGCCATGTACATATTTTATTAATGATTATAAGTTTCAAATTTTGACGACATTGGATTCACCCGTAAAATAACGACTTCTCAAACAATTTTTGATATTTTGTTGCAATGCGAAAATATTAATCGTAGAAACTTAGAAATTAAGACAAACACTTGAAACATTCCAGTGTTACTTTAATTATAATTTTTTAAACACATACATAACCTATTTATTTTCAGTGTTGATAACAATTTTTAGACTGCTAAAAAGCTTGAAAATTAAAAAAAAAATACTACATAAGTTGTTATTTTAGCAATTTAAAAGTACCTATAGAAAATAAACAGGGACACATTTTTTTAACCTTATGAATTCCAAAATTTGATAAAGTTTGTCAAAATCATGATAGTTTGAAAATTATTTTTTAGTTAGGTTCAAATTCATTCGATTTTTTAATTTTAAAAACTGCAGTTTAAGGCTGAGCAATTGAATACAAGGTTCTTAGACATGGATCTAAGAATGAAAAAAAGGGGTGGGGGCTAAATAAAAAATGTAAGATTTCAATCACTCCTAAATGGCAATAAGAAATATAATATGTTTTAAGTATAGTATTCCTCAGTCCTCTAACCTCTTTACTTTAGTTAATAAACTGAAAATTAAGGTAATCTTTGAAACCTAACCTAAGGCCTAATGGGAAGAGGATTCAGCCCCTATAGGCTATAGCCCCCTCCCACCTTGTGTCCGCGCCTGAAGGTTTGGTTTAGGGTACGTTTATTGTTATACTTATAGCAACCTAAAAATCTTAAAAACAAATATTCACACCATTTTTTTATAGACATTTAAATTTTGACTAAACTGAATATTTAAACGAAAAACAATGGTTTTGCTATTTAGTCGTTATTCATAGGGACTTAAAACATTTCGCCACTACGTATATTAATATTTATTATATAAACAATGATATTTTAAAAATATTTAAATTAATTTTAAGCTATTTATACCATACGAACCTAATCACACCGTTCCATGGTAAGTTGGCATTGACTAATGAACTATAATTTATAATAATATATGTATAGTAATATCACTAATATAATATGAATTAAATAAATTACCTTCTCCTTTTTCTCTTAGATTTTTAGCCCATTAATTCGGTGCTTCAACTATTTTCCGCCACCATTTTCCATCTTCACTCTCCTCTAGTCTTGATCCTGGTGCACAATTTTGTAGGTCTGATTTGACTGTATCCATCCACCTCTGCCTAGGTCATCATCTAGGTCTTTTCCCATTCATTGTTTCTGTCATTACTTTTTTTCATATAGGTACCATTACCCAACCTCCAGGCATGTCCTGCCCATTCCAAACGTTTGGCTTTTGTAAATTTCGTTGATATTGGGCGTTATAGGTACATAAGGTAAATTTCCTTATTGGTAATAATTCTATATAATCTATTTATTTATTTAATTAATTTTGTACATCATAATATAATGTCTTACGTAGCCATGTAGGTACCAAAATCATAAGTGTAATAATAACACACTATAAAATAATATTTCGTCGAGTACATGAATAATAATAATAATAATATTGCGTTTTCCCGGAAGAGAACAACGGATGGGCCGCGTGCCAATATAATAAAGCGACATAATATATTATACGTAATTCGGTGAAATCGATCGCTAAAATGTAGGTACTCGGTAACCGGTACAAAGTTGAAAGCCTCGTAAAACGAACTTTTTTTTTGGTCCCATGAAAAGAGATAATATTATTATGTTAAGTAGTGAGGTACAAAGTACTTTCATTGGATATGATATTATAATATTATGGTAGGTACTTAAATTCATATTGATAAATTATATTATGATATCTACTTAGTAAATTGAAATTTCCTCGTTAATTATTTAAATTTCGACGAATTACATCTGTAAACTAGCTAAATATCTATTAACAGTGTCGGCCTGGCTCACCAAAGGCCCATGGATCAGTTTTTTAAGGGGCTCATAATAAGATATCTTGGGCCCTGTAAAGAAAAATTGTGCCTAAAAATTACGTACGGTTAAATATTTTGATAAATACTTGGAAGAGTCCCTAATATCCTTATATAGAACTAAAATAAATAAATAAATATATAATAAAAATTATAAGGCAATAAAAAAAAAAAAAAAAAAACACGAGGGGCCCAGCGGCCATGGTGAAGCCGACACTGTATACTACCTACAAACTTTATAGTTCTTTATAATCGTGATTTAAACATTTTAGTTTATGATAAGAGAGAGGAATGTAGTATTGGTTTGTACCATATGCCTATAAATAAATGGACTGATACCAGATATTGACATACAATTTAGTCCATTTACCTATGTCCTATATCCATTAATAGCGAGAGAGAGAAGTCTATAGGGGACGAGCAGTCCATGTATAACAATAACATACGTATGTCTTATTATGCTTTTAAGTTTTAACTAACAAGTAAAAACAGGGACAAAAGAGCAAAACTGTTTTACAAACAAAATTTGTTTTATTTTCTTTTCGGTATCGAGGATACATAAGCACAACTTTTTTTTATAAATACACATTTGAAATTCGTTTTATGATGAATTAAATGTGTTCAAAGAAATCATTGTTTTTCTCTAACGGTTTTAATCATTTTATCATTTTTTTAATTTCCAAAAAAAAATAGATGTTTTGAAACTTTTCACCATTACGTAAAAAATAATTTCTATACAGTATAGATGATGAAATTTTCAAAATGTATAAGCTATTTTTAAGTTATTTGATATTTCACGAATTTATACATAATATCATTAAATAAATGACTTTGGCAAATATTAGTTCAACTTTCAATCTACCGGGTATTTGGTAGGTACTAACAGAAAAGTTAATTACTAATTGTCATATAAATACACATACAGCATAAACTACTGTTTAGAAATATAGAGCCTGACACATCGTCTTTTCACAGAATCGTTTTTCACAATGATTTGTCATTGGATTAAAATTTCATACATCCATTACAGTGACGTACCCGATGATGACGTTCTCTCGACACCTACAATTATTTTTAATTTTTTTTTTGTCTCGTGACATTCCGTTATAACGAGAATTCACAAAGTTTGCGTATTATGCATTCATATACCGCATTAATGGTTGACACAATTCATAATCTTAAACGCCAAATTGTACACCATGAGACTCTTATAAGTTTTTCAATCTAATAAATTATTGGGTACTATATATTGGTATAGCGTTAAAACATTGTCGTGTTCTATCACAATACATATACTTCTGTAACTGTCTTAGGACTTGGTGCACTTTATAAGTATATATATATATATAATATATTATATAGGTAGCTCGTAAATCACCGAATAAACATAGAAGTAACGGTTTCCGGCTCTTAATATGTACATATATTAACGAATACGTTCACGGATACGTGGATAATGCCGATCGGGGTTTCAAAACGATTTTGGATAAGAAAAAATGGACTTACAACTTTTGGCCAACAAATCGTCGGTGGCGGGTATAGTTTCCGCCGGTCCGGTTCGGATTGCCGCGAAGGCGGCGGTTGTTTATGTATAAATGGTTTCTTTTTGTCTTTTAATAATATTATTTTCTTTGTGCGCGTCTCGCCGACTGCCGCCGGCCGTTGTCGCCCCGGACGGACGGACGGTCTCTATCGCGTGCGTTTCGGGAAAAGGCGCACACCGGCCGAAATGCGATTTAATTTGGCCGGAGAATTGCGTCTTTGCCGTAAAAATAGACCTCTGGCTATGATTAGCAGCCGCCCGTGGTGCGACGCGCGCACGCGTCCGTCCGACACGGGTTGAGTACCTATCCACCGCGGCCGACATCATACTCATATAATTATAGACCGTGTGCGCGCCACACCACAGCAAGACTTCACACATCACGTCCGGACACAATAATATTATATTGTACAGCACCGCGACCGGAGACGAAAATCCCGCCGTCCGACCAGGTAACGTGACAATTTTTTTTTTTCTAAATATTTACGCGTATGATATCAAATCGACGACTATACGACTACTATTATTGTGTTTGTGCAAACGATAATATGGTCATAATAATAATAATAATTACTGTACATTACAGTCGGTACTTTTGCACATTGCAGCACGTGATGTGTGTGTCGCACTATCATAATGATGTAGTGTGAGGCGTGAGCGCGATTTGCGTCTCGAGAAATAATAATAAAAAAAAAAAATTTGACGTCCGTCGTCAATGCTTTGCTATCAATGCGATCGTCGGAACCTCCGTATCGATTGTGGTAGATCCACCGGTAGTATTGTTATTTGATTCTCCGGTGTAGTATAGGTATACTGTTTAATTATGCCTACATCAAATACATTACACCTACTGTTATAGTACTATAGTATATTAATATCACATAGTTCCGAATTCGTCGGTTATGTACTTAGTTAGTCAATAATTGTATTGCGCTAAGCAACAGCGTTTAGTCGGAAAATCAACGTGACTCTTAGTTTAACTCGTTAGTATTTTCCTGTTCAATTGTAGAGAGGGGGGGGGGGTAGACTTACGATTACTTTTCCACAACCTACGTAGTCGGTATTATGTCAGTGTTAGGTATATATATATATTATTTTAACTAAATTATTTAATATTTACATAAGCACTACTGCACTAGGTAGGTTTATAATTTCATAGTAAAGTATACTGCAGTGTATAGTTGAACTCGATGCCTATTATAAACACTTGCTTTATATAGGTCAAAAATAAAAATAGATTTTGAACTATGGTTTTTTAGTGACCTATCAAATTCTAATAAATTTAAACATCAATTCAAAACAACATTATTCCATATGCTCATTATATAAGTTATATTATTTATTTATTATTGCAGTGTAATTATCTCAGATGGGAGCAATATGGAGTCGTCCGGCAGATATGCCAGCTTTAACAGCACCAGTAATAATTTATACTAGTATACTGTTCATACATGAAATTATTATATTAGTTGTATTTTATTATTATTATTATTAGGATCTAGTTGACGAGTCCTTTGAAAATACTGCTGTTGATGCCAAAGACCCAGATGAGTTCGACAGATATTTGGCCAGTATACGAGAACGGCGGCATGATGCTCTTGCATCGATTAAAACTGAGATGAATCGATTGAGAGAGTATAAAGAAGAACTGGAAATGGTGAGAAAAGAAAAAGACGGATTAGAACAACAGGTCAAAGCCCTAAAACAAGTAGCGAACATCAGCAATGATATGTTGAAAATCAGAGAAGCACAGGTGATTTTTCGTTGTATTTATGGAATACCCTAATGTGTTAAACATTCTTTGATACCTACGTCTATAATAGGTGACTGATTTAAAAAAACGATTGCAAGAAATGGAATCACACGCGGATGAATGTTTAGCTGATTTGCGAGTGGAGTACCAAAAGCAAATCGACAATATCAGGAATTTACGTCGGCTTTACGAAGAAAGAGCAGAAGCAGCAGCTATGGGCCATGAAAGGGAAATCAATAAAGAGCGAGCCAAAAACTCTTTACTCGAAGCAAAATTAGCAGAAGAACTTAACAGTAAGCAAGGTATGAATGACTTCATAGCAAAACTTGAAACAGATGTTCAAGATAAGCAAATCGAATATGAACAAATGAAAGCAAAATACATGACTACATCGGCAGATAGGATGAGTCTTGCATCACAAATGGCTTTAGTTAATAATTTATTCTCTACGTTATTATCTGGTGATGAAGGACCGGACTTTGATAGATTTGCTCGGATGCTAGAGGAAAATAGAGAGTTGATATCCGACTTGACGTTTAACGGTGACATTAATGAAACGGCTTCTGTGTTAATGGATATTGCTGGTGATACATTGGAGCGTTCTGAAGAAGTAGAATGTACTTCAAATCGGGAAAAAATTGCCTCAAATCTACCGAAAGTTTGGAGGATACTCGTTGAATTGTTGGGTCACTATGACAATAAAACGGCAAATGAGTCCAAGCCAGACGATCCAAATGAATCTAGGGTAGCTTCAGTGAGTAGAACATTTTTGAAGCTTAAAGATCTTATACTTGAAAAAAATTCTTTGGTGAAAGATATTGGTAGATTGAAGACTCTCAATGACCATTTGGAATCTAGACTTGATCATCAGCAACAAAGGCTTTCAACTGTATCCGCAGAACTGTGTAAGGCCTGGAGTTCTGTAGCCAAGCTTAATGCTCAACATAGAAAACTTCATACTCATGAAAAAATTCTAAGGTACGAATTACAACATAAGAGAACTGTATTAACTGAACTTAAACAGGAGTTAGAGTATTGTCGGGAGAAATGGGATCAAGCCCGATTAAAGAATACTCAATCTCAGGAAGATTGGCAGTCGTTACGAGAAGAATTTGCTCGGAGAAAATGTAGTACATCAGTTGAGAGTGGGTTCGAAGACGATGAGAGCCGAGTGGCCATTGCCGATAGTGGAGCTTGTAGCGATGACGACGAGACCTGGTTGAAAACCTTATCTTTGGATACCTCAGAAACAGAAACAGTAGATGAACCCCAGTCAGAAACTGAAACAACTGGGATTAAAAGATTAGAGAAACAGAGTAGATCGTTGCTCAATCAAATGGTACGTACTTCTCGAACCAGCGACTCTATAAGTGAGCGGCTAGAAGAATTACAAAGACAATACGGACGGTCTGGACGACCAACCACATCGGAGAGTGAAGATTCTTCGGAAGTTTTAGTTGAAATACCAGGAACCAGTACTTCAACACCGATTACTATAGAACTTGACGAAGAAAATATATTACAAGCTGATGAAATAGTTTTAAGAACTGAAGAAGAAGAAGAAAGACTTCAACAAGATACAGCTTTATTACGGCCTGACGAGGAGGAAAGACTACAGCGAAGAGCTGCTAGATTAAAAAGATTGGAAGAACAATGTTTGGGATTATTCAGACAAGTAAGTGAAATAAAATTAATGTTACCTTAGATAAGATACAAAATTAAAACCATTACTTTTTGATTTTTAAAATATTTCAAACAAATAACAATGTATTATAAAACGGGCGATTTTCGTTTCTAATTATATAGAATAATTGCCCGTTTCACCTCCCCATCCTGTATAAAACTAATGGTCGTAAAAAGTATATTCTTATTTAAAAAACTTAATACAGACTTTATATACCTGCAATTTTAGCCATTTTTAGGTTACATTAAATTTTAAATTAATCTTTCTCTGTTCAAACAAAAGTTTTTTTTAATTTTAATTTGAAGTAATTAGGTGAATTGTCCGTTGCATTAAGATAAATGCCAAATAAAGACGTAGGTACTTTGTGGGACTTAGTGTGAACGGTTTTCAACCTAACTGTAAAGGTGAAAAAAGATTAAATATGGGTTGGAAGATCTCCAATTAAGGTTTAAATATAGGTATGTATGTAAATACAGTGGCGTTTTCAGGATTCTTCTTTTTGGGGGGGGGGGGGGTATACAAATTGTGGCCGTGAGGGGGATATATCTCACATATCAACCCCTGTGTACACTTTTAAATCACAGTATCATACCTATTACCACATTAGGTTACATTCATGCACTGAAATTTAATTGTTTACTATTGTACTACAATAATATATTGCTGTATGGATATTTTTTTTTACTTCACCGAATAAGAATAAAAAATTAAGTATGTTACTTTTTCATAATGTAGGTAGGCATTGAATATTATTACTTATTAATAATAAATTATGGTTTATTATAATATTTATAATATGTAATAACATGGTTTAGCTTTGTCATTAATTGAACACATCCGATTTATAAATTAGCATGATATTAATATTAATTATTTTGGTTTTAGGTAAGTGAGACTAATGCCAGGAGTGATATGATATCTGGTCGACTGGATGAGGTGCATGCTAGACAAGTAGCTAGATCCATTGATCGACAGACAACATCAAATACTACTCCTCACTCCGATGAGACATCTGAAACGACTGAAAGTGTATGATATGAAAAAAGTAAAACCACATGATTGAAATGTTACATTTATGTATGTATATTTTTTGAATCAAAAACTACAGAAATGACGGCCAATACCTTTTAAAACGTTACATTTCCGAGAAATACAAAGAATATTACAAAAAAAAAAAAATAATAATAATGATTACGCACAAACATGTTCTACTATTTTACTGTTTCACAAAATTCAATACTATTATTAACTTTCTACAGTGCCACTATATAGGCCATACATAATATTATATAATAGAGTAATATTAGCTTTATTATTGTTTACGGTTTCATATTATTTATATTTCCATTCAATAGCTTAGTAATGATATTTTGTTATAATAATTATGTATATGATGCTATAATATTATTGTTATTTGAATGACGTGTGATTTTATGAGATTTGTGATTTTATATAAATATATTGTTTTGATTTATATTTATATTATTAAATCGTTACCCTGAGTAAACACTATATTGAGATAGTATAGTGTTATATTTTGGCAACGAGATCATTTTAGATTAAAATTGTTATTGTTTCTTTACCGACTTTAAGTAGTCAACTATCCTGAAGTTTGTGGTACTCATTTTTTTTTTAATTTTCACTATTGACGTAATAATTAATCCCCAATTGCGTGTTATAAAAACATGTTTATAAATGTGTACAAGCTTAAAAGTTTAGAAAAATGTGTTCATCGTACGATATGCTAGTTATTATTATTTTAATTATTAATATTAAATATGAATACGCATGATATTACATGATTTTATTTTTATGTGAATAAGTCACGAACAGAATGCAAATATTGTTTTAATCTAGACCAATAATAATAATTGTCGTTTAATATTATTTGTAATATGAATTATCGAAAATTATCAATTATATTATAAATAATAATATATTGAACATCATAGTTTAATCTTATCACAATAGTTAAACGAAGTACGTACGAAGAATTGACTAAGATAGTATATTTAAATACTAGATAAAATGTAATTACTACGCTTGTAAATCTACTTATTTTAAATAGAATATGATATTATATTAATATCTAATGAAGATTTATCGCTTTGAATATCCTTTATGTATGTGATTTTTTTCACCACAGTTTTAAGTATTAGTATATAAAGAAAAAAATAAAAACAAAAAAGACGACATGCGCGTTACGAATTTTTTGTAATTTAGTTGAACGATGTTTTGCCAAAAATGAAGTTGCCCAAAGCCGCTTGATCTTCGGAGGAGAAAAATTCCACCCAATATTTAGCGAATTCGTCATGAGAGACTTGTACGGTGCCGCCCTGTGTACAGAGTAAAATAAAACACACTTAATTAGTTACAGGGTTTTAATTACAATCAAAAGTGTTATTTTGTTTGCCGTGAAACGAACTTTTAACAAATATACTTGTTTATTTACAGGAGGATAGTTTGGAGGCTGTGAAAAAATAATGAATATGAGCGCTAAAATGTAAAATAAAAACCTATTATAGCTGGCAAATTATTTTAAAGCGCATTTAGTGGTAACATCGTAGCACATACATGCGCAGTTAAAATTGTTTTAAATAAACACATATTATTATTATGTGTAGTAGGGACAATGTCGCAGTATTTGTCTTACCGTTAAAATAATTAAAATAACTACAAACTATTTTAGGTTAGGTATTTTATATATATATACAAAGGTAACCCATTAAAGTGTCTAGACTCATTAGTCATTACTTTGAAAAGTTTTAACTTTTTTTGAAAATATTATTTTTACATGATATAGGTAGTCGTATGTCATTGAAAAACGATTATATTATGTTTTGTAATTTTTTTATAGCCGTCATTTTTTTTTTTGGTTTTTACTTTTTTGACAAATTTACATTATTCATTTTATATTTGAAAGAAGAAGGTTTTCCGGATTACTTTGATGTATAGAAATCAAATTTCGAACAAGTAGGTAGTTTATTAGTTATAACTTACAAGTATTTAAAGTTTATTTGGAATATGAAATTTAAAACGTATGTTGTCATTCGAAATGGTAAAAAAAAAAAATAACAAAACGGTAACTATAAAATTTGTAAAAAATATTGTTTTGCAATGACATCAAATTATGTAAAAAGAATATTTTTTAAATAATGATCGTAGACACTTAAATAGATCACTTTTACACTTTGTATACAACATATACATATTATATGTATCATAATAATTCACAAAATAAAAATATAGTATTATGTCTTAGTACCTACCAACTTAGATAAGTTTGATGGAAGAAAAATAATTCTAATATAAAATAATGAAAATATAATAAATGTATTTAATTTAACAAAGTTTTCATACCCTTTAGGGTTAAAATTAAAACTTATGGGTGGTAAAAACCAGAAGATATAGGTAAGCACCTATTACTTTAATTAACAATAAACTTTATAGTTCCTCTCAGAATAGTAGTTACATAATATTGGTTACCCGATTGTATTGTATGACGATATTAATTAAAAATATTTTTTTTAAGCTCTTTGATGTCGTGGTAAAAATATGACGTGCCTACTGTTTTCTGAATATTGATCATTAGAATATTATGAGTGACGCAAAATGGAAAAGGCGAGACCTAAATAAATATGGGTACGACACGGATTTCGTATTGCGTTTAATTAAAGCTTAAACCATACTTAAATATTTTCATACTTACACACGGGTTGTAATATTTTCGTGTTCAATGTGCGATATTAAACCGTTACGAAATTCGATTTTATATTTTGTGATCAATGATAGTTTAAACGTATATACAAGTATACGACTGGTATGACCAAAGGTATGATAAAAAATGTAAAACAACGTTGCTAAACATGCGTGTATTTTACTTTTGGTGTTTTAAATAAAATAAAATACTAATTAGGAATATAGGTAGGTAGGTGCCCATTCTATAATTTATTTTAAACTGTTATTGGTGTGTAAATAACGACTTTAATTTTATGGAACAGTTTTGTTCGGGTATAATATTATATTATATTATATTATCAAACTCTGTAAAACCAACATAATAATATTATTTAAATGAGTTTTAATATTTGAATTTTGATGGTTATTTTTGTACACGCAGGTGAGTGTAATAATTTCATTGTATGAATTTCATTGTTGTTGTTATTATTATTATACACGACGTAACCCAATTAAAGTTTAATCCATGTAATTAAATATACCTATTTGACTAATGTCCTGTGCTCGAATCGGTACAATATTTTGTCCTCGTTCGAGAGGTGGAAATAAGAGTTAATACGGCAGAGAAACCTGCAGATGGAAAATTATCCGAATATTGCGACATGCCAGTGCAGATAGTGCGATACGCGAGCTTCCGGTCACATCAATTTCCCATCCGGCTTTCCGGTATACGATTACGACCGGCGTAAGGTTCACTACAAAGTTAGTGATTAAATCGTTAAAGGGGGTAGGCTAACCTTTGAGAATCGTTTGTACGCGTCCGCAGCTTCCGCAGCAGGCACGCCGTTGTTTTGGCAAACTTCGCAAAATTCCGCCTCGTCGATGGAACCGTCGCCTGTAAAACGAAAATACAACATTATTTAAAACCCTTTTGTCAAATTTTATGAAAGCTTCTTATCTTAAATTACAAAACGCTTTTCGGGGAAACAGTTGTTGGTGTATAGGTGATGCCTACACGCCAGGAGTAGGTATTGTACGCCATTTAACGTGTAAATAATTGAAACGGGTAGGCGTATAATTGGATATAAAATAAGTATGTGTCATTACTCATCGAAATCGGCACCATACTTGCTATCGTATTATCGATTGTAAAAGGGGATTGAAATTTCGTCTTTAAATTGCCAAAATAACATACTGGACTATATTACCATGTATGTATTAGTTTTTATAAAAATCATCAATCTTTTTCAAATTGTCTAATAGGAACCTATGCATGATCCATGCGTGTAGGTACTATATTTATAAAAACACGGCTATATAACGTATTGATGATTTTCATGATTTAAATATCCTTTTTTTCCCCTACAAATTGTATAAGGTATCCGGTACCTACAATCTACATTCTGCATAATGTCATGTATTCTGAAAATTACCCTTATAATAAATTACGGATACGACGTATTAAGAACACATTTCATTAATTTAAGTACCGATTCTCAAACAAGAATTCACAAATAAGGCACATCAAATTGAAAAATGTATACATGATTAATTAAATAATTTATTATAATGAAAATGGCGTGAATAGCGAACAACTGAGTTTACAATAAATGCAGGTAAAGAGGGATTTTTTCATTCATGTTGACAATAAGTGCAGTGATATGGAAAAGAGGTTTGGTAGGTACTCGACGAAGCGTACTTAACCCTTTGTACGTCGACTTCAATAACATGAATTCGTCAAAGTGTGAAAATATTTAAAGGAAATGTCAACATTATTTCGATTAAAAAGTCATTGGCGGATGGCGTGAAGTTCTGAAATTTAAAAATTTCAATACATTACATTCTAATTTTTATTTTATCATTAAATATTTTGGTCTCGTATGTTAAATTTATTTTTTTGTATACAAATGATATGTGTAATATTGTTAAACTGAAATTACAAAATTAAAATATTTACTTTATTATTTTAGTAAATGTTTGTGATCTTATATATAACTTTTTTTTCAAATTACACGTATATATTAGCTGCAGATATATTTAAGACTGGTACGACACGCCAATTTATAGCAGCCATTCAGCTACTATGGACAACTTGGAGTACATCAGACCACCCAAAAGGTTTGAAGTCATACGGCTTTGTTTGATAAGATATTGTATTCGATTCAGAACAGGAGTCATTTCAATGAAGTCATAGGCTTTATTTGATAAGATGTATTAGATTCAGAACAGGTGTCATTTCAATGACCTTGACGTAACTCCACACATGTGTATAGGTATGTTTATATTGATTATTTGATTTAGATGTACAAAAATTGTGAATCGTTTTCGAAAAAACCGCAGTATCATTGGTTTCAATAAATAAATTATAATTATATTTGTAAATTATAATGGGAAAATATTTTTGAGAATAAAACTACAGTTATCGTTCTTCCATTTAAACTCGTTAGTTATGACTTGTGTTATGATAATCAATAGTGGTCAAAAAATAATTAGTACAATTTCGTAATTTTTAAAAGTTGTTGTAAGCTTATGTTATGTAATATGTGCCTATGTTATATAATCCGAATGTTTCATTTGCCTAATTTCATATTTGTAACAAGTTTTGTGACTGTTTAATGTATTTTGTTTCTACAAAGGCATACTCAATCATTCTAAAGTTAATTTAACAAGGGTGTTAAAAATACAACGCTATGTTACAATGTGTATTATGTAAAAAATAAAAACAGAAAATCTGAAATCTGTTATTACCTCGATTACTACTTATTATAGATATTAGATATATATATATTTAATCAGTACTTATTGCAAAATACTTATTGGTTGGTAAAAATGTAAAATTAATAACGAATTATTTTAATTAAATCCGTTTCGAAAGAATCGTGAAAGAAACTAAAATATTTATGCTCTGAACAAATTTAATTAAATTATTCTTTCCGTAACAGTTAATTTGTATTATTTTAATTTAATACTTTATTCAATATAAGTAAAAATCTCTTATAAGTATCTTTCTACATAATATTCATTTGTAATGCTCTACGAATATATTCTCGGTCAATTTGTGTTATTTATATCTATACATATTATATACTCGGCAGTTTCTACAGGGACTGCGTTATTTTTATATGGCAACAAATAAAAATATTTTCTGAAAATTTGTATTTATTTATTATAGGTATACATTGAGTAAATAGACCAATAGCTTAATATTTATGAGCTTATAAAGTATACTAGAGACATTTAGTGGAGAGGTAAGTTAGTAGGAAACACCTCGCCAATTTTCCATTCACTATTCTGCTCTCATAACTTTAAATTCATATAATTTATAAATAATAAGCTATATTATATTGGTTAGATATGTAATATTTGTACATAAACCATTTTAGATAAAAATTCTGTTTCAGAATATGACATTGTGTAAGGGGTTCACTATTTAAAAAAATAAAACTATACAATATTATAGTATACATAATTTATATATTATTATATTATATTGTTCATAATAAATTGTAATGAAATATAACAGTAGTTGTCAGTTCAGTAAAAAAATAAGTGTAAAAGATCACGTATATCAACTCCCTCTATAACTCACTGGTAAAATTATTTATTATTTATCGTGACACATAACAGAAACATAATTCTATTTTGTATTCATATTTATTCCATAATATGTATAATATTTTATGAGAGATTTAGAAATTTCCTTGAAAATGATAACAAATCTATCAATAGTTTTAAAGAAACCAATGCTGTCGTAATTGTAGCCATATGCTGAGCGTATGCATCGTACAATAATAAATGTCGTGAAAAAAGCAAAATAAAAATATTTTTTCTATTAGTTTAGTACGGAAGTAATTGTAATTATTTTAAAGTTTATTTGTTTGTGTTAACAAAATGAAAATCTAAACGGACTGGATGTGTTTTCACTGAATTGCATAAATTCACGCGAATTTGACAAAAAGTCATACTATGCATAAATTAATTTTCGTATAACATAATTTTTCTTCTTTCAACATCAGCTGTCACTCTATACTTAAAGTTATATATTTATAAATCCTTTCCCTTCTCAAACAAAGGTCAAATGTTTTAATTTACATTTTACATTGTTATTATTTCTTTATTTTTGTTGTTCCAAGTTTAAATAACGCCATAATTCACAGTTCAAAGGCATATACAATACGACAGCAACATCATAGATCCTTCCAAAAGAAACGTTTGAGACAACGAAAAAACGTGTTTTACACCTATTGAATGATATTTTTTTCACTGACGATTTTGAATTTTTAAAACGATCAAATAAATATTTTTAACACTGTCATTGTGTGAAAATCAATTAGGAAATTTTCAACATGCTAGAGTCATAAAGGTGATCAATATTTCTGTATGTTAAATTATTGTAATATTTAATCAAATACAAACACTATAAAATATGTTATACGTTTTGATTTTTACAAACTTAATTATTGAAACATGTTTTCGTAAATATTAAATCACATGCCTCCTTTAATTTCCACATATATATATATTTCTATTGTAATTTTACTGAATAAACTTTTAATTTTAAAATCACAGTTAAATTGCAATGAAAAAAAGTTATAAATTGCAGTTCTAGACTGTATAACAGAGTGTTATATAGTTACCGAGAATAAAAAGGTGTAACATTGTTTGTTCTCATTTTATTGCTCCCCTATATTAACTTTAAATGTATGAATAAATAAAAAAAAAAATAACTTGTCAACAGTTTTAAATTTACTCGAGTAAAATTAAAACAAAAAATCTTCTGCTTTAGGATAAAGTGCAAATAGTGGTTGGTTACAATATTATTCAAATATTTAATCGGTTTTAATCACGGGCTTCAACAATACGAATTGTTAGCCAGTAAAATTACACAATTATTTAGACATAGGTACGGTGTTCCACGTTCGTTTATGAGGGTTAACAACAATTTAAATGCCACGAATTAATCAAATCGTCGATTCGATAAAATATTAAATCTAATAAATTTAATGTTTGCGACGTCGAGTCTACAGGTGACCATATACAACCATAAATTATTACCTGAAGTGTCGACCAGATCAAACATGAAATTCATATAGTGTGTTTGCCATTCTTGGGGTGCACTCGGGTTTTTAGAGAATTCGTCCCACATTGCGCACCATTCATCTTGTGTCACCTATATGTGGAGAAAAAAAATTAGAAAATAAAACAAAACGGATGCATATAAAAGCTATGTTTATGTCCAATGAAACGAATGCGAGCAAACAAATGGAGTGATTTTGCATTTGTATATGTATCTGTATTTTTACTGCTGATTGTTCTTTCGTTTATTGCGATTGAGCACCTGGGGAAAACTGAAAACACGATTTATTGTGAAGATAACTCGATATCCATTTACTTCCCATGAGATATTCGGGCCTCCCTGATTTTTGAATTGATGTAGTTGCCTACTCGTATTTGCACGCACTGATCAAATATTTAAAGTCATATTATTCAATCGACAACTTTGTAAATGTTATCAGAGAAATATACATCGAATAGGTACATACTTGCACGAATTACCATTTTATTCGTACGCATTTTAAATTGTAAGTACACATTTTATATTTTTGAGAATTAAAAATAGTTATTTCACTGTAGTGAGCATAATATTATTATAATGAAAAAATGTACAGACAAATTATCAAGATTATTGTGATATTTATGGAGCACTATAGCTACGTTTTTAATTGATTTATTTTTGTTGACGTGCCTTTGGTAAAATGCACTTATACTTAAAGCAGTTAAGATCCAAACGATATTAACTGATTTAAGATACAATTTTACCCCTTATAATCATATTCATCAGTTAATTACCTACCAAATTAAATTATTAAATTATTATTAATATTTTATAGTATTAAGATGTTAAAAATGTTATAAATGTTAAATTAATATAATAAACATTATACAAACTGATTGACAAAGCATGCTCACCTTCTTTAAAACGTATTATTTAAAATTTCGAATTTCGGAATTCTTAAGTATATAGGTGCTTAAACTTTAAAGACCGTAATTGCAAATACTTAGATTTTTATAATGGGTATTTAAGAAGTTTCTGAGATATTAAATTGTATGTACTTACCTAATAAGGATAATAATCCCTTATAATGGGTTAAAATCAAATATAAAACAGATGTAATTATACCTACTCAACCTTGACGTCTAACGTACTTATAATACTTATCTTTAGTTATTATTTTGACGAACAGCAAATGTTAAAATATTAATACTAATTATTTTAACTTTGAACTTTCCAATAGTCGTACCACAAATCTTTAAACCTATTATCACGGAGTTCTTAGTATATAAAGTTTAATAATTTTGAAACTTCTCGCTCAAATTTCGGTTTACATTCATTAACATTTAAAAAAAGCTTAACTATTTACAGTAAAATAGGGGGGGGGGGGGGGTACTAACTCAAAAATAGTTTTTATCGACACAGAGCAATGTTTAAATTCCATGAAAAGTATTTTAAATTTTAAACTAAAAAAATTGGTGCACAAGTATACTTCTAATGTTCAAAAAGTCATAAATTGAATAAATTTGTCAATAAAGAAAAACGGGGGTGAGGAGAATGTTTGGATAATCCATTGTACCGTGTATATTATATATGAATATTAACTATATATCGTAAAGTTATTGTTGTTGCTTAGCATTATTTGTCAATCATTATGAGTTATAACTATATTATCAATTATCATTAATTTTAATTGAAAAATTTAAATTTATTAAGGGAAAGAAATTGGAGTTAACGGTCGATACTTGGTCTCTGTATCTGTTCGTATTTTTCAAAATAATGATAAACATTTGTGTTATTATATTATTTTTTTTATCAACAAAAGTGAATGTCAAATTCTTAACATATTACAAATAAAAAACACTCAACTAATAAGTTAAGGACAAGTTTCAAAACAATATAAAATATATCATTTATAGATTGACTGCTTATTCATTCGTACACATGAAGTGTAAACAATAAGACGTGTAGACTTTATGATGTATTAAAACAATTTCAATGGAAAAGTATTTCATTTTATAGAGTATTAAATTAATTTTCTTTAAGTTATTCAACAATTAAATTTAAGTTATTTTTAAATCCTTTATATACATTATAGTTTGACTAATTAGGAAGGTATAAAAAACATTCATTATAGTAAAAGTGTACAACGGACAGATTTAAGTAAAATATTATGAAATCGTTGCGTATAGTTCATAAATATTTTAGTCTATTAACTAGTTAAAATCGAACTTAAATGGTTTAATAATTTTAAATTTAAATACATCTATAATCTATGTAATTATCGCCTTTAATGTTATAATTAAGGTAAAATTATATCTACGTATTACTCAAAATTATTAACTGCTTTTATAACCTATTATCTGCGTATTATGTTGCAAAGACAAAAGTATTCAATGCAATCTAGTGACGATGGTTCTTTCGTCTATTATATTATGAGATTATTTTAATTAGGTACTTTTTACATTTTTTGAGTGCTTGGTTTTAATATAAAATTCTTTCAATAATTTGTTACTATATGTTTTTTATACTATCGGCTACATACTTTATTTTTCGTAGTTATTTATTATTATATAAAAAACGTGCTCAGTACTGTAACAATATTATATAAATATCATAAATTTTATTGTGATTTTAGCTATAGAAATTGTATGGAAGTATTTTTCTAACCTGACCATCCTGATCTTTGTCAGCACCAGACTGTAAGCCATCCCAAACCTTGAGCAGACATGATCGGGTTTTCTCTACTTTTTCCGAGTCACCGCTCCAGCCTCGCAAGTTACAAAATCTCTGAAAAATAAAATATAAGTTGTACATATAGTATTAATATTTTTTTTAAAAGTATTATAAGGGTACAGAAAATAGTTATTTCAAATAAAATAGACTTGAGACGGGACAAATGAAGCAAACTTCTTATTGTTTTATAGATAATAACATTGATTATAAATACTAGTATTTATAATCATTGATAATAACAATATGGTTTTTTTACTGTACAGCTAACGAAAGAAAATTCTAATCTGTGAAACTGAAGTAATTTGAAAATAAATGATTTGATTAGAGTATACAAATTAGAATGAGATTGATTTAAGACAATATACAAAATGCGACAAGTCATTCAAACAAAAACGATTTGATAACACAGTAATAACTATAAACAGTAAACACAATTATTATTAAAATTGGTGTTTTTATTATTATATTATTATTGTGATAAAACTATTAACAATGAACCTACATAATAATTAGTGATGATTATAAAAAGTTACAATGGACCGAATACAAAGAGGGAACCAAAAACTTCGGGACTATAAGGTATTACAAATTACACTGATGATTTTTTATCTTCATTTCAGAAACGACTCAATGAAATATAAATTAAAATACCACTTAAGCACATAAAGTATTTAAACTTAAACTTTGATGTTTTAAAACATAAGTTATAATGATATATCTATATGACTATATCAAGCATCAAGAACTACTATACGAATCTGCAGTTTCACCACCCTTCTTCGAACTGCTCAATAATAGATTTTGTTTTATGGTTTTTCAATTTAACTTTAAATGATTTTACTATTTTATTTTCGTTTTTTTTTATTGCTTTTCCGCGTTTATCATCTTAGACGATGTAAGTGTATTCGTTTCTATTAATTATTTGAGATCTATGTCTTTTTTTTATTAGCTTCCAACCAAAAGTTATAATATCTCGACAATTAATTAAACATCTTAAACATAACAATAAAACTTAACTACTATACTTATACTATGACATTAAATAATATGTAAATACACGATATAAATGTACGGAAGGTATGATGTGTGTGTTATGGAATGAGAGTGGTGATGGGAAGTGGGAATTTTGTTTAAAAAGGATGTGAGTGCAATTACAAATTAGAAGAGGGTTAAGGATTGATTTTAGTTTGTCGAGGAATTTGGTGATAATGTGCATAGGTTGCTCGGGTGATGGTGGTGTGTTAGCAGTGATTTAGTAAGACAATTTTGCCATTGGGTTTGACCTGGGGGCTCCGTTTCTACTTCTTCGAGGTGCTGAGGGCCCGACAGAGATCAATGTCTTATAAAATAATATAAATATAATTGAATAAATGAAATAAATATTTGATTACATCATTATTCGTTCTCAATATATTATGCACAATGCATTTCAATTTAATCTTTATATACTAAAAAGCTATTTATTTATTGGTCTGATTTAAATTATAAATTTACTATATGTCTAAATTATGTACGATAAACTCTGAAAAAAATTAGGCAGTTATTCAGAAATGAAATATTATGATTGATATAGCATGTGTAGTGCATGTATCTACCCTAACCTAATATTTCGCAGCCTCATTTATGTTTTCACATTCAGATGAAATGTTAAAAAAATAATATTCAAATGAGATAAAAAAAGAGTGAGATTTATAAATAATAAATTATTTTACGTGTAAGAGTTTTAAGTTTTAGGTATTGATAATATAATTTTATTTTTATATATTTTTCAGCAGAAAACATAAAAAAAAATCAGCCAGAAATGTAACTGAATATTAATTTATTTTACTTTTAAAAATGTTTTCACGCATAGAATTTGATCAAACAATTTTAAAATACTGTTTAAGCGTAAAAAACTTTCGATAAAAACTACAAAAACAATTATTTATTCTGATTAATAATATTATTTATATTATATTGATTATATTAAAACCATTGATGACATTGATAAAATAATTATTTTTTTTTATCAGTAAATTATTAAATTTCTATATAATTATATTATATTTTGTACAAGTTTAAGGATATTTTAGTATAAGAAAATACTAAAGATTTTTCATTTACAATTCACAGTAATTATGTTTTTTGTGCATCTGTCCAACATTGAAAATTAAATATGATGAAATACAAATTTTTTTTCTCCAAATAATAAAGACTTTAAATATTTATTACATGTATCTTAAGGGGTTAATAATCATTAATTTAACATTATTCCGAGTAGGTATTCTAAAAGAAAAAATGAATGCGTGAAGAAAAATAGTTTTAGTGTGTAAATATTAAAAGAACAAATTTGATATAGGTAAATATTAAGAAAGTTTGTTGTTCTATTTGATTTTTGGCACTAATTTAAAAACTTTCTTTTCCTAAAATAAGTTTATTCAAAACATCTAAGATAATTAACTCGCTGTTAGATAATTTCAAAGAGTTATTAGTTTTTTTTTTATTATTATAATTAATGAAGCACTGTGGCAAAAATAAGTTTAAATCAGTTCTATAGCAATTTGTTTAAGTTTTATATTGCATTTTGAGTGTATTAAAACGATATATATTTTATAGTCTCTATTAAGTATACAAGTATTTATTTTTAGTATTAAGAGTAGCGACAAGCTGTGTGAATGGTTCTCCAAAATGGTAGAGAATTTAAACTCAAGTCGTCGTTTTCCTTTGTTTCGTCATTTCATTATGGAATGGTTATCTTATCCCGTTTAATTCAGTAGTTATAGCTTGGAATCACTAAACTTAACGGGTTTAAAAATTTAAATCATTTAAGAAATAAAAAATAAATGTACAAATGCAATCATGTTTTTACTTCCATAAAAAAACTTACCATATTATATTATTTTAATGAAAAATATTAATCATTACATCCATTATTACATTAGTTTAGATTTTTTTTTAAATGCATACAAATAATATTAATTTATTTATGAATAAGTACATTGAGTAAATGACAATATATAGTTGTCTCTCAGTAACTCAAGTTTAAGGGGAAAAAATTCGTGTTACTAAACATTTCAAGGTGTGAAAAACCAATTTAGTGTTAGAGCATTTGAAGGAGAATTTTATATCCAAGATATCGAAAAAAAGGTTCGAGTTATCGAGAGTCGGCTGTATATTATATAAAGACAATACTGTCAAATAATTCGATTTTTTCGATTTTTTCTATCATATATAGTAAAAGTGTCCTAAAAACTTTTTTTGTTAAATAGATGCCACACTTTTTACAATAAGTTGTCCCGCAGATGATTTTTTTGAAATTATTTTTACATAGTTGCATCTAAATCGAGTTTTCAAAGAGTTATTTAACCTTACACCGAATAATAAATAATAATAACAATAAATAATTAGTAATAATGGCTTTATGTATAATAAAAAAGATATTATAGATATTTATTCTGGTACTTGTTGTAAGTACTTGGACAATTTTTACACATTATCAAATATGGATGGAATAATCAAAATAATTTTCAAATCATTATATTATTATCCCTTACTAGTTACTACTAAGGATTTAATTATATAGATAATTTAATCCTTAGTATTATTATCCTTGGTTAGTTAAGTTTAAAAACTAGGAAACAACTCGTACGAATTTCAATTACGAGGCATCCACTATAATTCATAAAAATCGTCTACTTAACAATTGACGATAAAAAAACGCAGTATTACTTTGGAAAAAAGAAGTTTTTATCGCCACAAGAAACTCTTTCATTAATTTTATAAAATATCAAAGTATTGAAAATAATTTCTTTAGGTACCTATAGGTTGGTAGGTATACTTGAAAATTCTAAAAATCAAAACTTGAATAAATGTAATACTAATTGAAAAAAGAGTGAGAACTGAGAACAATGAACATGCTCGGTTAATCATTTCCTATATTATACTATAAAGGATAACCCATTCAAAGTAAGACACTTATAATATTATTGTATTACGATGTGCACACATGATTGAAATTGTTTTCATCATTTGGAAATTTGGAGATATATTATAACGATTGAACTGAAGTCGACAGGGTACTGAAATTTAATAACTGACGTAAAGGAATATAGTGCTGACGACATGGTATCTTTAGAATGTGTGAACAGGAAATTGCAACAGTACGTCACACGTCTTTTCAAGTACTAAGACATTTTTAATATAACTAAAAAAAACCGATAGTTTTCGATTTTTATGATCTTATGGACACCAGATTTTGAAAGAGATAGTAATATATATGTATATTATTTATTGATTATCACGGACCATTATGTATTGACGTATTGTATTTATAAAGACCTCTGGTCGTTTAAATAAAGATGCCTTAGAAAAAATAATGATATAGATATAACTGATTTTAAAAATAATTTAAAAATGTACTATATTATAGTATATATACTGAATATTATATTATTCAAACAACAACGATGTACAACCATGGAAACTATTTAAGGTTTTTTTATAATTATGGAGACTTCTCGATCAAAAACCGAATTCCTACAGACTAGTTGCCATGGTTGTATAGTATACTTATATATTTTATTTGAACAACATTTTAAAGGTTTTTTTATAATTACAGAGACTTTTCGATAAAAAGCCGAATACCTACAGAAATATAGTTAAAATAAAATATATAGGTACAATGTACATAATATTATAAATTCAATTTAAAAATAACATGAACAAAATATTTCACTGTAATTAAAATTTGAAACGATCATATAACTCCAGTATTTATTAATAAAATAATTTCGATATCTTTAAAAATATGATAATATTTATTTTCATATTTTCAATATACGAAAAATAAATGTAATTTCTTTACATTTTTTAGTATTCTTTCTGAACTTTTAGGAAATGATTGAGAAGATCTCAAAAAAACTTATCAATAAGGTTAAATTTTCAATAAACCCGATTGGCTATAAACCTTTATCTGTTTGTCTGCAGTCTCTAAATGTGTAAACATTAAGAGTTAAAAAAATTCTAAAAAATTCTTCTCGAATATATAATTTGAATATATTCCATGGTCTATAGATGTGAAACTTAGGGAATGATAATATATAATAGATATAGGTATTATTTTATTATATATTCTATTTTGCGTATTTCGACATAATGAAAAATTGAACACTGTAAAACTACCTCCGTTCACAAAGTAATAAGGATTTTAGTATTTTACTTTGGTGTAACGTTTCAATAGGCCTAACATTTTTAATTCAGACAATAGTTTGATAATGTTCTGTTTTAGTGTATTGTATAGATACATTTAGTTTCAAAGCTAATTGAAGATTTTAACCCAGTTCACTTTAAAGTTTTAAGTTTCTCTACCTGCCGTGAATTAAATTAAATTATAATTCAGCTCTTAGATTTATCTAATGATGGTGGAGTTACTGACAAGGGTTTAACCCCGTTTAAATTTCCATTGTTGATATATAAATTTTATTCTAAAATGATGTGACAGTAAAATTGTATGAATAGAAGATTATAAATAAGCGAATAATGTGTTACAAATCTTACGGCAAAACATTTTTGATAGTCTTCATAATATTATTTGTACATTGGTATAATTAAATCGGTTGAAAAACAAAAATTGTATTAGTTTTAAGTTTTAACAATGATGATTTATAGCTATTTATATCTTTTAAGTAGATGATGATTGCAATGTAATTAGAATGTTTATAATTGGAAACATTTTTTTGAAGCTTTTATTATATTATATAATATTATGTAGTATCGTTAACTATATATACTCAATAGTAGTAGGTTTGTATGTTTAGATATTATATATACATATATAATATAGTTAATTTAGGTAAAAATATTTATTACTGAAAATAAATAGATATGCAATGGTAACATTCAATTTTTCATAAAAAAAAACTTAATATTTATAAGAAGATACACTTAGAAGAAAAATTGTCAAAAAATAAAATAAATTGGAATCAAAAAGTAATTTTTTTGATATTTTAACTTCGAATACTTATTTATATTAAAAAAATTGTTATACCATATAATATACTCGCGTACTCAATGTTCATGTGTTCTTTTAGGTCAAGCGAATATGTTTAGTGCTAGATTATAAATGACAAGTCAGTTGCCAGTAATATGTAAATCGCCACAGTATCAACAGTTAAAAGTTTAGAATTACAAGTATTTACAACGAGAAAACAAAATCGATTTCGTCGTTAACTGAATTTGCGTAAATATTCTATTTTTCGTATTTATCTTTAGTTTTTCCCGATTATTTTGAAAAGTACTGGGAATTTTTTACTGTCGCCTTCCAAAATACCAACTAGATCTTATTTTCTTCCAGAATCCTCCTTCAATACTAAGAATTTTTTAACTGTAAAAAGTGAGCTCAGAATCTTAAACACTGCTGGACGAAATAGTTTAAATGTAGCT
The DNA here is from genome assembly GCA_008086715.1 of Sitobion miscanthi. Classification (NCBI taxonomy): domain Eukaryota; kingdom Metazoa; phylum Arthropoda; class Insecta; order Hemiptera; family Aphididae; genus Sitobion; species Sitobion miscanthi. Next base: position 6,278,127 of record CM017799.1, read on the forward strand.
GCGAATGGTCCCACTGCTTTCTCGGCGTGCAGTTTTGACGCGTGAATATTATGATTTTTTTGTTTCACGAATAAGACACGAACGCGTCTATATTGACCCGGACCGAAACAATCAAAACAAAAAACACAATCCGCTTTAACGCAACAAATATCGTGTACGCTCTCGTCACGGATTTACGAATGCCATTAAAAACCCATTTATCACGAAGCGTCGAAGCGCATATATAAATATAAGCGCGAGGACATCCACAGTGTTGTTATATACACGTATAATGTGTATATACATTTGAATGATTCGTCGATATCCTTTCACGGTGTGTCGATCGGGCCATTGTCACTGAAATCCACAAGTGTTTACTGCAATTACGCGGCAGTCGCGAACAGAGATCGAGAGTGCTGCACCAACTGTGGCTTATATATATACGCACGTCATTACGACATTCGCACAGACGTTTTTGCGGCGCAGTTTTGCGTGTTCAGCTCATTAATCTTGTTTTGAATACTGACAGCCGACCCGGACCCTGCAGGTTATCGGGGGAGGGCCTCTGCAGTCGAATTTGCGACCGTTCTGCGTGCACAGAAAAGAGGTTTCGCCCCTAACGCCGACGCCCCGTCCCTCGGAAATAAATGACGTTAACCACCGGCGGCGGCGGCCGATTTAAGACGTCGATTTATTGTTATGATAACAATATGATATATATATATAATAATACACCCTCTCGACGAAATCATTTCGTCTGCGCACAACGCTCTGTAGTAATGTACCGAAAATCCTATAAAAATATTCGCGCAACACCGCAATAATATAATAATATGTACAGTACGCGCTGGCTGCAGATGGTGACAAATCATTGGACATCACTCTACACGCTTTTTCATTTGTTGTCGTTGCCGTTGTTTTTTCACATACAATTATTTGCCGACGTCGAACAGAGGGCGTGTAAATGCTTTTAACGAGTCGGTTCGTTTTTGTTTTCATTTTATTTTCGTTCTATATTTCGTCGAGTTCAGCGTTTGCGTCGCTCTCGGTAATTGCGACTAAATGATCAACAAAATGTATACGGATGGAAAAAAAAAATATATATATATAATATTATTAACAATAATAATAGTAGTAGTAGTAGTAATAACGATGATAAACTGTTGTGTGTGTTTTTTTCCGCTATCGTTGATTTATAAATCGTGCCGCTACGTATTTCTTACCACTCTCGCGATCTTGCCGCGGGAGAAATTTAACGAAAAAATAAGTATTGTTGTTTATCGACGCATTCACGACTGCAGCAAACGGAATCGTAAAGAATGAAATCCGCGCCGCCATACATCCGCAGCAGGGACATTTCCCCGCGGACTTTTTTTCCCGACAATAATACTCATTCATCGGAATTGGTTTTCGATACGAGGGAACCTCGCTCGAAGCGTATCGGAGTGTAATACTATTCACGTCAGTATTGCGCAACAGTATTATACCTACCAGCCATCGTCGTAGGGGCGCGGTACGGCTTAACAGCACGACTACACGCGCGGATAAATTGTTTATTTACTATCAATTTTATCGTTGCCTTTATCGAAACACACGTATGTAATCGTGTGTGCAGCTTACTCAAAAGCACGCCAATTCGTGTTTTGTTCACAAGTCCACGCGTGTGTGTAGAGGGGGGGGGGCTAAAGCAATATGCGGGTAAATATTAGAAGTCAATTTTTTAGGTTAGTGAGAACAGAATCTAGTTTTTTTAATTACTTCTAATATACAGAGTGATACTGCAGTGGCGTATTTAGGTTTTTGCCATGGGGGAGGGGGGATAGTTTTATTCGGTAACCCCGCCATTGAAGTTAAACGCCTTAAGTTAGGACATCAAAAGCTTTTGCATATTATATAAAGCCATTGATCCCCCCCCCCCGTAAATACGCCAATGGAGTGATTCACCAAGAGCATGCTCTCATCTCCGATTTTTCCTTTAATAATGAATTTCATTTAAATCTTGTTTTTTGGAATTTTCAATTTTAAAATAAACCTACGAACATCTATTTTTCAAATGAGAACCACTTCCTTTTTTTCTATAAATAATTAAGTGGATTATTTTTCTGAACATTTTAATTTAACTAGTTCAAAATTCAAACGGGTAGTTTCTCAGTTATTAAAATGTATATATTTAGGATAACAGTCTTCAAAAATTTAAATTAGTTATAATAATAAATCTAGTATTTATGATGCTTGGACCATTTTTAAAAAATTATAAATGTTGATGGATTAATACCAGGGCTAGGATTTGTATGCAACACCATGTTTTTTTTGTTTGTTTTAGTGAGTAATTTCCACGATTTCTATCATTCTGATGAAAATGGTATCTACTATTTTTATTTTACATGTTTTTGCATGTATTGAGATTAATGCATATTTTTAAATATTTAGTATGATCGCATTTATTGTATTAAGCCAGAAATACTTAAACTGATCAAAGTATATAACTTGGTTCATTTGTCAAACATAAATTTTATTTTTATAAATAAAATCCTATGGTACAATATGCAATAATAGAGTGAATAATTTGACGAAGAAAGATGAACACAGTTAATAAAAGTATGTAGGTATCAATATAAAATCCAAGATAAGATATAATTTGTCGGGTATTAGTGTATAATACATTAATACACAATGCTAATACTTGCACTGTTTTCTGTAGGTTTTTAGTAAAATGATTGTAATTTTTATTTTATAAATGCTGAAAGTCAAAAATGAAAGTGCCAAATTACAAAATTGTTTGTAGAATTGTAGAAAAAATATGTGGTTGTAGCATGTAGAACACGCATTTCACTGCTGAAATTGAATTATAAATTATATTACTAAAATAATAATTAATAAATATACATGCAAAAAATAAATAGTTTAATTTTTAATCTCAAATATATATTTTTAATGCTATCAGCCAATCACTGATGTATTTCAATCAATGAATATTTTTTTTGTAACTATATTTTTGTGTCCATCTTATAAAAATTAAAATGCATAATTTTGTATATTTTGGTAAATAAAATGCATATTTTTCATTTTTTATTGCATATAAATCCTAGTCCTAATAATAACTAACATTTTCAAATCATCATAGCCCCACATCTTCTAAACCCATCGGCCATCATCATGCGGGCCTTTTATCGTTAGTACATAAAGTTAAAATATAACTAAAAAATTAATCTTTCAAATTTTAATTTTGATACATTTTCAAAAAAATTATTTCGTTACATAATTGGCATTAGAAAAAGGAGAGGGGCATGGCTGGTGAATCAATCTGTAAATTATCTAAATAACTATTGTATTAATATTTTAAATATTTTTTCAACATTATTCGGACTATACAGAAAAATAGTTATGTTATTATAAATCGATTTATTTTAAATAGTTAGCTATATTTATTTAAAACGCATATGTATTCATACTTCGCTATTCTTATATTTTTAGCGTATTTTTCTGCATGAATCAGCGTTTACAGAATGTGATCACTAAAATACGTTATTTGCTTGGTAAATATTATCAGGGCAAATTCACAACCATAGAATAATATTATTCTGTGTCACAATGGACCTTTTAATGATCTGTTATTTGCGCGCTGAGTTAACAACAACGGTAGAGAACAATTTATTGGTACGTTACAATTTATAACAATTGTTTACAAATTTCAGTATTAAAGGCAAATCAAATAATGTGAAAATTATCTACTCCAAAGAAAAACAAAAATAGTCAACTAGTTTATTTATCAGTGGTTACCTATAAACATTTAGAGAATATAATAATATGTAACTAATAAAAACAACGAATTATTTCCCTTTTATGTTATCCAATATTTTGTTGTTCGTTATCATATTATATAGCTCCGAGACTCATGCAATGATTAAAACCAGATAAATTTTATTATTACTTATTAGTTAGTGCGTGTTATAGATTTTTGCGGCCTAGAAACTATTTAGTTATAATTAATAAAATAGCGATGATAATTATTAATTAGTAACTGAAAAGATTGGAACTAGTCAGCTTAGAAGAGCCTGTCGTCAGTTCCAGATCGCAGTTTCGCCGCCAGCGTCATAGGCATTAAGATCATTATTTTCAATAATTATGATATTTAATTGAAGATACATACATAATATGTGGGTTTATAGTGTTCAAATTGAGTTGAACCAGTAGTAAAATAAATATTTACTGATGATGGATTTAAAGATAATGTTCCTAATAATAAATTCCAAAACAAAACAATTTTCCTACAACAATTTGAGGTTGAATAAATTAATGTGATGACTTTCAAACGAATGTAAGTTATTTTTGTATTGGTACTCCGTAAAAACTGTTTGAAGTGTCTCTAATGGATTTCATTAGTCGTGAGTAAAAAGTGAAGAACCAAATTTGTCATGTTAAATAATAGTGAATGTAATCAATAATTACGATTGGTGTTAACCTATAAAAGTCAAACAATTTATGATTTATATTTTCCTTAATGCAACTGATTTTCATTTATGCTCAAATTTAATATTTTTCTCGAATAGAGATTCTTTTCACTCTGTTTGACTTCATATATGTTATTTTTACCTTGTACATGTTAAAAGCTTATTTAAAAATTTCAGAATGATTGAATTTTTTTTTTTTTTTGCAGACATCCAAAAAATCGTTAAAGACTATATGCGTCGGAGTAAACGTTCAACGTTTTTTTTTTACTTTGCGTGACAGACAGTTTCAGTGAAACAGTCGTGATTGTGGTGGGGGCTAAAGGGCGAAAATGAAAGAAAATAAAAATCTACAAGATGTCTCAAAGATTAAATGTTAAGAGGGAGATGATAAAAAAACGAAAATATGTTGAAAATAAATATAAAACGACAAACATTTTTGTGGTTATTATGATACAGAGATGGAAGGATTTTTATTTTAATATTGTCTTTTATGTCCTAAAGCACATCTTTTTTTTTATAATGTCATTCTCTGAGCGGTATTAAAATACTTTAGGCATTACTACGATATAATTAAAACTCCAAACATAGCAGTCACTATCGTTAAGCTTTTCTTTTTATTTATATTTACAATATTTTTATGTTTTCAATTTTTCTTGTAATATTATAGTACAAAATTATTTGAAAAATATATCACCGTAAGTTTTAAGTTATTAATTTTGATTCTGATACGTCAACAATTCTAGAAACATTATCCATTGTATAATTTACAGTTGAATAGTGGTGTTCTGATTCTTAAAGCAGAAATTTGTATCTTCGCGGGACACTCCTTAAGTAGTGCAGAAAAATCTCAAGTATTTCAAAATATGGCTTAAAGTTTAATTAATATTAACTGCATGTAGTTAATAACTGAATTATTGAAGAAAAAAGGCGGTGAGCATGCTTAGTGCTTGGCGAATCACTGTATATATAGGTATGTAAACAATTATTGTTCTCTGGGGTTGTTCGATATCTAATTTAAGAGTTTTTGATCGAAATAAAGTTTTAGTTCAATATTTGTTTGTAATTTGTGTATCTACGTAATATTGTAACGCAATAGCATACAGCAGGAGTTTTCGAATAAAGATTTGTCTCGAAACAGTGGTCGTTTCGCACTAAAACAAATGGCCTGTTGGTGAGAAAACCCTGCTGCTTTTATGCAGTGGACAGTGTGTATAGTCGTCGGGGAGAAATTATTATTATAATTGTCACAAAAATATGCAATCTTATTTTATTTACGGGTTTTTTTTTTACGTTGTTATTAACGTACATGTTATTATTATTTGCATATTATATAACGCGGAAATGAATAATACTGCAGTGGTGGCTCTGCCCGTGGAAATAAATGGCGTATACCGTGGCTGGTAGATAATATTATACCGGATGATGTCGGTTATTGTGGCATATATATATATATATTATAAGAGTCTCGACCTTGGGATATTCTGGATAACGTCGAGCCGGCCTGGTCCACGAGCAACTTTCAATTTACATAATATTATTGCAATTTGTACGCATCGATGGCTATACGCGGCCTAATGCCAACCACGAGGCTTTATTATGTTTACGAATTATTTAAAACAATATTTTGCAACGCAACGCACGCGCCACCCTTACGACAAATTGTTTGATATATATATAAAAAAAAAAACGATTCGATTTGCAACAGGCGCATTCAAATTTATAAATCGAAATAGGTACATAATAGTATAGGTATAGTTGTTAAAAGTCTTTGATGTACTTGTTTATTTTCATTTAATATCTATGCACAGTGTTCACTACATTACACACAACTCGAAAGCTGTTCGTTAATGTCACCGTGTTTATATTATTATGGGTACTTGCCAATAAACGATTTTTTTTTTTTAGCTTCTTTTGGATGGATGCGTGAAATCAAAATATTCAAAAATCTTTTCGAGGTAATATATACCGGCTATTATAGCGAAGCTCGAGGATTAAACATAATATATATGCACAATAATACGGTATAATATGCACTATTACTGTATAGTGTATACGTTACAAACAAAGAGATTAATTTCATTAATTTGCACAATACCCATTATGCACCCTTTTTTATTTTTTAACATTTCCGTGTATGCATTCAGTTATAATAATATGTAATATATAGGTTATAGTGATTATTTATCGAATAAATATTTATATATTATTTATTTAGGTATTCTACACAGGTACTATAATTATTATTGTATTTTTACTTACAGTTACTGTTAATTTTTTAAACCATTTATTTTGATAATAATGTAAAAGGTATTAATGTTCTTACACCCTGCCAAAAGCCCGTATCTGAGACACAGAACATATTATGTAGAACTTGGCACTTGTAGGCACAACCATTATATCATGATCAATGTCAAACCACTTAAAGTTTAGTAGTAGTGGTGCTATGGCCCATGTCCCATGATATATAAATATCATAAATAATAAATATGCGAAACAATGGAGTTGGTAGGAAGATCTGTGTTGTACGGTTAGTGGCTAAGCGTTGTAGCTAATAGAAATAATAACTGAAACAATAAAAAAACTGTTACTCTGCTGTACCTATACTAGATTCTGAGAGTACCTCGTCATTAAAAAGGTCAAAGTCATTTTTACTTTCGACCCTTCGAAGTACAAACTATATACAATTGTCTGTCAGAAAACACCCTTAAAGTTTAGGTTTGTAGATTATTTATTGGTCCTTTAGGTAAAATTAGGCGCATAAAACAAAATATGTTTGAAACACAAATTATTCTAAAACCAATAAATTTATCGGAGTGGTCAATGATGATATATATCTATCTATTATTTTTATAAGGAAATGTCAAGACATTGTTCAAAATAATATTTTTATAATAATTTTTAAATATTTTTTACATAATATTATGTTCGTTAACATATTACCGTTCAATATTAATAGATAATTTATAATAGGAGATCAATGTAATTTTGTACACTTCTAAATACGGTCTATGGAAATAACGATCTTATTCTGTAAAATCAACGAAATTTGGTAATATTTTTTAACTAACAGAGGGTAATATTCAACAGAATATAAGAATTTGAATAAATTCATTATTAAAAGAAAAATGGGGGCGAGCATGCTTGGTGAATCTCCTGTAGAGAGAGAGGGGGCCTGGTATGGTGTGGTGGTCGGTCGCGGTCGCTAATGTAAGGAGCGGTTAAGCAGTGTTCGGCGTAGCTAGCTCCCGGATGGGTGACCACCCGGGTTTTTAGCGACGAATCCTCACCCCACATACACGTGTTACTCAAACCCAACAGTATAACTCCCCACAAAATGCTAGTGACCATAGCTCTAACTGTTCTCAATTATATTATACGTAATAAACTATACTTTTCACATCGCTATTTAGTATTTATCCAAACTATCAATTGACGTGTTCTCGTAACTTGTACGATATTGGTTGGATTGGACACCTGTACCTTAACCCATTCGAGGTTATTATACCTATGCTATTGTTCGATGGTTTCTAGGTTTCCTAATACGTCTACAAAACACTATTTTATTAGGTATTATATAATACATGGGTTTACTCTTTGAGGCCAAAGTGATTTCCAAAAGCATATATTATAATATGCATTAAGCATTTAATAGCTTTATTATATACCTATCTGTTTAATACAGCTTAATACAGGTACCTAAAATAAAACGTATCATGTAGTATGTACGCACATTTTATTTTTATAACTACAATCTAAAGTTTTGTTAATTTATGTATTATTTGTATTTACATTCACCTGCAATGTGGTGCATTGAAATATAATGCAATTAGTACCTCTATATAATTCAATTTAATGCTTTATGCTACTATTGCTATATAATGTTCTCTAAAGTGTTTCAAAAAAATTAAAGGCATTACATTTTAGTACGAGAAAACAGTTTAGAAATTAAACAATAAAACAATTAACTTGTTATTTGTAAGACCAAGAATTTTGTAGTCCAATTACCATTGTCTTTAATGGTTTAATATTTTCTTTCACCGTTTTATGTAAATTATGATGTCAGTATATAACTTGAGATCAGAATTAATGTTTATATTCAAATTCGCGGTTTATCTGACTCGACAAGATTTTTAAAATAAGTTTTTCTAAAATGTGATCTGTGTTTTGAGTGATTTTTGAGTTATTCAGCACTCAAATTGTATACTGTTAAATATAAATATAAACTTTTACATTTCAGTGTACTAAAATAATGATAACTATAACTTATAAATAAATGCGTTAATAAGAAAATACTGTAAAATGTATATTATAGCCCAGACGTGTTATTTATTAATACGTACCTATAGCGTACAGATGGAAAGAGGCTTAAGGTGGTTGTTTGCGAAGAAAAATATATAAGGACAGTAATGTGAATGTGTGGAAAAGTTAGATAAGTGATGGCGATGTGGTTTGACGAAAGAGGATTATTTTGAAAAGAATAAATGTTTAAGTAAAACGAACAATATAGAATAGGTAGGTATATATAAAGCTACGTACGTAAAGAGTAAAGTTGGCGAACGAAAAAATTGGATAACTCGGTATAACGATTAAAGGAATGCATTTATAACCGTGCAGCATACGATATATACAGTGAAAACTACTTTATATCACTTTTTAGTTTTTACTTTTTAAAATAAATTAGAGCGAGGCATCACAATTTAAAAAAAAAATGGAAAAAAGTTTTTTTTCAATTATTAAGAAAAATATAAGAATTTTCCTATTTTTTCCTGAGGTGCCAACTAGTTCATATTTGATTCAAGAAATCACCCTCAACGTTTAATACAGGTCCAAAACGTGATGACTGACAAAAAAAAAACACTTATCATTTGTAAAACCAATATGTAGGTATAATACATTCCGCACTCCTCTTGCTTATATGTAGGTATAGAGTATAGACTCTAAAACAATTCAATTGTTATTAGTTTTTGTTTTAGATTAATTTTTAAATTTAAAGGATAACCGGATTTCACACTAAAATGTGTTTTGCAAACACTACGCATTGTGAATTAGCGAGAAAACACGAAATATGTTCGTATATCACGTAATTTGATGGAGGTACAAAGGCGTGTGCGGGGTCTCTGATTACCTCCGAGTTGTTGGAAATATACCAAGTTTATTATTTATTGCGATAAAATTGGTCAGAAAATGTTGGTAACATTTGAAACTATGTATAACGAAGTTGGTTTAGAAGAGCACACATGCGACAGACGTGATTTTCTATGATCCGAAAAAATAAATAAATATTCGATTCGAAAAGATATGATGCGACATGCGTCCTCCAAGTCAAAGTTCAATCTTCAAAACTTTAGTACATTATTATTATTTCAATACAAATATACGCTATACGTGTCTGCAGGGTTAAATTTAAAATGGAATCTTGGGACGTGCCAGGGCTGCAGGGTACGAGCAGAATGTCCGCAATACGTAAGATATAATATAATACATAAAATATAAACGTACAATAAATAATAAGATTGCGTGAAACTACGATGTAAATACATTTTATTTCAAGTATCCCAGACTTAAAGTCTGAGAGAGATATTGTATGGATAGAAAAATAAACTTAAAGTCGAGTTTCTATAGATATAGGCACGATTTAAAAAAGAAGTTTATCTAAAATTGAAATATCCTGCAATTTAAATTTATTTATTGGACATGGACCACCAAAGTGAAAATATTAAGATCTTGTTAGTGTGTCACATACTATACTTTTAGCAAGGTGAATCGAGCTGACATGTCATCATCATGAGATCTGCAGATCATGACGTAATACGCGTCGATAGTGATTCTAAAAAATGTAGATTTGTTGTAAGAAGAATAGGTCAACTTTATCTATGTTTATCAAAGGTTTATTTTATTACTATATTATAATATTATTCACCTATAAAATTACCTTTATTCTCATCATGAAATCAGTTTTGTTTTTTTTTTTTCAAAATTAAAACAGTACGTCAACGACTTATATTATATTATTAGACATGACAGATTAAATATTAAAATGTTTAAAAGTTTTTAAATAAATTCAGTTATGCAAAAATAAAAAACTTGGTAATGGCGCGGGCGTGGAAATAATAAAATAAAAATGTTTTTCTAAAACGTAGTCAAATAACACATTTATATAGTTTTCTTTATTTAATCAAAATTTCCCATACTAAATCCATATAAAATATAAAAACTATAACTACGTATATTATTTCGTGCGCTGTCATTTCATTTAATATTTTTAATTTATTGCGTAAATAGTGCGTATGCTTATTAATTTTAGTGCAGTTCAATACATTTAATTGATTTTACAATAATGGGGTTTTTTTAGTACCAATGCCTGTTAAAACTTTTCAAGTAGAAAGAATGTTTCTAAAGTTTCATAATATATATAGTCCTACATTGATTGGAAATCCTACACAAATAGTAGGTAGTTACTTTGAAGAGGTATTTTTGTAATTTTCTTGTGGTTTATCAGTAAATTGCGAAAAACTACCGTAAAACCACCGATGCATGTTATTTGCCCAGGTGTTCCTAGATTCACGATGGATATTTTATATTTTTACTTTAGAAATATTTATGGATAAGAAATAATTTTTAGCATATTATATTGAGTATTTTATATTATACAGGGTGATTCACCAAGCATACTTACCCCCATTCTTTTCCTCTAATAATGAAATTATTCAAATTCTGATTTTTGAACATTTTAAATATTCTCATAAATAATATTTTTAATTTCTTGAATTTTTTCGTACTACTTAAAGAATGTCCTGTGGCGATACAAACTTCTGTTTTTCAAATGAGAACCCCCTTTTTACTGTAAGTTATTAAGTGGATATTTTTTTTGAACATGTTAATGTACCTAATTCAAAATTCAAATGAGTAGTTTCTTAGTTATTAAAATGTTTGTCCTGTAAAGTCCTTAAAATTAAAAATGGTTCTACATAAATATAAAATAGACGTAAAAACGTAAAACTGGATCTAGTATTTATTATACTTTTTACAAATTGTTAATATTGATTGATTAAATAATTCTAATATTAATTACTACAATTTTCAAATCACTATAGCCCCATATCTTATAAGCCCATTAACATGGACCTTTTATCCTTGGAACACAAAGTTGAATAATTCAAAAACCACCCGTATACGAATTTTGGTTCTAATACTTCAAACATTTCAGAAAAATTATCCACTGTAAAATTTACAGTTGATAAGGAGTGTTCTCATTTGAAAAACAGAAGTATCTATCTCCACAGGATATTCCTTAAGTAGTATCAAAAATATCAAGAATTTGAAAATAAGGTCTTAACGTATATTTGAAAATTCCAAAGGTCCATGCTGGGTGAATCACCCTGTATATGGATTTTTCAAGCTCAAATATTTGTCGTATTTCAGTATTTCACTGATTTTAAAGATTTTATATAAGATATTTCTAACATATTCATTTCAAAGACATCTGAACTATCAAATATCAATACAAAGTTAACTATATCATATTACTGGACTACTATAAAATATTTTAAACATTTTGACAAACAGTTTATTTACGTAATTGCTATTAAAATGTGCAAAAGCATTAGTGAGGTAAGCTCAGGCGAGTTTTTTTTTTTATTAAAAATGTATAATAAAAATATAAAATAAATACAAAATTGACTTTTCCCCAGGTTAATTAATGAAGGACAGCGCTTAACGACTAATCCTCAGCGTACCTATATAATTATATCCTGCACGTATTTTAAATTTATTTAATAAAATAAATACTGTACTTTATCAGTTTATTTTTCCAAGCAATAACATTTAGTAGATTATGTCATATTTCCGAGTGATGAAAATATATTATTATGTAAAACAATGAATTATTGCGCACGATAGATTAAAAAATAATTACGCCTATAATAATAATAGAAACAAAACGATCAATATATGATTAAATTAATATTTATCGTTATTTTAAACTGTTTTGATAATTTTTTCTATACTTACCGGCTAGTTCTAAATTTTGACCTAACTCTAAAATTAATATTATATAGTTTTAATATTCAAAAGCTATTTAACACGATAATGCAAGGGGTCTGGTGTGGCTCGGTGGTTGGCCTCAGTCACTAACGTATTCGGAGGTCAAGCATCAGCTGGAGTCGCTAGTTCCCGAATGGGTTTTTAGTGACACGAATCTTCGCCCTACATACACGTGTTCCCCAACCAACCATTTAACTCTCCTACAAAATTGCCATAGTTGCCGATGCTTAAAAACAATAATAATAAAAAAAAAAAACAACAATGCAAATTTAAATCCTGTCTAGTGTTATGAACACATTGGTAAGAATGCACTGTTGAAACTATATACCTGTAATATTACAATATACAATGTTACTACAATACTACATGTTGTTACTTAATACTTATGTTGGTCACCTTCGTGTTGATAATTTGCAGTTTTATTAATCACGATCATACGTGATGATACAACTGTATTATTAGTCTAACTGCATAAATTATATAAATTATCATTGGAAAATTTAACAGTAATCACTCACTTCGATGGCGATCTCAAAATCTTTCTTGTCGATAGTGCCGCTGGAGTTGACGTCTGAAACACACCAAAAATAACAGTTAATAATCGTCCAATTACATCGGGCAAGTGTTTGACAGTTATACGATAGCCCATAGACGTCATAATGAAAGATGACGATGGAGAAAGATTTGCAATGTCGGGCATCGCATTTTGGAACAGCTGGAGGACACGAGAGCGTGTGCTTGGAAAAAATGACCATCGACACTATAGTAAAACGATTTTATGCTTTTTTTTGTCGTGATTTAACATTTTTACCGTCGATAGACATTTTTAATTTCCAATGTTTTATCATAATACTATATTATAATCCACTCTGCAAGGCATCGAAAAAAAAATTAATTAGGTATACCAATAGTGAGAATCGGATGTATGTCAAATTTATAATTCCCTATTTAAATAAGTTTAAAGTTGGTATAATTAAAATCATACTATATGTGTAGGCTATCGTAACTTGATAACTATTACACCAATACGTAATCCACCCGGTTGAAGTTAAATATTATTATCAATGGCTAATGTTAGTGTGATTAAAATATGGTAATACTATACCGCTATTACAGTAAATATAATAATATATACATAACATATTTTAATATGCATTGATATACACGATAAACTGTATCTGCTAAACGAAATATCATTGGAAGCATTAATAGCTAATTCGGCATAAATTATATGATTTCACGAAGGAAATAATACCTAAAAGCAACCATTATGGGCAAACTTGAAAATATAATTTTTATAGTTTTATTATATAAAATCAATAACGTTTATTGGTAACCATGACATTGAAAGTAGCGACGGACAAACACAACAGGTAGGCATTTAAAAGGCTTTCTACACAGACTACACATAGGTAATAATATCGTCATAGAAAGATCACAATATAACCTACTAAACGTCTAAACGATAAATATATTCATTTAATATATTTAATTTTATAGTAATATTTTACGATAAAGTACATACGTAGTACGTACGTTGTATAATACAATATGTATACAAGATAAATTGTTGTTTCAGTTCGTAAGATTTTATAGTGAAAATGTTTATACCCTGAATGGATTTTTGAAACTGTATTGAACAATTGTATGTTTAACCCACTTTAAACTAAAATACTAAATATTATGTATTCACCAGATCAATTTTTAGAGAAAAACTATTAGGATACTATATTGAAGTATAACTTTTATACTCTTTCAAAAATATTTTCAAATATAATAAGTAACATACATCGATGAAAAAACCAATAAATTTTAGTGTAAAATATTATACCCATTATACATATAGAATTGTTCAAAAAAGATTTCAAATATTTCAAATATTATAATTTGATTCAGAGTCTTGGGTGTAAGTTTAATAATTCAATCTAATTAAGTTTGACAATATATTGATAGTCAATTTTTGATCAATCATTTACGTCTGAAATACGTACATGTAAATATCCAAAACTAACATGATTTAACGTAATATAATATTGAAATAATTACATTTTGCCATTTACAATCTCATGTAATTAACATGAAAGAGGGACGTCTTATTTTCCGGATATGTTCATTTATTAGTTATTATTATTATCGCAGTAGTAGTAGTAGTAGTAGTAGTGGTAGTAGGTACATGCAGGTTAGTGGTTTCTACAAGCCTATATAATACTACCGATGTATCTGCATATATAGAGTATTTTTTATAAAGTGTGTACTAAATATTATTAATTTTTGTAATTGTTTTAGTACGTATGTTGTTGAGCAATACAAGTTTCATTTTAAATTCTATGTTTCTGATAAAATATACATATTTTTTTATTTTAAAGACTAATAATTAGTCTTTATTACGCACAATTAATTTATATTATTATAACCTAATCCATAGTTTAATATCTAGATCAATGTATTATAAATAACATCAAAACATGTATTTAATATTGTAATATTAGGCTAATATGATAGATTTAATAGGTGGTAAATGTCAAAAAAATAAATCACCAAGATTTTTTTTTTTTACTACGATTTAAATGTTTAAGGCCGTCCTGTAAAAAATATATATGTCCAATCAAATTCGTTTTCAAATGATAAATTATTACTTTTATATATTATTTTAATACAACACGGCAGAGTATATGTATACACAATACCTACTTCACTGCTTATCGAGTCTCTTTACTGAATCATGGTCGTTCGTGGATAAATGTATTAGTTTCGTTGCTTTCATGCATAAATTACTTTGCATATTATATTAATAGATTTTAAGAAAATAATAATGAGTATAATGTACAGTATACACTGCAGTGCACTACTAGTTAATAAATTAAGTGCTGAACTTTGCTGTTTAAATATTATAACTTTTTGTATGGTTTGCAATCCTTATATTATAACAATTCTACCGAAAGTAATAAAGTTTGAGGAGCAACCTTCTATATTA
Source organism: Sitobion miscanthi (assembly GCA_008086715.1). NCBI lineage: Eukaryota > Metazoa > Arthropoda > Insecta > Hemiptera > Aphididae > Sitobion > Sitobion miscanthi. The sequence goes on from CM017799.1 coordinate 6,293,574, forward strand.
TATTACGGTATTTATGGTGTTTTTAACTTTTTTTTATCCTGTCAATTTGCATTAATTATGAGTGTATACTAAATATATTTATACAAGAATATTGAAATTAATTTATTTTTTCGTACCTAATAAAAATATATTACATAGAAGATAATATAATATCAGCATATCTGTTAATTTAAAAGAAGTGTGGTAATACATTAACGGAAAATTTATTTTTTATGAACTGTTTTGTTTATGATTTTTGAGTATATATTATATATATTAGGTAGGTACTTATATATTATATAAAAAAAACCGATAGTATTATATTATGATAAAACTTTTTAAATATTTATACTCCATTATTGAATATGATTGATCGAATAAACATTGAAAAGTGCTGTGTTTGCTAATAATCAATATATTTTTTTTACTATATCCTGATACTAAACAATTTCTATGTATTATTATTATTTTTAATATATCTGAAATAAACAGACTAGCCAGGTCTTTTTTTTTTATTATTTATCCCTCCCTTGACATAATTTTCGTACAAAATTGTTATCGGGCTACTGTGTCCTCCCTAAGATGATATAATAAATTAGTTAAGATAATAGTGTACGTTTATTTTAAAATTAACATAATTTAATCGCGAGACATCAAATAGCATACGCTATAAAAATGTTTGTAAATATTGACCTTTTCTTCTTCAGTGAAAGCTGTTTAGCTACTGATAACGATAAATCTGTTAACACAGTGCATTAAATGCCTCTCTCGTTGGATTTTCGTCGGCCAGCTTTCTTGTGCGTTAGCCCAGCCATTTAGCCCTTTGTGGTAACTAATATAATATGAGGTTGTGAAATGAACCGGAGAAACGATGACATTCGAAAGTCAGCATCTCGACCCGGCGTAGAGCATGTATATAAGTATATATGTATATAAGTACCGATAATAAATACCGCAAAATGTTCGAACGGCTGCAAATAACGGACGGCAGAAGTAATAATATGACCGAACTGTATTCTAGACAGAAGTGACCTGCAAATACTGCGACGGGCAGTGTTTTAAAAAAAAAATACTTTTAAAAAGTGGTGTTTGATTAAGTGTGCAATAAATATTAAAAACAAGTATGTATCTAAAACACAACTCGAATAACTTTAACAGTGTACATATTAAAATGCTTTCAAATATTAAAAAAAAAGTTGTCACCATCATACGTGATGGTGTGGTTATATGGTTTTGAGTTTTCTTTATTAAGTCTAAAAATAGTTGGCTGCATTTAGGAGAGGCAAAAACTTGTAGTATAGGACTTAGTTTGTTTTTAGTGTAATTAGTTTTCCTCCGAGATGTTCTCTAGAGCTTTAAAAACTGTTTAATTTACACTAATATATTAATGACTCGCACACAACCATAGTGCAACCCATTTAGATTAGACTACGAAAACAATCGTGTCATGAATGTAAACAATAATTATTGTGTCATGAATGTAGGTAAACAACAGCCCTTTGGTTAACAATTCGATATTATCTTAAATAAATTGTTTATTTTGTATCCTTAAACGAAGTTGTATGTATAAAACTAAAATACAAGCTATTATAAATACATTGGAAAAAAACTATATACCTATTCAATATACATTGACGTTCTTAAACGTCGGTACCGACGTTTTTTTATTTCAAATAAATATTAAACACGCATGGGAATAAAAGGGTTTAAAAAAAAGTAATCGAGTACAAGAGTACCTACGTATTATTATTATTATTATGTAAATATTGCATATGGCGGTATTCAAAATAATACTTTTCAATGCTAGCTCCCGAGAGACGCCCCGGAAGTTAACCGACGTCCGTCCCCGATGTACTTTACGTAAATGTTGAATGTCCAACATGTTGAAACAGAGTATACTTGACCGACTATATAATCTCAGAATGTTCGTATACGGCATCATTCTCGATCACTGGTCACCGGGACATATTTTCACCTTCGATCGGTCAGGGACACGTCAAATGCGGAGATCGTACGTGACTGGCCAGTGGCGACTCCAAGATATATGATATAGCGTCCTACACGATTTCCTTAGTAAGGTGAGGAAATGAATTCTCTTTAACTCTTCAACCATCCCGTTTAAATGACTCTGAAGGATTCTTTTGGACTGAAACTCCAAGATATTATGTAGCGTCCTGCCGGACGGTTTCTTAATGAGGTGAAGAAATTAATTCTCTTCGAACCGTCCCGTTTAAAGGACTCGGAAAGATTCTTTCAGACTGTGACCGCATATTTATATTATAATCTGCGATGTGTATAGAACTCAGCCGATCACGTTATCTCGGTCGAATCTGTCAATGTCGTGAACCTCGGAGACGATAATACGCAATATAACTTGAATTATATTTTGGTTTTGGATGATTAGGTGACTTAATGCTTTTTTTTTTAAATACTTCGTAACTTTGATTGTCTCGTTTGTGCAGTATTCATAAAGTTTATAAATAATATAATATATATTATTATATATGAAATTATTGTATAAAAAGTTATCCTTTTAAAAAAAAAGAAAAACGATGAATCTGCAATAAATTAAAAAGTTTGTGCTTTTTTCATACCCGCTACATTGGTCACTTATAAATAGCTGTTATCAAATATTACGTTTTTATGTTATTATTATGTTAAATATCTTATAAGTTTTAAAACAAAATGGAAAAAAAATCATTTTGAGCATTACAAAATTATTCAGCGAAAACCCCATAGTTTTATGTACACTTGGGAATGTGGATTATATTGGCAGTATAAATTTTGTTAATAACAAATAATGCAAGTAAACAGGCAGATAAATAAATCTCTAGGGAAAGTTTCAATTTTATAAATCTTAAACTAACGCTTTAGTATTTATACATAAATTATAGCATTTGGTTTACACAATATGACTTTATAGGTTTTTTTTTTTTTGTTTTTTGTTCAACATTAAATACATTTAGCATTACCGTAAAAGTTTTTTCGTTTGAAATATTTTGGCAGATATTTTCAAAGATAATATCATAATACCTACGTGATAGACTATTGACGATCATAATTAATAAGTGATTCACAAATAGATTCATAGACATTTTATTGCGTTTGAAAAGTATAATTTTATACATTTAATACCCAATTGTTGTTTTATTAATTTGCAATTAAACATAACGTATTGTGCGTGTGTAGTAAGGTTGGCCACTAATCTTAATTTTGGTAGCTGTGAAATTATATAAAGCTAATTCGAAGTGAACCACATTGTTAAGAGATGTCTATAAAATGGATTATAAAATAAAGACACATTTTTCATTGTATACCAAATTAAGTAACATTTATTTATTTATTTATAAAAATAACTTAAGGCCGCACGAAACTGACTCAAGATTCGTGTGCAGCTCGCGTGCATGTTTGTGGTGTATAGGCAAACAAATAGATTAAAAATATTCAATAAATATTATAAAGAACAACTGCCAAAAGTATTCAAAATATAATAATATTGAACCTTTATCCGAATGAAATATAATATAATATTTTCACATACAAAGAAAATACAGATTTAGTGCAATTTTGTATATTATTATACTGTTGGGAGAAAATCGGTAACATAAATCTTTGGATGAATGGTGTTCTGCCTAGGTACCTATTAGATTATCATATATTGTTACACCTCCGTAAGAGGGCAGCTATAATGCGGTATGGAATATATTATGATGATAATATACTGTATTTGAAAAGTTTCTAAAGTAATTTTCACAACTTTTCACTAATTATGGGTTACCTATCGATAATCGATAAACGAATGCTCATTTGCAGTTAATAGTTATTCACTTACACCAACTAATTATTATACTATTATATTATTATGTACTTTGTATACACGACGGAGTTGGTGTTTGTAGTTTATTAAGTATGTATTATTAAAAGTTGAAACCATTACACCATAATAATTATAATATGTTAGTTTGTAATTGTTAGTTCCAAGTTAGTTAGATAAAGATAATAATAGGAGAATATTATTATTATAAAACATAGGCCGGCCATTATTTTTCAAGTTTCGTAAACACATTTGAACATATACCGTATATATACCGCATTTAGTATTTGAATAGTCGAGTAAAGTTTATAACAATGTTTGGATTAATTTTCCTGGGTTTTAAGCTGAATTTAAACAAAATATTTATAGCTTATAAGTTAAAGACTTAAATGTACATCCACGTCCGTTTTCCGTATTATTTTGGAATATGTTACTAGGCATGTAAATCAATAATGATATATAGGAATGGAAAAACTACTTTTATGTTTCTTTTAAGTTTTTTTTTTTATTTATTCTAATAGTAAATTTCAAAATAAACGAGTAGAGTAACTTTTAGAGCATTTATCGAGTGACCCGACAAAAAATCGACATACCCGACCACCGTGTCGACTGGGCACCGACGAAAATACCATTAAACATGTTTATTATTTATGAAAGATATTAAATTGTACAATTTAGTTTAAGTAAATTAAGTATGTAATACAATAAAACAATGGACCTGTTATCGAGACGACATTAAAAAAAAAAAAAAAAATAAGCATTTATTATAGAGAAATATTGGCTCGGAAAAAAAAAATATTAAAATGTAAATAAAAAATTATTTTGAATTTTTTATTTTACGGCCACGGCAAATAAAAATCTTGTAAGCTGTCTTGTGGTTTGGTATGATCAAATTATCAGGTTTACTTATTAATGGAGGTTAAACAAAACGAACAATCATTGTGTAATAAATTGTGCAATAAGTATTAATTTATTGCCTGCCATTGTTTTAACTACCTTATAGTATCATATATATTTATATATATTATGTGTAGAATTGTTTACGTTTATACATTCAATCTGATATACATTGCATATTGTACTATTAACTATTTATATTGTAAAAACGAATGTATGTTGGGGCATAAGACTGGGTATCTGCTGAACAAATTGGTACCAGATTTTGCACAGATATTCCTCGGAAAGCGTTCTTTGCTTCGTGATTCACCCCATATATTATATTGATATGGAGTGGTTTACGACTCACAGGTTATGAATTTCGTCTTGGCTCACGAAAATCGAATAATTTTTTTGTTTATACAGGCGTTGGTTATAAAAAATTAAATTTGAAAAAAATTGATATAGGTTAGTTGACCGGCAATGCACGCAATTATGCTATAGATTTTTTTTTTAATAAATGAAAAATAATAACAAATTAATAATTGTGTGCTATTCAAATGTACGACAAAAAGCAAAGTCCGTAGTTTGTAGCTTATATACAGACTCAAAAACTTCTCTACGACTTTCAAGCGAACGTTACATAAATTGTTTTTAGAGGCATCAAGAAAGTTTAAAGAATGGTTTAACCACGTTCGATAATATACCAAATGCTATATCCAATCCGCCACAGGTGAATTGCCCATCTCCGTCGAATTAGTTCACAAAGCGAGGTACACTGATGCCGATTTGCCCGTGAGCTTAGGTACTCTAAAACCGAAATACACCGATATAGTGCTGTATTTTATGTTTGTCCATTTTTTCTCGGGCGAAGTTGGGTTATACCTTGGTAGGTCCAGGTAGTTGTACTTACACAAATTAAAAACAAATATACCTATATATATATATATATGATAAAATATAAAAATTCAAATCGTGTATGTGATTGACATCATTTTTAACTTAGTAGATATACATTTTTTTATCCCGGTACCCTAAACTAGTAATAAACTCGTTCCACGTCCACACAATATTATATATTTTAATTTTAAATCTAGAATTCTACAGAACCTAACGTAATCTAATTTTGAAAGCAGACACGTATAGTAATTACTAGTTGCACATATTAAATATAAATATTATTAAGATACAATGTATTACTGTAGTATTGAAGGGGTCGTCCCTTATAATGTTTTGAATAAATTAAATGTTTTAGTTTCCCATACACTAAGTGTGTAGCGTATTAGAGTGCTTTTGAGTGAAAATGTCTTTATAAAAACATATTGGTTGGTACTTCGTTGTATCGATAATTACGAATTTATATGAATTTATAAAAGTAAATACCTGTCTACTTATTTGTATCTAAATCGAGTTTCATGAAGTTAGTTAGTAAATCATATTATAAATACATAGATATAGATACAAGTAGTGAATACATAAAAGTATAAAACAGTTGTATAAATATCTGCAAATATTTTATTGGGTAGTAAATTTGTTCACTTTGTACCGTAAAAATGTGTTCTTACAACTTTGCATAATCTCTACCTATTTTTATCCAAACAAAATATCATTGTAATCATTTTACGGTACATTTTATAAATTCCCTTTGTATTAGGTTTGTAATAAACCAGATATTACATAAATTAGTTTCCAATTTCTTTAGTATATCCACGCAAAATATAATGTTATTACTATAGTATAAAATATTTCGCTTCCCCCAAAAGTCTAATTAAATTAAATACTATATACATATTCTTATTGCCCATTTCGTACTATTAAGGTGGAAGAAGGTTTTATGTAATCCGTATAACTCGCTATTGATGTTAACTTTACTTTTTATTTAAATATGAAAATATTTTCTGAACACTTGAAGTACCGTATGTTTTATCAAAAACTAAATTATTAAACCGGTGAGAATTTTAAAGTTGAAAAAATATCTTTTAACTGGACTATAACTAATTGTATTATCAATTTTTCATCAGAGAATAATTTAATGTATCAATGCAAAACGACATATTATTAGATATTAGACAGTGGACATAGTTAAAATAATATGTTAAGACTTAAGAGAATAAAATAATGTAGAACTATACATTCGTAAATTAATGATCGAGTAAAACATGTAATTTAGTAATTATAATCTAGACTGGTCTGTACCACTATATCTATTCTATTTTAGCTATCTATATTATATGAGCTCAAAATGTCTATATTGGATTTTTTTGATTATGATAGGTTAAAAGCTGTTATAAAAATCTACTTTAGAAGTTATTTGTTCTGTTGAAGCTCGGAACTTACGTAGGGTTCAAACATCCTAAGCCACTATAGATAGAGTAGAACAATAGACAATAGACAATAGTTAATAGACATCACAATGTCGCATAAATTATGAACTATATGTTATTCATGTTATGTAGTACGCCCGTAAAGCATATTTTCTTTGGTGAGTAATGGCTAGGAAGGACACTAACCATAATGTTATTACCATGGTATTTATATTGTAGATAATTGATTGGAAATATGGAAATATCCGAATCCGATGGTAAGCAGAACAATTTTATTAACCTATGCTTAGGTGTTGAGCAAAGCTTAGATTTGTTTATAATATGCATTAAAAAGAAATAAAAATATTCGTCTTTTTGAGATCCCACAGAATTTAGATATAATTATGTAACTTTAAAAAAAAGTTATAAGTAATGATAAATTCACAATTAGCTTATGATATTAAAAATTCATATTACGATAGTAGTAACCCCACTTTAACTCGTTATGTCACAAGAATATGCAATTACGAATTCTGAGAAAAGTTTTTGAAAGAGACACTAGAATTCTTAAGTTAGAATATTCATCAACATTAAATAATATTTAATCAAGACAGATACAATTCGTAATTAAACATTAATATAGGTAGTTAAGTAGTTTTAGAATATATGGTGTCAAAACTCGGAGTAATAAATGACAACCACGACGAATGAAATACATATTCTCCATAGAACTATAGTAGAGGTATTGGGTTCCAAGATACCTTAACAAATGTAAAATTATCATAATATTTCATTAACAATAATATATGGTTTATTAGATATTTTCGTAATAATTCGTTTACGTATTTTCTTCATTTGGGCGCATCTCATAATAATATATGAATACATCTCAAATATAGATTCTGTGTATAGATATTATTCGTTTTATGATACAATTTTATCAGAATGGTTTTTGATTGGATATTTCTAATGATTAACATTGAATTTTTTTTTTTTTTAAGTCTGCTCTTTTAAATATAAATTATTAGACAAGAAGGACAGAAAATTAAATACATTTTTTGTATATAATATTTTATATACATTTATTGGAAGATAGCAATAATCGTTTATTATTTTTAATTCAAGATTAAAATATTGCACATGGCTCACTGGAAAATAAATTATAATTATAATGATATGTTTTATTTTTCTAATGAGCACATAATGTATGGTTTGGAAAATAAACTATTTTACTCGATGCTAAGCACTAGATTATGAAAAACTTATGGTCAGAGTTAGTAATAATAATAATAATAATAATAATAAAAAACAATAAACATATTTACCGAAGAAGACATTGAAGACGTACATGAGCTTGTTCTTTCTGAATTGTGAAATTGAAGACATTATTGTTTGCTTTCTGGAGTTTTTCTTGGGTTTTGATCTAAAATAATAAAAATCGTAGTATTAGAGAACAGAATCGTTATAACAAATTTAATAAAATATACTATTATTGGTACATCCATTAACACGTTCATGTATAAAGACTAGTGTCCACTGTAGTATCACAATGTAAAGAGAAATAGGAAAGAAGGAGGAAGCAGTTGACATTTGTTGAAAATATAAATATTTTCAGCGTACCAAAGCAATATTATAATATGTTTAGTACATATTATTCATTGGACGTTGAATTACTATTTCAGATAGGTATCCACAGAATTGTAGAATCTTACTATTTAGTATGTTATAAATCGTTTTTCACATTCCATTGGAAAATGTGTAGGTATCTACTGTACGTCTGTACTCGAGGTAAAGGTCTTTAATTTCTGTGTACGTATTATTTATGTGATTGACAACCGTCACGTCATCAATTTGTATTGTATGTCTGTTCTCTGTCCAACCAATCCAACACACGCAAAGTTAACTGATGTCTATATTATTTTCTAAAATCTGAAATTTGTCATACTCTACAAGGAAATACAATTATTGTATTATAAAAATTAAATATTGCATTTTCTTTTGGATCTAAGACATTTTGATTTTTTGCCAATAACGAGACCGATGTGATCGCCGGGTTCATTTTTTTCAAAATATTCTATATAGTTATCCGCTCTTATAATATACCTTTTACAGACCTCGTTCCAATTTTCCGCAAAATCATACGGAACGCCTGCCAAGCCAAATGGACTTTAACACTGCCAAAATTCGCCCTAGGGTATAGAAGCGTATCGCCCACAATTACTTCCCACACATGACTTCTGAGAACTGAAAATATCCAGGAACTTCGTGGGTAGTAGACTTATCCCATTTACGCTTTTACCTAAATCATTTCGTTCGACATCGTTCAGACTCGTCACACCTTTACATCTTTTACTCGTCACACCTATCATGAACCTATCATACGTCAAAGTTAACTTTCCCATTTAAAATGTATTTTAATTTTTATACAATTAATAATCTCCATATTATAATATTTTATAAAAAAAAAACAAAAAAATAATTTTATGGTTTAAACCGTTTTATTTAAAACGAATTACCAAATCATTTTTGGACATAAACACGTAACTAACCACTTATAAGCAAACGTAATTATAATAAAACAACGAAAACACTGAACACTGGTATGTTAACAGAATTAGTATATAGAAAGTTTAATATATCATTCTCGTACGTCACTGGTAACATAATTTACTGATCCATTTAAAAAAATGTCAACAGTGGGAAGATTTCTGGCGACAATGGTGCAAATAGTTTATATTGTATTTCATACCACACACGCTCAAAACTTTTGGTGGCTAATGCAAAATTCATTAATAGTACTTTGTCATCTAAACACAAAAAAGTTTCCGAAAGGTCGTGAGGTAGTGTTTTTGAATTTTAAATTTCACGACAGCCGGATGCAAAGCCTTCACTTCCGAATTCCGTTTAGCCCTCGGGTGCGTGTTTGGACATCCGGTATGCAAAATTCGTTGGAAAACAATCTTTCGACCTCCAGTGTAACGAAAATGTCATCGTGTATTTCGGTACCTAGGTAATATATATTAATAAAAAAAATAATAAAATGCACCCTTCACGCCGTATGATAGATTCATTGTGGTTTTATTCTCTTCTGGCAGCACGGGTTCGAAAAATAGCATGTGGAAAGGCTTCATAATAATATTAGCATTTATAAGAGATTTGGTGACTTTTATAGCGCTGTCGAGCGATGAAAAGTAAAGCGTAATATATTATTAAAATGTTTGATAAGTTTACAGTGTCTGTAGAATATTCGAGATATCAATATGACGATGTATAAATTGTCAGCTGATTTTATTCCTGTTTATCGATTTGAATTGTAAACAAAAATCACAATATACCGAGATGATATAATTTATAGAACTGGATCGTCTGCAAGGGGGTACAATAAGGTAAGATTAATATTTATATTATGGTAAAATGTATACGAATATTATGGTATTCTGGTATTCAATGGAAAGGCAAAGATAGAGACATTTCATAAGTTTTATAGAAAGGGTCATCAATAATATGGTGTACAATCAACTGCATGATAAGTCAGATCATATTTTGTACTGTTTGAAAATAGTTATAACTTATAATAACACGACATACCTATTATTAATTGAATTAATAATATGGTAAGGAAATAATACTAATTAATTGTTATTGTCAGATTTTAATGAAATCGTTTTTTTTTCCAATGCTGTTCTGTGTAAAGCGCTTATAATACATTTGATTAATAACAAGCTGTTATTATTAATTATAATGTTCTTAATATTGAAAAAAAAATAAATGGGGATTTTTTTTTTTTTTGAAAACTTGAGGGGAGAGTTTAAATATTTGGCACAGACAGTGAGAAAAATGTCCTAACCTAACCTGACCTGATTTAGAACGAATGTATTGAGTAATTCCAACTTTTTTATATTATATTATATTCACATATATATATATATATATATATATATATATATATAAATATATATATAAATATAGATATTACATTCACGAATAAATAAAATGATTTTATTTTAAATTTTCCCACTGATTTTGTCTTGACTCAAATAATAATGTGTTATATTAAACAGTTATCCTACACAAATACTTTTACTTTGATAAGATCTTTAAAACTATTTGGAAAATTTGTGATGAACTCTTGTGCATGATAATGGTATAATTTTATTTCAAAGAAAATTAATTAGGTACCTACTGAAAATAATTTTTAATACCAGTCACCGTAAAATATTATATTCCGAGTACAACTTGTTAAAAGAATTAATCGAATTATAAACTTTTTATTTGTTTATTTGTTTAATTTAAATATGTACTTATTGTACTTGCCTATATAATTTAGTTTCACGATCGAGTTAAAATAAAATTTTGAAAAAAATTCATATTCATTAATTTTCTATAATTATTATTCTATATTTCTATCGAACATAAATCATTCAAAATGCTGAATTATTTTTAAATTAATTGAAATATAAAAATGAGTTCTTTCGTGAGTTATATACTTATATATAGAAAATATAGCACTTAAAAATAAAGCACTTTAAATATATAATGTTACATATTAAGCAACATAATATACTATATAATATTTCTATACTTATTCGGGCTAATAATAGTATATATTTGTAAAGTTCAAATTTATGGGTCTTATGTCTAAAATTGTATACATCATGGTCAACAATATTGCTATCTCAGATATAATTTACCGCCTGGGGAAATTTTGATCATCTTCCACCCTATCGCCGTAACCCTATCTTATAACGAGGCTTCGGCGCAATAACTGTCCAAACTCTAAAATAAAGTGCATCCGTTTTGTCCGGGTAACATTCATTTTCCGTGCCCCTATTCAATGATCTCCCCCCCCCCCACCCCCGACCTATATATCTCGTCTATTCTTCGCGTCAGTAACACCCTGTACGTTTTTGTGAGTAAGGTCTGAATAAATAATGAGTAATCGAGGGTTTTTTGCCCTACCGAATATCATTGAGCTCGTCACGTAATTCCTTGTTTTTGTACAAATTCAATAACCCCGTTAACCTTTTATATAATACATACGCGCGTGTGTTTGGTGTATAAAACATTTTCGGGATATATATTTTGGTAGGGAAATATTTGAAACACGTTTTATATGTTGATTTACAAAATTAAATGTATTATCGTATCGGTATCAAAAAAAAAAAAAACTCAACCACACGCACCCGTACACACACACATAAGAAAACAACGACCATTTGAACAACGTTTGATGTACCTAATATCCATTGATCACAAAAGGTTTTTATCATTTACAACAACAATGGTATATTTGGATCATTTTGTATAGAATTTAATAATGAATATTTTAGAAAAGCTTAAAATTATGTATTGTATCAATTATTTGATAATCGAGTAAAATATGTGAACATCATCAAATATTTTGTTGTGTAAAGGATATAAAACTACAGAGCCATAATTTTAATGATATAGGTTAGCTTATACGATATAAATATTATAATAGACAATACTTTTTACTGGAGTACTAAAAGCTTCTATATTACAGTCACTCATAGAATGGAAATATTGAACATTTGAACGCAAACAATAATACACTTGCCATGAGTTACGACTTATGACCTGTAACCGTTCAGTTAGGCATTATTTTTTTTTTCGAAAACTAGATATACGGGAAAAAAGCAATTCAGTATTTTGAACTTGTACATTTTGTAATAAACGCATATGCGTGCGTTTTTTAAACAAAATACTATCCATGTGACTATATCTATTCCTTAAAACCGGTAGAAAAATATTTTAATACATTTTAAATGTTTACCATCCTCCCTATGACTCTTTTATACTTCTTATAAAATAATATTTCTAAATGAAAAATACAAAATGATCATTCAATCACCCGAAAGTTTTTATTTTCGTTGAATTTAAACAATTGGCTTAAAATATAAACATATTATAATACTATGTCGTTACCCCGCTGTAATATATATATTAATTTATAGTCGAATTTCAGAAAAACAATATGTTTTGTGTGCTGATGTAGAAATATAGTATTATATTATACGCACTTTTTGAAATAATACCATAAGTCTTTTCATCAGTCGTCGCATCACATCAAATACCAAAAGTGAATTTAGGTTTTTATAAAAATATATGATTTGACTCTTACACTAACGAGGGGATTTTCTGAAGATAAATCGAAATAAGTTTTGAATGAAATCAAATATAATATAATATGTACCAATAAGAACATCCATCAATTTATTTCAGACCATACAAAATCATATATTATAATACTTCGAATACATAATACACATAATATTTGACCATAAAGTACAACTGAAAAAAAAACCCGTGAAAATAGTTTTTTTGGTTAGTACGTTGAAATATATTTTATTCAGAAATTATGAAGTAACGCACAAAAGACGCTTTCGAATATCAGACATGGACGTGCGCATATATGTATTTTTGAAAGACTGGAATATCCACTTTGAGGTTTCTAAAATATTTATACCACATTCTAAAAGTTTTGCGAGCACAATCCAAAAAGTATTTTCATTATCACATAATAATAATAGTAATAATAATAATAATAATATGATGTAACTATATTGGGCTTCATAAAATATTTAATACAATGTAATGATAAAATAAGATATTATGTAGGGAAAAATGTTAGGTATGAGCATACCAATTAAAAAACATTGTTTGTATAATATAAAGTATTTTAAATTTTAATTCGCATTATATCATTATGCATTAGGGATTAAAAACGTCTGCAACATCAATGTGGGTGTGGAAACAAATGCGTCGGGATATAAATATAGATTATTTAACCTTCAGGTGGAATGAGCGGAATGAGCGCATACAGAATATTTTAGCATTCTAATTAGAAAATTATACCACAAGTTTATACATATCTAAAGTATTTTAGACTCGGCACTGTAAAAGGGAATATATTTAAAAACGGCTTTGGAGTTCAATCATCATAAGCTTAATAAGTTATTTTGATTTTAGAGGGCGCATTATAGTCCGACGACAAATAATTGTGAATTGTGTGTATTTTATTTATTTACTGTTTTTTTTTTTTGTAATCAATAAATTCAAACTATTTTAATCTCAAAAGTCCATAACGACAATACCACGGGTATACGCGATTTCGAGTACAACTGTCGTTAATATTAAACTATAATAATTATAAACAATATTGTTGGAGTTAGTTAAAGTACGAGCTCGGCGTTCACTGTTCAAGAACAACTGTTTATTCACCAGCTATATGTACGCATATTATAATCCTATTTATTTCTACACTCGACGAAATGGCTTTTAAATCACACTTTCTAATAATATAGGATATAATATTATTATCAATTCAATAAAATTCAATATTTTCTCCACTACAAAATCCGTGAAAGGATCACGCTGCGGTGCAATTGGTAGTATACTTATTATAAGTGCTCGGTAGCTTGCAATTTCGATTTTTTTTTTATTGATTTTAATAATTTACATTAACGATCAACGTAAACGACACGCGTACCTGTGCGTAATGCCATAGAACATAATATCTATGTACGTATACTTAAGAGTTTTGATACGGGCAATTTTAGTGAAAATTTAATATTTAAATGGCAACCACCTGCGATATTCGAATACGCATTCAATATAGGTATCATCTACCTAACTTGTATGTGGACGGTCCTACGACACAGTACCGTTGTGAGTATAGTTATATTGTGTAATAACGAAACTACATAAAAATAAAAAATGAAAACCGTTTCGTGAGACGGAATACAAAGAAAGCAACAGTTATAGAAACAAAATGTTCGCCGCGAGTGTAAACGAAGGGAACTTATTCACTGCGGGATATCTTATTTTTTTTCTTCGGTATACCACGTCTACGGAAAAAGCCATTCGATAGTTTTCGGGACGAAATATTTTACGATGCGGCGAAACAACGATAAAACGAGTACCTAATTACGTATTGTATTCGTAGCGGAGACATCGAAAGGAGATAAATAAATAAACGAAACGATATCGCACGCTCGGTCAGTGGCGTGGGTAGGTATAGTAGGTAGGTAGGAATGTCTCTCTTATATGCACCATATACCGATATACGGTGGCGAAAACGCAGTAGTTGTCTTTCGACTACCACCCGCGTCTTACAATATATATAGGACCACAACCACTGCGCAGCCCGAGTGATTCATTCCCTGTAGCAGTCGAACGAAAGGTTTTTAACAAACAATTTACGGTCGTGTGCGGGTCGACGGGACCTACAGCCGGCGTACGACATGCGCTCACGGTTATTGCAAAGGCCGCCGCCGCCGCCGCCGTCGGCCAAACCGTGACAGCCGGGGCCAAGTTGGAGAAAATTAAAAACAGACGAGCTCTCGTGATTAACGAGCCACACCACCTCTATACACACGAATATAATGTATATATTGCGCCGTCGCGTATTGAAGGATGATCGTTTTTAACGGGCGCACACTTGTTATGTGTCATCGGGGGCCGGAACAAGTCGCTCGGGGAATATTTATCGACGCGATCGCCACCTCCTCAACCACCCTGCCCAACCCGCAGTCGACGTGTCCCACCCACACCCTCTAATAATGACGTGTTTATATATTATATATACACGCGCGTATACGTGCCCGGGCCATTGCGGCGGCGTCGGTCTTTTGTCTTTAAACAATTTCGCTGACCGGCCCGAAGCGTACAATACATAGGTACACAATACACAGGTATTTGCATATATATTATATAATAAATACACGCCGTGTTTTATATTACATACAACATAATATTATTGGTACATAATAGTATTATATACATACTATACGCGTATAGGTACGTGCCCCGGGACCCGTTTATTGTGCGCCGATACGGCCGAATATCGTCACGTTCGCGGGGCACCGGCCGAAATATTCATCGATTACTCGGGATTAATGCAGATATATGGGTAGGTATAACTATCGTGTATATTATTATAATTTATTGTATCGTATTAGCCTTTCTCGTCGACGATATAGGGGTAGGACCTACCCGCTGCGGCTATTGTCATAGTCCGTATTATTGCGCACACCGCGTGTGTCCGCGTGTATATAATATAGGTCCCTCTATTTGTATGTGTATACTAATAATGACCTACATGTATATAGGTATTATAATGTGCGCAATGTCGGTGTGTAAAATCGGACGTAAATAAATTGTTGTCATACATTTTAATTGACCGAACACTCTGATATAATCGGAGGTCGAACCGTATTATTAGGTCTGCGTGACGGGCACTGCGGGACACTGCGAGTGATTTAAATGCCCCAAAAAACCGTCTGAATATTTAAAGCCTTAAAAATGACCGAATCATATGTTAAAAAAACGTACATTTTTTTTACCTAATGTAATGTCATATTATTATGATTTAAAACCAAATCTTATGTCTCTTGGGCATTTGACGAAGAGATGTTGTCAAGACTTATCTTCTAACGTACTCCACCATACATCTATTATACATCTCACTTAAATCCTTTCTCGCTCTTCGTACCTTTTTAGTAGGTACCTACCTATGTTGAAAAATGAATATTCTAGTATCCACTCTATGAAAGCAGTCGTTTCTCAACTCTCGAAGCAGAATCTGTACATTTTGCAACTTATACGTAGGTACTAAGTACCTCTTGCTGATCTACCACACTCAAATAACACTTTTTCCGATGAGACGGTGATAACTACTTTAGAAATTAGAACTGACATAAACCCTAGCCGCAGAAAATCTTAAAACCACTAAAAAAAATTTATAAGAATGGTAAAATAATCTGTAGACAAGAAGAATATATCGACTTAGATTACATTTACTCTCCTGCTTAACGATGTCACCCTGTACATTTAATTAATAAAACAATCCAAGTGAGCAAGTCTATTCTTAATGTTTAAAATCTCGTATAAAAAAATTCAAATAATTTTTATTTTTATTATATAAATTCTTTAATAATGGTATTATATAATATTATTTCCTAATAGGTACCTACTCTTATTCTTAATGCTTATAATTCGTAAACATACCTATTTAAATTATTTTTATAATATTAATTCTCTAATAATGTTATCCTTTTATTTCCTTATACTCTTATTCTTAATAGTTACTTATAATTTCATAAAACATTAATAAATAAAAAAAACCTCAATGACCAACTTTATATTTCTCTACACTTCAATTAACATGACTTAATAACTAATAACAAATACAAATCTGAACCACCCACAAATAATTGTAACTTCAACTACACGAGAGCTCCGGCGCCTCCAATATGTAACGTGGTCGAGGGAGACCAGTTAAATATATGAATAGGATATTTTGAATATATTTTACGGTCGCTTGGGAGCACAAATGGTATTTAGGATTTTAATATTACAAATAAATAACAATTGATCCAAATAATTGTCAATACATAAAAGTTTATTATTAGTTATTACTTATTACTTAGGAACAAAGTTTACCAAAATGTGGGGCTGTCACCAAGTCATATTTTTGTAACAATCGTTACAAAACCTTATACTCCACAACTCCAAACAAAACCAACTCCTAAGTCCACAACCGGAGGCAACTTTTCCGTCCGAAAATCTCTCTGGGAAGGAACATCTTACTTTATACTACTTTATAAACAATTGATTTGTCCTTCAATGATACATGGCGGTCAACTTCGCGGATCTACCAAATATTTGGCCACGCCAAAGCACAAAAAGAAACGAAGGTTAGGTTAGGTTAGGTTCTAGACCTCTGCAGACAGCCTTTCTCGTTATATTGAAAATAAATTACCACCTAATAACCTAACCAGTGAATTATAGTGTCACTGGACGCTCCCTTCTCTCATTCCACTACGCCAGTGGTGCGCAACCTGGGGGTCGTGAAATTTTATTAGGGGGTCGCCAGTAATCACCAAATGAAAAAAGTTTTATACTATGTATATTGTATATTATTTTATAGTTGTATACAAAGTAAAATTATTTTGTACCGTTGATGGCTGTGTCAATCGTAATATTATGACATTATGTCATATCTTAATGTTGCGATAACAAGTTCTATTGAACCACGCAGTATATGGGTTATTTTTAAATTGAATTTAATCAGTAATTTTATTTAATCTTACGGTTATTATGAAATAGTCCGATAGTCATGTACGAGCCGTTGGGTTGATCGTATTAATGCTTATAATTTTGTATAGCTTGTAATAATTATTTGTATTTTATATTATTTTAAACTAACATTTTTAATATTTTAATATTTTATAATATATAAACTAAAACGATATGGATAAATTTTTAATTAAACGACCGACAAATATCAAACCAAACATAGAATCAATCATGTCTACAATGCAAGCTCAGATCTCTCATTAAAAAAATTAAAAAGTAATTTTATAATTTTAAAAATATTAAAATTTTTGATTATCATTATAATGATACATTTTTTAATTTTAGATTTTATAAAACTCTAATTTTGTATTTTTTTTTTTCATATTTTTGATTAATTAAATTAAAGAAATATTAAAAATGCTCTAAAATTAACGATTTAATGTATATGAATAAAATGTGTGTATACATTAAGACTATTAAGTAAATTTAAATTACACACGTATATAATGTTGGTAGGAAGGGGGGGTCGTGGATCAAAAAAGGTTGCTCACCACTGCACTACGCCACCACGTTGTAATATCGTTCATCATGTTTGCATAATATTATTGTATATAACTATGAATACATACATTGTACATTTCTCTATTTCATTAAAAAAAAATGAACAATTAACTTAAAATATTTCTCCAGAATAATAATATCTTGTGCTTACAAGGCAGTGTTTAACGGAGCTTATTGTACAAAACAAATAATCAATCGGTATACTTTACTGTATCGATACAAAAACAAATGGAAATAGTAAATACTAGTAAATAGTATACGCAGTATAATAAGCATATACACTAGTACTATTGCTATTTATATACATTTTTCGTGTACACATATTATTGGTATTTAGTATCTGCTATACATAGTATAATTTAATGACAATAAATGCATATTTTGTAGGTTTTGGTGTACCTATATAATATAACTCCGGACTATATATCATGTCAAAACATACGTCGTCAGTCCTCCAGTCCTCCACAAGGTGCATACCTATTTTATTTCAATTTGCAAATAACAAATTTCTTTATTATTATCGGCTCACCAAACGAAACACATATAATTATACTATGATAATGATATTTGAACGTTACAACTTTTAGGCATAATGTTTCCGACCATAATAAAGTAATGCGCAGGTACCATTAAAATACAATATCATAATAATAATATATAGAATGCTGATTTGATTGATTTATTTTATTGTGCATTATTATACCTTTACAGTTTACAATGCCCGCAGTTTCCCTTTGTGAATATCATAGTTTTTATTCAGAAAGGAAAAACTAAAAGGTACGACGAAAGTTGAAAAAGGAAAAATGTTCTTTTTGTTTTTACAAGTACCGTGTACGTAACCAAATAAGTAATGCTCAAAACTTGTTACAAAAACAATAATGAAAAAACCATAAAACTTTTATTACTCGTACCGATTTTCAAAATGTACGAACTTATAAAGTTTAAGAATTTTTAAAACCATCTAGTTATCGTTTCACCGATGTTTTCCATTAAAAATATGAAAACATTTGCTCAATTATATTATTTTTGATGAACATTGAAATAAAATAAAATTAAGAAGACGTGACACATACAATATAAAGAAAATAGATTGTACAATTTTGAAATGTACATAAATATTATAAAAATAATAGTTTTCATAGCATTTAAATTTAGTTATTTAATACTCATGTTTAAAATAATACAATTAAATAAACGAATTAATATATTAACGTAAATGTGATAAATGATAGTTGTGGATTATTTTAACAATAGTTGAAAGTACCTATCTAATTGATCCACAAAAACTATTCGAATACATTTTTAAGAAGAAACTATCGAGATAAATTTCAAATTTATGTTATATAATCTGGTTTCATCGCGTAATTTTAAAATCATTTTTATTTTTCCAAAATTATTTTTGTTGTACATTTAGGAAAATGTGTTATGAGTAAATAATCGTTCGATCACATTAGAATAGCCTAAATATATTCATAAGTTATGAATCATAACCAATTGATTATCCATCAAAACAATATTTTAAATTATTTATTAATACAATTTCCCTGAGTAAATCTAAATTAATCATGTTGGATTATACATAATGCTATGTATACATTATTTGTCAACAAACTCAAATTAATGGAAACGTGTCACAGTTTTAGTTTAAAATAAAGCGTTTTTTCATTTATTAATATAATTAACTTTCAAAATAAAAAAAAAAATGGAAAAAGCCTTGTTTTAGACAAAACATAATATTATATTATCATTTTGTCTCTCTCCTTGTGTGTTGTGTTCATTCATGAATGATCCATGAATGTATACGTGTAATATTATTTAAATTAGTACTGTTCGGTTAACTTTGAAGGATAGTTTGATAACACTTTTCTATTGGATTATAATTAAATAATAATATTATCATTATCAAAAGTAATATTGAAGTTTAGGGTTTAAGTGTCTAACGTTCAATTTTCTAAGAAATTATTTGTTTAAAACTTAAAAAGTAATTTAATAATAATAAGCAATATTTAACAATGAATTCATATTTTCAAAAAATGCTCAACGAGTGTACCTACTAATGTAAATCATCCGTAACATTAGGTATTTGTTAAATTAACAATCTATAAATTAATAATGATTTATTTATGCATGTGAAAGAGAACCATTAAATAAACAATGTTGACGTCATGCCGTAGAATAAACATTATTGTTTATCAATATGATATTTATTGAAAAAACTAAAAAATTAAAAAATTTGAAATTTTCCGTAAACAGCTCAAAACGATTCAAAATATTTTCAAAATTTTATGGTGTATAAAAAATGAAAATATAATATTAAGTGAAAATTTAATTTAATTTAATTTATTATGAATCGTTACAGACACTGTTGGAGAAAATCGAAGCAGTTTTATTGCCCCAAATTGTGATGACAGACACACAAAAAAAAAAAGATAGGTAAGTGGATGTCGCTCTGCTGTATAGTAGGTTACAAGTGGGTCACTTTAATGGATGGTGTTAAATTTGAATTCAATGATATAATATCATTGTATAAGAAAAACGATTCTGAGCGAAAACGGTCAGTCAGCCTATGATATTAACAAGTATATTTGATGATATTTTTGTGAACAAAGTAATTTATATATAACCTATTTACGTGGAACCTTGTTTTAAATTTTCAATCTTTAGCTATAAAAGTTGAACATTTTATAAATTTTTAACAACAAAATAATTATTAAATTTTTACGCTTTTTTACCCAACAAATAAAATTTTATTGAAGTATCTACAGTCATACGTTTTTTAATTACAACAAAATAAGAAAATCGTTACATGAGAAATCGAGTGAATATCAAATGTTGTAAAAATATTAATTTCAATCGCTCATTAAAATTTAATTTGATTTCCTTGTAGACATTTTTTTTTTGATAAAGGTAGACAAACTTATTGATAATCTTTTATTACATTTTCAAATCTTAGATCTAAAAGGAAAAATTTTTATGAATTCTCAACTCAATATAATTTGCTAATTTTCGTGATTTTTCCGTATTTTGTCAAGATTTGAACTTTAAATGCTTATAAATAAAAACTGTGACTAAGGATTTTTATTTTTTTTCATCTGCCTTTAAAAAAATAACCTAGGAGCCTTCTATTAAATTTTAAAGCTTTTTTACCCAACAAATAAAATTTTATTGATATTTATAGAAAAGAAAACTAAAAAAAATGGAAACTGAAAATGTCCGTAAACAGCTCAAAATAAATCAAAATATTTGGGAAATGTTATGGTGTATAGAAAATGCTATTATTAACATTCAGTCAAAATTTCATGTATCTACGCTCATTTGTTTTAGAGTTACACCAATAACCAAAATCGATTTTCTCGAAAACAGATTATGCGTAAAAATTCCCGTTTTTTCTTAATTTTTCTTTTGTTTTCACGTCAATTTTGAAAACTACTGAGAAATGTTTACTTTTGACCCCCCAAAGTACCAACTAGATTCACTTTCCTATAAGAAAAGTTACTGTTGAAGAAAATCCAAGCACTTTTACTGTCCTAAAAGGTGATGACAGACACAAAAAAAAATTTAAAAAAACACACATCATTGTAAAATCAATACATTCATCGCTCCGCTTAGAATCTAAAATTAAGTTCGTGGCGTAAGCCATAAATAGTTACCAATACATCTCAGAGTCTAATATGTAGTATAAATAGTGTTTATAGTTTAGGATGAATGAAAATGAGTTGTTTGAGTTTTCTTATCAATAAGACAATAAATAGTATTTAGAAAACATTATTGATTACAAATTATCGATAGAAATCTTATCCATAAAATACTTTGAAAAAATATTCAAATCAAAAAAAAAATTTAAAAAAAAAGGTCATACAATATATAGAATATAGATAATAAATATTATATCGTCCATAAATTATACATACTCTAGCTTATGTCGTTTCTACATGATATGATATATTATAGAATTTGGACAATCCAATTGTTATTTTTTTTATGTCCCCTTGATTTTTTCTTCAAACTCTCATGATATTTTTCGTTAAATATTCTATTACAATTTTGTTTTATTCTCATAATTTATTATTATATTTTGAAGAATAGTCGAAGAATTGTGCATTGTGCTTATATAATGTAGATGATATGATATACGTATGTTCTCCGAAACTCTAATTCGATTGGCTAGGAAAAATAGTGGATTTTCGGAAAAGGGATATTTAGGGTCATAGTTTAACTTGATCCTATAACACAATTTCCCACTCACTTTTCCGGTATATTCCCTATAATAATGTATGTAGTGTGTTTTCACTTTAATAACCTATTTCTATAGAGCTTGGCATCATTATTATTCTATAAAACTTGCATAAACTGTTATTACAATGATGATAGGAAGGTCTTGCGTTGAACTTTAAAATACAATTATTAACGCGTGTATTCTTTGTATCAACCACCACTTTTGTGTTTGTTTAAAACTTATCACTTATCATTCATTGTTTTCCTAGTAGTTATATTATTCTCTATGTAATTAAAAGTTTTAAAATAAACTAGAAAAAATATCAAATTACATTCTTACCTAACTTTAATGATAAATTATATAGCATTTATTTGATATTGATAAATAATAAAAACAAATACAATTTTACTGATTAATTTAAAAACAAATATTATAAAATGTATCAGTAAGGCAAAAATCAGCAAACGCTGAACATATTTCAAATCATTTCCTCGTGACCTATAAAGTCTATAGCATATGGACAGTTAAATATTGGGTATCTAATAAAAGTATTCTGTATATTTTACATTTACATTGATAATCGTAGTTATTCAGTTTTATGAAGTTGTTGCAGTCTGCTAACGCTTATGTATCCTTAAATGTTGCCAATGACTAAATTACCGCAACAATGCTCGTCTACTAACGAGAACATGGACATTTCGTGGTTCATTTCACTCCAAGTGCGGTTGTTGTTGTACAATTTACAAAGAGCTAAGTTTCAAAAGTTATGTATACGAGCATTAATTACTATTATATCATATTATAACTTCGGGAATGTTACCATTATAGTACGTGCTAAAATTATATATAATTTAAACAACTATAGTATTAGACGTTAACATTTATATCCGTCACTCTCTCTAAAGGTTCGGACTTTGATAACAATGGTAGTAATAGTGTTAGAATGCTAAAAGTTTGACATAATATTTTGTTCTTATGTCATATATTTTCCATCGAAATAGTTTTATGAAGCTCGTAAGCACCGTCTACGAGTTTAAAAACTGAATAATAAATCAAAACAGTCCATATCACAGTGGCGGATACAAGGGGGCTTAAGGGGAGGGGGCCCCCTTCGGTGACTTCAGGATCCGCCAATGCCGTAGCATTACAGTTATATTACAGGTGACTATATTTACACCACATATTTTGAAAATATGATATTAAATATTATATTTTTAGAATATGTATTGATAACAAATACTGTATTATAATATATTGTTCAAAATGGTTTTATTACATATAGGTATGTTAGCAAAAATCACAATTGAAATTTTTATCAAAGTGATTTTTAAATAGTGTTTATATTATTAGTAAGTTATGTTTTGAAAATTTTCGTTGAGTTGTAATGTAGTCAAAAATGTTTTATTTTTCTGTTTAGCAATAAAAACAATAAGGTAAAAACATTTTCAGAATAAATAAGAAATAAATTATAAACACTGTAAAATTCATTGTTTCGGCGAATTTTTTAATTTTAAAAGACTATTAATATTGTGGTTCTTTTATTCAATATACTTTCATAATTGAATGTATCTATTGTGATTTTTAATTGTTATAAATTACTTCATTTTGATAAAGCCGAGAAATATTTTTTAAATATGTTCATATGCCATTTATATTTAGGTAGTTTATTAATACAATTATTTTTTATTTTGTATATATAATTATCACATATTATACTTTATGCATATTACTAGTCTTTCAAAGTATAGATGTGCCGCTTTTATTAAACTAACTACCTACCTATTATAAAGCGTAGCTGACAGATTGATCAAAAATATAAAAACAAAATCTTATATTAGATTACCCACATAATTTATTTCACATAAGTAATACTCATCGTTTTAGTAATCTAATTGCATTCGGTTTAATCAAACATTTTCTATTACTTTTCCTAATGTCAAAACACGTAACATAATTCGATTTTACCACCCTTTTTATTTAAAAATAATCAAGTTATAAATAAATACGTACTCGCGTAAGAACTCGAGTAATATGATGAGAAATTTAATTTAAAAGAAAAAAAAAAAGAAAAAAAATGGTGGGCAATCCGTTATCCGCGCGTTAATAATATTTATGAAAGACATTGCAGGTGATGGAAAATGTTTCGCAATTTAAAACGCCGAACGAAATATTATAATATTTTCAATACGCTGGTATATACCATTTACAAACACATATGAGTATACCAACATGTAAATGGCGGTGTTTCAGACGAAATTACCCACATCCGGTTATGCTGTCACCTTTATGCGAACATCGTCGACACAAAGGCATCATCAACACACATATGGTTTCACACATATATTAAAGCTCCGGTTTATCCGGGCCAATTGGAAACGTGCGTTGTCGTATGTACATATATTATCATCATCTCGATCCATCATCACTCCGTGTCCCAAGATATTCACACCAGTTCTGTGTTACTTCGTCAATGTCAGTTTCGATATTTCATTTCCAATCATGTGTTTTGACACGGCGGTATTCTGATAGGAATATTGTGTTGATTCTTACTCGCGAGTTGATATTATGATTATTAAAACCGTTGTAACGTTTTTTTATTTAGATATACACCAAAAGTCATTAAATTATCGAAAACGTTACGAGTGCTAAAAGAAAAAATGTTTTCTACAAACATATGATACATATACTGCGGTTTTTACACTATTACGAGTAATCTAAGTATGCAGGTAACTAAAACACAGTATTTACTTTTAACAAAACATATCGCAAGTATTCGATATAGTGTATCGAATTGCACACGTTGTTCATCAATTTCAAAATAAAATATTTCTTATATTTATTGTTGATATTTGTCACCTTCGATAATGTTTTTACAACATGATATTATTACGTTCTCATATGACGTTACCGACACAATTTTTGTCGCTGATTTGGTATAACGCGTCTTAATATAACGTACGTCACTATTATTTTCATGTACCCAAATGTAAAAATGAAGTCGAATATCGTAAATTTGTTACCCAGTATATTGAACGAAGTATGTAGTTTGGGCTAAGTATATCACTATTGGCTGATAAACTTTCATGCGTGCACATCATTATTAATACATATAGCCGCGTATATGTTACTGCGACCTACAGCGTCACACATGTATACGATTTTTACGTAAATTCGGAACAAGGTGCGTTGTAAATTGTATTTTATCACCGCAATATAATATATTTCACTGAACCATATATTTTTGGAAAATTTAAACGCCCTCGTTTCCCCGTGCCCGATGAATTCTTAAACACATCTAAATGCGCGCGCACACACACACACACTCGCATTTCTTAAGACTTACCTGCGCATAAAACGATTGAGCAAATTAATGGATCGCACACTGTGTAATACCTGTACGTTTATATGCTCGCACACTAACACTGGTACAGTGGCGGCGGCGGCGGTGGAGGTA
Source organism: Sitobion miscanthi (assembly GCA_008086715.1). NCBI lineage: Eukaryota > Metazoa > Arthropoda > Insecta > Hemiptera > Aphididae > Sitobion > Sitobion miscanthi. The sequence goes on from CM017799.1 coordinate 6,319,877, forward strand.
CTTTGTCTTGTCTCTTAGCATAGAGGTTTTCATTTAATGTAATTTCGCAACCTGTCAAACCGTGTCTTGCCGCCGTACACAGCAAGTGTTTTCCATATTTATCTTCCGGCTGGCTGGATATGACGGATCGGGTAATGAACACGCCGTACGTGTCGGGGTTTAAAGCGAATACCACACGAGAGTGGAGAGGGACGACGAGTGGCAGGCGAATGGCCGCGAAACATAACGTGAATAATATACCGGATCAAAATGGTCATGATCGCGGTATCATCATTATATCATCCGAATATTATGTGCTAGACACGCGCGAAACTGAATATAGTCGGCCTATATATCGGTGCACTATTATTAGTTATTATATTATTAACCAATGTTTGCGGGCCACGCATAATATAATATTAGGCGTGCTTCGGCGGAAAATGTATAGCCGCTCCACGACTGCAAAATATCGATATAATATATTTTATAACGTGTACATATTTAATTCATATGTTATTTGTCGGCGTGCGTTTATAAATATTAAATTTATTATCGATTAAAAATGAAAATAATATGGAAATGGCTTGTAATAGTAAAATTGGAAATCGTCAAACGTTGAATTTCGAGCAAAAAAAAAACTTAAAACAATAATCAATTCGACTAAAGCTATTTATTATTTCTCTTTCTGGTTTGTTTATATACCTATTTGAAAAATCGGAAAAGTATATTATTTCAACAGATATATTCCATAGGTATACAGAAGAAAATATAAAAAATCTCGACAGGAAAACTTCAGCACAGTATAATAGTGGTATATCATAATATTAAATTTAAAAGAACGATAAATCGTCACATTCAAAAAAACGATTTTGAACGCACGATGGAAAAAACCGCTATTACTATAACCTTTCTTCAAAAATGTTTAACAGTTGTCGGTAGTTTCTTTGCACTTAGACAAACTATTCTAAGAGATCCGATAAATTACCTCTTTAAAGTTATATAGAGAATAGATGTCTTATCTTTAAATGTGATACATAAATTGTTTTGAGCTTTTTAATATTTTATGCCCGAAAACGTGTTCACCGAAAAATGTAATAAATAATTATTAAAGTATATTACACGATTTTATCAAAGTCTAAAATTGGTAAGAAAGACATTGATAAAAAAAGCTTTTTGCTGTATATAGTATAATAATATATTATATGACAGAGACGACTTCATCAAAAACGAAAGATACAATTATTTAAGTTGCCCTTAACGCAACTATACATATAGGTAATATGATTAGAATACCCAATTAAAAATGTATATTAGGTAATATAAAATAATTAGGGAAATAGTGATTCAATTTATGACGAAATGTGTAACAGAAGAACTAATGAACTTAAAATCGTTCGATTGAAATAGCATTACCTGCTTCAGGGAGTTCAGATGAGTTAACATTTTAATAATTTAATAGTTTTTTCCTTTTTTTTTTTTGATTCTAAATAAAGTTTTACTGACTGTAATTATTATTTAAACTTTCTGACACTTAATATTTTATAAAGCTAATGAATGAATTGAGAAAAATAATACTACTATGACATTAGGATTTAATTCAAACATACTTTAAATAAATTATTAATTTATTTTTATTTTATGTACTTTGCATTTTTCAGCACAAATAAATAGTTATGCAGTAGGTATAATAATTTAATATTTTTCTTGATTTATTATGACGCCATAACTAAATAAAAATAGTCATAACTTAAATTAGTACACTTTTTTACAACAAAATGTATTTAACTTTTGTTCATAAAAAAATAATGCATATATATTATATGAACGCAGTAAGGGTTTATTTTATATGTGTAATAAGCATTTAGATTAATTTATAGAAATAAGAACACACATTTTTAATAGGTTATTAAAATAAATGGTATTTTTTTCATAAGACATTCTATATTTTATCACCAAAAATTAAATCCCGAATATATATATATCAAATGTGATTAATCATTTAATTTGAAAAATGTATTAATTCTTCTATTGTGTTTCTTGCCTATACATTTCGTCACAAAAAAAATATGAATAAATTCCGGGGTGAATTTTAATATATTCCAGGTTCTATTAACTATATGATATGGTGGATATCATTCTATTTTGTGGCATGATGATAATTATTAGGCTACCTATATCATATTATGCTATGTGATGATAATATGGCTTTTCTATTTTATTTGTATTTACTATTTTATTATTTTCCAAAATATTACGCCATGAGAATTAACTAATGTCCTAAACTAATACCTTCCTTGCGTCCAAATAATTCATTCATGCATTTAAAACTGCAAGCTTTTACAATTATCTAGTATCCAACCACAGTTCACTTGACAAATATCTCATAATCCCACAATTTCCGGTAATCCTTAAATAGACGCCTTAAACATAAATGGCGGCTTGTGGTGCTAAATGAATTATCTATATATTTAGATCAGCAGTCCTCCACTACTACCTTTGACAAATTCTGAGTGGCCCACACTAAAACTGAATTGTACACTCTAAAATCCAACATTCTTCACTTTTAAAGACTAAATAAAATAAAATACTTATATTAAAATACAATTTTTTTAAGCTTTTATAACTTTTAGTTATTATCATTCAAAATGTAACTAAAAACTTGGATATACGCAGGGGCAAACATTTTATTTTTAGGTCGATATAATGCATTAATTCAGATTTTTCATGCAACCTCCAATCAATTTTCAAAAATAATGTCTAGCTATTTACAAAATCTTAAATTGGACTGATTTAGATGCATAATACTAATCACTATGATTACAAAAGATAATCTAGCTGCGAGTGTCGGGGGTTGTCTGCTCTAACGTTTGTCCACTTCTTTGTATATGTATTGTTTATTTTTTAATGTATAATTATGTATCTTGTTACCGCCTTATCCCATAGTATAATTATGCCTTTGAGTATAGAATTTGATATTATTAAATTTTTAGAAAAAAAAAAAGAAAAGGAGAGTTTATCGAATCGCCTCTATTATCGAGTTTTATTTGTAATTCGCGATTCGTTATACGCACTTGTACTCTATACCATGGATGTTTCAAAAGCAACAAGAAGTCGTCTTCCCGAAAAATCGTAATAATTTTGGACGGGCGTGTACAGAAAAAAACGTGTGCTTCTGCAGGTGCGCACTTTAAGTTATTTTTTTATCTCGTGATTTACGGCAGAGGCCATCCAATCAATGGCCATAAAACGGACCAAACGTGTTGGCGGTGCAGTAATAGTTTAGTACCTACCGCATAACACTTACTACCACCATGGTAAGGGGCACCGCTGTAAGCGTATTGCGACTGTTGTAAATGCCGCATTGGGATGATTGTATCGGTGGCCATGTGGTGGAAATGGGTGGGTCGTGTGCGAGGCAGGTGAAGTGCCGGAAACATATCAGACAGCCAACGAGTCTCCGAATGATTATGATGATGATGATGATGATGATCAGGGCTTGGAACTTTGTGATATTTGTTTGAAAAGAAAATATAGCGAGAACAAAATATGATTCGATACAAGTGTTTCAAGATGTCCGCGCTTAAAATTAAAAAAATTTAGTAAATATTTTTTTCTCTATAAATGTGTATGAAAATAAATAATTCAAATCGTTTATAAGAAATATAAAAGTTTTTTATAATAACATTATCAGACGACAATTTTTTTATATTTAACCCTATGCAAAAATAATCAAATTTTGGACATTTAAAAATCATATAAGTAGCTTAATAAAAGAACATCAATTTCATTAATTTTGAGTAACAAAACGTATAATTTGAACGCTTTTTTTTTTAAACTGGTATTATATAGTGTACATAATATGTACATTTCACTGGATAGGTAAGCAAAATAATTTTATCGATGGCACATAATTCGAATTTTTAAGTGCATATTCAAATACATATTTGAAATTTGTTTAGTGGGTTAATCCCTAAGCTCTGGTGATGATTATAATAATATCAACAACACGGTGAGTTAACGAAACGGTTGTCCTACATTCAGAGTGGCCTTACAATCGGTAACCAATGCGGTATTCTTTGGCTCATGCTCTTGAACTCGTAAGTAACTGCGACACTGTGCGGCTTCGTCTACTAGCAAATCCCCCGGAGACGTGACGTCGAAATTTTCGTTTGCCCGCCTTATTATCGATGATGTGTGTGGGATATAAAAGAATAGAAACATAGAGTGTTAAATCAATTATTATTTGATAATAAATTCGGCAGAGGAAAATGTCAATATTTTTATAAGCCACAGTAAATATATAAAAACGTTCGAGGCGATAATTGGGACCAACGAAGTTATGGTTTCTGAGCTGAGTAAGAAAAATATTGTGTACACTTTGGCTATTTGTCAAAAATGATGTAATAGTATTTTAAACAAACAATATTAGAAAATATGTTTCGTTCCAAAATAATGATGAGATTTCAAAAAAAAAGTTCTTTATTAACGAGCTGAGTACAAAATAATAAAACAATAATATATACTATAGTATATATGGTAGATAGTCAATAAATACGATGTTCCAATTTTGAAATTCAACAATATACAGGTTGGCATTATACTATATTTATAGTGTAGTATTTCTACAAAAAAAAACTAAATTTGTCGTTTTAAGCAAAAAGGTGGACACCTGCTGTGTATCCATCACAATAAGTGACATGCACTTTGCACGGGAATTTTAAACACATATTAAATTAGAAATACCAATATTACATAAATATTTCGTTATTTTGATAAACCTTGCTTAGGATTTTTTTTAAACTTTTCCTGTATTATCATTTTGTTCTAAGTCCGTTAAGTATAAAGTGGTAAAACTTTTGTGGACCATGACCAAACGTTGGTTAACACAATATATTCTCTGCGGCAAAATGCAAAAGTATAAAATACGAACTCTTTAAATCTCAGCACCATAGATAGCGTTAGTTAAATGAGAATTACAAGTACCAAGTCAAAACAGTTTTATTAGTTTTCTTTAATAAGAAAAACTTTTGAAGGTAAATTTTAATTATTTTGGGGTGTTTATTTTAACAATTTAACCACTTGATTATATAAAAAAGTATCACTGTCACATAACAACATTTTTGACTATTTTTTTTATGGTTATTATTAGTTTATTTTTACATTTTTGGATGACAGCATATACTTTTAATTTTGTATTCGAAAGAAGAATAATTTTCTGAGTAAAATACTAATATATTGCTTTCAAAACACGACATACCAAAATATTTTAAACAAATTATGACCATTTTATTTTAAGAATTATTTTTGACTTCTTTAATAAATTGAAAATATGATATATAAAAGAAGACACAAACTGTATGAATAATGTAATTAATTCATTACTATGCAACCATCACGTACTTTCACAACTTTTATTTTCATATAATACAAACCAAAAGTTTAAAATCTTACAAAAAAAAAAAACAGTTGTGTGGAAAGTTTTAGCCCTATTATATGGTTAAAGTTGTGGACGTTGAGTTAAGTTATCATTTTAAGTGCTTATTTCAAAAATATGAGTAATACTTTTCGAATTATTTAATTTAGATCTGATTCTTCTCTGCCACTCATTTTCTCATAAGCTATAGGTATGAGCTAAAATGAGTAAATCTCTATGCGACTATTTTTTAGTTAATTTCCCAAAAACACCATGGTTTCAGACCTTAAATTTTAGCTGGCCTGTATGGCCGTATTGTACTCGAGGTTTGTGACTGAACTATAATTTGCTCTCGAAATACGCTTTCAACTTGAAGTTCAATCAAAAACCCTCAGGTGGAACCTTCAACTGTAGTGGTGAATTTTTTGATTTTAATTATTTGTTAATTAACTGTCCATCTGTATTCCTAAAATACTCGATATTAAAAATAGTCATTTACTTTTCTTTGCATTAACCTCTCCTATGTCAACTCACTATCCTCTGACGTCCTCGTCAACTCTGATCCAAACTGTATTTATAATTTTGGTTTTTAAATAGTATTGACCTTATAGTCACAACTAATATTTATAATTAACACAATTATTTGTCAATTTTAATAATGTACGACGGTTAAAATGTAATCATTTTTGTCAAAATATATCACTTCGATAAAAATTTTAAAAATAATACGATTAAACATTTTAAATAACAAACACAATACACTACTCATAAATGTTATAGATGTATAATAATAGTGTATTGGGTTTCAATAAAATTAAAATAATAGAATGAATAATATTTTAATAAATTTCCTACTTAGTTATGGACCTATTTTGCCTACCCAATACGCCGTGTTAGAAATATATCTAAGTGCTACTTTTTAGCTTTTTCCATATAGCTTACACTAGAAAACGACACACTACGATAGACTGGTCCACCTTATATCTTTTACTAGGTGACTTCAAAATGGTAATTTATTAAAAGGAAATGCCATTCTTACTGAATCAGAAACGGATACTGGAATGCGGAACAAGTTACATACAAAAGAAAACGGCCTGTTATTTTTTCAGTGTCAATCATCGATGGTTATTTTATTCTTAAAGAAACAAGGGGTGTGAATGCTTGGTGAATCACCCCGGATTTGTAACGAATAAATTTATATATATATATTATAATATAATAAAGAACAATTGTAAGTGCATAATAGCTATAGTGTCAAAATGGTAACGTATAAAATGAGCATCGATTGATGTTAATAGAGTGCAATACTTTTATAGGTTTACTAATTATAAGTAAAGTAATTTATAATTATTATGCGAATTACAACTATGAATACACATACGTAAACAAAAGTGATATTACAGTAAATTATTGAACTTTTTAGAATTAAAAATTGTTGTACACTCAATCATTTAATTCTAATATTTTAGTTTCTAATATATATAATATATTTTTAAACCTCATACTGTATTATACATTATTTGTCAGCTAAACTGTAGTAAATAGTTTCTTTTGAATTTTCTGTAAGGATTATTAACCAACCTATAGAAATATAAAAAGGATTTCTGCCTCATATATTTTTACTTAAATGATGTTTTTGAAAATATATTTTTAATTAATGTACACACGTTAATATATAAGGGAGGACATATAATTAAACATACATTACTAAACGGTTTGTAAATCGTTTTAATAATAACGTTTTCATAAAACTGGGGTTGTGGATATAAAAATTAAAGACTGTCATTTTGATGTGTTCGAGCATGAAATGAATTGACGTGCTCGGAATTCGAATGTATTAATAATAAAAAAAAAATAAATAAATATTAAACCCGGCTTTTTATCGCATTTCCGTGAACATATTTTTTTCAGATTTTTAGATTGCTAATGAAAAACAGGAAGTACTAAAATCGTATTGCAGATAACGGGATAATATTTCACGAAAAAACATATTTTAAATAATGCGCCGTGATTCGTGCGATAGTTCCGTCACAACGTAATAACAACGTGAGCAATAATAATAGTCGAGTGTACAATTGTTGATGGTAATAATGTAATACGTCCAACGGGCAGTATAATAGTGATATAATATCAGGTACTATCAGATGAAAAGAAGACGTACGATTGAATCAAAACTGAATATAAATTGCCCGCTGTAGAAGATTTGCAGTGACGACATTTGCGCGACAAATCGAATGACAAAATATCAATGGAGCTCCGTCGATACAATATTATTATATTTGGTCACAATACAGTGGCGAATGGACTGATGGAAATCGTGTACCTGCCTACGTGTGATAAATATATGTGCACGGTGTACACGCTAATCATCGAAGGGCGTGTGTGGGTAGGTATCGTGTTCTCTAAAATTTGCATAGGTGAAACGGTTGGGTATAAAAAACACGTAGACCGAGTTTAGTGTTACATTACGGCGGCACAGGGCTATAATATTCACTATGCATAGCGTGTTGGGTATACACAAAGACCGTATACGAGTGTATAATATTATATATGGGTACAGCGATTTTTCTCCGTAACGTGGCAGTTTTTTTTTTTTTTTTTTTATCGAGACGTAAAACGCACACACACACACACACAGCGTTAGTAATGTAAAAATAAAATAGTAGGCGTTAAAATAATAATAATGATAATAGTAACGATGATAATAAAATACAAACATTTTTGCAGCGTAACATATTTTATATTAGGCATAATATATAATATACAATATATCCTATGTATAATATAATATTGTTATTTTAATATACAATACGCGACGCATAATATGTTTCGCAAATCCTAAAAGTGGCTATTTATTCGTCTCGACTTGTATGGTGTGCGTGTGCGGTCTGGAAGAGCTTTCCGAGAGCGTTATTATTATATAGGTGCTTGTATTTTACGAGATAGAATTTCCCTCCACTGGTGCACTAATAAACATGGGTTTTAAGAATATATCCCGTGTAAACATACGATGGCAGTAAAAACTTTCCAAGCACTTCTTCTTCTCTCTGCCGTCTAAGCGTATAGGAGAGTTTGTGTTCGCCAGGGAAAACATTGTTTTCCCCGAAGGATATGCTTGCCAAGAACAAATTATTTTCCAATACGCACGAGGTGCTTTCTCGGCGTACGACTAGGGATACCATTTTTGCTAACTAGTTATATAATATTATTATTATTATTATTGTGGCGGTCACCTTTTTCCGTAGAACGAAAAATAACTTAAACTCGCACGCATATAATATATATAAATATATAATGAACGAGTTTAGAGTATCGATTGTATATATAATATATTATGGTCTTGCCGTGCGTGACACCTATATTATAAAATTGAAACGTTTTAAATTTTTTTTTCTCATTGACACAGTTTTGCTATTTAGAACGTGCTGACATAAAGGCTAAAGCCATGACCCAGAGAGAGAATGTTAATTGGATTGAAATACTGAAGCGAATAGGAAGACAACCATTCAGTTAATGAATAGTTTTATGCAACGGCTCGGTGATCAAACTAAAAACGATAATATCAAATAAAATATATTGTGTACCTACAAAAGTATTCAAATTAGAACTGTATATTATTTAAACGCTACTAAAAGCATTTAAAAGTTTTTTTTCACGATTTTCAGCGAATAAACTTTTATTAAAATGTTTTTTAAACATCGAAATTTATACTTTATACTCGCTCATTTGGTAAAATAAGAAATACAAAATACAGTTAGGTATGCAGTTATTACGTTATACAGAGTGTATACGACTCTGAACACATTATCAAATTGTATACACATTGCATAATATGTTTATAATAATAGAGTTTATTAAAATATAGTTCGATAAACGCATAATACATTTAAAAGTGTATCGATGAATGGTCTCAAAATAATACTTTTTCATCTATTTTGTTATATTTCGGTAAAATTGTGCAAACTTTAGAGTATCGTTAATTCCTTGACCATTGGTTTAAAACAAAATTAATTTCAAATATATTATATAAGTACCTACGTAGTTATACTCGGGAACAAACCGAGTGGATGGTTTTGGCGATCCAAACTATCTAATTTTTGTTTTTTTATCCAATGTAGAAAGTATTACTTAAAAATTAGGATTAGAAATATTTTTACAAACAGCAGCTGAAACATAAAATATTTTAAAATAGTTTTTGATATTTGCAAGTTATTGTAGGTATATAGGTATTACTAATGTAATTAAATGTAAATATTTGTATTTATTTGTATTCAAAACACCCCTCAGTAACATTCTAAGCACGATTCTACTCAAACTTAAGGTCATATACAACAAAATATATCGTACGTTTCTAGAATAACATTTTTTTTTTTTTTAAACAGAGATGCATGCTGATTATTTATAATGTATTGTGTTTTATTACTTAAAATAATTTGAGTAATAAAAACTAATGAGTTGGGTTATATAATTTATATGGCATGACTTTATGTGGTCAATTTAATAAGTTCTACATTTCCACTTGGTGATCATACATAGCATATTTTTTAATAAATCAACATTTTTATTTTCATTTTTATAGGTCGACAGTACTTTTCACATTTTTTTATCCTAAAAATAGAAATTTATCGGTAAAAATTGTCCATTAAGACTGCAAATGAACTACAACGGGAGTTGTTTATTTTCCACTTGCCTGAATAAACAGTTTAGTTTTGAGTTGTATAAGTATTTAGTTGGATTTTATAATACATGTATGGTACTTTTTTCCTAATTTTTTTCTCCATTATTTTGTATAGTAATCGTTTTATCAACTAACATTTTAACAAACTGTACCTATTAAAAAGCAAGTATACGTACAACAATAATCGTGTTATAATGTATATTATAATTTACAGTAATTAATAACTTACAACTACAATTAAAAGTTTTCATGAATTAATTGTACACAATCTATATTTGTTATAAATTATAGGGTTAATGTTGTTAAGGGTAAGTTTTAAACTGATTTTAGTACTTGTGTCTAATATAAATTGAAAAATAATCTTTACCCATTACCCAAAATCTACATACCTATATTGAAATATACAAATAATATGACATGAAAAATTGCATTTAGTCAAGCCGCCTGTTTTTACATATGTTTTATATTTATTATTTATCGTGTCAACCGTACGTCTGTCTATACAAATTTTAGTTATTCGTTATTTCTTAATAAGAGTTTTAACAACACTTGACAAATTCAATTTTATATTTAGTATTCTAAATTGAATTAATTTAAGTCTTTTAAATTATTCCACGATTTGCATAACTAATTTAATCTATATTCATATTGTATCCATGTATGGTAGAATTTCAAATACTGAGTGCAAAATTAAAATTAACCGTTATCAAAGTTTTAACAAAATGTCATTTATAATTTTTAGATAATTTAACTATATACAGGGTGCTATTATAAACAAGCAAGTTCACCCCCATGTTTTTCTTTAATAATTCATTTATCCAAATTCTGATTTTTTAGAGTTTTTAAGTATACTTATAAAGACCATTTTTTTAAATTCCTGAGATTTCTCGTATTACTTAAAGTGTATCCAGTAGCGATATAAACTTCTATGATTTTTATCGTAAATTATTTAGTTGATAATTTTTTTGAAAAATGTTATGTAGGTACTTGATTTTGAACGATTAGTTACTCAGTTATTGATATGTACAGGACACTCCTTAAACAGTACAAAAAATTTAAAAAATTTTAAAATACGGTTTTAATGTTTTTTTTAAAAATTCCAAAAATTAGACTTTGAATAAATTCATTAAAGAAAAACACGGGAGTGAGCATGATTGTCTATAGTACCACCCTATATATAATTAAACTATCTACAATGTATAATATAAAATATTAAGGTACAGAATTTCGCTGACGGATTAAGCTAAGTAATGAATATTCTTATTCAAAGGCACAATGATCCGTTTTAATTAATCTTATATCTATAGTAAAATGTATAATATTATGTAACCTCACGCGCAAAATTGATAGTATATGGGTAGAACTCAAACACACTTAGGCTTAGTAAAAAAATATATCGTTTGTTATAAAATAAACGTAATTTAATAAAGATTTTACTATAAATTAAATTCACAACGAAATTTCATTTACTTACTATGAATTGTAAAAATTCCGAAATTGCTTATTTATTTTTCGTCGTGAAAATGTGAACATTTTTGGGTAAATAATAGTGTTAAAACTAATTTTCTGACTTCAAACAACTGCATTGCAGTAACAAAAACTTTAGGGAGGATTATAAAACATGGATAACAATTCATTAGACTCTTAAGCGTATCTAATGTGCTTTTATTAGTATGTATTTTTTAAGTCCTAAATTATATAGCGTTAATCATCGTACGTTACAATTTATAGTTACCCACATTAAATATATACCCAATTTCAACTTAATTATATTTGTGTGTGATTTTCGTATCTCCGTTGCTTTATTTTTTTAATTGTGTTAATAAATCATGTAGTTACATCACATTTTATAATGGTTGTATAATATATGATATAGCACATATTTTATCTAATACCTATGTACGATTATAACGATGATGAAGTTTAATGTCAACAAAGTATTATGAAAAATTATTACACAATACGATTATCGTAACGAACGTTTTTATTACGTAACATGATTAGGAATCGTCATACACGGATAACCTAAATATTACATGTACTGCTGGTCACAAAAATATCCACGCAGGTATAATAATACGGAATAAGAAAAAACCGTACGCTACTTATTTAATTCCTTTACAATATGTGTAGTGTAAAAGCACTATCGACCACTCGGAATTATATTGTATTTGACAAGAAGAGATTTAGAAGAAAAAAAATACGAAGATGTTTCGCATCGTCGTCGTGATGGGGACGATAATATTGTTGTCAACAAATATCATTAAGAGCGAGCGAATAAAAAAATAATAAAAAAAAATATATATACGATTATTGGTCTATGAAATAGTTATGGTGTAATATTATATATTATATAAATGCGTACGACGTTATTTTAAACAATATGTTGTCAGGAAATGCTTTAAGACGAAAAATGGCATTGTAGTTTCTTGAGATTAAATTGCATTCTTGAGTAACGGGTCCGAATTAAATTCCAGAATGTGTAAACTTCAGTAACGACAATCGTTTGGAATCTATAGTCGTTTAGCGACGTGAGATTTCATCTAAAAATATTATTATATCTGGATTGTAAAATTTTTATTCGCTCATTATAGGTAGGTATAGCCTATTTTTGGTCACAACATTTATTAAAAAAAAATAAAAAGTATATTTCACATAATATAATATAATAATGATGTTATGTGATCCGGGGGATGGAGTGACCGAGCGGACAAAGGCGTCGGTAATAAGCGACGAAATGAAAAAAAAAATGACTTCAAAATGTGTAAAATATGTATCAGAGAGTTAAAATATATAAACGCGTTAACACTGTTTTATTGTATCATCTTACGCATAGCGAAACAGATACAATTCACGATAACTTATATAAGTTAACATGTACGCCATCTGCTAGGCCGCGGAATGCCGAGCCGCGCAATGGAAATCCCATAACACCACGTCGACGTTATATCCACGCATAGTCAAAAGACCTGAACAAGTAGGTAAGACACGTGTACAACCACCGCTCTGTATAAATCGTGCATCGAACGTGCTTGAAATCTAAATCTCGCATGTCAAATGTCGTTCGCATTAAATCTGAATCGGTATTTTATTCTCGCCCCGAGGAGACCCTAGGAGACGCGATACGTTATACGTCCGGCGGGCGTGTGCAGTAAAAAACTAGCTCGTCGATAAAATAATAATAAAAAAAAAACTATAAATAAATAAAAGATGAAACACAAACCGCCACCACCGTGACGTGTATAATCGCGTACTACCTACCCTCCTACATGATACGATAGAGGTACGTGCGAATTTATCGCCGCATGCATTATTCCGTAAGATTCGTCGCAGCAGTATACGCACCTGAAATAATAATAATAATAATAAAACATTATCGCGCCGCTGTGCACTCCGTCATCCGCGTAAAACGACACGCGTGACGCATAAAAATGTGCCTTTTTAATAAATATTTGAATGCGAGCGAATATCGACGACGACGACGACTGCCATAACACATCTATACGGTACGGTTGCAACAACCCTCGTCGTGTGCAGACCTCGTTCTATACGACCGAACGGAATGTGATTTTATTACCGCGGCGGCGATGCCATCCGAGACGGAAGCACACTGCACTGGCAGCTGGTTAAAGTATAATAATAATAATAACACGAGCACGTCGACTTGTGTGCTTCGATACGCGAGTCCGGATGTGTGCAATATTATGCATATAACATGGCGTGTATTGTAAACGCGTGTACCTATATACGTGTTTTCCCATATATTATAGTACTATATACCAGACCGTCGTACACGTAGTAGGTACCGCGTATAATAATAATAATATGATATTAAATAATATGTTACGATAACACTATATGTATACGAACCTATACCCCCGATAATATGTATATATTCTATAATGTACGTGGTTTTTTTTCATATATATAATATATTCTATTTTACTATTATTGCGTTATTTTATATTGTGCGAGGTACGCGCGACGCGTTGTCGGTAACGAAAAAGTCGTCGAACACGAAAAAAAAAAAATGAACATCGCTACGCCGCGCGTGTAGTTCATGCGCAGCATAATGCGAGAGTACACCGCATGTACCTACCTATACCGTATTATACCATCATCGTGGTTATGCGACAAAATCACGTGCAGCACACGCGAAGGCTACAACTACCGAAAAGACACGTAAAACGGGTGCAATCCGATAATATCATACCGTATAATGTTTGACTTGCCAATATTGTTGGTGTATTATTACCCATATTATGTCTGTCTGGTTTACCGCATTAGAAAATTATTCGACGTTAAACTGTTATGGGGGTGTATGTATATTGAATCGTGTGATATTCTCGGCAAAACTTTTAAGGGAAATATAATGATAATTCATAGTGTTTAGGTACTCACACGAAATAACACCACCGAACACAATACATTATTAATCATTATTCGTTGTATTATAGTATAAAATATTATAAAGAATTTCCTACGATGTACTCCAGATCGTTGAACATTAAAATCATATCAAGGGTAGAATTGTAGTTTGAACAGTCAATGCTATTACGTTCGTACGATTTTAAAAATGTATATTTTTTTAGCGATAAATACGTATAAATGTACAATACTCATGTAGTATAACAATACCGGCAATCGAACGAATGGCAAAGATACAAATATTATAGTAGAAAATATGAAAGAAAAATATGATGCAATTGAGAATTTAAATTAATTTAGTTAATCAATTAAAATTTTTTTGCAATTTAATAGTTAAAAACACTATTATATACATAGGATGTTAGGACTTAATATTTTTGAATGCGTGATTAAATCGGAATTACAGACTAATATGTATAATTATAAAGCTCGAATAGGGTGGGTTAATATAAAATAAATAATATTATATTGTACTATACGAGTTCAAAAAATAATAAATATACCAAAATATAATATTTTGCATGTATAACATTTGAATAAACAATGTCTGATTTCAGATTAAAAAATGTTTACTACAGTGAAAAATGTGTCAAAGTTAAAATATACATAAAAAAAAGTTAGATAACACAACAAGATGTGTCAAAACTTGTGAAATATTAAAATACAATTTGAATATACTTGGAATATTGCGTCCTAACACCTAATATACTTAAATCAAGTTCAAATTTAAGATTTTTTTTTAATAAAAAAAAATAAGTGTTTTTTGAAAATCAGTGTTATTAACATGTAGTGCTATTAAATTTAATTCTGCGTAAAGTTTATCTTACTCGGTCTTGCAAGAATGCTTGCTAATTTAATGAGGTACTATAGATTTTTTTGATTTAAGTACCGAAAGTACTCATATTTACATAAATGATATATATTTTTTCTAATAATTTTATTGAATTACGATAATAATATAGTTCGAATAGTTTTCAAACAGTCCGATGTTATTGTATACAAACATGGTTATGTTAATATTTACATTATTTCAGTATCACACAAAAACATTACAATCAATGACAAAATCCTACTGAATTTAATATTTTATTTCGATGACATTAATTAATAATTTTACTTTTACACCTATCAACTTTTGAATAACGCAAAAAAGGGTTCGAAAAAACTCGGGATCAAACGATACGTGACGTGTAAAAATATAGGTTTCAATACCATCAAAATACTTTTTTTTTAAACACGACGAAATACCTACATAAATAAACTAACATTTTGATACAATTTATTGAATAATGTCGATCAATTTTAAAATTATTTTATACAATGGTATAATATTTTTAAATATAATAATAAATAATATCATTAAAAACCATTGTGTTGACCAAAACAGTTTTGCTCATTATTTATAAGTATACGCTTTAACCCATATGGTAGGTATACAGTTTAATGCCAATTTATTGACTAAAAAAGTAATTTATTTTATTCCATAATATTTAATTATGTTGTCAATATAAACACCGATGCCTCATTACATAAAATATAAAATATAAAAAATGTCTATTATTAATGTAAAAATTTACAAAAATCTGGTAGTGACAACTCTGTTCTCTACGTTTTAAAAAGTTTTATATTTTTAACTTTCACTAGGTGGGTATTTGTCATTTTCAAACAAAGTTATGATTGCATACTGCATAGGTACCTACGATGATTGGTATTGATGAAGTAAAATTAATTGTCCCATGTTTACACTGCCGTTAGACACGTCAAAACAATAAAACACTTGGGGGTAGAACGTTAATTCTCAACTTTTAAAGTGGTATGACAACTTTTAGTGATATTGTTTTTTAATATATACGAAAATATACGTTTTTAAATTATTGAACGCGTTATTAAGGGTATTTACATGTTTAATTTTATCGGTTGTAAATCTCTACACAAAGTGTACAACGAATTCCTATTGTGGAGGTGTTGGGGGTAAAGGGTTAGGCAATATCCTTTCTTACCAGTTAAATAATTGACGGTTTTTGTGCCCCACTTGAAAAATTCTATATAAACGAATAAAATGATTAATAATTTTCTGGCTGACGCATATTTTACGGGCCATTAGTCACTAGGACACGCGCAGAGATTTAATTAAAAAAAATTATAGAAAACACCAACGAATCGAAAATACATTTTACCAAGCGTTCGTTTGGAAGGGATAGGGTAGTACCGTCCACGATCAAATTATTTAAACAACAACCGTCTGCGTTCATTTGCCAAATAAAACAGTTTTTCCTTCCGATTGAACCTTATCCAGAGACTGGCTGAAATATATAGCGACATGCAAACTGGCATTCCCCGTAATTAGTGAGTCTCATTTCGTAAAGCCGCAAGCAGTGGTTAGGGTTGGGACAAGGAAGACGAGCAGAAAAAAACAATTAGAAATATATCCTTTTTTTTAATTTCCTTCCCCATCCTGAGGCCGTATGATTTATCACTATATATTTCCTCCGACGCAGCAAACTATCCCGAAAGCGGAAAACTGATATCTTTTTTTCATTATTTTCATTATTTTTATGAGCGTATAATATATACTCTTCGAGGACTTTAAAAATCAGTATTTTTTTTATTTTAAGAAACACTTAAAGTTTTAACTGTGAGCAACAGTATAGTGTTCATAATACAAGACATATTATTTTTTTAATATGAAATGTTACGTTAAAACGTTGGTCCGCTTATTTAACTAGATTCGATTAATTTAAACGTAGGATTTAAATTCAAAATTATTTTAGAAGAGACTTCTTTGGCTGTAACATGCATGAAATTACCTACTACCGTAGTTGTTAATGCGGTAACGTGTATAAACATTTTAAGGTTATGTATTGCAAATGGTATATAGATGGTATAGTTGGTATTTTTGAGTATGATTTTTTTTTTGTTTCATAAAAAAATCAATTTTTGTTATGAGTGCCCATAATTATTTTGTTTTTAATGATAATATTAATTAATTAAGCTATAAAATACACGATCGTTGGATAAAATTATGGTAAAAACTTGTAAGCAGGATAAATTTTAAATTAAATATGCATGAATCCGTTTTATTATACCATATAATAATGCACAATCATCGATGAAAATATTTTTAAATATTTTTTTCGACATTGTAAAGAAAGTCAAAAGTTGAATTGTTATAAAATGTAAACTAAATAGGTACCACAGTTGTATTTGAAACAAGTGGTTTTTCGAATTTCAAAGCTTATTTATTGTTTAAGTATTTCACAAAATAACATAAAAATTATAAAAGTATAAATAAAAGGATCGGTAATTAACAAATCCATGGCCAATGGGCAATGACATAACAATTGTTTTTCAAATGTATCCAATAGGCAATATTTTTTCCTTAATAATTTAAGATCTCTTTCACCGAGAAAAGAAGTGCTAAAATATATTAATGATTTTCAATACAATTGTTGTCATATTTTTAAGAC
This sequence comes from Sitobion miscanthi, assembly GCA_008086715.1. NCBI lineage: Eukaryota > Metazoa > Arthropoda > Insecta > Hemiptera > Aphididae > Sitobion > Sitobion miscanthi. Next base: position 6,337,842 of record CM017799.1, read on the forward strand.
AACGTTTACTCTTAACATGGTATTACTTCATGACTAAGGTACATACTAAATGATAATGTTTTGGATTAATTGAACCTTGTAAATAATATACTCTTTAGTGAAAATATAATTTATACAATTCTGAATTTTAATTTCTCTGACTACTATTGTGTTATTTTTAATTATATTTATATTTTATATGTGACTATACTGGAATAAAATTATAATTACTCTAAAGTTCATAAAAAATGTAATCACCTAAAAAAATTTTATAAAGACACTTGAAATTATATGTAATTTTGTTTGAACTTCTTAACACTCATTGTTCCTGCAAAATGTAATTAAATAAAAATGTTTGTAATAAGCAATTATTTTTTTCAACAGTTCATTTCAATATTAAAAACTGAAGTAATAAAGAAAATTAATTAGTAAGTATTTACTTAAAAAAAAAAAAAAAATTGATAACTAATTATAATATTGTTCATTTCAGGTTAAATACATTGTCTATTTTATCCATATAGGTATATTAAGTTTAAAACTTTGAAACTTAAGATTTTAATAAAATCACAACATATATTAACATTTATTATAAAATATTTTGAATTCAAAACTTTTAAAAATTATATACATTGAGTAAGTTTTGATTAATTTGTAAGCTAACTAATAATATTTGACTAATATAATTAATATTCTAAGAAAAAAACTAAACCAGCTTTTTCTATCTATATATTCTTAGATTTAATATTCGAGTACATTATTAATAGTTAACTATTTTTTATTGTTTCGATTATTTGATATTTTTTTTCTTTCTCTTATATATATATGTATTGACTTATTGTTGTATTAATTTACGAGCATAAATAGCAACAACTAATACATCTATTTTAAAAATACATTTTCTAACTTTATATATAATGTAGAAAATTAATTCACAATTATTTATGTTATTTAAAGAGAATAAATTCCATAATAGTCTAGGTATGTATAGTCTAGGTACTGTATAGTGTATAGTTTATTTATTCTGTAAAGAGTTTTATAAAAATATAAATCAGATGTAGATTTTTTACAAACTTGAACTAAATAAATATTAGTAAAGTACTTATGTTTTAAAATTATCATACACATATCATCCAAACTACGGTATAAAACATTTAAGTATGTATTAAAAATAATAAGTATATTTAAAAGTTTCAAAAATAAGAATTTGAATGAATTCATTATTAAAAAAAAAAAATGAGAGTGAACATGTTTAGTAAAAAATGCTTGGTACTCTGTAAAACATGATCATCAAAAAAATATGATAAAATACTTGTAATAATAATGTTATAATTAATTATAACAAAATTTTGTAGAAGTTAAAAAAAATGATTTAACAAGGAATATTTATATATAGTTATTTAAAAAATCTAAACAAATCATAATATTTTAACATGAAGTCGATAACGAAACATAAATAACTCGACATTTATCTAATATCTTAAAACTTATTGTTATCTTACCATTAAGTTTAAATTTTAATTACGTTAAGTTTTACTTACAATATATAGGAAAGATGCAAACATAAGATATACGGTAGTTATTCTGCAATATCTTTTAGTTTTCCGATTACTAACTACAATAAAATATGTTTAATATAATGTAGTTAGGTACGTAAAAAAAAATAAAATGATATTGTATCTGTTTAGTTTTTAAATAAAAATAACGTATAATACTTTTGTTTGTTTTATATAAGTTTACACATAAACAATATTGCGTTCTTAATCTCTTATTTATCTAAATAAATAAAGCAGTAATGTTGACTTTCAGTATTTATTCTATTCAAAATGTAATTCGTTATTTTTTTTATTCAACAAATTCTAGGTTTCCATCAGCTATACAAATTTAAAAAGACGCCTCCTTCGCGTAAGGTTTTACGGGTGGATGGACACGAATGCACCACGCGTTGTATTAATAGCTGTGTAGGTACCTACTTATAATATCTCTTAAAAATAAAAACCCGATCTCTGGAATTTCAGCTCCGAGTGTTTACATTATTACACGTACCCGGATTGCTTATATTTCACGACGGCGCCTTTAAATTAACCCAAATGTTTCTCGTTGCAGTATACCGGAATTCTCAGCCTCTCGGTAAACCTTTGAAAATGTGCATTCCCCGCTGGCGAGCATAATGCACGGAGCAAGGGGAGGACACAAGCAGCCGAATGGTTTTTGAATTGAATTTCTGCGTATAAAAAAGGAGTGACTTATATAATACCGCGTGCCCGGCTGTGTGTACAGGGTACCGACCTCTTGTACAAAACTACCCGGGCATGTTATGAAGAAAAATGAATTAAAGGCAAAAAAAAAAATCCTCGAGGTAAATTCAATGGATCTCGTGCCCTTTAGATATTTTATGATAATATATAATATTATATTAAAAAAACTGTTCTTGATATTTTCATGTTATAAAGTCATATACGTATTCATGAAATTATGTACCTAAATATAAAATAATAGTATAGTGTTTAACTTAAGAAAACAGGTGTTTTATTATGATGTAATACAATTTAACAACTCATTATACATAATGGCATAAAAATATAAGCACTTATATAATTTTTAATTCGTGATATAAAGATTTTTGTGACCAGATAAACAGTTTTATTTATAACGACTTAATTGACCTAAACAATAATCATAAAAAGCTTTTTTCAAATGACTTAACGAAATTAAGACAAATTTTTTAATTAAAATATAAAATATTCATTTTATATTTAACTTAACACGAGATGCAAACATTTTATACTACATTGTTTAAAATCATTATCGTACCAATTAAAAGTTTGAAAAAAAAATTGAAAAGACAATATTTATTTAGACAGTGAAAGTAATAAAATGTAAAAATAAATCGAATAAAATGTAAACCTCAATATTTTACAGAACGGGCTTGACTGTGTCAGCAGGTGATATATTTTGAGTCTATGTGGGTATTAAATGTTCAGTTAAATTACTTTGTCTCGAAAAAAAAAACAATCAAGTCGGGCAAATGAACATGAATTAAGTAAAACGTTCTAAGATTTATAACACATAAATTGTCAGTAAAGTATTTGATGTAATTTATTTTTTAATTAGGATTTCGCTATCTTGTAAACCAACACCAAAACTACTAAAATTGTCTTTTCTTTTCCTTTTCTTGTTCCTGTAGGATACATTTGGAAAATAAAATTACTGTACCACTTAGGAGTATAAACATTGATATATTTCAATTGCTTTATTATATTGTGTGCAATGCATTTAACTCTATAATCAATAGCGACGAATCTTTCAAATTTTAAACGTATCAAAGTTATTAAACATAATACCTTAAAAATAAACAATAGGATTTTCGTGTAAAATACTTCAATTGTATTCATAATAGTATAGTTGTACCCATCACTAATACAACCAATTTATAAAAATAAATGTGATATTACGATGCTGACAGATTTAAATAATCAATAAATAATAATAAAAATATATAATACACATAAATTATATATTTTTATATTTATTTACTTCTTAGTTATGTGCAGTGTCGATTCGAAATCAATTAATTTCGATGATTAATTATAATCTAACTAGGAGGATTTTATGTGTAAGTTGTATAATAGTGGTGGTATAGTCAGTTGTACGCGCGTAGGTAGGTACATCCAATTAAAATTAAAAATCAAAACTTAATAATCGCCAATCTACTACGGTAATATCATTATTCTTAATTTATTTATTTAGGTCGAGAATATGACTTCGTACTTTTCTCGATCAATATTAATTATCGCAAAATATAATAGCTCTGCATCGGCTGACATCACTACCTGGCTATACCTACACACAGTATCGTGCGCTGCGTATAATATCGTCGTCGTGCACATCAATCCTCCCGTTTTCGATAAGATAAAAAAAAATATCAAAAATTAATAAAAAAAATTTGAAATAAAAAAACGGTATACGCAAGCGGTATCTAAATAATATTATATTATCAACGCTACGCCGAGGTGAAACCGTTTTCGGCGTGCAAGTTTAATACTGCTGACGTGACGGCGCGAGAGTGACGGGCGGCGGCGGCGGCGACGACGACGGCATAAATTTCCAGCTGTTGTCCCGTTAAAAGCCGAAGTACATAAATCGCTCGACACAATAACAATTTGGTTAGGCCCGACCCACCCACCACCACCCACATCCACTCAGCCCCCCATCTCGGAACTGCCTCCGTCGACCGTCGTTGGCCCGGCCGTCGGAAGTAGTAGTAGTAGTAGTAGTAGTAGTAGTAGTAGTAGTAGTAGAAGTAGCAGTAGCATTAGTAGTAGTAGTAGTAGTAGTAGTAGTAGTAGTAGTAGTAGCAGTAGCATTAGTAGAAGTAGTAGTAGTAGTAGTAGTAATAGCAGTAGCAGTAGTAGTAGTAGTAGTAGCAGTAGTAGTAGTATAGACGGCTCTGATGGCTCGGATATTATGGAGAACTGGCACGTCAGCCCATTCGGCCACGTCACCGGGCGCGCATGTTAAACATCGTAATAATAATAATAATAATTGATTGTTCCGGTGACCAACGTGCACGCGACGTGCCGAATAAATAATAAATCGGACGTGAAAAGTCATGACCATCGAAATAATACGAGTATATTATGTCCGCCGCGGCGACGTCGGGACGGAAAGTGCTGATTTCGAACATAATATTATTATTATATTATAATTTTTAACATGGTCTCGAAGTCATGCGATATCCACGCAGGTGCCAAATTCGAAAAGGCGCAAAAGTGCAGGAGAGATGAATTTTGTCCAACGTAAAAAAAAAAAGCCGAATAGGTATAGCCGGTACCTATTACTATGCTTACATGGTTAAAAAAAAAAAATTAAGGTTTTCCGAGGAAATTTTTGAAAACCACAAAAACAGAGTGGGATATTTTTTCTATCATAATTATTAATGCAAAGGTGTCTGAATATGTACGTGCGTCAAAGAACTCGGATCGAAATCACGGTTGCACGGGTGGCGCATTCCACATCCCTTTAGACGACCTACCCTGACTACCACCGCTACCTACCAAATACCAATATACCATTATTATTATTATTATTATTACTATTCGCAGCCGTCTTGGTCGACAGACGGCGGCGGCGTGGAGTAGTTACATTTGGGCAGTGAAAAATTTTCTCGGGATCAATTCGTCGAGAACGGGAAAGCTGTGAATGCTTGGGGTGGAGGGGGAGGGGGTTGGGGTTCTGGTCAACTGATGACAAATGATGTGGATGTCGCGCGGGCACATGTCAGTCTGTATAATAATATTATAATTTATAATATATTACATTCACGTGTGGTGCACCTTCTCTCGTATCCCGATATCGACCGAAAAATCGTCGGAGTTGTAGGCCTCGGGTCGCACATGAATCATACAGTGGCTTTAATTGCACGGGACGATTCGCGCGTCACTCGGCGATAATACAGAACTCTGTATAATACACTGCAGTGCCTAACGCGCGTCGGCTTAGTTATGGTGGAATTTGCATTGTTGTGCTTTTATAATATAGCCGTTACCATCAGAGGTCAAAACATTAAAACTTTTACCTGTTGCGGCCAAACGGTTAGGCAGGTGTGTAGATGTGGCGGGCGTGAGTGACAGAGTGATAGGGGTGAGCGGGAAAGGGCGACGATAAGAGAATGAGGGTGATCTAGGGGAGAGGGCGGCGGAAGCTCTTGGCCGCTTTAGGTTAAATGCGCGGCCCGAAGGAATTAAATTAATCAAATCCTGCGGGTCAAACACCCGCGACCTGTTGTGGGCTCGTCGCGGTTTATTCAATATTATGCGTTTCTGAGACTACCTATAAAGTTTTTTTTTTTTTTATAGCATTACTAATCGATATTAGTGTACGGTCATTATAGATAATTATAGTGCAGTGAACCAAACTCTATTATATGATATACGACCATAAAATTAATATATACACAGCGCATTAAATATTCGAATAATTGCGGGGCGTGACAGGAAAACCGATACATTTTTTTGTTGGGTCGAATGTCTTCGTATATTAATAATGATGACAACAGTGAATAAAAGAGGTATTAAAATAACGCGTGTCCATAATACGATAATGCTGATTGCTGGCGCTCGAATAATGTAAAGAAAATTATATCCAAGAAAATATCCACAGCTAGAACATGTCCATTTGGCACAATTAACCGCACATAGGTTCCTCAGGTTTAACAGTTAAACAAATTGTTACAAACAATACAAACATTAAAGTATTATTAAAAAAATTAAAAATATTTATGACATTTCAGAGAGTGTGTCCAAATATTCGTCTAAAGAGGTATCACCCAAAAACTCGTTTATTATTATATTGCATGATTTTAGATTATTTTGAACCATGTGAGATGTATATCATTAAAACAGAATAATGTGTTATTCAGTTTATCATAAGTCCTGTTTTAACAAATTTATTTTAGTGTTCGTTTATAAAGTTAAAAGTATATGAGCTGATATGATTAGATTTTCAATCAATCAATGGACTCATTATAATCTAGCTTGTATGGACGTTATAGTTTTAAAAAACAACTTTTAATAATTGAAAAAAGGTAAGTATTAAATATTAATATATAGTGCCGAAGCCCTGAATTTTTAATAAACGGGATAAAATATATCAAGTTCATTACAAACGAATAAGAATTAACTGAAGTGTCCTTAATACTATGTCTTTATATTTTAAACTATTTGTATCGAGTCGAGTTTCATATTATAGACGTATTTTAAGGAATTATACAAGTAGAAATATCATAATGACATTCATCTCATTCCTTTAACTTTTAAGCTCTTGTCGAACAATTCCCCTCCACTACACTCCACAACGGTTCATCCAAGTTCCCATGTCTCCACAACGACCCAGCCATCTGTGACATAATCCATCTCATCTTCAATTCGCCCAAATTATCACTAACATAATAATAATATATTGTAATTCTTAAGTCTTCATACCTTCAACATTCAAAATATATTCTCAACCCAACACAAAAATATCGTGTACCCTATCTTATAATTCTTTGAACATAGATAGTTAATATACAGGTTATATATAATTTAATTTTTGTTATGTGTCTTTGTTTTGTATATCATTTATATTTTCCAAATGAATGTTACAAATGAATGTGCGTACATTTCAATTTAATATTTTAATTTCCGAGACCCATATTTACAATACAAAGTTTAAGTAAAAAAACATAATGAGACAAAGAGTGCATTGAAACTATTAAAAGTATTTCACGCATAAACGCATTATATATATTATTATACCACGTAAGTTTATCAGAATAAAATAATTATAGCTCAATAATATATTGTAGTTTACGACACATGTACAATATTACACATCTACTATTTTAATACTAGCTTACTTTAAAAACGTAAATAGTGTTTACGATTATCATAATAATTGTTATTGTTTTTAGTGAATACTAAATAACTAATAAGTACCTATACAAAATTACCCCATTATGGGTCTGCGTCTAAATCGTGTAAACGTTTATAGTTATTATTGAAACAGATTTTAATTTGTGTTTAAAATAAAACAACAACTCTGCAGTAAAAAATTATTGATATTTAATGATAAGTAAAGTACCTATCCGATATAGGTGCCTATGTAAATCGTAATATTATTTAAATTGGTAAACAGTAAAAAAGAGAAAAGTACTTAATTTGTTCCAATGTTCCTAAATTTCAGTCACTTGAAATCGTCAATATGCTTACCGTGTATACTGTGTAAACACATATTTAAATTATACCCACACTTATATGTTATATAAACACTGTATAATATAACATCAAGTTATGAATTTTAATACACCCGTTATTGTTATAAAATAATAACAATCATTCCAACGAT